>CAIJEN010000006.1:0-1200000 GCA_903819635.1 Aureobasidium vineae
ACCCTAACCCTAACCCTAACCCTAACCCTAACCCTAACCCTAACCCTAACCCTAACCCTAACCCTAACCCTAACCCTAACCCTAACCCTAACAATCCCCTACCCTACACCCCTCACCTTCGGGTTTTTTCCACTTCCCTTTCCCTATGTTTCATATATTACTTTTTTTTTTTCTTTTCCTCCCTCCTTCCCTCCCTCCTTCCCTCCCTCCTTCCCTCCTCCCTCCTCCCTCCTCCCTCCTCCTCCTCCTCCTCCCTCTTCCTATCCATCTATCCATCCATCCATTCATTCATTCACTTCTCTCTCTACCTTGCTATCCTCGTTGCTTCGCAATACCTACTGTTGCTTCGCAATACCTACTGTTGCTTCGCAATACCTACTGTTGCTTCGCAATACCTACTGTTGCTTCGCAATACCTACTGTTGCTTCGCAATACCTACTGTTGCTTCGCAATAGTTACTACTCGCTACTCACTACTCACCATGGCAAAAGATAAACCAGGTACCTGCCGCATCTGCTTCCGCCACTACGCCTACCTATGGGACCACGTCAAGAAAAACCACCTACACCTCCATGTCCCCCTCTCTACCCTCGCCCATATGGGCTTCACCGCCTGCCCTACCTGCTACCAGCCCTGCCAAACCTCACATGGCATCAAATCCCACCAGTCCAAATCCGGCTGCTTAAAAAGACCCTTCCTACTCGCTCTACCCGCCGGACGCCTACCACCTCTTCGACCCCTACCGCTATAAATACCTCTATAGCCCCATCTACCGCTACCGCCCTTATAAACACCAACAAACGCCGCCGCGCCTCCCGATCACCATCGCTAGCAAGAAACAGAGCAAGGCCAAGAGCGAGGAATACACATACCTACCATAACACACCACCTCGTCTAGATAGCCCACCCGCCAGGCTACTAGACCTTCTATCTGGCAGCCAGCCGAGTACCCCTCTTAGTAGCCTACAACGGGAAATCCTCGGCAACCAATCCGACAGCCGACCTACATACCAACCAGCCCCTTTACCTACCCTCCTACTAGACCGCTCTCCTACCCCTCGCCAAACGGCACCTCCTATGGCTCTCCTAACGAGTCCACCATCGGCCTCCTCGAGGACCTAGCCTCAAACCTACCTAGCGGCCATAGCTCACCGGCCCAAAGCGAGATCCACGTCCGAGACGGCCCCGAAACACTAGTAGTGCCTACTCTCCTACACCCTCCTCTCCTACACCCTCCTCTCCTACACCCTCCTCTCCTACACCCTCCTCTCCTACACCCTCCTCTCCTACACCCTCCTCTCTTACACCCTCCTCCCCTAGTACACCGGCACCTCCCTCTTACTCACTAGGGACCCAGGGGCCTACTAGCCCTATCTACGGAGACGAACATACACCACCGCCACCAGATGTTGCAGACATACCTATAGGCCTAGGCCAAGACCGGTATAACACCTACCAGCCCCGAAACAAGTATCTACAACAGCTATTTGGATACAACCACGTACAGGCAAAGGACCACACCTTCCGTGGCAGCCAAGCCGCTAGCTTTGTGGCCGCCGCGGCCAGGTGTGCCTCTAGATACACACGCCAACCTACCGAGAAACACCTGCTAGACTTCCTACTACTACCGAAGGCTGGCCTTACCCTAGGCATCCAATCGGAGGAGTTTAGCACCCAATACGTCCTACAGCACTACCCGGACCTAATGCTACCCCCGCCAAGCCGCGTAGAAACCGATAGGGCCCAGGAATTTCTAGGCCAGCCAGACAACCGCCGGGATACCCCCGCTCTAGAGCCCAAAGACTGGTAGAAAAGGGCTATCTAGGCAGAGCTGCAAGGGCACTAGTAGACCCCTCAACCCTAGCTAGGAACTCGGCGGATATACTAGCCAAACTAAGAGAAAAACACCCGGAAGGGCAGCCCTACCCTTTGCTCCTCCGCGAGCCCTAGACCAGGCCCTAGGCCACTCCCGGAAGACATCTTACAAGCCCTGGCCTCATTTGCCCCGGATACAGCCCCTGGCCTATCCGGCTGGTCAGTCCCCTTACTAAGGGAAGCCTGTAAGCATAAACAGGTGGTAGACTTTCTTACCCACCTCTGCAAGCAGGTACAGAACGGCCTAGCACCAGGGAACCAGCTACTTACCGCATCGAGGCTTGTAGCCCTAGATAAGGAAGATAGCGGGGTCCGGCCAATTGCAGTAGGAGAGCTCATCTATAGGCTGGTAGCTAAGGTCCTCCTCCAAAAACAGTTCTCTAAGGACCAACTAGCCCCCTTCCAGCTAGGGGTACAGAGCCCCGGCGGGGTAGAGCCAATCATACACCTACTAGGACACGCGGTAGATGGAAACCTTAGAGGATACACCCACGTCTGCTCTATGGACTTTAAAAACGCCTTCAACTCAGTCTCCCGAGCAGCGGTAGCCCACGGGATCCTAAGCTATGCCCCAGAGTTCTACAAGGCAGCTAGATGGGCCTACAACGAGCCAGCAGCCCTAGTGATGTATGACGGCACGGTAATTACCTCCTCGGAAGGGGTTAGACAAGGAGACCCCCTCGGCCCCTCTTCTTCTCCCTAGCCATTCGGACCACCCTCCAACAGCTACAACAACAGCTACAGAGGTCAACCGGCTATAACAGACCCCCTCCTATCGTCCTAGCATACCTAGACGACGTCTACATCATCTCAGGGCAACAGATCACCCTACAACAACTAGAAGGCTACCTAGAAGACGCCCCTATCGCCCTAAACATAGATAAGACAAAGACACACCCCCTATCGGCAATACAGACCACGGGAATGAAGATACTTGGCTCCTTTATAGGGCCAGAGCCACGGAAGGCCGAATTCCTGGCTACAAGGATAGAAGAACTCCAGACGGTGCTAGATAGGCTAAAAGACCTACCAAAACAACACGCACTCCTCCTACTTAGGGCTAGCACCTCTACACTACTCCGACACCTTCCTAGGACCATAGGATCACAAGGACTCCTGGCAAGATTCCAAGACATTGACACAAGACTCCTAGAAACCATAAAACACCTTCAAGGCTCAGAGGATAGAAGACCACTAGACCAGGACCTAGTAGCCCTCCCTACTAGGCTAGGAGGCCTAGGAATACCTCTCTACGCGGAAGTGGCCGAGCTAGCCTTCCAAAACTCACAGGCTATAGCAGACATCACCCTACAGAGGATCCTACCGCCAAAACTCTTCTGGCGCCTACCCCGAGCACCCTCGCCAGCCCCTAGCAACACTAGTATGGAAGGCCACCCCCAGACTAGCTATAGGCCTACAAGGCCAAGAAGGCAACCTACAAGAGGACGGCCTAGAAGGGGACATAGACAAGGCCACAGAAGAGGACACACAAGGTCTAGACGAACAAACCACTCTAGGAAGCCAGGAGCAAGAACAGGTACAAGAACAGGAACAGGATCACTCCCAGGACCGCGGTAGAAGCAGGAATAGAGCAAACCAACAACCACAACCAAGCCTATCCTACCTCCTAGCCCAGGACACCCAACAACAGCCTAGCTTTCCCTAGAACACCAACAACTAGACCCCACTAGTACTGGCCCTGCTAGAACCATCTACCGAGCTGCAATAGACAAGCTCAACAGAGCTCGACTGGCTAGAGTACAGCAGAAGCTCTCTTTACAGCAAGAGAACGTACGGATCGAGAACTCAGCCTTCCTAGGCCGGAGATGGCTATCCGCAATGCCTACCTCACAGCCCCTTCTACTCTCGGACATGGACGTAGCCGCAGCACTTTCTATTCGGCTTCTTACATCCCCTGAAGAAGGCCAGGACATCTGTAGACACTGTGATAGGGCCTATACCTTCGCCCACGAAGACGCCTGCCGTGCTAGGACTAGACAGACAATTGTCAAACATAATAAGGTGTGCCAGGCGTTGACTACGGCCCTACAGACCGACCCACAAAACAAAGTCACCCTAGAGCCACAAGGAGACTACCGAGGAATCCGGACAGACATTAGAATCGACAACCCTAAGGGAACCACCTACCTAGATGTGTCCATCATTTCCCTAGGTAAGGAAACCGCTAGGAAGGACCCTAATAGCACCCTATCGGCCGCGGAAAGGGCTAAGAAGCTCAAATACCAAACCCTAGGCCGAGCTTTTAAGCCGTTTATCCTTAGCCAAGGAGGCCTTCTAGGAAAGGAGACCTCACAAACCTACAAAGAATTCCAAAAGTCCCTTGGTCCTAGCACCTCGGAGTGGCTAGATAAGTATATCTCTACCACTCTAGTAAGACTCCGGGCTAGGAACTGGCTAGGATATGGTATAGACTAGATAGATTTCTTTTTCTTTTCCTTTTTCTTTTGTTTCCCTCTTCCTTTTTATCGTACCCTTTTTCTTTGTTTTTATATAGAAAAGTAGTTAGACGAGCAAGAATAGCTTATATAGAAGCGTATCGAAATGCTGCTAACCCTAAAACCCAAAGACTGAGGAATCCGGACAGACATTAGAATCGACAACCCTAAGGGAACCACCTACCTAGATGTGTCCATCATTTCCTAGGTAAGGAAACCGCTAGGAAGGACCCTAATAGCACCCTATCGGCCGCGGAAAGGGCTAAGAAGCTCAAATACCAAACCCTAGGCCGAGCTTTTAAGCCGTTTATCCTTAGCCAAGGAGGCCTTCTAGGAAAGGAGACCTCACAAACCTACAAAGAATTCCAAAGTCCCTTGGTCCTAGCACCTCGGAGTGGCTAGATAAGTATATCTCTACCACTCTAGTAAGACTCCGGGCTAGGAACTGGCTAGGATATGGTATAGACTAGATAGATTTCTTTTCTTTTCCTTTTTTCTTTTGTTTCCCTCTTCCTTTTTATCGTACCCTTTTTCTTTTGTTTTTATATAGAAAAGTAGTTAGACGAGCAAGAATAGCTTATATAGAAGCGTATCGAAATGCTGCTAACCCTAAAACCCAAAGACTACCGAGGAATCCGGACAGACATTAGAATCGACAACCCTAAGGGAACCACCTACCTAGATGTGTCCATCATTTCCTAGGTAAGGAAACCGCTAGGAAGGACCCTAATAGCACCCTATCGGCCGCGGAAAGGGCTAAGAAGCTCAAATACCAAACCCTAGGCCGAGCTTTTGGCCGTTTATCCTTAGCCAAGGAGGCCTTCTAGGAAAGGAGACCTCACAAACCTACAAAGAATTCCAAAGTCCCTTGGTCCTAGCACCTCGGAGTGGCTAGATAAGTATATCTCTACCACTCTAGTAAGACTCCGGGCTAGGAACTGGCTAGGATATGGTATAGACTAGATAGATTTCTTTTTCTTTTCCTTTTTTCTTTTGTTTCCTCTTCCTTTTTATCGTACCCTTTTTCTTTGTTTTTATATAGAAAGTAGTTAGACAAGCAAGAATAGCTTATATAGAAGCGTATCGAAATGCTGCTAACCCTAACCCTAAACCCTATAAAGTTAATTAAGGGATTAGTGCATATATACAATACTAGCTAAACACGCATAGGTAGCGTAGTATGGCGGGTAAGTGTCTTACCTATACTGTTTTAATCCTAAAACTAGATAAAGACACTAATATAACCAAAAAAAGCATTTCTAGCTCTTTAAAAAACTATGCGGATACGAAAATTATAGACAAGTTATGTTAGTAACGCTTCGATTGTCTAGCTA
This sequence comes from Aureobasidium vineae, assembly GCA_903819635.1. Lineage (NCBI taxonomy): Eukaryota > Fungi > Ascomycota > Dothideomycetes > Dothideales > Saccotheciaceae > Aureobasidium > Aureobasidium vineae. The sequence goes on from CAIJEN010000006.1 coordinate 5,666, forward strand.
GGACGAAGAGTGGCGCGAGTTGCAACGTAAAGACGAGCTGCGTAACAAGTATTTGGAAAAATATGACGGATTTTGGTTTGCACGTCGGGCGCTGTGACAGTACAGAAACAGGTGCCAAGCCGCGTGCTAAGTATCCTTAGGAACCGACAGTCTAAGGCGACCGAGCTGGAGACGCGCCAAGCCTCAGGTGTGGGCGCGTCCGTTGACATTGCGCAACACATATTGCTAACTAACAACAAGAACCTGTTACGACATCAATATCCACGACTGTTACTGCCCTTTTGTGAATCGTACGGGTTCCAAGGGTACGACCTACAGCGAGCTTGTCTTACCTCGTCAAAGCTCATATCTACGACGGCACAGTCGTGGTGTAATTGACTCGTGCTGGATTTAATGTCTCGAGTACAATTCTGCTTGCCTTCTTTTAGGCTGCTTCCAGAGGTCGCTCTCTCAAACAGGCAGAGACGGTACAATGTATGCACACTTCAACAAGCGGAGTTGGAAAGCTGAACAGAACGTGTATGCAGAACGTAAAAGGGTATAGTGACATGAAAAGGATATCTCAGAAAGATGTAGATACGAAAAGACACAGGCAAGCTCACATGCCTCTAAACACATTACCAGAGGCACTTCTCCTCTCCTTGCCTCTGGGAATCTTTCTGCCGGTTCCATCATCGGCATCACCGCCAAAGCTTTCTCTCGGCCTTTGAGGTCTCTTCTGCACCTTTTGCGGTGCAAATGTGACTTCCTTCTCGCCAACAACACCACCTTGCCTGATGCTGCTCTTGGGCTGATCTTTGAGGTTTTGGGCGAGAGAACCAAAGGAGCGATCCCGACGGTTGGCATTGGCATTCTTGTTCTTGGGCTGCGAGGACGAGACGGACATTTGCGGTTGCTTTGGCTTGTGACCGGACTTACGGTAGTTGGTCGACGAGATGCGGTTCTTGTCGACAGTGTTGTCGTCGCCACGGTCGTTGCGGCGTTGGACACCGCGTTGTTGTCGTTCTGTTGCTGCGTCGTCGACGTCGCTTTCCGAGTCTTCGTCGGAGGAGCCTTGAGTGGACTGGTTGGCTTCTTCTTCGACGGCNNTGAGACCACGCTTGCGCTCGGCATCTTTGGCGACTGGGACGGTCGAGGGGTTGTGCAGCTGGAACTCGCGCGACTGCTCGTCAATCTCGAAATCTTCGTCCTGGAACAGCGAGGCGAAACGGTCGTCGCCGAGGACGCCTCTGGCCGGCTTGTCTGCGTCTTCCTCCTCTTCTTCTCCTTCTGCCTGTACTTGGGGCTCGTCTCCTCCCTGGCGCAAGACACGTCTGGCCTTGCGACGCTCGTTTGCTTCTTCTCTCGCTGCCATCTTCTCTGCCAATCTCCTGTTGACCTTGACCTTTGCCGCCTTGTTGCCACGGATGCGAGACTCGCGCTCCTTGTTGATCTTCTCGGCGATGGACTTGGCGCGTTGTTCTTCGAACATGTCGGGGTTGCTGATGAGGCGGGCCTGTTCGTACAGCTTCTGGGCGACAAAGTAACCGTGCATGTAAGGGCGGAGGAGGGAGGTGGTGCCGACGAGGTGTTCGAGGTTGAGTTCGCGCAATTGCTGGGTCGACAAGAACTTGTAGTTGTCGTAGACGGCGCCCGTGTCTTGTGCACCGGCGTTGAAGGCGGACGGGTCCTGGGCGTCTTCGGCCATTTCTTCGACGAGGTTGTCGAGGAAGGAGCACCACTTGGGGGCAGGACCCAGCTGGGGGATGAAGAAGGAGTGTTGCTGGCGGCCCTCGTTGGCGGTGAGGAGCATGCCGCTATCCTTGCACCACTCGACGTGGTTGAGGTCGACGGCGGGTTCGACACTGGTCCAGGGGTCGCCGTTGGAGGCCTCCCAGATCTTGATGATGCGCTTGTCGGCCGACATGAGCTTCTCGCTCTGGACTTGTGTCGAAGTGGGCGACATGTACTTGAGCGTCTGGATGGCGTAGCCGTAGCCCTGGTCTTTTGTGAGGAGCGGCATGGGCGAGCGCAAGTCGTAGACGTGGACGATGCCGTCAGAGTCGCCGGTTGCGAGGTTGAGGCCGGAGCGGTGGAACTCGAGGGCGGTGACTTGGGGACGCTGGTCTTGCGAATGGGTGGGCGACTGGAGGAGGCCGACGCGGCTGCGGGAGCGCGAGTCCCAGAACTCGACGGTGCCGATGCTCGTGCCAAAGGCGAGGAGGTTGTGCGAGTCTTCGGCAATGGCGGCCGTGTTGACGCAGCCCGTGTTAATTCCACCTTGCAGAGCACCGGCGCCCGAGCTGGTCCAGTCGTCGCCGCCGACATCGACTTCGTAGCCCTTCATGTAACGTCCCAGCTCGAGGTTCAGACGGTAGACTTCGCCCATGCCATCCTGGTTGACACCCGAGGCGGGGATCAGAGCTTCGGCGGCGCGCTTGTTGTACTTGAGGTCGCGGCCGTAGCGAGGGATGCGGGTGCGGTAGTGCATGCCGCCCGGCGTGTGGAACTCGAGGGTGCGGTCCGTCTGCAGGTGCAGCGACTTGGAGTAGTCAGACGAGAGGAGGAGGAAGGTCTGGTTGAGCGAGTCGGTGTGGCGCGCATACGACAGCGACAGATGCGGCAGGTGGTGCACGTGTTGTTGCGGCTTGTATGTGCCTGCCTTGAGTTAGCATCTTCATCCGTTCCTTCCTTCATGGAACCAGAGAAATGCAGCAGCCTGCTTCGAGAGGCCGCTCCTTCCTTGTTGTTCTGGTCATGTCGTACCTGTGCTCATGACCCATTCACCATCATCGCTGACTCTCACGCACTGCGAGGCCTCTTCAAACTCAAAGTCCTGCAGCAGCTCGACTCTGTTTGCCCACTCGGGGTCTTGCTTCAAACTGCGCTTTCTCTGTCGCGCGAGCCATTCCGGGAGAGGGCGAGCTGTCGCTGATCCAGAGATGGTGTAGACGGGCACCGCCGAAGGATTTGTCAACTTCATGTCTGTTTCTGTCAACGAGTGTTGATGTCGAGGAAGGCGCGACTTGCCGCTGACATTTTTTCCAACCCTCGCGCTTTCCCCGCATTCTGCTGCTCGCCGCGGTCCGTGGCTGCCGAGGGCTGTCCCGCAGAGCCCCAAGAGTCTTGGCACGCTCATCTCTGCAGCCGTCGCTCCTTCCACTTCGCCAGAGCTACCGACATCCGCCTACCGACATCCGCCAACCATCCTCGACTCAGCATGCCGAAGCCCATCGAGGGTCTCGAGGCCCGCAAAGAAGACCTCCGCAAGTGGATCTGCGAGGATGACATGACCATCAAGCAAGCCATCGAGAAGCTCAAGACTGAACACAATGTCGTTTGCCAGAAGCGCACGCTCGAGCGCAATCTCCGCCTCTGGGACATTTCGAGACGCAAGAAGCTGGACAAGGAGGCACTTCAAGAAGAACTGACAAGACTCTTTCGTGGCCCCCGACTAACAGACGAAACCATTGCCAAGATCCTGACTGACGCTGGCCATGTCATCAACCAACGCACCGTCATGGAGACCAGGAAGAAGTTGGGCCTGCACAAGCGCATCCGTCCAGAAACGAACGAGCAAGACTTGCAAAACACCATCAAAGAATTGCTTGTCGACGAGTACAANAATGAACAAGTCCTCAAAATGCATCGCGGCGAGCTGTACACATATCTGCGCGAAAAGTATCCTCACCTCAACATCGTCGGAAGAGATCGTGTTTACAACATTGCACGTGAGATGAACCCTCAATTGAGGCGACGCTATGCCAAGGGTCACCCTCTGTATCAGAATCGTCCTTACAAACTGTCCGGCAAGAGACTGGCCGCNAAAGTCGCCAAAGACGCCGCCGCTGCCAACCTCGATCCTCAAACTGAGCAACCCGACGCCTTGTCTGCGCCACCCGAGGAGCACTGTGATCCTCCACCCACTCACGCCCATCAGCTTCATCCTCCACACGACGCTACCTCTCATGATCCCACCGTTGTCCAGGACCATCAGCCTGCCCCTGCATACCCACCTCCTGCTGCCACCCACCAAGCTCTGCATCCAAGCCTCAGGCTCGAGTCGCTGGAAAAGGAAAACGATGTCCTACACCAGAGACTGCAGCAGCAAGATGCAGAGATCCAATACATGCGTCAAGCATACCATGACCTCATGCAGAGACTTGGCTCTGGTCCTGCCGCCAACCCCTTCCCATCTCGAAAGCATTCCACCGAGTCACCATTCATCCACCCACAGAAAGGTTGCCGAGTTTGACGAATCATCATTTCAGCCATCATGTGTACCGCAAACAAAGGCAGTCGCGTACCAAGGAACAGCGAGAACAAGCTTTCAGGGACGGAGCGTGGAAATTGCGAGTTTCTCGAGACCATCCAAAGTCTTGTTCTCACGTCGCTCTTTCAAATCGACGAACTGATTGGTTCTAAGCGTGGTCGCATTATCATCTTTTATGCTCTTGAAGCTCGGTGCGATGTGCCCATCTCGCTTCCAACTGGCATTTTGCGTATTCGAGTAGCTCGTGGTCGCTTGCGTGGGCTTATGTCTGCCAAGATGCAGCTGAACGCCTACACCTCCAATTGTACGAAGCTTCGCCGCCATGTTGCTTGCATCGTGCCCGATCTACCCCTCACAATATGGAGAGTGTCAAGTAGGTCAACTAATGTGGCGTGTACTAGTAGCACATAGCTGAGTTGAGCTGAATTGACCTGAGCCAGTAAGCATCACGTAGAAATGCATGCCTTCCTCATGTGACTTTGAGCTCGACCTGCATCCTTTGCATGTCTCGGGACCTGCAGGCCACGATACTAACGGCTGAAAGTCATTGGAGCTAAAACAGTCGTGGCACTTCAACCCAGCTAAATGAGTAGTAGTTAGCGCATGTCCATCTCTGGACATAGGTCCTGCTGCCTTCAATTGCTAGACTCGTCTCTCAGCCAGCCCAGTTCTTGAGATTGTACATGAGACTGTCTACTGGAACGCAAAGCTGAACTTGAAGCTAAACTTGAAGCTAAACTTGGAGCTGAACTTGGAGCTGAACTTGGAGCTGAACTTGGAGATGAACTTGGAGATGAACAAGGTATAAAGTCGACTCACTGCTCTTAACCTATTTCTTGACGCCGTGATTGATTTAACGTTTTGCTCACTTGCCTGCTATACAGTGTCTGCTACCCTCCTGTGCTTCATCTTCATATCAACATGAAGTCATTTCTTGCTACTGCACTCCTGCTTGGTGCGGCAGTTGCGGCTCCCGAAAAACGCGGAGTTTGTAACAATGCTGACGACTGCTCTCGAGCCGTAAGTCATCCTTCGGCTTCTCGAATCGTGGCTCGGGACTGGACAACACGATCACCATTGAGAAACCCTAGCTGACATGTCTTGGCCTGATAGCTGTTCGGCACTGTAGTTTTTGCTTCACGTGCCAGGGAAGCGCCGATTGTTCCTCTTTCCTTCGCACCACCGTCTCCCCATGCCCAGTATAAGAGATCACAGATTCAACGTAGCGATTGCCAGACTGATAGCGAGCTCAAAGCACCTCGACCGCCACAGCCACTTCAACGTCTACGCTTTCGACAAACGTATCAAGCACTACAAGTGTCACCTCGACAATCACCGTTGTCACTAGTCCAGTCATTACTTCGACTGTGGCTGTCCCAACCACCGTCACTCCCACCAGCAGCGAGACCACGAACACTACTGTGACTATAACTGTCACTCAGACGGCAGCGAAGAATAAGCGCACCGTCTGCAATCCATCGTCTACGACTCCAAGCAAACTTTCGGCTTATGCCAGCACAGCCAGCACACGAAATATGACTGCACAGTTCAGCTCGTCGTGCTCGTGCGCTGGAATTACTCCCACTACCATTACCTTGGCGACCCCGACCATCAGCACGACAAGTACCCAGATTGTCAGCAAGACCAACACAGCCACATCAACCATTACCACCTCACTCACCGTGACTACCACCATGACCAACGTGCAAACTCTAACCATAACTCAGACAAGCATTATTATGGCTACGCCTGCTGTCACGACAACCTTCACCCAGACTCAGACGAGCACCGTATTCGTCGCTCCTACGTGAGTTTCATGCTCTTTGTCTGCCATAGGAGAGTCTTTTACTAAAAAGTGTTTTAGCAGCACCGGAGGCCCCAGCTGCAATGATTACAACCTCAACACCCTGGGCACTGGAGGATGTTCTTCTAATTGCTTCTGCGACACGCGATACGACCAGGGAACCACTAACCAAGGTTTGCGCAAAGCCGCATTCTCTTGCGGACAAGGATGTAATACGGATGGTGATCGTCCCGCCGGCCAGGCTCGTGTCAGTGATTCGGCCACCCAGTCCTGTGGCAACAGTGGCGGGACTTGTCTTTCTTACGATGGTTGCACCTCAACGTTCAATCAGAAGAGGGCGGAGATGGTGGATATCCGCGATATTGCTCCTATGAGCCAACTCGCGTCTGGTTTCGTGCCAGGGATCAGGAGAATTGAACCAGCCACCTGCTTTGTGGAGTCTGGATTCTCCTTTTCTCATGTCAACCCAGCCTGGCTCTAGCAGTTCTTGCATTGGGCCACCTGTGTATTGTCAGTAGTTGCTGGATAATCTCGATGGAATAAGAACATACCCATCTCGACATTACTATACCACGCATGATGCTGTTCACCCGAAGACGAAGCCGACAAATTTGGTTCTTTGCTAAAGTATCTCTTGTTCCCGTACGGATCATCGCCACTCCAAAGGTTTTGCGCTTCCTCCTTGTAGTCAATGAAGCTCATGTTCCCAAGGTCGAGGTTGGCACAGTACAAGTCTGCGTCGTCGTATCCACAGTGCAAGACCCCAACGACGTTTTGAGGAGTGTCTGTCATGACTTGCAGATCAACTACAAGGACGCCTTTTCCTGGTAGTCTCTTTGATCCATCACAATAAAGAGAGTGGGATGAATCTCATCATTTTCGTTGCGAAGTCGAATGTGGTGGTCATGAATGTTACGAAGAGTGCCATGCGAGAAGTTGGGTGTGGTGATGAGAACACAGTTACTGGTACTGTCCTCGGCATTGTTGATGTCGCTTTCGAGATTGCTGAGATCTTGTTCTGAGACTGCGACCAGAGAGTAGGATGGCCATTGCTTATTCAGAGTGTCGCCAGAAAAGTCGTGATGGGTATCAGTAGATGCAGTGTGTCTTCTAGCTGCTTCGTAAATGCCATGTTGCAGAATGACTTCTAATGGTCTTTTGCTTCGTTTGTTGTCAGAAGAGTTCAAGTATCGTCATACGGATGATATATGAAGTAATGCCAAGAGCTGTTAGTACATCACTTCCCATACTCGGTTGAGCAACAGATGGCTCTTGAACCAGCCCGGGATTCTTGACTCATGTCTACAGCGGATACCTCGAGGCGAGGCATGTCTTCTGCTTCCGTTTGACCTTGATCTTTGAAATTGATGTTCATGTTACTGTTCACGCGGGACGTCTCAAGAATCTTCGGTATTGAACAGCTTGGTACAAATGATTCGTAACTCAATAATTCTAAACCTTCTTAGCCAACAAAAGTCGACCCAAAACAAAAGAACTCCTTGTAAAATACTCGCAAATCCTGATGTCTATTGACCTCATACCAAATCATCTAAAATAGTCTTCCAAAGGACTGTAGAGAAAAAAGTCTATTTACAGAAGATAAATTGACCTGGCTAGTTGGCAGTACTCTTGTAGAGCGACAGCCTGGAACCACCACCACAGAGCTGGCCTGGCATACCAGCGCACGCCATGTTGCAGTCAGTTGCAGTAGTGTTGGCAGTGCCGGCGGCGAGAGTGTTTCCCATCCAGCACTCGCGACCATACTCGGTGCCGAACCAGAGATATCCTCCAGCGGTAGCGAGCTTCTGGCAAGCATCGACAGACATGGTGTCACTTGCTGCCGTGACACTCAGAGCGCGAGGACTATCCTTGACACAAGCGTAGTATGCGTAGCTTCCAGTGGTATTCAGATTCATCGGGTCCGTGGATGCTTTGGTCGAGTTGCTGCTGTAGTACATGTTGAGTCTGTTGCCAGCACCACAGTATGCAGTCTTGTCTCCGGTGCATAGCGTGTTGCAGGTGCTGTTGTCAGGTTGCAATGTACTTCCCACGCGAGGGTAGGGTCCACAGTAACATTCTTGTCCATACTCGACACCAAACCAGGCGTAAGCCGAGCAGAAGGAGGCACACATGGACGGAGTCATGCCGGTGGCGTTGACCATGGAGCGAGAAGTCAGTGCACGGCCACTGGAGGCTTCGCCGTAACAACCTTGGGCTGCGTAGCCTGAGACGGTGGGAATGATAGTAGGTGAGGTCGAGGTCGAAGATGAGGAGGTAGTCGTGGCAGAAACTGACGACAAAGCACTACTCGTTATGGTTGAGCTTGCATCAGCCGACGAAGATGATGACGACGACGATGAAGTTGACGAGGACGAAGCCGACGAGGATGAGGATGGGGATGAGGTTGACAAGGATGATGTTGACGACGATGAAGTCGACGAGGATGAATCGGCCGACGAAGAAGCCGAAGAAGTTGAAGCCGATGTCGAGGTTATAGACACAACACCGGAGCTGCTCGATGACGAAGTTGAAGAATCACTTGCACTCACGCTGGACGAGCTGGTCGACGAAACGCTTGAGCTGCTCGCAGTTGAACTCACGCTAGACGAACTTGATGTGCTCGACGTAACGTCCGAAGACGACACTACCGTGCTACTCGAGGAGCTGCTTACAGAGGAGCTTGAGATCGAGGAGCTCGTCGACGATGTACTGCTGGAGGAGATGATGCTGGATGATTGACTTGACGACGGGCTGGATTGGCTCGACGAAGTAGAAGTCAAGCTGCTGGAGGACGCGATGGTCGCGTCGTACTTGTACAAGCTCAGCCCATTGGGTCCGCCACAGTATTCGAACTTGTCGGCGGAACACAGCATGTTGCAGCGGCCATCCGTGGCGGGACCAGAAAGTGAGCTGACAGCATTGGAGCAGTAACATTCGGAAGAATACTCCGTTGCGAAGTAAGTGTAGCCGGCGCAGAACTTGGCGCAGAATTCCAGGCTGTTGGAGCTGTTGGAGAATGACTTGCCTTGCAAAGCACGACCGCCAATTTCTTTCCAACATCCTTGATAGACGTAGTTGCCTACAGTAGGCTTGGCGACAGGTCCTGTCGGTGTCACGGATACCGATGCACTGCTGCTAGAGGTTGCGGAAACACTATTTGCGGTTGAGGAAACGCTGCTGGAGGTCATGGAAGAAATTATTGAAGAGGTAGATGACGCAACTGACGAAGTTGAAGAGCCACTAGAGGTCGATGACGAAGCTGCACTTGGACTTGAAGAAGCGGCAGATCTGTCTTGAACGGTAGCAAATGTCGTTCCAACCACGGTGACTTTGCTGGTAACATCGATGGAGCTGTAGTATGAGCAGATAGTGCCGTCGAATGCCGTGCCGACACAGACTGTGCTGTTCGCACATGTGGTCATGCATGAACTGAGGTCGGAATCTGCTCGTTTCCTGCTGAGGTTACTGACAACGGTGCCGGAGTACTTTGTGTCCTTCTCAACAGCAAAAGCGACACCAGCAACGACAGAAGGCGCCGCAGAGGCCGATGCCGAAGTCGATGTAGTACTAGAGGCGCTTACGCTGCTCGAGGAAGAAGCCGTGGTAGAGCTTACTGAAGCGCTTGTAGAACTTCCGGAGCTTGCCAGGGTAGATGTGCTTGCAACGCTCGAGGTGGATGAAGGGCTCGAAGTGGTTGAAGAGCTTGAGATGGAAGAGCTCGAGGAGCTCAAGACCTTCTGGTACATGTTCAGACCACTAGATCCACCACAAATCTGAGTGGAGTTTGCAGCGCAAGTCATCTTGCAGCGACCATCGGTGGTCGGCCCGGATCCAGCTTGGACGACATTTCCACAGTAGCATTCGGTACCGTACTCGACTCCAAAGTAGTTGTATGCAGAGCAGTACGAAGCACAGAAATCAACGCTCACAGAGGAATTGGCCTTGTTCAAGCCAGTCAAAGCTCGGCCGTTGGTAGCCTCTGTGTAGCATCCTATGTATGAATAGCTGCCAACAGATTTGACGACGACAGGCCCGGTCGGAGTGCTCAGAGCACTACTCGCTGTAGTACTTGTTGTCGACGATGTGACGTTGGTATAGTAAATATTCAAGAAGTCGGCACCTCCACACTTTTGCGACGCGTTGGCAGCACAAGCCACACTGCAACCGGTCTCATCGCTCTGACGGATAGAGTTGGTATAGATGGTTGAGCCACAGTAGCATTCTGCTCCATACTCGACACCAAAGTAGGCATATCCAGCACAGAAAGCGGCGCAAGATTCTAGAGAGTTGGTAGACCCAGAGCGACTGTTTCCGTTAAGAGCGCGACGATCATGTGTCTCGTTGTAACATCCCATGTAGGTGTAGTTGCTCAAAGCAGAGGTTGGTGACGAGGTCGCTGACGAGATAGTCGAAGAGCTTGTGACGCTGGTGGAGGCTGAAGACGAGATCGCAGAGCTCGAGGACGTACTCGAAGAACTAATCATGCTGGAAGAGCTTGAGGAGACTGCATTCTTACCGTAAAGCATCATCAATGATCCAGCACCACAGTACTCTGAGTTGCTTCCCTTACAGGTCACACTGCATTTGCTGTCGACTGTGACCTTCGAAGAGGCGGCGATCGTGTTACCACAGTAACACTCTTGAGCGTATTCGACACCAAACAAGGAGTAACCCTTGTCAATACAGTAAGCTCCGCATTTCTCGATAGTCATATCATTAGTGTTCAAGCTCGCGGCGCTGACTGTGCGACCACCTGTCTCAGCGTAACAGCCCATGTAGTTGTAGCCGTTGTACGAGGGAACGATAGCCGTAACGAGAGTCGAGGTATTACCATCGAAGCGCGTCGAGTCGGCGAAGAGCGACATGTGAGATCCAGGGTTGGTATAACCATTGCCACCACAAGTTTGGTTCTCGTTGCCAGCGCAATTGAAGTTGCAGTCGGTGTTCAGGTCCATCTGGAGAGGACGTGCATTTCCACACCAACATTCTTGCATGTACTGAGTAGCAGCGAACAGATATCCCAGAGAGGCACATTTGGTGAGACACATCTCGTTGGTCATGTTTTTACTAGTGAGCGGATTCACTGCCAATTGTCTTCCGGGGTTGTTTTCTTTAAAGCAGCCGACATAGCTGTATTGTACAGTGCCATTCGCAAGAAGGGGGCCAACTTGCTCGGCGGCAGCAGTGCAAACGAATTGGATGATTTGCTTGCCCATGTTGGGATCACCTGTGTTGATGGTCCAAGTAGCATTTCCATAGTAGCTGGGGATGTTGACTTGTGATCTTGGAACGGAGCAGTAAAGCGTGGCGGTCTGACTCTCGTTCGCTTGAAGAAGCGTTCCTTCGGCAAGATCAATTGTGTTGACTGCCTGGATGATGCCAGGAACTCCGTATGGTGGCTTCGAGACAGTCAATGATAGAGGTACTGCCGAACCTGTGCCATTATTCGTGACGCGCATCTTGAGATTGCGAGTTTGGCCTTCGAGAACGTTTCCGAAGCTGAACGGTACACCGGGCTGATGAGTCACCCAGTCAGAGCCATCGGCAGTTTGGAACTCGATCAATGCGGATGGATTGCTTCCAGCACGACCGACGACATCGAGTAAGCTGGATCCACCATCCGTGTTGACCTTGACGTAGACGGCGTGGTTACCAGTAGTGTCAGGGTTGTAGTTGATATTGACAGTAGCGACAATGTTTGGATCGATCGTAGTAGGAACGTTGGAGAAGGTGAAGAAACCGACTTGGACGTCACCACTGTCACTGATGTTGGGCTGAATCCAAGGTCCAGTCTCACTAGTGACAGACCAAGTGATGTTGTTGACTGTCAACTTGCCGTCTCCGCGATTGCTGAAGAGTGAGGATTGAGTGGTGCCGCCCACCTGTCCGCCAGCGATGACATTGAACGAGACAGTGTTCGGAGCAATGGCCAGCAGCGGCTTCTTGGAGTTTGCGGTACCCTTCAGGGTAATGGGTACGGAGCTGGAGTACTTGGCAACACTGTTCGTAGTATTGACTAGGATGTCACTGGACAACAGACCGACCTGTGTGGGCGCAAAAGTGGCATTGACGGTGAATGTCTGACCAGCAGTAAGAGTGANGGGCGTGGCCACACTGCCAATCTTGAAGTTGGCGTTACCAGTCAACGACACACTGTTCACATTGAGGCCAATGTTCGCCTTGCAAGTAATGGTGACAGGGTCGGAGACATTGCCGATTGCAGTGTTTGGGAGTGTGTATGGCGAGGAGCAGTTGAGAGGGAGGTTGACAGGCGAGCCGAAAGCATAGAGATAGCCTTGAGTGGTTCCAACATAGGCAATACCGTTTCCAAACACAGGGCGAGAAAACTTGGTGACACCAGGGATGTTGAAGGACTTGATGAGCTGCAAGTTACCGCCGTCCGACGGAGGAATTGCGTTGTAGATTCTCAAGTTGAGACCCTCAACATCTGTGGTCCAAAGAAGACCTGTGCCTTCTTGTCCGTTCAACGAAGTGGTAGTACCATGACCAACACCGAGAACGTAAGCGTTTTTCTCAGGAGTGTTCGAGACGAGTGTGAACTGAGGATCGCCGCTAGCCGAGCAACTGAACTTGAAGACATGAGTCTGGTACTGAATGACGTTGATGTAGATGTAACCACCACCGAGTGGCATGACACCTGCACCAGCGTACACCGAATTCTCATTTTGTGTGACCTGGACTGCAGCATCGAGCTTGTTGGGTCCCATCTGGTAACCTCCAAGATTGTCGAGGTTCAGCCAGTAGGTCTTGCCAGATTTGCCAGTGACGACGCCCATTCGAGCCACGTTCTTGCACTTGAAAACGTCTGTGGGCAAGAGCTCAAGAGGGCTGGTTCCCAGGTCCTTGTCGGCACCATCGAGCTGTGTCTTTTCCCAGGGCATGAAGAAATCAACAGGCGTAAGCTTTCCATCCGAACCGATAGCAAAGTTGACAGCCGCCTCTTCCAGAGAAGTAGGAGGCTGACGGCCGGGAANGGAATTTCCAGTTGCGCTAAGTTGCGATGCGTAGCCGTTGCCAGAAGCGAGGAACATGCTGCCTTTGCCGTCGTATGCAAGACCACCGCCAGACATCCAGACACCGGCACCAGGGATTGTGTTAGGCTCAGGACCACCTTCCATGGCAAAAGCTTCGACAACGGCACCAGTCGTACGGTGGAAACCGATGACAGCTCCAGTGAAGTTCCACTTGACACAGTGAGACGCCCATCCNNTGTAGATAAAGTCTCCAACCTGAAGCATACCAGGACGAGCGTGCTGGTTACCACCGATGAACATACGATTGGGGTTGTTACGAAACTGAAGGCCATCGATCAGTTTTGGGAAGCCGCCAACTTCAGACAAGTCGGCGGTGTTGATGGCGTGAAAGTAGTAGCGACCGTTGAGACGACCCGGCGGACTGGATTTCGAAAATGCGCCATTTTGGAAGGCGTCACTGTAGGTCTTTGCAGTAAGGTACCAGATGCCAGTATCAGGGTCAATCACACCAGTAGCTGTCACACCGACCGTAGGATTGATGTCAACACAGCCATCAAGATCAGCAGTCAAGAATGGCACATGCATGTTTCTCGAAGCAACGATGTCTCCGGTTTTTGCATTGATCTTGTAGAGATTGTTCTGCGTGGTGGCAATGTAGACGTACTGGATGCCATCACTCAGAGTGTAGACGAGAGGTTGGGAAAATATCTGTTCGGCGCCGATGCCTTGGAAGTTGCCTGGTAGTGCAGCTCTCCAGAGTTGACCGAAAGAATCGCCCCCAACAACTGAGGGATCCATGTTGTGGTTNNGCTGCAGAGCGTTAGCACATGTCTTTATAGACATCAGCGTATGTTTTGGAGACGATACTAACGTTTGATAACCCGAGCGGCTGTTGTCACCGCCCCAGGTGATGGTATCCGTACTTGCAAGAGATTCGACATTACTGACGAACAGTGATGCGAATAGAATCGCCACAAGTCTTTTGAATGACAGCATCTTGACAAGAGCAACAAGTGTCCGATCGTACTTGCTCCAGAAGCATATGGTCGTGCCTATATAACCTCCAGTCAAGAGCCCGAGCCCTACCACATGCTTCTTCGTGCGTGTTGAGCTGAAGCATCCATTATCAAGCTGAAAGCCGGAAGTGTCGAATGCATGGTGCGAGAGCGCCACAGCTTAAAACAGACCGTTAGTCGTATAGAAGCGGGCTTAGCTTGCTGGAAAAGGAGGAATGTGATCGTATTCTCAGCCCAATGTTTCGGGTGATGGTCGAGATGGCTTGAACATCTTGCGTGATTGAAACAGCCATGTGCTGCCACGAGCCGTACCTGTCAGTCTCGTCCTAAGACGTGGTTCGGGAGATTTTAGAATTCAGACCTGAATGGAGTTTACCTGAGCTGCCATGCGGTTCAGATGAATGTGTGGAACCTTCAGACAACTTCTGGCACGATGGAGCCGAGGACGTTGCCTGATTGAGAGTAATGTGAAGAAGTTATCAGCGGCCCGCCGCTTGGTAGCTTCGAGATTCGCTACCTCCTGCATGTAGAATCATTCCAGGCACAGGTTTCACCACATCCAGATTTTGGCTGTTACGCGCCAAGGACGAAGGAATTTGCCAAGTACTTGGCGAAACGCTCGGTTCCTGATTCTGTACCTGGCGGTGGCAACCTCTCTCAAAAATCTCCGCTGATTCATCTCCTCCAAGCGTTCTAGACAACTCCCTTGATGGCACACCACCACAATGTATGCACACCACCACAATGTATGTAGGGGCTCTTCGATCATGTACAGTCAGCTTTCGGTCTATCGCATCAATTCAGTCGGGCCAACTTGCTACTGTGGCTGTAGCTTCAGGTTCATCCTTCGGTTGTCCTCGTTAGCTTTGCCCAGGATCTTATGGCGCTCGAGTCTTTGATGGCTTTCTTCAAGCTTGCTATAGTGCCATGGCGCTCTCGACAGTCATATGCCACGGCTTCGCCGATAGGAAAATAGGAGGGTCCAAGGAGTGTAAGCTCCGACATCTGCGCTACCAGCCGTGGGTCGTTCAGCCCTCTGATCGTTATTTGTGGCAAGTCTGACCCCAGCGACTCACGAACCAGCATGCCGAAGCCCTGATTCAGAATCGCTCCTAGGTCGCTGAATCAGGCAACATCTGACATGTGTACTTGGTAGGATATCCGTGGCCAAAGCCACCTTTGGCGTGTTGAGAACTTCGTCCGAAATGGTTCTTTCTGTTTCTCCTTCCTGGATATTTACATACTCTTCATATTGCTTGAGGTTTTGCGCTCACTCGCGGTGGAGTGTCGGTGCAGGTGCAGGCGTTCTCTGGTTTGGATACTTCTGTCTCCAACGGGTTTGTAGTGTGATCGCAGCCACACTCATTCCTGACCTCGGCGATAGGAATTGTTTCCAACATCATGTACCAAACCAATTCATTGGTGATTATTTACGCAGGCGCATTGAGAGCAGCGTTTCCTTCTCCTTATGCTTGACCGCTCAAGCGGCTGCAGCTTCTGGATCAATGACAAAATCCTTTGCGGCTGAACAACGATCAAAACTGCTCAACGTCTTTCGGAGCGAAGTTCCCGACCAAGCATGCTTTGACATCAGAAACTGCCAGCAACAACACCCTGTCTTCAAGCTATGGAAACTTGACTGTCGCTTTTATGCATATCTGGGAGCCAAGTCGCAGTCCTACGATACCTGCCAGCATAGTCTCCATCATGGAATGCACTTTCGGTCGCATATCAAGGGCCAGCTGAACAACGGTGTCGAAGGATTGATATTGAAACTCGCTCACCGTTGTACCTCCACCATAATGCGATGGATCAAGATGAGATGATGTACAGTGTATAAGATGAATTATGGCCCACTCGACTTCTCTGCGTGTTCTTCATCTATGAGTCTTCTTGCACACTGGAAGATGCATCTCTTTCACGCACTGACGACTTTGCTCTGTTGTTCTTCTTTGGCACATGCTTTTGTTCTCGAACAGAGAGCATGCGTTTCTTCTGATGTTGCTCTAGTCAAACAGCAGGTTCAACATCCTAACTACTTCTGCACGTGGTTTCTAAGCGAGTCAGTCATCTTACTTCTGTTTACAGCAAGAGTTACAAAGGCTGACAATTGAAACTAGNNTGGGAGGACTCGTTCGCCACTCCCAGGTCTTGGTCCAGACGCATTGTTAGGTGCATGCAAATGTGTCATTAATGCTGCTCCCGCGGGGACTTGGTCAACGGCAACAGACGCGATATACAAATCCGCAAGATCGCAGAGTTTCGTGCCTGGGGGATGTCCCGCTGCAGCTTCAGACTTCATCAAGAATGAGTTTGAAAATGTCGCTGCTTTCTGTACCTTCTGGCAATATGCGTAAGTTTCTCCCGTCAGAAGTCAAGGCCATACCTGGCTGATTTTGATGCTTAGGCCAAGAAAGGATTCTCCAATCTCAAATCAAAACAATCCCTCTGTACGACATGCCTGTAGCTGTATCTTGAAGAACTCAGGACCTGTTTCACACTCAACGTTGACGAGCTCTTCTGCAAAGGGAACAAACTCAAAGTCGATCAAATCAACATCTTCCTCAAAGAAGTCTATCATCAGAACATCGTCCACAGGATCAGGCAGCACAAGACAGTTGACATCAACAGCAAAGCCAAGCAGCAAGACGCTCGTCAATACCTCCTTACGATCTAGCAGCAGCACCAAGCCTACGAGTTCGAGTTATTTGATCTCGCGTGGAAGTACTCGAACATCAACCTACTCGAGCACTAGGCCGCCATCTTCTTCTAGCAGCACTAGACTATCATCTTCACATGCCGCCAAGCAAACTGCCACAAGTTCATCGGTTTCCAAAGCCAGCGAGAGGTCGACCTCGCTGCCCACTTCCGCGCGTCGACGTCCAGGCCATCCACTGTCAGTGACAGCCTGTCACTGAGCCCATCGGTCTCACACATCGCGACAAGATCCTCGAGCTTGTTCTCTTTATCAAGTTCATCAGTCTCGTCTTTCACTGCGAGAAGCACAACTCCAGAGACCATAAACCTTACGACAATTAGCAGCACTTTCAAACCAATCAGTAGCACATCTCCAATCATCGACAACACTACTTCGGCCATCAGCTCTACGACATCGACTACTAGCAGGGCTTCGTCAGCCCTGGTGATATCGACAACAGCAACGCATGGTACAACATCGATGACCACCTCCACTACCTCTTCGACTCCAGCTGGCCCCACTGTATCCATCGAGTATGGTATCCAGACTGACATCGCCTACCAAGGAAGTCTCGTGTCTATCCAGTACAACTACCAGCAGCCAACAGCGATTGATGACTGCCTCCCAACCTGCAGTGCCCATATAGACTGCGTCGCTGTTTTGTTTATGTCAGACATTTCCAGTTGTACTTTCTTTGCATCTGTGGACAGGGATTCGGAGGCGTCTACTCCTGGCAGTGATTTTGCTTTTGCATATACCGTCGAGCCCGACATCTCCTACGAAGGAAGTCTCTTACTCCAGCAGTCCGATGCCACAGATATCAATGACTGTCTTTCTCTCTGCGGCGCTCTTACAGGTTGTGTCGCTACGAGGTATAGAGGGAATTCTGGTACTTGTATCTTCTACACATCTGTGGATCCAGGCTCAAAGGTGGACGCTCCTGGTTATGTATTCGCTACTATCGCGTCTGGAAGACCCAGTACATCACCGACCACCACGACATCATCATCAGCCACTACGACATCAGCCACCACTACTGCATGCACTGCTTCTCGCAAGCAGGCTGACGGAACATCCATCGGCGATTGTATTTCTCTCTGCAGCGCTCGGAAGGATTGTATGGGTGTATCGTTTGATAACGACACCAAGACTTGTCTTTTCTACATATCCAGTTGCCCTGAATCTTAGGTCAATATCAAATCCTACTCCCAGATACAGGATTTGTATCATGTTACTGAAGTTTTTAGATCTCGGAAAGTTATGGTTCATCAAGCTTCCAAGTACAAGAGATACCATAGCGCTCATGGAATGTTGCTGTATCGCTCTTGACTCTCGATTTCATCTAATTCAAATCTCAAGGTAGACCATGGGCCTTTCGCTGAGCTGCGATCTCCTGTAATGCCTTGCCAATCGTAGACCGCTCTTTCAATGCTGCGAACCAAGTACTGTAGTGAGGATGTTTCTCCGCCAATCCTTTGTCTTTCTCAAGCTCGCGCAAGAGGCCCTCGCCTGTGGCAGCCCAAGTCACAAACGAGATGTCAGCGTAAGTACATTTGTCGCCAACCAACCAAGCAGTATTCCCACGACGTAAAGCGGTATCGAGTACTCCAAGTACACGCTCGATCTCATTGACATAGCGATCAATGGCTGTTGGCAGCTTTTCGGGGTGGAATCTGGCGAACCAGGTTGCTTGGCCGAAGTACGGGCCCCGTCCTGCGGATCGATGAGTATCTTACGACTGCCAGCCCCATATAGAAGAAAGACTGACCTGACACCTGGAACATCAGCCATTGGATGGATGCCTACTTTTGTGGCCCGCTCGAGTACGAGAGCTTTTCTTCTTTATTGTACTGATCGATGAGATACAGTATGATAGCTCCAGACTAGGAATGTTTGTCAGATCATGCTTTTTGGTAGGTCAAGTCATGCTTTGGGGCAATGGCACCTCCCATACAGTGGTTCTAGTGTTCGGATCTCGAATGCTCGGAAGGCGACCATTGGGATTGAGCTCCAGGTATTGAGGTTCCTTTGTTTGATTCAACTCAAGCAAGCTGACTTCATACAGGATCTTGAGTTGATCTAGCATCATTCGGATCTTCCTACACACTTTCGCTTTGGTACCTGAAGCCGAAAATTGTGTAGCCCAACCATCCTACCATGGGTTCGGCCCTCCCCAATGAGCCCAAACACGAATTGGTCGTATTGGCATTCTTGTTTGCAAGCTGTAGGAAATATCGATGCAGGACTTCTGATGCGATTGAACACTCGGGACTGTGGATGTTGGGAAGACCAAGTTCCTTCTCTATCTTATGTACCCCTTGGTATCACCCAGGCAGCAATATACAAGACGCGAGGTATTCCATGACGCTGTTTAGGCAGAGAAATTGATGAAGGGGACTTTTCTTTGAGCTAGAGTACGTACCTGTAGGCGTGGAAATAAGAACCCCTTTGCTCTCCTGTCACTATGCAATTTGAGAAGACACATTTGCGATTTTACCTGCAAGCCTATTATATGTGTTGTTAAAAACTTGTCAAACAGCTGTTCCGGCATAACATGTGTCTCGCGGTGTCATGAGATTTGCACATGAAGTGCTTGAACAAAATCCATGCGGCAGACAAGGTGATGACTATAATTCATCCGAGCTTATCTATTTCTAGCAACGTGAAGGCGCCGCGAGACTTTACACTGTTGCGTTTTGTCAAAGCTTGCATTTTGTCAAAGCTTAGGGCGGGCGCACACAACAAGAGAGATAACCGACAAGCAAACAGATAGACGACGAGGTGCAGACTCATGCTTCTAGTAGCTCCGGTCATCATCACAGTTAGCTCCACGAACCTGGCAGTGACTTTGTTCACGCCTTTTATGTCTGCGAAACCTTGAGTTTGGAGACTTGCCTCACCGGGCTTTGAGAGTAATATTGATTTCGGTGACTACACACCATTCCTCGCCTCGAAGGGTTTGTTCCCAGGCTCACCCTGACCAGAGCGTGGCTCAACGGCCCGCCGCGGGTGATCGCCTGTGCAGCCGAGATCTCCCCGCACGTTTCCCCGCTCGAAATTTCCTGGACTCATATTACGAGTATGGCATGAACCCCTCGATTGTCTAGGCCTCTGTTCGTTCGCATCTAGCTACTGAGACTCTAGTGTAGTGTTCAATGACAGTCAAGCGGAGGCTTGACCGGCCAAGAGCCGCGACTGTGCCGTCCCGCAGCGATCAGGGCTTTGCGAAAGCAGCCACGGAACTTGGAAGAGTCACAGAACTTGGGAGAGCCACGGGATCTGGAAAAGCCGCCTCCGTCAAAAGCAACAAGCATCGCTATGCTTCATCAAACGTCCTATTCAGTTCTGGCACTAGTACGCCAATTCGTCGCAGGCCAATCGATTCCGACACTCCACTTCCACAATCGCTACTGCCAACGGTCCTGCAAGATATAGCAGACCCGAGTCAAATGGGTGAACGCGAGCTCTATCTTCTCAAAGTTTGTCGTGCTCTGATGGCATATGGCGCTCCGACCCATCGACTCGAAGAGTACATGTACATGACCGCAGAAGTCATCGGACTTCGGCTGGAATCTTTCTACCTCCCAGGTATTATGATCATCTCATTCAATAACACAATCTGGCGAAGCACAGAGGTCCACATTGTCAAGACATCGCAGACTCTCAACCTTTCCAAGCTTTACGACTCACACGAGGTGTACAAGAATGTCATTCATGACAAGATGGCCATAGAAGACGCAATTTCGCGACTCGACGAGATCATGGACAGCAAAGACAAACATCCCCGTTGGCTGTGCGTCATCATGTTTGGTTTTGCTTCGGCATGCATTGGACCAGTGTCTTACGGTGCAAGGCCCGTGGATTTGCCCGTCATTTTTGTCTTCGGATGCTTACTTGGGTTCATGCAACTCGTCATGGCCGAGAATTCAGAATTGTACGCTCATATCTACGAAGTGTCAGCAGCTATCCTGATGACCTTCCTGTCTCGTGCCATTGGCTCTATCAACCATGGCGATGGTCGCTTGTTCTGTTTCTCTGCTATATCGCAAGCATCTCTGGTTCTGATTTTGCCTGGATTCATAATCACAAACAGTGCCTTGGAATTGCAGTCAAAGAACATTATCTCTGGAGCTGTACGAATGGTATACGGCATCATATTTGTCCTCTTTCTTGCCTTTGGCTTTACTGTTGGAAGCACATTGTATGGTGCGCTCGACGACAATGCGACTTCTGCGACGACCTGTGAAGCGCCATGGCCTTTCTGGTGGCAAGTCACTTTTGTCATCCCGTTCACCTTTTGCTACATCATCATCAACCAAGGCAAGTGGAAGAAGATACCAGCCATGTTGGTCCTCTCCATGATCGGTTGGCTCGTGAACTACTATGCTGCTCAAGGATTCTCCAAGAAGACCCGCATCTCCAAAGGCTTCGGCTCGAACATTCAGATGGCTCAAATGCTGGGTGCCCTTGTCATTGGACTTGTAGCCAATCTCTATTCGCGCCTTGGTCAAGGACTTGCTGTTGCGTTACTGCATCCTGCGATCTTCATCCAAGTACCTGGAAGTTTTGCTGCGTCGGGCAGCTTGATCAATGCAGTTGCTAACGCTGATCTGCTCACAAAGAACAATCCCAGCGATGGGATGTCAAACGATGCGCAGAGTAACAGTCTGCTGACCAACGCTGGTCTTGCCATGATTGAAATTGCCATCGGCATTACTGTGGGCATATCCATCAGCGCGCTGCTAGTTTACCCTATACGCAAGAAGAAGAGAAGTGGTCTATTCAGCTTCTAATGTGTCGAAACCGCGATACCTAGGAGAGCAAGATCGAGAATGTTGATGGATCGTTCCCAGATGGTCATGCGCCTGATGTCTATTCATTGTGGCCGAGGATAGCGAGAAGTTTATTAACCCAAGCATCGATCGAATCTATATCGCGCCATACTCCACGTCCGTCACCAGCTTCGCAGACAACGCAGATGTGCCTAGGCTCAAAGGTATCTGCGCCTGGATGAGCATTGACACCAGGATCACGACCAGTCAGGCGCCGCCTGTCGGTCGTCACCGACATGAACGGTGACGAGAACCAACATGAAGACAGAATCCCCTTGAAAAGATTCATATAACCTGTTACGAAGACGAAGTCTCCAGCGACCATGAAACTCTTTGGCCACACAGCACCAACAGGAGAGTGACTTCACCATGACATCAGCAAGAAATTGCTGTGAGGAGAACATACATCGGTGTCTGGCTCAGGCCCTGGAATTCAAAACGTGGAATACGACACCAAGTATGGGCCGAGGCTCCTCGCTCAACCATTATTCCCTGCCTTCGTCGCTGGGACACGAGGGATATTTTCGTCGGATCGCAGATGGCGAGCTTGCAGAGCAAGATTGATGCGGCCATCAGAGAAAACTTACCCCTTACGGACATGCCGTACAGACCGCCGCGGTACCCGTCATGTTTTCCGGACTCGCAGCCTCGACGACAGCGGGCGCCTTGATCGCAACCAGCATCACGAAGAAATTCGACTTTGGATTCTGCAGCTCCGATCTTGCTGGGCAGATCATATACAACGCTCTGTTCGCCAACTACAAGGCAACTGGGGTGCAAATGATCAGTCAGACCCTGCAGTGTGGCGGAGCTTGAAGCCTGGCAGTACCAAGTCATGCAACTCTCAGGCGCCGCCGCTGCCGCTGTGGGTGCCGTTATCATCAAGACTTCCTCTATACCGCAGTACGGACGCCTACTGCTCATGGTCCCCATAGTTGTACTGTTGATCATGGAGCATGTCTTTTGGGAGCGATACAAGAAGGAAATTACTGCCAGTCACGTTGAGAATGCTTGCGAGTCCTACAAGAAGGAAAAGGTCAACCAAGTGCATGCAGAGGTCAAAAAGGTCATCCCGATTTGGGGCGTTCTGAGTGCTTACAGATACGACGAGTTGGAAAAAGGACTGAAGAACATTGTCCGAGTGCATCGTCTGAGGAGAGACCTTTGTCTGGTTTACACGGTCAATAGTGCTAAAGCATAGCTGTGCAGAACAATCAATCATAATCTTGCAAGTTTTCCATATCCATTGCTATGGTTTGGATAAGACAAGTTCGGGCAAAGGATTGGCCGGATGACTAAGCCGAGACCCGCAAATCGTACCATCTCCGACGCTGTTCCAACTGTGTCAACATCTTCGTGGCAACGTGATAATAATACACAGACGGGATTGTCGAGACACATTTTCTCTGCAATCATGTTTGCGGAGATAGCTAATTATGCTAATG
Organism: Aureobasidium vineae; assembly: GCA_903819635.1. NCBI lineage: Eukaryota > Fungi > Ascomycota > Dothideomycetes > Dothideales > Saccotheciaceae > Aureobasidium > Aureobasidium vineae. The sequence continues at coordinate 28,708 of CAIJEN010000006.1, forward strand.
ACGCCGGTATGTGGTTTTTCTGTTGTCCTTGTGTTTTCCTGTTTCGCCGCCGTTGTTCGGGGAGTTCTTCCCGAGCCCTTTGCTGCACACAGCATGATGGACTCAAGAGCTACAGGAGTAAAGCAAGAGACGGAGTGTCATGAGAAAGATGAGAACTCTGATGTTCTCATACCCCGAAGGACTGTGTGTGCAAGATTGTTTACTCCGTCGTGCTTCGGGGCTCGATGTTCGTTGCTCCAGCACCTCTCTCGATTCTCTGTCCATTCTTCCTATTGCTCTCTTCTTGTCCCATTCACATTTACATTCCTCAGAGCTTTTTCTGGCAATGCGGCCATCAGACGATTGAATTTCACTGGCAGAATGAAAAACTGACATTTCGTGATAAACAGCCGCGGTAGAAAAGTCCTTGAGGTTATTGCAAGCGCTTGTACAGATAGCAGCGGGCACCACCTCATCAGCGCAAGATGCAAAGATGTGGAATATGGCGAGAGGCCACTTTGCACTANNGGTTAGTCTTTCTTCTTATTGTGTCCATAATCTTGTGTGACCATATCCACCTGAAGATTTCTGGATCGAGACAAGAAGGGTTCCGTCCACCCTTGTTGCTTTTTTCCGGACATTTCCAATAAAGAGGTTTGAACAAGAAGATTGCTAACAGAAACACCTACAGCGCCGCTACCTTCGCCTATTCAAATGGATAGATTTCGGCCAACTTACTCTCCAGTCGACCTCTGAACCCGATTCCTCACGCCGCCTACTCAAGACCGCNAAAAACGCTCTCCTGGCACTATACTTTTTCATGGAGATGTTTTGCATAGTAAGCTTGCCTCCACCCACCTTGAACACATCAAAAGACTGCAATGGCTAAAGAGGGGTGAAAACAGACNNCAATGCCATGACCATCACCACCTCTCCCTTCATCGCTTCGCTACAACACCACGCACTCCAGACTTGGTTTATTGCCATTAGTGTCTCGCTGCTCTTGACGTTGTACGACATCTTCGGCTTCTCCCACTCCTCGCCTGCGAAAACTGCTTTGTACACCACTCTCATCTGCGACGTTTGCGACATTACCATTCCTGGTTCTGCAGTCGGTTGGATCCCCGTGTCTTCTGTGACTGTGGCGATAGCAAGTAGTATCTCCAGCATTCTTGTCGGAAAAGACATCTGGGAGAGGGTGCAGCAGGAAGCAAAGCAGAAAGAGCAGAGAAAGAGGGAAAAGGCAGCAAGGAAAGTTAGATTTGACGCCGGAACAAAGGCTGAAGAGAATGAGAAGGACGTAGTGGATGGAGAGAAGGAAAGGAATGGTGTTGTGAATGGGGGCGTCAAGACTTTGGTCAATGTTGTTGGAGATGAAGATGGGAGTGTTAAGAAGAGGGTAAAGAAAGCATAGGAGAGAGTCGGTTATGCATGTTAAAATGTTCAGAACGGAATACAGAGGTCCAGTAAAGTGCAGACCTTCCTCGAGAGTTATCTGCTTGCACTTTTGCATGTTTATGCAAGTGGTTGATGATGCTGATGCAATGCTTGTCTGACGTATCGGAAAGAACACGCGTCGACATCCAGAAGCCATTCACATCTCGGATGTTATGCTTGAAAAGATCCATGCTACAGGGTGCAATGTGAACTCGAGCCGTCGACTTACCTTGAAAGCGAGTAAGCGACAGATGTAGCGCAAAGGGTTGTTCATAAAACTACACTTTCAGATGTGTTGCCAATCCATGTCCAACACTTTCTCATCCCGGGCGTTCCAAACCTCTTCCTTCCTCGTCATGGCCAATACCTATGGCCATTTCCCTTACCCCTCCGGAAGTCTCTCAGGCCGCGCAACGCCCAATCGATCACACTCGCTCGCATCGTCGTAAGCATATATTCAACCCCTAAGGATAGGAGGCTACTTGTCGCAAAGTACATTCGCAATTGCACTGCAAGCCCCATTGTTTCAGAAATCTCGAGGCTTGCAATGAACCAGAGCCCCTTGTCTGAGCGTCTCTCGGACTCGAGACACTTTGCACGTTGAAGGAGTTCCTTACCTCGTACCCTCGTCAGAGGAAACGGCTGTGTCAAGAGAACAAGGAGGTGACCCTATTTAGTAAAACAACAACAGCGGCTGTTGAGACGAATGAATCTAAGCTTCTTGATAAACTCGTGCAGATTTGGAAGATTATCGAAATCGATATTGTGCAGATTTGAAAAGCGGCACAAGATGATGTCTTGTTGCAATCAATGTGGCTGCGCGTTGTTGTAGTGATTAAGCGTGATTGCGAATGTTGGAGAGATTTCTCGATACAGGGGAAATGAGACAACCGCTGCATGGCGATCGCGAAACGTGTGCAACGACTGATGACAGGCTTAGCAAAGAAGCTTCAGGGGGCAGAGGCTTTCAATACATGGGTACAACCATCAAAAACAATGTCATCACATGCGATTGTCAATGCGAAGGATAGTGGAATGGAAGAATAAGTTCGATATAAGAAAAAAAGTTCAAATTGGGTTTGTTCGAAGAGTGATATCCAGAGAAGCGAAACAAAGGGTGTATATACATGAAGCTCTGTAAGAAGAAAATGGTCGTTTTGGTTGTGTTGTGGTTCAGATGGCAAAATCCAAGTCATAAAATGGTGTTGTTGCTTGTCGACACTCTATGAGAAGGTGGTGCGGACAAAGTTGTTGTTCTGGCCAACGAAGCAGCCACCGCTGGCAGCACCGGCGTACATGCCAGACTGAGCACCGGGCTGGGAAGAGCAGTTCTCAAGGGTGTAGCCGAATTCGCAAGAATCGCCAGAGTCGCAGGTGAAGACGCACTGCTCCATGTCCGAAACACACTGGGCGCCCTCAATGGTCATGTTGCGGCCGTTCATGTTGACAAGGCGAGAGACGTCGACGGTGGAGTACTGGCCGTTGTAGGTGAATTCACCCCAGGTGTTGCTGACTTGTCCGTTGACCATCTTGGTGTCCTCGTAGAGGGCGGCCCAGCCGCCGGAGGTGCCAGTGGCAGTGGAAACGTTGACGGCGCTGCCGTTGGCGATTTCGTAGGTGATCANGGGAGCCTGAACGTTGACCCAGGAACCGACGGGGCCCCACATGACGAGAACGAGGTCCTCGCCGGACTCGTTGTTGAACTCGGTGACATAGTCGCCGTCGTTACCGATCCAGGAGGCGTGGCCAGCAGAGGCAGACTTGGCGTTCTGACCAGTCAGGCAGCCGAGAGTCTGGAGGAGGGAACCAAGAAGACCGCGCTCCTCGACGGCGGGCTTAGGAATGGCGGCAGCACTGCTGAGGGCCAGGTTGGCGAGAAGAACGGTGGGGAGGTTGAAACGCATTTTGATGGTTGATTGATTGTTTTGTGGGTGGTAGTGATGGAAAAAAAGGGTTGTTGTTTGGAAGGTTTATTGTTTGATAGTGGTGTTAAGTGAATGTGTGGCCGCGATGGCGTCGACTGGAATACAACCAAAAGAAGGAAAAAGAGAGTGACTTGATGGAAGAAGGAGAGTGAGGATGGGATGGGCTTACCGTTCTTTATGAATCTGAGCGTCCTCCACACTGTGTATTGATCAGTGTTTAATCAAGCCGTTGCCGCCATGCAGGGCCCATCCATTCGTGGGCCCCCCCTCCCAGTGGACGTAATCAAGCCGTTTCCCATCATTTGGCGCCTCGTCAAAGCGCCAGACTGGAGACAAAGATCCATGCTTTGTTGGCTTTGTTGCCTTTGTGGAAGAGCTGTGCTTTGCATACGCTCTGGGACCGCATGGGCCGGGAGCCCCAATTTTCTTTCAGGCCCACGAGCCAATGGGAATTGAGAACAAGGTCCGAATATCCATTGTCTGAATGTTCGGAACGCTTGTTGCTCTGCTGGCAACTGAACTCCAGTCTAGAACCCGCTAATTGGAAGTGAAAGGGGAAAAGCGTCGACCGTTGCTCTGCCGCGTACACAGCTCGTGGCTTTGGCAGCATTCGGCTAGTTGGACGGAAGTACCTGAGGGTATCCAGACATTTCGATGGTTGTTTTGACTCGCGACGAGAAGATGTCGGAGCGCTTCGAGTTCTGAACGTGAAGAAAGCGCTGTGCTCTGGTGTTCCGCGTCACCATCCTTGCTTGCTGCGGCCAGGTCCACCCTTGCCGCTACGTACCCGGGGTGATTGGCCATGGGCAAGTCCCGCAGCTGAGCTGCGCGCGCGGTAGCCTTGCCGCCGTGGACCTGGTGAATCGAACAGGGATCGGGTCAGGAACTCCAGCGCCAGCGGCCGTCAACAGACAACAGACATGCACCATGTACAGAGGGCTTCCGAATTCTCAGGTACGGGCGTCGTGGATTTTCAGGAACCAACGATGTCGCAGAATACGCTTTTGCTGGTGTCCAGGTACCAAACCTTGTTTCTCGGCCCTCTGTTACACACCCGTCGGTGACCCGTCCCATCCACCACACCACCACTTCCGTGGCCTTCTTCGATTGTTTCTACGCGCCCTGCATCGGACAATTAACAAAGAGAAGAGACTGCTGGTGTATGTGGACCCTTCTGTCAACAACAAGTGCCGACAGTATAATTGTCAATCGATCATTGGAGCAGCCGCGCGTTGTTGAAATTTGGGCAGATTATGACAGTCGGGTACCTTGTAGTCTTTTGGCGAGGTCGAAAGTTGTGGTGGGATGAAAGCTTCAAGCCTTGCAAGGTCATGACGGATCGACCACCATATGCAAGGCGCAAGCCAGCGCTTACATGCAGTCGCACCTTCCACACGTGGTTACAATGACAGTAGATCAACACATGGGGAGCTCGAAGACATGGATGTCGTGTGGGAAGTGGGTGAGTGGTCAAGTTCAATAGTCTGCTATCTTATCGACCTCAATCATTGAATCTACCAGTCTAGTCTCACAGATCTCAAAGTCTGGCTACCTTGCTCGAAAGATCAATAGAGCGATCGAATAGTCTTTGATGTCTCGGTTGAACAAATGCCTTTTGTGTTCAACGGCGTGACACCAATTCGACTGACGACGAGCTGCATCTTCAACTGACAACGAGACTTTGCGACAGAGCTGCGACTTTGCAACGGATGCATCACCCATCGGATCGCGAGTGTTACATGCATGCCTTTCCGCTGGCATCCCCAACTGCAGCGTTTTGGCTTTCGGATATCGACTCGTAGCGAAGCGGGTTTTCTGCAAGGACGGGACATGACAACAGGAAGATCCTCGATCCATCTGCACACCAAACGAAAAGTACAGCGCACGCGACATAGAGCAGCACATCTTCAACCCTTTTTGGCCATGCCACAGAAGAGCTTGACCTCCATCAACGAGAGCAGTTTCTTCGCCAACGCTTTACCGAAAGATGGAGTGGGCACATCCTCCACTTTTCTCCATCACCGACAAGACTATCCACTGAAAACCCGTTGTGTGTACTTTTCGCTTATGTGTCTTCACATGCGTTTCTGCCTAGAGCTCGAGTCGTGTCCTCAGGCTGGGTTGCGCAACTTGGAGCAAAGTCCCATGTGTCCACTGTTCCATCGCCATCCCGCAGTTGACCCAACAAGTCGGTACAGCCGACGGGACGGTGAAGTGCGCGGGCAACGTGGTGCGATTGTTCCTTTGGGACACAAGGTGCACCATCGACCGGCGGCGGTTCGTCGTCTGTACTGCGCCCACCTGCTATTGATCTCTTATCCACTATCTGTCCTATCGATAGATCCAAAGTCTGTCTCTACAAGAGACTTCACGTGCCTGGTGTCTTGTTTGGTAACACTTTGCCTATTCTGTGTTTAAACTAGGGCTTGGCTCAACTTGGGGCTTCTTTCCAACAAAACCAAAAAGTGTGAGTGAAGTCTATCTCGTATGGCTACCTCGATTCGTTCAGGTGGCAGAGTTCGAGGCTGCAGGGTCAGCTCTTTCCTTTGGTGCGGCTGACGGTCGCGCATGAACGCAAGCATAAGAAGTCCTGTATTCTACAAGGGTCAAGGGTATAGTGTGGTTGAGCCATCGGGTAAGACGAACAGGGTGTCAAAGTCGAGAACAGCAGAGTACAAGACACGCACGAGAAGATTGCAGCTGAGGGTCTTGAGGACACAGTTCCGCCGAAAAGCCACCCCAGAAGGCTACAGCGAAAACACACTTTTCAAGAGTCCGCCAATGGAAACCTTGGAGGTGGAAAAAAAGTTCTTCTTCAGCCGCGTGTGGACCGCCGAACCACAAGTCACTCTCTACACAGCTCGGCTGCTCCTGCAAGCCTCTCAGGATTGCTGACTAGCACCTACAACACCTCATAGCTTGGCCTTGGCAGCTTGCTCGTCTCTGTTCGTCTGCGCCATCTTCAACAACGCGTACAATGTCTGCAGCCTCGGCATCTCAAAGCCCTTCTCCCTTGCAATGCGTATGGGGTTGCCCAGTATGACTTCCAGCTCCATCTTCTTACCCGCCTCCCAATCAAGCCACATGCTGGGTCTGCTGCCCGAGGTATTCTTTCTCGTGCTGGCGAGCAGCTTATCGGCAGATGCGAAATCGGGAGGGAAGTCTTGGCCAATGATCTTGGGCGCGGTGGTCAGGATCTCGAGCATGGTTGCGTGCAGATGGCGGGACAGCTCTGGGTCTTTGGCCATTGCTGCGTTTGTGCTGCCGTTGGAGAGTACGCTGGATGGGTTCATCGAGGCGTTGATGGCGAGTTTGTGCCAGCGCACGAGCTGGAGTTTTGCGTGTGTGTAAGCTTCCGCATCTTTAACACCGCCTTGTTGCAGCAGGTGTGCGAACTTGTCGTTTTGCTGTTCGGCGTGGGACGAGGACGAGGAGGAGTCTGGAAGGTAAGGACCAATGTTGATGCGAGTCCAGCGGTTGTGCTTGATCTCGCCGTGTTGTTCTTGAGCTGCTGAAACGACCGTGACGGCGCTGAGAATGCATGCCGAAGGGAAGCGTTTCGCATACGCCTCTTCAACCCCCAAGCCATTCTGTATCAGCACGACCGCCGTCCCCTCATGCACGAGTCCCTCCAGCGATTTGGAGTCGTCGCTGACATCCGGCAACGCCTTTGTGCTGACCACNNGATACTCCCACTTGACACCACTCTGCTCAGCCTCTTTCGGATTGGCAAACACACGTGTGGGCATCCACTTGTAGTCGCCATATTGCGGCGAGCTCACTGCAAAGCCATTGCTAGAGACGGCCTTGTAGTTTGAGCGACACACACACGAGACCTTGACGTTTGGCGCTTGAGCGAGTCTGGAACCGTAGAAAGCTCCTACGGCGCCGGCGCCGAAGATGAGCACTTCAATTGGCGAGCTTGACATATTGAGGTCTGCTGGGGTGTGATCTTGCTTGTCTGTCGACTTTGAGTGCTTTGCTCATCGTCATGGTTACCCCACGCAAAGATGAACCTCGGCAGAAGAACTTGACCGCGTCATGTAATGATTTTTATCCTTTATTCTTTTTCTTCTCGACAACACAGGTCTGCCATGCGGTTTTCTCGGTCCTGACACTCGATGGTCTTTCACAGCGGATTGTCTGAGCTTCAGGGACACCTGTCCTGTCGCCAGGCCACCTGTTCCACCTGTTCAAAGTCTTCTTGTGATGTTTGGCTTGTTCCTGTGACAACTACCGTGCCTGCAACATTCTGCCCGAAGCACCGCCGATGGCATGTCATAACTGCAGGATCCATCTCTGTCCGTTGATGACTCCATAAGCATGTGCATCATTCGTCCAGCGCTGAAAGGGCGCAGATGAGTGAGCAAGTCAATGGGTGAGTTCGGCCGACAGATGTCCAGTAGGGAGCACTAAAAAACACTTTGCACTTGTGCTCAACTCAGGTGCGACATTCTACAAGCTTCGCCAGTGTTTAGCTCTGATAAGTCTTCGCTTCTGTGGTTCCCGCGACCGCTGTCACTGCGGGCTCTGCTAATCAAAGAATGTCTTTCTATGGTTCTGCAGTCTAGTGGGTCATCACTCACTGTAGCTCAAAGCGCGGGCGCAGCCATTGCTTTTACAGGTGTACCTATATGGTTTTGTGTGGTGAGAAATGAGAAGGCTACAAATGATGTCTTTTCGAAATTTTCCAGTAACTACCTTGTGCGCTCTGCTTTCTTGTTCGATTCATAATGCGTATAAGGTCTTGCTGACAGGACTCGGTCGTTTTGATCGATGTCTAGATTCTGAGTAAACACTGGATAGGCAATGCTTGGAAACGAGTGCAGCTTTTCGAAAAGCAGAATCAAAAAGTTGAATTTGATATTTACGCGACGACGACGGATAGGAACCACTTCTACATCATCCCATAGCACACCTAAACCAACAAGAATGCTTCTAAGCACTGCAGATAGTACAAAATATCCCTGGTGGTCGACCAATGTCGTCGACAACGTGCAAAAGCCTTGTTAATGGTAGCACCCTGGCCAGAAGTCCAAGGTTGAGAACGACGAGATCTGACCGACGTGCCAAACAGAGTGGAGTTGGCTGTTCGAGACAAGCTCGAATGCACAAATCGTATCAAACAATCCCAAACATTAGTTTAGAACGACTGGCATGCGTCCAAAAGATGTACATTAGAATGTCGAAACGAGGGTATGTATAACAAAAAACAGCTGCTCCAGCCAGAATACCGCAGCTGAGTCCTCCAATAATATATGTGCTTCCAAGCAGCAGTTATGCTGTCCTCCCCAACTCCCCAAAACGAAGTTATGAACGCCCCAGATGTCATGATAATTTCGTGTCTGTCCCCGACCCCAAGATTGTGTTTATGTTCCCATGTGCTCTTTCTTTTTCATCGTAGCGCAATGCCAGTGCCGTTCTTTGTCCAGCGGTATAGTGCGAGTACGGTGTGTCGTCGGTATTGTGTTTCTTTTTGCGGTACGTAGCGGCCTCGTGCTTGTGTGACTGCGGAGCGGAGGATTTGGCGATAATTGCGCTGNNTGGGAAGGAATGTCAGTACTGTGATGATAGAGCAAGGAGTAGAAGAGGATATTACCTGGTACTCTGTATCCAGNNGTGTCGAAACGCAAGCCTCAGTCGCTCGAATGATGACTTCGCATGCGTTTATTATCTTCGGATCTGTTTCTGTCTGTAGTCGATCTACGATCAAGAGAAGAGGGAGACTGCCTTGCAATAGTTGGATGCCGAGGAAGTAGGGTACGAAGCCGAGATCTGGGTCGACGTCCAGGATGTGCGAGACGTTGTCGGCAGCTGCAATGGCATTTGCAATGGTTGTGGTGAATGAAGGGGTAGCCATGAAGAGATCTCGGTCGTCGAAGAGAGACATGGGGTCCCATTTTCCTGCTAGCAAAACCCGCGAAACTTGAATGACAAGATTGGCATACGCGACGACGGTTTTTGTGTGATGAATATCCTGGTAATCGAGTGCTGATGCTTGTTGCTCGAATCGAACAAGACTTTGCGCGTAGTTGTCGAGCTGCAACAGAACTTGAGATTGCACGCGTTGACCATCTGTGTAGAGCTTTCCAAGAGTATGATGGTTCTTCAAATGGTTGTAGTCGAGTATCGTGCCGACAATTGTCATCAGCGGCAGGAACCAGCCGTAGATGTTGTGACCAGTGCATTCGAAAGAAGGAAATTGTGGGCGTTGCGTGAGTGATGAGAAAGTGCCAGACTGCCATGATGCTTCGTCCAGGGGCAATAGGAGATCTTCGCACTCAGCATCCAGCAAGGCATTTTGTCGGTTGTAGCAGAGAGCCAGATGACGATCCTGAATGTAGAGCAACCACCAAGTTCTCCTCCTCTCTTCCAGCGTCTCTTGATCCACTTCGGGCTGTGCGGTATCTGCAGCATCCATGTACTGCGCAAGACCATTGTCGAAGTCGAACGAGTTCAGTCCCAGCCAGGGGTCGCTCTCAAATTCGATCATGCTCTGATTGTTGGCGGTTGGTGATACACCTGGAATGGATGAACCGGAGATGGGCTCCTTGTTCAGACCAAGTTCTCGCGCAAGAGCGAAAGCTGCGTGCCACCATCGCATGCTCATGGCCTTTTCCTCGCTAGCAGACGTGATAGCAGCAATATGAATATATGTTATGACATCGTCGAGCGTGCCCGAACTTGATTCTTGGAGTTTTCTGGTGGGACCGTCGGTCAACTCATGGACACAGCCAATATCCGAGTGGACCAAGGGGTGGAGCAAGCGAATCGTAACCAGTCGCAGTTTCCTGCAAATGTTGATGCGTTTGGAGTGTGACCAGGACAGAGTTTCCGGGCCTCCTGTTTCGGCAGCTGCCCACAGCATACTTGCGAGGAGCGCCGGACTACAACTTCGAGGATTCTCCTTGCTCATTACCGAAGCTTTTCGGAAGACAAAGGCATGTATATGGCGACACACGGGGTGCATGAATGTGTTGAATTGGCTGGTGAAGTATAGTTCGAGCAGGCTCGCAGCTTGAGCCTCGGTCAAGATGGACGCGACATATGGCAAGAGTGGCACGAGGACAGGATATTTGGGATGTCCAGCACNCCCTGAGTTTGTCTCTGAGGCACCGTCTTCAGCACCAAAAACCGGGGCCGACATTGATGCATTGAAAGCAGCAGTTCCCAGGTCAATCGAATATCGGCCATTCCACATGTTTGTGTTGTCCAAGGTAACGGTCGAAGCGTGGCGTTCTCCCAGGCTCGGGCGATGCATGAATGGTTGCATGCCACGATCGGTACCAAAGGAGCTGTGTCGGGCATATGCTGAGGACTGCTGTGTCTGGTCTGTGATGGTCGAGTTGGCAGTGATNNGGCTACGGTGGGCGGGGGCGGAGGTTGCGTGTGTTGTTGCTGCGCCGGGGCAGGGCGGGGGCAGGTACGGGGGTGCGGGCGCGGCTTCCTGCTTGTGTCCGTTCTGTCGCTCCAGCAGGGCCGAACGACTGGGCTTCCNCCGCTTGTAGACTGCTCTCTGGTATTCGCACACGTCGTGTCCTGCACACCTCGAACATGGCTGCTGCCCGTCGCACTTGACTCGACGTTTGTTGCACAAGTCGCAGGCTCGAGTGATGCGCCGCTTCTTGCNTCTCTCGGCCTCGTCGTCCAGCGGGCCGTCTCGCTTGCAGCCNNCCGGCGATGTCGACTCTTCTCCAGGACTGTGGCTCACGTCGTGCCTGTGTGTTATCGTGTCGGGCGGCGTCGGCATCTTGTAAGGCTCCTCGTGGGTCATCATTTTGTGAGAGGATTGGTTGGAAAACACAGCATCTGGAGAAACGATTCGAAATCACGTCTTCTGTCTCTGTCTCTCTCCTCTTCCCCCGGCCCCGCCCCGCAATGACCTGGTCTAACTTTCTGGACCGCCTCGAACCCTCCTTGTACACGAGCTGCGGGGCAGAGGCAAGCCACATGAGCTGTGCGTCCCTCCATCTGGAGATTGCTACCGAGGTTGCTTGCTCAGATGACCGATCCCAAACCAACCAGCGAGCAACATTTAAACTGTCGCATTTGTTTCAAGCCGCTTGAACACAGACCTGGACTGTTGCAAGCCTCTCCTCTTTGATGCCCTTCATGTTCATGAAGGATGACTCGTCTGCCACGCAATCCACGTGAACTGCCTTCGCCAAAAGGCCGAACTGCTCGCTGTTCGGTGCCGACCGACCACGGGACCGTCCCGTATGTTCTTTGGGCTTCTCGCTCGTCTCTTGAGATCCGCTTCACCTCGAGCCCTAAACACGCCCTAACTAATCCCAATAACTATTCTACCATCAAAAACGTGACACCTGTTTCTAGCAAGTCTCGCATGATAACGTCGACACCGCCGACATGCCACCGACTCCATACTGTACTCATACAGAGGCCCCGGAAGTGCCCCGCTTCGCGTCCTTCTTCAGTCGCTCGATTGGAGAGAGAAGGTCCTTTCCTAACCTTGTTGTCCAAACACTTTGCATGTCTCCGACACTGTTGTTATATTTGCAGAAGAGAGCTCTGCGACAGAAAGGATATATAAAGAAGATCTAGAAAGATCCCGTTGGTAAACTCATGGATGCTTTGCTAATCTCGGTTTAACCTTCTCGCAAATCCCAAGAACCGCAACATGGTCAGCAGATGCGCTCCTTGTCGCTGGACTCGTGCAGACAAGAGGCTTTCGAGAAACACTCTCTCGGTTCTGCCTGTCCATGAAACCGCGACTGCATCTCACCGCCTTCTTTCGCGTGCAGTCGCAAAGCACATGGCCTCGCTGCATTGGCGATGTGGCACTTGCGCAGTTCCCACCACCCCGCTCCCTCTGCCGCTTCGGCTACGCAGCCGTTTGTGTTCGCACAAAAGCCAAAAAGCGAGCACGTGAAATTGCGAAACCAGCGGTGCAGCCACAAAAAGACTTGTGTTTGCTCTCGCTGCGCTCTCGGACATACTCATAGTGCAAAATACTATATATACAGTGCAGAAGCAGACTTCCTCATCAAGCACATCAATTGATCAGGTCTCGTGGTCTAGCGGTATGATACTCGCTTAGGAGGTTGCTTGCAACCTTGAAAACTCTAAGCCAATTGCGAGTGGTCCCGGGTTCGATTCCCGGCGAGACCCCAAACTTTTCTTTTGCTCGCTGGGGTATGCATTCCTGAGTCCATAAAGTACAGGAGTGATCTTGGTGAGTGTGGGAGTAAAGCCGCAAGACCCTGTTTGCCTTTGTAGCATCCTTTACGCTACAAAGAGCACAGAGGAAGACACAGGAAATACTTGCTGTCTATCTTTCTCTTGGTTCTTGCGGGTGTTGGGAGAAAGAAACATGCGTGCGTGGATAAAGCCTGAATAGATTGAAATGACAACAAAGCCGTGCAGCGTGTTTATTGTTCATGGTGTCAAGAGAAGACGAGGCAGGATAGAGATCAACTTTACATGCAGCTCTATATTGTAAGCCTGTTCCTTCTCGAAAACTGGTTCTGTCAAAACAACTGTCTTCGTGTCCATCAATGGCAGATTTGTTAATGGTGGACCTGAAAGTCTCTTTGTTCTTTACCTGATTTATTTTCAAACCCTTACAACGATGTATCATGGTCTGTAGTAATCATGATCATCTTAGTAACACAGTAATTCGACCTTGAACCTTTTGACATTGTTGTGGATTGGCGATCATCTCTGGGGATCTTTCCATTGAATGTCCCGTTCTGCCTCCTCTTTCTATGCCATTTGTTGTGATTCATGTGTCATCCTTTCTGCTGTCGTGCTTGTAGTGTTGAACACTAAGCCTGTTGCTCTACATTTCTTATTGGCAAAGACGTAGTCAAAGGGTATATAAAGTCGGAGAAGCTGTCGATGAGTCGATGATCAATGTGGACACAAGGTAGTATAGCATCTACAGATATTGCGGAGAATATTCAGAAAGGAAGGAAGACTCGAGTTCTGCGTCCACTACCAAAGGGCTTGTTGACGATACCAGGCCATGATTGTATTCGGACGCCATCGAGCGGCTGCAAGAGTTGTAGAAGGATGAAGAGTCTTTGAAGATCAATGTAACACGAGTGGCAAGCAAGACAGCATGGGAAGAAGATGATTGCTGTCCAGTAGTATCCGCAATGAATACCGAGGTAGGGATCGTATCCAGGTCAGCTGGAATCGTTAGGTGGAAAGGAGATCAAGAGTAGTGATCGTGGGTCCAGTAGAAGGTTGTATGCCTATAGCGTGTCAGCTGAGTATCTGAACTAGAGATGGGCCTAGCAGTATCAGAAGAGACAAAGCATTCCATTTGTGGGCAGAGATCGGAGGAACATGCGATCACCACCGTGGCGGGATAGTATCCTTTGCAGGCAGCCTGATGGACAAGGACGATATTCAAGGCGGGTTCCTCAGATGGCATCAGGAGAGCTGTATGACCACGTGCAGTCATGTGTCCCTGCTGCAGAGGACAGCGAACACACATGAGAGATTTGTGAATGTGATGGATGCTGCCATCCGCTTCCAAGGAAACAATTGGATCCATGAGAAGGCCAACTCACTCAGATGGTCGACGTGATATCTGACCAGGGAACGACAACCCACAAAGGTCAAGGAATCCGAATCTGTGTTCGTCGAAACGGACTGTATCCTGTTGAAGTCTTGCTGAAGCCTGGAAGATGTACATCTCTCTCCAGGCTGGTCACTCAGTGTTGTCGGGCAAGGATAAAACAAACAGAGCAAGAGAACACACCATAGTGAGCCGCAAATATCACAGACATACATGATGTCTTTGACCTCGCAGAGTCCGTTCATCTATCGTGGCTCTGATAAACCATTCGACTGTACACGACTGATTGCACGGCAAGACATTGCCGTTTCTGGTCCGTCAACGCGAGGATACCAAACCAGCCGCCCGAAGCATGTCCGAGAACACGACAGTATGCGAAACGCCAAAACGATACTTGTTGACGTTCATGTATTAGCACTGCGAGTTGAGATTGTTGCATGTTCTTCTTGTTGACACATGGCGGCTCTGCACTGCAGCCATAGCCTCATACAGGCAATGAAGTTGTCAACATGCTCGTAGGCCTACCCGATACGCAATGAACGCAGTGAGATGTAGCTGCGAGCCGTCCTTGCAGACCTCTGTCGCAAATTGACAGCCACAGCGCAGTAATCAAATGGCCACCACAGCCATAGTTCCAGATTAGGTGCTATTATTCCGACCAGATGTGCTTGATTCTTCGAGTTTGCAGCGAAAGGAATCGTGGATAGCCAAGCGCCTCAACTGCGCCTGAGAAGATCAAGGAGCGTGGCCTGATGGTATCGCAATGGGTCAGAATGCCGTTGCTCGGCAAGGGGTAGTCCAATGCATCGCTTCTCCCCAAGATCAGGAGGTCTGGCATTGTTAACCTCTGTTTGAGTGCAAAGAACGTTCTGAGAGAAGGGCGGACTACTCTTCCACAAAAAGATGCTGCATGTCTCTTCTAAAACTCGGACATGGAAGGTCCCGTCACACAGCTCTTGAGCAAGGTCTCGGTTGAAACCATCACAGAAGCAATCATTCCTCAACCTGGGTCATGCTTGCAGGACCCTAATCCTGGCCAATGAATGCCTCCCCGACAACGCCGTAGTCTGCAGGAACGGCTGCAATCACTCCCAGTCTGATCACTGCCTCACAGGCTCTAGACCATCGCAACCTTCCGCATCCTCCTCCGGCATTGGAGGATGTGTCTCTCATTGTCTAGCTGAATGTGGTATAGATAGTTTGGTGCCCTATCAAATCAGGGTGGTCCCAGTACGTGTACGTAACGTGTCGAGTGTGAGCCTTAAGAAGCAATATCGTTCCGCAATGGTTTCGTGCAGGTTCCTCGGAAGGCTGCGATATGGTCAATTGATCAGCTTTCCGGCATATTCTGAGGAGTCTGGCCGCGATGAGCACTCTTGGAATGGCCTTGTCAGACAACACTTCGGACTGAGTTCATGCACGAGGAGTCCCGAGCCCGTTGGAAGCTACTTATGCAAGAGTGGTGTTCCAGTGGAGAACATAGTGTTCCTGCCATGATGTTACGAGCATTGTCATCTTCAGGTCATGTCTGGTAACCATATTTCCACAATGCGTAAGCCTTTGCGAAGTCCATCACTGAAAATAGGTCGGTGTTCCCAGATGCCCAGAGCTGCTCAATCAGAGCTTGAGAGGTCCACCCCGTCCCAAGAGGAACCGGCTCTGAGAGATGCGCATGTTGCGACAAACTGGCGCTGAGAGATGAGTGTACTACGACAAACACACGAAATTCAGACATCTCAGAAGCGGGACGACAAAGAGGTGGAGTCTTGCGAGGGATGCAAGTTTGTGTCTTACAGGGCAGATGACTTGCTATCAAGCGGTCGAGTACGGACGAGTCAGTATGAACAGAGGTACAGATGGATGAAATTGGATCAAGATGCATGAAGGAGATATCAACGAGATTCAGCTTTTACCTGTCGCTCGGATGTTTGACACTTGTCTTGTTGCTCAACAATAGTGTCATGCTCAAGATGTCGAGACATTATCATGGCAGAGCATACGGAGATGTTTGTATTGTGTACTGGGCGGCAAGTTGGCCATGACGAAATGAAATGGTGAGTGTCGCTTCGGTGCATCGACAACAATTGATTGATTGCTTGGGCGTGGCTTTGATGGTCTGCCATTGGTCGCGACGCCAGCGTTCTGGCGATTTCCTTGGTTTCGTAGCGACGCCGCCATGTTTCGACGTAAGAGACGAGTCGTGTCAAATCGTGAGGCGGCCATGTTTGCTGTTGTTTGCAGAAGTGAATGTGTTGCCGATTTCCAGGGTCAACCCCGCGGCCGGGGATTTTCCTTGATACCTTGCAAAGATACCTTGCAGATTTCGCAAATTTTCTCTTTCATCTCGACCGCTGCAGATGACTTTATTTCAACGATCTCCAACACCTCCATCTCATCAGATCGGTCATCCAAGTTCGCACCACTGGCCAATGAACACGATTACATCGGGGATCTCCGTGGAGAGTGGTTCACCCACGTCAACGGGCATCCGCCCAGCCTCCCGACCAGTTTGACGGCAGCCGCCGACGTCAAACTGTTGGGCCAAGCCGCGTCCTTACCATTTCTGGAGCCCCGCAGCTGCCGGCACGTGGAGCGTGGAGGTACCCAAGACAAGGTGCTCTTCTCGAGCTGGATCTTGTTGCCTCTTGCAGCTCCGGTTTCAACTGCGCCTTGAGCTGACAAGACTGTGGGCACGAGGTGCCTTCAAACCATGGCCGTCCAGAGATGTCGTGAATGATGTGTGTGGAGGCGGCCGTGCGCTACATTTGCACCGCAATGTCGCACATACTGAAGTAAACGGTACGCCCTTCCAGGCTTAGCGGCCAAGAGCGTATCCAAAGGGCGTGTTGAATCGAAGCAATCTCATTATTCCCACCAGCCGTGTGTGGTCCACTTCGTGAGGCGAATAGACAAATTTGTTGGATCCTGTATTTTCAGCATCGTAAAAATGAAATAGCTGTCCAAGGGCTGGAACTGGCTGATAGCTGTCTACATGAGGTAAGGGTTTCCTCTGGCTTATCACCGCCCACTGATAACAGCCAATTCCTCGGCGTAACAAACCGAATCCTCCAAGCAAACTGCCATGAAGCAATTTGGGTTTAGCAAGGTTCGGTAAAACATACACACCGCGAGCTAGCGAACCAAGCATCCTGAACTGGTTTGAGTGGGTGGGTTTTTTCGCCCCATCAAGTAGCGTTTTTACGAGTCTGAATCCTTGCATCCAAGTAGCCAAGCGCCGCGCCTGGATCAGTAGAGGCCCCGACAGTATTTTTCTACCGGCTTGCCTCTTCAATCTTGGTATATGTATCGTGTGCCTGCCCGAGTTTTGACTCGCTCGCAGGTCCGTTTTGTATACAACAAACTTCACTTTTCCCCAGGTTTCCTATTTATTCGCCCATCATGCCGTTCTGGGACAAGAACGAGAAGACGAGCGATGTGGTCTCGCAGGCCCCGTCGGACCGCGTGTATCGAACCGAGTCTCACGCCGAGGGTGTCGTCCACAGCAGTACCGATCACCTCCAGCGCCGTCTTGGTAACAGACAAATCCAATTGATTGCCATCGGAGGTTCTATCGGTACAGCTCTGTTCGTGTCAATCGGTGGTGGTCTCGAGAGAGGTGGTCCCGCATCACTCTTCCTGGCTTATACGATCTATTCGTGCTTCCTCGGGTATGGCTCAGATTCACTGTTCTCATTGCCTGTACCCTGACTGACCTGCTTCTTGATTAATAAATAACTGCATAGCCGAGATGACCATTCTCTACCCAGTAGAGGGTGGCTTCATCCGTCTTGCTGGCAAATTCGTGGATGAGGCCTTCGGTTTTATGGCCGGTTGGAATTTTTCCTATATGAAGCTTTGCTCATTCCATTCGAGATTACCGCTTTGACTACCGTCCTCGGTTTCTGGAGTGACAACATCCCTGGTTACGCGATTCCCATTTGTTGTATCGTAGGCAAAATCGAGTTGTTGTAAAGCTTGGTCGAAAGATAGCTGACAATTTTCCAGGTCCTATATGGGTAAGACTTCCTACGCGACAAACTCCTCCCTTGCGACTCTCCCCGATTTTCCTTCCCTTGCGACTTTCCTGCCAAACGCCCTTTTCTTTACTGGAGAATACCCTCGCACCTATTTCTTTGCCTTGCACCCTGTTTCCTTGCGCCCAAGAAAGACCGGTTTATCTTACCGCCCTTGCGACTTTTCATATCGTGAACTTTCCTTGTCTCCATCGCGACTTGCGCCCAAAGCAACATTCAGCGCTTGAGCCTACCCGGGCTCTCCAAAAGTTTCTAGCTGACATGTTCCCTAGTCTTCTCAACGTCCTCGCAGTGAAAGCCTACGGTGAGGCTGAGTTCTGGCTGTCCGGAGGAAAGGTCATCTTGATCTTCTTGCTCTTCTTTCACATTCGTCACCATGGTTGGTGGAAACCCTAATCATGACGCCTACGGATTCAGGTACGTTTTATAGAGTATTGATATGAGCGTCCATCTAACTTTTGAAACAGAAACTGGAAGCATGGCGAAGCATTCCAAGAATATAGATCTAAAGGTTCCCTTGGCCAATTCGAAGGATTTCTTGCCGCCCTCTGGTCTGCATCTTTCTGTATCGTCGGCCCAGAGTACATCTCCATGGTCTCCGCCGAAGCCAAGCGACCCCGTATCTATATCAAGACCGCATTCAAGACCGTCTACTACCGTTTCGGTATCTTCTTCATTGGTGGTGCTCTCGCTGCTGGTATCATCGTCGCCTCCAAGGATCCCGAGCTTGTCGCCATTGTCAGCGGAACCAAGTCTGAGGTGGTACTGCCGCCGCATCGCCCTATGTCATTGCCATGAAGAATATGGGAATTACCGGACTTCCTCACTTCGTCAACGCTCTGCTCGTTACTTCCATCTTCTCCGCTGGTAACACCTACACCTACTGTGCTACTCGCTCTCTTCACGGCATGGCTGTTGAAGGCCGTGCCCCTGGAATCTTCAAGAAGACGACCAAGAACGGTGTCCCGATCTTCTGTTTCGCGTTTGTCATGCTGTTCCCCTGTCTGTCCTTCCTCCAGGTCAGCAGCGGCTCGAACAAGGTTTTGACTTGGTTGGTCAACTTGATCACCGCAGGTGGTAAGTCAACATCTCAAGATGAGAACATCATGGTTGTTTTTGGTGCCTTGAAAAAGCTCAAGTCGATTTCATCTCGACGTCGCAGAGCGGGGGCGCCCGCAAGATTGTGGTGTTCTTACCCCTAAATTCTCACCCCACCCCCAAACTCCACCACCGAAAATCAACCTTACTAATCTTGCCTTGCAGGTATCATTAATTACATCGTTATGACTATCACATACATCTTCTTCTGGCGTGCTATGAAGGCTCAGGGTGTTGACAGAAAGCTGCTTCCATACTGTGGTTGGTTCCAGCCATGGTCCGCATACATCGGACTTGCCTGGATGATTATGATCGTCACCTGCTACGGCTATACCAGTTTCGCACCGTGGTCGGTCGATAACTTCTTCATTTATTACACTATGCAAGTCGATAATCTTGCAGATGGCGTTTTCAGAAAGCTAATAATTGTCTAGGTTTTGCTCGCACCCGTCTTGTTTACGTTCTGAAGGTCCTGAAGAAGACCAAGCTTCAGAAGCCCATGACCACCGACCTTGTCTGGGAACGCCCTGCCATCGATGCCTACGAGGCTACCTTCCTCGACCCTCCTAACAGCTTCGTAAGTTACATCAATACTCATGCGTTCCATATCGAACCATACACATATTTCCTATCACTATCCCTACCAACACCAGCCAGTGGAACGAGATGCTTGGACCTCTCAGAAGAAACAAAGGCAGCGACCGCCAGTACAGCGACTCTGGCAACCACTCCGGTATGGAGTAAAGAAATCACGATTGATACCAGGCATATATGTATATTATGACCAAATGAAGGAAAAAGTGTGCTTTTCTGCATATCTTGCAACATATCAACATTGTATATTGTCCTATTTTTATGCTTCATGACATCCTCTGCCAAAGATGCGGCAGGTAACTCGGCTTGAGATCAAGAGTCAGAACGATACTAACACTTCATCCGTTGTACGCTTCCTTTCGCACGTCCATCTTACCCATTTATGGAATGCATCTGTTTAACACCTTCTCCTCCGCGCGCCTCCAGTCAATGCACACCGACGAACTCTCTCATGCTCATACGGGAACCTCCCGGGGTCGCAGAGAAGAACAGCATCGCTCAACCCCATCGTGCTTCTCGAAGAAACAAGGAACTGGATCCTCCAAACCCAGCGTGAAGCAGGCAACTCAGCCTGACAAGGAGATATATGCTAATGGCGACATCCAGCCTGAAGCTGATGGCTCTGGAGCAACGCCAAGAGCAACACGACTAACGATGCAATGGTCTCAACTGCTGGATAGCCTGCCACTATCGGTTGTAGAGCTTGAAGCTGAGGGAAGCCTGCTGCCTCAGATGGCAGAGAAACCGGCTCCATCTTGTTTTCGAAGGGAAACTTCCAGAGATAAGCTCAGTGGCGAGGTATCTCGAGCTCGACACACTTTTAAAGGATCGAGGAAGGTAAGAGTGGGCTGGGGACATTCTGTAGCGAGAAAAAGCTGGTACGAGTTTGTTCTAAGTACGTAAAGATTGCGGAAGTTGTTCGATAGGAGCAGGGGAGAAACTGCGGAAATGAATCGACAGTGGATGAAAATTCATTACGAGAGTCAATCGACAGTGTCAGAAGAAGTTGTTGTAGGAAATCGAGCTGCGTAAGAAACCCTGAGGGTTGGTTGGCGATGAATGAAGAACAAATGTTGCGGCCATCTTGCGAACGCGCTCGAGATCTATCTTCTCCAATTCGATGTCGACGAGATACTTCGTTCCTGAGTAGAGTTTGCTCGGGCGGTCTTATCCCGAAGGACCATGATGCTTGAGGCTCAACTTCGACAGCTTCTCAATCGTGGTGGCGCGATGATCCTCCCTTTCCTTCTTCCATGATGGGAGCGTGACCTCCAGGAACTTCTTGTCTGTCTCCATACATCTATGGATCCAGTTGGTCAGACCAGCGAAGTCGTGGCCTTCAACGTCTGGCCATCCTCCAATGCTCGCTCCTTTCTTGTTAGACGAACCCGTTGTGTTGTGTCAATCTTCTGGTCGTTGGCCTTGGCTTTTGCGCGTCTGGAGTATTCGGAAACGAGCAGCTCGGTGTAAGGCAGACATATGTCCTCACTGAAGAGAGCCCACTGTTCTTCTTCGGACAGAATTGGGACAGTGTAGACGGTGTTCTTCTCACACCACTCGCGTTCGGTCTTGGGTGTGGATTCGGTATGGGTTGCGGGCTCGCCGAACATGGCAAGAGCGCGTCTGTAGCTTATGAATGAACTGGGTCCAGATGACGAGCCGATTCTTAACCATGGGTTTCTGCCGTTGGCTGATCTTAGAAAGATTGCCATTCTGTTAGGGCTGTCGAGGAGGGAGTCGGGGGTGGCTGGGATCTCGTGAAGGCTCAGGCCTTTGAAGGATGACTTAGGACGGGGCTGATAGTTGGGATTCTCTGTGACCCATTTCATGGGTTCCTTTCCTATAATCTCTCTCTAGGTGTTGTGCAGCCTCTGCTCCTCCTTGGCGGCATCTTCTTCGAATGCTGCTGCGAGACTCGTAGAAGGAGTTTCTGCTAGCGTTAGTTTAAATGATGGTTGGCTTGATTATGTTTGCTTACTAGCGCATATGTTCTTAACTTTGTTAATGACGGAGTCACGCAACTCGAAGCTCGACGACACCACGGCTATTAGAGTATCTTGACGCTCTTGCGACTTCTTCAATTCCTGTCTCATGTCTTTACGTCTAACTTCTAATGGCTCTTCCGAGACACGAGCTTTAAGAGTAGCTACCAAGTCTTTAGCCCGCTCTAACTCTTCTTTAACCTGAAGATGATTAGCTTAATGTCTTTTAGATTCATAATGGAACGAGATGCCTCGACGTAGTGGCGGATGGACTGTTATTGCTTGCACGATAGGCAACCGACTCGCCTAGAGTCATAACCACAAAGCTCGCTTCGCTCGGTGGAGTATTGAGAAGCTATCTCTATAGCTGTAATGCGAGTCTACGAAGGGGTTAGCGGCGTGTATGTTATGGAGAAGAGGTTGACGCGATGCTCAGGAGTTGCGTTCAGTGTTTTAAATCACGACTTCCACTCACGACGTAATTTTCTGGTCACGTCTTACACTACCTCGTCAGTGCTGGCGGTACGTTTGTCGTGTTTGATCTTTTGGCTTTGTTTGTTTGACTTCGCATCAAATCGAATCACCAACACACAACGGAACTTCATCACCAAGACAGAGACACACACAACGAAGAGATGACTTTGTAGAGCGGCGACAACATCATGCAAACCAGAAAGAAACCTTGTAAGCGCTTTGCAGCTGACGACAGTTGCCGCAATCGAGACTGCGAGTTTGATCACCATGAGAATCCCAACCCAGCCCTTGTTGGCATCAGAGCCCTCAAAGGCTACATGGTGCCCAATGAACCTGGCGTAGCTTGTCAGTCTTGCCTAGACAATCTCAGAGAGGTAATATTGCCATCCCTCCAGTCCGTGTTGACTACCCGTAATCTGACGTGGCACAGTGCGACAAGTTGGAGCGCGATGTCACAGACGAGCGCGACCCATGCTCAGAGTGCCGTCATCTTGGAAGCGAGAACCGCATATGCAAGATTTCGAGCGGCAGCTACAACGATAGCGTCTATCAAAAGACACTGGTGGTCAGGGGCGATGGCCACGATTACACTCTTCCTCCTTCCAGAACTCCGGAGCTGGGCAAAGAAGGTCCAAGACTGCCAATACCGGCTACTCGTGTCAAGAGCAACTGGAAGGATCGAAGTAGAGAGGAACTCATCGAAAATACGTGACTGCCCAAGAGCTTTCCTTGTACCTCCAGCCGAAACCCATCAGCAAGCAAAGAAACACTCTCATCGCGCAGCTCGCCCCGAGCTATACCAACCGACGCTCCTGGTCTCGCAGTCTCTACTACGCTCTGGCACACCACATGCATCTGTGCAATCCGGATCTGCTCTTCGACAGATGCTTCCTCCGATGTCGCCGGCTTTCACACCGTGGCAGACATCCGCACAACCTCCATTCCTGCCTCCATCAATGCCTCCGACGCTGCCAGTGTCAGCAATGCCACCACCGCCGTTCCCAAGACCTCTACCAGACCCAAGACACGGCAGAGTCTTGCAGGCAAAATCCTTCTGGGAGACTGGTCAGTATCAACATGTGTACGAGGACGGAACTCCATCACAGCTATCCACCCTCTGCCGTAGTACTCACGCCCTACCTTCCCGACCTTCGCCTACTAATCTCCTACATTCCAACAACCTGATCCCTAACGCTCATTTACTGCAGTAACTAACACACGTGTCTTGTCCAGTACCATGTTGCTGATTCATAGGACAGGCTACCAGACAAGCATTCCCGACCTCGCAAGCCTACAACTCGCTACTCAGAAGACCCGAAGCTGCCTAGGATGAGCAGCAGTCACGTAAGAGATTACGACCTGACGACCCTTAAAGCTGTTGCCTCTAGCTCCACACCCTTGCACATTTTCCTTTGTCTGCTCCATTGCCACTGCTGTTTCGTTGCTTCAGTCTTTTTGTATGCCACAATACATTCATCTTGTCTAGCTTTCCTAGTTGTAATACAAGTGTTTCGATAAACACCTCTCCGCTACTTGACCCCTAATAGTCTGGAATAGAAAGTGCTACTTTGTCTTTTGCCCTCCATCCTGGATATGGACATTTTTTTGCCAAACAAGGAAGATGATGGCAATAAGAACAGTATTTGCAAGCAAAAGAACATGTCTGTGTTTGTGTCAGGGTTTGCAACGGAAGATTAGGATAGTAAGATCGAACAGACAATGTGAGGAAGCCCAAAAATGTTTTGTCTGTGTTTGCATTTATGTTTGCTCCAGTCAATGAAGAAAGTGATGGGGCTTTAAAAGCGCATTGATCTTGTGGATTGAGCTCCTTGTTTCTTTTTCGCTTTGTCACCTCCTTTCGCAACTTTCTTTGGCGCACACTCACCACCAACACATTCATAACAAGATCACCACCATAACAAGCAAACGCAGCAAAGATGGATTCTCGCAGCAACAACAACGACATAAAAGGCGCAAGAGACTCTGGTGCACGCCCCGACCCGGCACTGGACATCTATGTGCCCAGAATCTACAAACTGTCAGACTTTTGTCAGAACTACCTTGACAACTTCAGAGAAGTACTTTACCCAACACATGGATCTTGACAACCCCTGTTCTAACTTGGTACAGTGTGACAAGCCTCAGCGCGATATCGATGATCCGCTCGACGCTTGCTCGGAGTGTCGCCGCCTTGGAGGAACAAGACGTTCCTGCACGCTCGCAGTGGACAACGCCGATAATGCCGCGGCCGTTGACATCATATTGAGCGAGCAACGAGAAGAGTATTCATCGTACAATATCATTCTGATACCAGAGAGGATCGAGGAGCTCGTGAAGCGTAAACCAATGCTGCCTTATCGTGTCAAGCAAGGCTGAGAATGTCGGACCAGTGAGTCCCTCCTCGCAAAGCATGATCCGAGCTTGTGGCGTGCTCGTGGGGTGCCCAAAACTACGAGGGGACAAAGACTTCCATTCAGCTCTGACGAGGAGGATTCTGATGAGGACGCGGTGGGCGGAGCCATGTTGGATGGTGCTGATGACGATGATACAGCGACTGACAACATTGTTGACCACTGACGTTGGTCGTCTTCCTCACCGCCTCTCCTCTGTCATCTCTTTATTGCACTGACCGTAGCACCAGCACCGCAGTCTCTCGTATATTCTCATACCGCTGAGAGTAGCTTCAGCGCTCCAGCTTTTCTTTTGCCAAACCACTGAGGGTAACTTCAGCACCCCGGCCTCTTTCTTTATACTACTGAGGATAGCTTCGGCACTCCAGTATCTTTCCCCATACCACTGAGTGTAGCTTTAGCACTCCAGTTTCTCGCATATCACTGAGGGTAGCTTATGCACTGTAGTTTTCTAAACATACCACCGAGGGTAGCGTTGGCACTCCAGTTGCTCAAACCACTAAGGGTAGCCGTGGCACTTTGTATATAGACGTTTAAACGACCAGTTCTTTCACTCTATTAAATTGCGTATCTGTACCATTCCCAAGTCCGTATCGGTTTCTCCTCAAGTGCTGCATTGATCAAGAAGCAGATGTAACAAAGATGAGACGGATAGTGTTGGAGAGACGTTCTCTTCCAGGCAAGAACGATGTTCACGGAGAAATGCTGTCAATGGCGATGGTCTTGTTTGATCAAGCCTTTATACATCGCTTCAGCTTGTGATCTTACTGAGATTGCCTGGAAAAACTCTTTGATAGAATCAGAGATCTTACCGTTGACATTATCGCGTGTATCTTTGAACTCTGAAAACGTATCAAGACCCCCATGAAACTCTCAATCCGAAGCAAGATGGTGGAACAATCTGATAATCCCCATCGCACAACCAGCAGCAACACCACCAACAAGCATCATCTGCACCCCACCTACCACACCCTGCCACACCTTTCCCCTCCATCCAGCCACAAAGCACGTTTTACAATAGCCGAAGCAGAACAAACAGCTCAGCATGACGCCAAAAGACCAATACAAAGCCAATACAACCTCTTCCCGTGGGACAAAGAAATACGGGATCAATGGAAGCAGCCCACCAATCAGATATCCGAGAGCAATAGTGATTGCACAGGTGATTGCTCGCGAGCTGGCTGGCTCTGGTTGCATGTGTTCAAATCGCATGAGGAAGCCAAGTAGATGTGGTGATTTGGTAAGATGAGAGCTGAGTTCGGTTACGAGGTGTTCCGGTAACTCAAAGGACTCGAGAATAGTTGAGACTGAGCTTGCAGCAGCGGATGGTGTTTCTTCCACTCGTGTGCGGGTGGCAGATAAAGTAGCTCGATAGGATTCNNTCTGTGATAGGCGTCAGCTTGTATAAGAGTATAGAAAGCAAAGGACTCACTCTTCACTCCTTGCACCCAGATATCCTCCGAGACCCATGGAGATGGCACCGGAAATCAACTCAGCGACACCACCGAGAATCACCACCCGTGAGTCGCCCAGAGCAGATAAGCCCCTACACGCCAACATGAGTCAGTCTCATAAACTGTTCACGTGTAGATAGAAGTATACGTACGCTGTCAGGGCGAAGGGCACAGTCATACCATCAGATAGACCGATGATCGCATCTGAGATGACTCGAGCGTCAATCATAGTCTTGCGCTTGGGTGACTCTGTGTCGAGTAGACTGTTGACTTGCGTCGAAGCAAGCGACTCGATATCAGAAGATGTTCTCAACTGGGCATATGGCTTTTCAGAAAGCGCTTCTGAAGATTCCAACAGGTTCTTGACCCATGTCAAAGACATGTTGAAAGGAGGCAGGGGAAAGATGAGCTCTGGAAAAGTTGCTTGGAAGAAAGCTTGCGATTTTTCTGTCTGGCTTTGCTGACTTGGAGGAGTTCGCATTCGTTCTGTAGAGATAGTGCTGTTTTCTTGATTGTTCATGCGAGCAAACATTCTTTTCTATATCTTTGTGTTTGTGTAGAGACATGTTGGTTAGGACGGATTGCTTTGCCACGGCCATCCCGTCTGTTGAGAGTTGCGCAGCTTCATGAAAGCAGTCGCTGACCTATCAGTCAAGCAACGTGCCAACACGCTCCGGTATATTTCTCGACAAGCATGCGGCATGTACAAAAACTTTTTGACGATCATCAAGGGAGATACATGCAGGGTCTGAGCTTGTTCAAATGCTTGCCGAACTTGCCGTTCAGGCACGGGTCTCGGCACATGAGGCGTTTGATGGGTTGACCTATCGTTCGCGACTTGATTGTTCACCTCCCGCAATAGTTGTGTCGCCGCTGACGATCCTGCCCCACCTACTTAGAGCACCTACGTGGGGTGGTGGTATACAGGGCAACTTTGTCAACACGTTCGTGCTTCGCTCACGTTCACCTACTGGTCCAAAGGTTTTTACTCTACCTATGCTTCCGTGTTCACCGCTATCGGTCAGTGTCTAGACAGTATTTGCTCATGCGGACTAGTACGCTCAACAATCTGCAACTCCACTTGAGATGGGAGGTAGGGCTCATGTCCACAAGGGTCAGTCCGTGGAGGCGACCAAAGTGATACACGTGGAAAAATACCTGATGCCATTGAAGGCAGGTCTGTTGTGCATGCCATGTAACTGGGAGTATAAAACGGACGTCAAACATGCTTCGACAATGCCTTTGATAAACAGCTCACTCAAGCTTCTGAACACTCAGTAATGAAGACAACCACAGCATTGGCCGTTGCCTCTTCCCTTTCGGGCCTTGCCTCTGCATTGCCCTACATGGGCCCTGGCCCTTTGAAGATGAGGCAGCAGATGACTTCCGACAACTCGACATGGACCGACCTTAGAGGAAAGGTCAGTGTATTCAAGCAATCCCAATATACCTGACGGCAGCTGACACAATACGCANNGATCAAGCACGTCGTGTATCTCATGATGGAGAACCACAGCTTCGACAACATTGCCGGGTACTGGGACTTCCATCCGGACATCGATAACCTCCGCAACATTACCTACTGCAACCAATACACTAACCCAAACTGTAGGTTTGTGATCCTGAAGCATCAACATCGCGCTTACCATCCATTCNNAGGGACTGTCTGGAATGAACCCATCGACATCTGCGCCGGCCCCTACGAAGACGAAGTTCCCCTGAAGGATCCCGACCACAACTTCGCCGGCACCTCGTACGAGATCTACCGCACTTGGTATCCTTCCAAGAATGACACACCCAACATGGGAGGCTTCATTGAGCGTCAATCCGAGAAGTACAGCGAAACTCCTGGAGACGCGTCGTTTGTCATCAAAGCCTACTCTCAAGAAAAGTCTCAAGTCCTTGCAACACTGGCTCAGAACTATGGTTTCTGGGACTCGTATCATGCCGAGCATCCTGGTCCTACCAATCCCAACAGACAGTTTGCGACTAGCGGTTCAACCTGTGGTATGGTGGATAACACTGATCAAGCCTCGGGTTGGTTTGCCAATGTCACTGGAACTACCTGTGCCAAATCAATCTTTGAGTCGTTGTCCGATAAGAACATTACCTGGAAGAACTACTACGAAACTGATATCATCGATGCCTGGATGTACAAGTGGGTCCAAGACAATGCAATGGATAATCTTGTCCATGCCGATCAGTTCTATACCGATCTCGAGGATGGTACTTTGCCTGAGTTCTCGTACATCAACCCTGAGTGCTGCACTATTGACTCCATGCACCCATCGAGCAACATGGCAGCCGGTGAACAGCTCATCAAGCATCTGTACGATGCTGTAAGACAATCCAAGTACTGGAATGACACGTCAGTAATCACCCTACCTTCCATGGTCAACAACTTATTGAACTTTGTGTAGNNATTGATCATCATCAACTTCGACGAACACGGCGGTTTCGCTGACCACGTCGGTCCGCCCGTCAACATTCCCGCTCCCGAGGATGGCATGGCCTTCAGCGGCATGAGCGACGCCCACAACGTGACTTACGACTTCACCCGCCTTGGAGTCCGGTAAGTACTGCTACTTCCCAGGAAAATCTCACTCTTGCTGACACCTCCACAGNNTGTCCCAGCCTTCGTCATCTCNCCCTGGATCGCTCCAAACACCCTCATCCATGATCAAGGCACCTCATATGCAACCAACTCAGCCTACACCCACACCTCCTTCCTGCACTTCCTCCAAAACCTGTGGGAGTTGGAAGGACTCAACAATCGTGTGCAATGGGCAAAGACGTTCGAGTATGTTTTCCAGAATGAGATGAGGACTGACACGCTTGAGGAATTGCCTACTCCGGTTTGGATTGGTGGGGCTGGGCAGACTGAGCCTGAGGCTTTCTATAAGCTCAACCAGCCTTATAGTTATTATGCCGAGTTGGAGGATTGAGTGATGTGAGGTTTGAGAGGATGAAGTCGATGGCTGGTAAAGGTGACCGTTTTGAGTTGTGCTGCTTACGCTCGTTTTACGATAATGACATAGATTGGAATCAGAGAACCGAGTGCATTCTCCCCACTTCAGAGCGCGACAGCGCGGTGCAGGCGACCCCAGGTAGTGGTCGTTGAGATATTTTGAGAATTGTTTCTGCAAGCGACAAACTCCTGCTCCATGTAGATCAAGGCCACCGTTGTCTCCGAAGCATCCGTGTAATCGTATGTCCCAGACCATAAAACCCCAGCTCTTTCTTCGGGAGACCCCTTGTTCCTTCGGTCGCGACGCGACGTGGCCTGGCATGGCGCCTCAACCCCCGAGCTCTTTCACAGAAGGACGGTCATCTCGCGGATTGATTGGCTTCAGCGCACAGGCGTGAATGCGTAGAAGTGGTCGCGATTGTGGGCACTTTTGGCTAGTCGTCGAGGTCGGGCAGGGGATTGTTGCGAGCCCCTGGGCCCTTGGTGGGCTGTGGTTCACTCATCGATTGTACTGCCTCGTCAATCGCATGTCAGCTCCAGAGAATTTCTCGTTGCCATTCGAATATCCTCTCCAATCACGATGGTTGCGACGTGTTCAAGGATGATGTGGTTGGGTTGGTTCGGCAGGGAAGAGATCGCTCTAAAGCCGCCAAGCCTCAGGGCCCCACGCTTTCGCATTCCACCAGAGCTTCTCTTGGAGAGTTCTTAACTTCTGGTCGCTCTTCATGTTCGCAAGATGTTCTTGTAGCTTCCGCGATCTGGCGCAGATCTTGTGGCCTCATCTTCGATCTTCTGAGTTCTGACTAGTAGTCTAGCAAGACAGCTTGTGCGAGACGAGTTCCTCCGACGACCGGCTGGAAAAGATGCAGCCCGGACGAATCATACTTAAGTCCGACGATGATCTAATGCGAGGCGGAGCTTAATGGGTAGCTACAGCTGTTACCTCCGGACCTCGATGGTATAAATGTCAACAGCTTTCCCTGCCGACTGACCCGGATTTGTCTCTGCAATCACCTCTACCATCGCATCTGTGTCAATCTTCCAACGAGATACATCATCATGTCTTTCTTCGAACCCGCTCCTGAGCCAGCTACCGAGCTCGGCAGACTGCGCATCCTGTCTTCTACTGCTGGTGTCCGTGTTTCCCCTCTGCAGCTCGGTGCCATGTCAATTGGAGATGCTTGGTCCAGCTTCATGGGCAGCATGGACAAGAAGCAGTCTTTTGAGCTTCTTGACGCCTTTGTTGCAGCTGGAGGTAACTTTATCGACACTGCCAACAACTACCAGAACGAACAGTCTGAGCAATGGCTCGGCGAGTGGATGCAAGAGCGTGGAAACCGTGACCAGATGGTCATTGCCACAAAGTTTACTGTATGTTGAAACACTCTTCTGCTTCTGGTGAACCATCCTGACTCGTCCCATCTANNGACCGACTACAAGGGCTACGCTCTAGGCAAGGGCAAGGCAGCCAACCATTGCGGTAACCACAAGCGCAGTCTGTTCATGAGCGTGCGCGACTCGCTCAAGAAGCTCCAGACCGACTTTATCGACGTCCTCTACCTGCACTGGTGGGACCACACCACCTCGATTGAAGAAATAATGGACAGCCTACACATCCTCGTCGAGCAAGGGAAGGTCATGTACCTCGGTATCAGCGACTCGCCCGCCTGGGTCGTCTCGGCCGCAAACTACTACGCCAAAGCCCACGGCAAGACNCCCTTCTCCATCTACCAGGGCCGCTGGAATATCATGCTCCGCGATTTCGAGCGTGAGATTATCCCCATGGCCCGCCACTTTGGCATGGCACTCGCCCCCTGGGATGTCCTCGGCGGCGGCAAGTTCCAGTCCAAGGCCGCCATCGAAGAGCGCAAGAAGAAGAACGAAGGCCTTCGCAGCATGATGGGCAGCAGCGACCAAAACGAAGACGAAGTCAAGATGAGCGCCGCCCTCGAAGAAGTCGCCAACGAGCACAATGTCACCGTTACTGCTGTTGCTCTCGCCTACGTCATGTCCAAGACCATCAATGTCTTTCCTCTTGTCGGTGGCCGCAAGGTCGAGCATCTCCACGACAATATCAAGGCTTTGACTATCAAGTTGTCCGATGCGCAGATCAAGAAGTTGGAGGATGTCAGGCCTTTCGATATTGGTTTCCCGAACAACTTTATTGGAGAGAACCCTGCTATCTCTGGACAGGGTAACTTCTTGCTCGCTGCTTCTGCTTCCATTGCATGGCAGAAGTTGGCCAAGCCTATTGGCCACGAGTAGACGGTAGAAAACAGATAATACCTTTAATGAAAGCATGACAACTTTTTTGCAGCACATAATCTCTCGTTGAAGCTTCGAGAGATTCAGTGCTTGTTCACATGGTATCTCGGATTTTCCTTGCGACTGTGTCTCGAATTGTTTTCCTCCATTTCTCATTATACTTGGGAGAAGTCTTGGATTGACTATTCGTTCGCGTACCCTGTATATTGTATATCGATTGATATTTCCGGAGCGATTTTGCAAATGTGTCAAATGTAAGACAGGGTTGGATCTACCGCATCCAGACTTGCGCAAATCAGTCTGTACCACCACGACCTGAGACATCTCAACAATCACCAAGATCCAGAGCTGAGTAAAGCGAATCAGAACGCTGATCAAATTTACAGATATCATTATCAGAAAAGAATAATAGACCTTGCTGCCAAAGCAATGTGGCGTGTTTCGAGTTCGCAAATGCCCAATTTCCCCCAGCCGGAAACCGCGGTCCCCGTGGCTTTCCCTTCCAGGAACCATCACAAAGTTTCCCCTTTCCCTTATAATGAACGGTAACCTTCCTGCAAAGATGATCCTCACAGTGATTGAGTTTATCTTCGGACTTGCTGGTATTGCTGTTCTGTCGGTGTTGTGTCTGCATCATGGCCGACACATTTTCTCACAGGTACGTTTTTGACTGGTCACCCCTGTGTTTATGCGAGGTCATCATGTGGGTTCTGACAGCAAGTTCAGCATTGGTCAGGACGGATTGAGTAAACCCATTCATGATGAACGCAGCCCTCTGGTCTCTGTGGCCGACACTACAGAGCAACTCGAAGACCACCGTATCGATGGCAGCGGGGAACGGGAGTTTGGTGGTGCGGTGGGAGTAAGTTGTATGATGATCGGCTTCCCTCTTCTCATGTACTACATGTGGATTGGCGCGACTTTCTACTCTGGACACTTGCCTTCGCGCTCTCCCGGACAATCCTGGAGTGCGTTCTCCCAGCATCTCTGGACTCTGTGCTATGAGCACGCTTTCCCTCATGCCAAAGCCTGGACCATCTACTGGACCTTTTTGATCTTCGAGGGAGCTTGCTATTTGTACATGCCTGGTGTTTATGGCAAAGGCAAAAGGTTGCCCAGTCTGAACGGCAAGCAATTGGAATATTATTGCTCTGCGGTGTGGAGTTGGTACACGACCATCATTCTCGCAATCATTCTCCACGTCTCTGGTCTCTTCCCTCTATACACCATCATTGATGAGTTTGGCTCCATCATGAGTGTAGCCATCATTTCCGGATTCTTGGTCTCCGTTATCGCATACTGGTCTGCTTTGGCGAGGGGAGCTCAACACCGTATGACTGGCTCCCCTATCTATGACTTCTTCATGGGGGCAGAGTTGAACCCTAGACTGTTTACCTGGCTGGACTTTAAGATGTTCTTTGAAGTCAGAATTCCTTGGTACATTCTCTTCTTGACTACGCTTGGTGCTTGCGCCAGACAATACGAAAACTATGGCTATGTATCTGGCGAGGCTTGGTTCTTGTTGATGGCGCATTTCTTGTATGCGAATGCATGTTCTAAAGGCGAGGAGTTGATCATCACAAGTTGGTAAGTTATCTCTTCCTGAGACCCGCGATCACCAGAATTCAAGACGCTAATGAAATGTCTCTCTTACAGGGACATGTACTTTGAGAAATGGGGCTTCATGCTGATTTTCTGGAACCTCGCTGGCGTACCTCTATCCTACTGTCACTGCACTTTGTACATCGCCAACCATGACCCCTCTGAGTACCACTGGAACCCTTACCTGCTGACTCTCCTCTTTATCACTTATCTGTTCGTCTATTGGATCTGGGATACTGCAAATTCGCAAAAGAACATGTTCAGAGCACAGGAAAGAGGCGTTGCACTGAACAGAAAAACATTCCCGCAGTTGCCTTGGAAAGCAGT
Organism: Aureobasidium vineae; assembly: GCA_903819635.1. Taxonomy (NCBI): domain Eukaryota; kingdom Fungi; phylum Ascomycota; class Dothideomycetes; order Dothideales; family Saccotheciaceae; genus Aureobasidium; species Aureobasidium vineae. The sequence continues at coordinate 61,804 of CAIJEN010000006.1, forward strand.
GGAGAATCCTGTGAGCATCAAGACGAGGACCGGTGATTCGATCCTTTGTGATGGGTGGTGTAAGTTTCTTTCTCCTTCCTTTCTTGGCCTATCTTTCGTCCTTGCAGTCAGACTAATATATNNGGCAGATGGTAAAGCTCGCAAGATTCACTATACCTGCGATCTCTTCTTTGCGCTCTCGTGGGGCGCCATCACAGGCTTCAACTCGCCGTTCCCTTGGTTTTACCCTGTGTTNTTTGCTTGCATGATTGTGCACAGAGCAATCAGAGATATTCAAAAGTGCAGGGCTAAGTACGGGGACGCATGGACAGAATATGAGAAAAGAGTTCCTTGGTTGTTTATCCCGTACGTGGTCTGAGTCGATATACGAGATACGAGATGGAATGAGGACAAAAATGACGGAGAATGAATATTGAGAAAAGCTGTCATTAGTACTGTAGAAAGGGCTAATTGCGAGAATATGAAAACATATACATAACAGCATGATTAATAGAGATAGCCGGCCGCTTGTATGAACATGCTTGTTTATTTGGTGACCGAAAGCGGGGATTTTTGACAGCTGACTTGGAACCACACTGTCGGGATTTGGATCGGTAATAGAAGCCCGACCGCTCTTCCATTTATACCCAACATTGTCTCATCACTTACCCAGTGACGCTTTCGAACTCGTTCACCGCTCCAGTCGGGATGTCGACCGAAATCATGGATCGCCAAGTCGTCCTACAGGAAGCCAGGGACGCAATGACGGACTACTACACTTTGCTCTGTCGAATGCCTCATCTGAAGCCAGATTGTTTGCGTGTGCCTCCTGCGCAAGGCTGGTCTGGGACTCATGCTCAAGACATGAGGAAGCAAGGCTGGTCACATGAAGCTGCAGAATTCACTCGCCATCTTCCGTTTCTAGCGCCTGGGTTATATGATGCCCAACACGCTTGGATTGTGAGTGCTGCCGTCTGATTGTGGTTCCTGGCATCAAGTTTTCTATTTCACCATGGAAACTACCCCCTTTGCTCATCTCACAACGTACTTTCCCCAAACGATCTCACTGACATCATGTCTCCAGACCTCGAGTTCGACGGCAGTGCCTTTCGATCAACCAATGAATGAATTCTATCTCTCACGCACTTCAGACACAAATCAACCCAAGCCGCCCTATCTACCACCCCACGTCATCTACATAGGTCAAGGCTACAACGCAGCAACGCACTACCTCTTACTAGACACGCAGCTCGGAAACATAATCAGCTACCCTAACTACGGTGGCGACTTTGCGCCGCCAAACCTGACTTTTGAGGACTACGAAGTCCTTGCACCAGAGCAGAAATGGAAGGTTCATCCAACCCTGCCTCTCAAGGAGTTCTTCGAAAGGGAGGCTATTCGTTTGAGGTGTTTGGTTTATATGCCTGTGCCTTGTCATGGAAGAGATCCTAGTTTTCACTTTCGCGCTGAGTGGCCTGCGGAGGAAGCAGCGCTGCTTGCAGTTGAAGATGAGTTTGATGCGGAGCATGAAGTTGATGAGGACTACATCGATACCCAGAACGATGACGAGAAAGACGCGATGGACTTGGAAGACTTGACGCTAAGTGGTGACGAAGATTCGATGGAAGATGAGGCAGAAGACGAGATTCCCGACGACGAGATGGAATGGCTGCACCACGATGCTGAGCAAGCAGAATACCAACCAGCTCCACCACTGGAGAAGCCAGAACTCAAGCCATTGCCAGAAAAGACAAAGGTGAGTAATATGCTATGATTGTCATTGCTATCAAGAAGATAAAGCGCATTCGCTAACGCACGATGCAGAAAGTCTACGAAGTGTACAAGCAGAATGGATGGCCACACAACCACTTCGATGTGGAAAAGTGTCAGACAGAGCTTACTGTGCTCCAAGATGAATGGGACAGAGTGCAAAAGGCAGAATCAGACGCGAAAAGCCAGAAGAAGAAAGAGGACTTTATGAAGAGATTGACTCCAGAGCAACTCAAGATGATCAAGGAAAGAAAGAGTTTGGCCGAACAGCAGAGCTAGGAGAACCGATAGATTGTCTCCAAATACAAAGCGGCGAATAAGTACTGTATCACCCATCATGGAATGACAGAGACTGAAAATCGTGCAGAAACCAAGACTGAACACCAGCGAGCAATTAGCTGCTCACAGCCACACAATATCCAACTCCAGCCTGAAACTCTTTGCTACAGTTGGCACCATCAGACCCCAGGACAGGATTCCAAGTGTAGAGCTGAGTTGTAGTGATACCTGCAAAATTGTCAGCTGCGGCCGAACAAAGATTGAGAGGAGGACCTACCATTATTCTGTGCAAACTCATAGCAATAGTCTCCACTCTTCGCTTCCACAACCTTTATGCAGTTGGATGCCAGGCCACTCTGCGTGGGTATCGGCGTTGAAGTCAATGTTGTGCCTGTCGGAGTCTTTGACGTTGTTGTCCGATTCGTCGACGTTGATGAGACACCCACCTGTTTTGCAAAATTAATCACCTGTGTTGTTACCGTTTCAATGGAAGATCCTTACACAGTAATCTACACCGGCCTGGAACTGGGCGGAGCAATCGGCACCATTTGGTCCTAGGACCTGATTCCACGCATACAGTTCATCGGTCGTAATGTTATGCTCTTGAGCGAAAAGGTAGCAGTAGTCCCCTGCCACGGCTTCAGCAAACTTATTGCACAATGGTGTGATGCCGCTCTGAGTTGGGTATGGCAGTGAGGTCACTGCTTTGGTACTTGTTGTTTGACTGGAAGTGGACGTGGTGGTGGTACTTGATCCATTGACTTGGACACCTGGTTTTGCTGTCAGCTACTCCTCGGCCCGGCCCTCGAAGGCAACGTACAGTAGTCATAACCACTCCAGAACTTGATGGTGCAGTTCGACCCATCAGGGTACCCCAGAATCGGGTTCCAGGTTGTAAAGTCCTTCATCGTGATGCCAAAGTCGACTGTAAAGTCATAGCAAGTGTCGTCTGCGGCAGATGATCATTAGTGCATGCCTCGGATTGTTGAGCAGGTCAAACGTACTTGCGGTCGCGTAAGCGAACAGCGTGCAATTTGAGTTGATGCCATCCTGTGTCGGAGCTTGCGACGTGCTATTCACCGTAGGGCCTGTGGCGCCAAGAGGACCATCAGGGTTGGCGCCACTGCCTTGCCCACCACGTTGCTGGCCGGCTGCTGTAGTGTCACCGCCAATTGGTGCTGGCAGGTTGTAAGTACCTCCTGGTGGCCTAGTAGTCTTCTATCAGCTATGTTGAGCGCTGACAAGGGGTATGCATGCTCACCCAGTGCAGATATACTGTCCCTGAGTCAACGAATCGCAAAGGCCTTGGATGTTCGGATTCCATGACAGGAGTAGAGTGTCAGTAACATTGAGCGTGCTTGTTGTCAAGCTTGCCGCCAACGAATCGCTAACTTGTTAGCCTCGAATGCCACGTACGTCGACTGAAGGCTTACCAAGATACATTGGTGCCGACATGAGACAAGGTACATTTGTTCGGCACGCAGATACTGCCGAAGAAGGCACATGTGGTTGAGTCAGTGATTTGTTGGAGATCTCCGGTAGTCACTCCGTAAGTAGTGGATAAAACATCACAAGGGGTACTACCAGACAACAGCGTCTGTCCCAGGCACGTGGAAGAGGTTGATGTCTCGCTGGGGGCGCACTGCCCGGCAAGGTGTAGTTCGGGGTCATGCCAACAGCATAGCCTGGTGGGCTGATCCGAAGGAGAGTATCTGATACTGTAACGTTGCAGATGTCCTGGATGTCTTGGAACTGGTCGACGAGATAGTCCGAATAGTCGCTGTCCGGCAGGAAGGGCGAGTTGACTCTCCACCAAAACACACTCAGATAGCACGGATCACAAAGCTGCAGACATGTAAGCGTGATGACTGGTAGAGAGATCTGGCGATATACACACAAAGGTGTCGTTGTAGTAATTGGCCTGTATGCGAGTTAGTCGGGTTATAAACAAGCATATCTGACGTACTCACGATCCTCATGCCCTCTGTAGCATTAGCACAGAGCGAGTTATCTGGGTCAAGATTGCAATCAGGGATGTCTACGCCCACCTGAAACCCAAATCAGCTAGACGATACACGGGAGAATTGGGCAGGCATCTGACCCAGCTTTGCGACTGGTTGAAACAGAAGTTTGGTGGAGGAGAATAGTTGTACTCGTACGTGCCCTGCGTGGAGAGCATAATGAATCAGCTTGATGCCAATATCGGCATTGCCAACGGTTCGGCTTGAAACCCACATTTGTATCAGAGCCAGGATCACCAGCTACTGTGGTCGTGGTGGCGGAAGCCGCGATTGACGCGGACTCAAGTGTTGACGAGGAAGTGTCAGTATCGTTCTCTGGTAAGTCTGGTGGTATGGTCGATGTGATGGTAATTTGCCTGTGCGAAGCATCAGCATCTGAAGTTTGGATCCGATTGAGAAGTGGTAACCGTACTGGTCCGTCAGACATGCTAGGCCTAAGCCGTCCGTGTAACGGATAGCCACAGTATCAATCGGGACGAGGTTTGTGTCAATGTAGATGGTGTCCGTGGGATCACAATTGTCGTAGACCCCATTAATCCACGTCGTAGCGGAGCTCATACCTGGAAGCATGTTAGCATTCTACGTACAAAAGCAGGCGTACCAGTCTATCGTACAATCCGCCGTGCACAATGTAGTAATGTTGTCGTTCTCCCAGAAGTAAAGGTCGATCTGACCCGCCATTCGGAAAGTCGTCGGGTCGCAACCCACTGTGGCATTTCTTCAAGATATCAGTTCAGTCTTTGCGAGGTTAATCAATCTACCCACAGAGCGGTAACACATGATTCCGAGACATTCAGAGCGTTCGCCATAAACACAGTGTCCACCAGAGGCCACATATTGAATGTTTGTGCCATGGTCAACGATGGCAGTGCCGTCTGCCACAGCCAAAGCGATCTCATTGTATCTAAGCTGGAATTGAATCAACGGACAGAAGAGAATGAGGATGTAAGTCGCTGATGAAGGAAGCTCGCACTCGTCGCCCGATTCTGCACTTGCAGTGATTCCCGTCAAGCGGCAATCACGCAAACCTTTCGTATCAGTATGTCTGCGGCCGATCGCCACGCCCGTTATCACTCCTTGTAATCTTCATGATCAGGCTATCCAGTCATGAGACGTCCAAAGGGATGCTCTGCATAGGCTGAAGGTCTAAGGCCCACCCATGGCAATTAATCTGCATGTGCAGTTAGTTGTCTGGCTTGCAGTCTTCACCGGTACAAGATACATTCAAGCTATGTCGTGATTGGCTTGGAAGAGGCCGCCACACGGCACAATTCCTCCATGCGACCGGGTAAAGCTTGATCAGGCCAAGGCGGCAAGCTTACTCCACATAAGCCTTTGTTGCTTATGTATATTGACCTTCAGTGTGGCTTGTTTCATGCGACAGGGCTTGCTCACAACCTTGGCTGTCTCATGACGTCTCCGACAGACTTTAATGCAGTAAGCAATACGATTTTTATTGCGCAGCAGCACCATATTCCCTAACCGATGCGGAGAAGGAACGCCGGTGCAGCCTGATTGACCAACAAAAGCAAAGAGCGATAATTTACCGCAAGCCGAGCATATCTGGTCTTCGAATATGAGATCAGCTGCTATAGTTGAAGGATTCTAACCCTAGCCTCATCTCAACATAGACCTATCAGGACAGGCGGTCCTCGTTAAGAATGCATCCTGCAGGACCGCAGCTTGCATTGCCTTAGCCTCTTACTCGGAGTAATACATATGGATCAACGCAAAGTTCTGCATGACATGTCACAAGGGACTGATGAGCAACAATGCTGAAAGGGTTAGAAGAGATCGAGAGTTACGCAGGAACCCGCCTCCAGCCATCAAGTCACCAGCTATAGCCACACTTTTAATGTGCCCTTTCCACGGATTCCATCGCCTTGTAGTAACCTTTTCCACTTGCCAGCGCTGATACTTTGGCCTAAGATGCATTTTTCACTGCTCTTGGGCCTTTTGAGCGTTGTTCTAGCACTACCACGAGATCTCACAGACCCGAACCAGTCTCCGAGTCCCAAAGCTGGACTCCGTACACTTCACAGACGAGACTTGCCCATCGGTACTTGCAACCCTTCGACACCATGCCCCAATGGAGCATGCTGTAAGTCAAATGTCTACTTTAGTTGATTGATCTAACAACGTCAAGGTGGAAGTAATGGCCTTTGCGGTTACTCGCCTCTTGAATGCGGCACTGGCTGTGCGTCCAACTGCGACGCAAAAGCTGCGTGTGGCCAGTATGGCACACCAGGATCCCAGACTTGTCCTTTGAATGTCTGCTGTTCGAAGTTCGGGTAAGTCTCAGATCCGAATTCCACTACCCCAGGGAAGGAAAGCTTCATGTTCATCTTCTAACGCCCTGAAGCTTCTGCGGCTCGACAGACGACTTCTGTGGTGATGGCTGTCAAGAAGGCTTTGGAGGTTGCGGTCCGCCGCCTACGCCGCCATGTGGAGGATCACAAGTTGGGAAGCGTAACATCGGTTACTACGAGTCTTGGGCTAATACCCGTCAATGCCAACCGGTATGTTCGAACTCGCTATCTCACTGTGTACAAGCTCATATCAAGTCTACAGGTCAGCCCCGAGGACTTGAACTTGGCAGGCTTCTCCCATCTCAACTTTGCTTTTGCTTCTTTCGACCCGGATTCGTTCCAGATAACACCTATGGACGGCAATTCAGCTTCGCTATACGGGCGCACCACAGCCCTGAAGAACAAATGGCCGGGCTTAGAGGTTTGGATCTCTGTCGGTGGCTGGTCTTTCACAGATCCAGGACCAACGCAAGAGGCATTCTCAAACATGGTTAGCACTTGTGTACAGCTTTTGAAATGTTGCAGGCTAACACGTACGAACATAGGTAAGCACTGCAAGCAACCGCCAGGCTTTTATCGATGGTCTCATCCAGTTCATGAACACGTACAACTTTGATGGCGTCGACTTAGACTGGGAGTATCCTCAAGCCGATGACAGAGGCGGTCAAGAAGGTGACAAGGTAAACTACGTGACCTTTGCTAAGCAGCTACGAAGCGCTCTCGGAAACAAGGGTATCAGCTTGACCCTGCCGACCAGTTTTTGGTATCTGCAACATATCGATGTCAAAGGCTTGCAGGACTCGGTTGATTGGTTCAACTTCATGGCATACGACTGTGAGTGAATGCCAAGAGCTGAGCTAGACTAAGACTGCGCTGACAACAGCTGACCTTTCGATCTTTAGTGCACGGAACATGGGACAAAGAGTCCAAGTTTGTCGGGCCTTACATTGCTCCGCACACAAATCTCACGGAGATCGACTTAGGCCTTGATCTTCTCTGGCGTGCAGGAGTGTCGGCAGACAAAGTTGTTCTTGGCCAAGGATGGGTCAGTTTACAACCACTACTGCATCCAGCATTCACTTACTTTATTTGTTAGTACGGCCGTTCATTCACCCTCACCAATCCTTCTTGCAATACTCCCAATGGTACGTTGCTTCCACCTAGGGTTTTCACCGTGCGCAGAATCTCAAGTGCCAAACAGGTGTGTGTGAGTTCAGCGGGGGTGCCAACCCAGGACCTTGCTCCGCTACATCTGGCATCCTTGACGACCAGGAGATTCAGGACATCATCACGAAGAACAACTTACAGCCCGTATGGGACAAGACCGCTGGTGTTAAGTGGATCACCTGGGATAGCAACCAGTGGGTTTCCTACGATGATGACGATACATTCAATCAGAAACGTGTGAGTATCCACGTAACCCTCACGATATGGTGTCTGATTTCTGCTGCAGGAATTTGCCGAGAAGCGCTGTCTGGGCGGCCTCATGGTCTGGGCACTAGATCAAAAGGATCAGAGCAGCAGTGGAAATTTGAACAACGGCGTCTCTGCCGCGGACCAGTCTGATGCTCAGTCTCTCTCCCGCGATAATGCTGCGAAGACAAGCTGCTATGTCACCGATTGCAACCAGAAATGTAAAAGCGGCACCAATCAAGTCGCACAGATGAATGGGCAGCCGGGCCAGGTCTCAACACGGTAAGGAGGCAGTCGTGTGGTAGTGGCAAGAGTGTTGCTAATAGCCCTGTAGTGACCGATGTCCAGCGAAGCAGTACCGCAGCTTGTGCTGTGCTGATGGTACTACTACTGGTAAATGTACATGGCGAGGGTTCCGAGGGTCCGGGATGTCATGTATACAAGGGTGCTCAGATGGTGTGTGATCCCGAACTTCGAGCCTGGCGTGCACAGATTTGCTGACGATGTTCAGGCGAGACCGAGCTCACTACTGATGTAAGCAGTATCGCTTCAGAATAGCTCATATCAGTTCAAGCTAACTCCGGCAATACAGACCAACAATCACGTTGGCAAAAAGGACCAGACATGCAACGGAGGTCTCCAGTCCTTCTGTTGCTCAAACTTCAAAGCTCCACCATCATTGCAAAGTCTCGGCAAAGATGCAGCGGACGCAGCGAAGAGCGCGGCAGAAGCCGCAGCACAGCAGCTTGCTCTTGACGTAGCTGCGAAGGCGTTCTGCCGCGTGGCGGTCCCAGCGCTTCTCGCACCTCTCGAGCTACTCGAGGATCTGATTCCAATTTTCGGTACGGGTCATGGTATAGGGACGTGAACTTTCTGTGCTGACCTTTTGACCTTGCAGGTGAAATTGCAGACCTCGCCGAGATAGCAGCCACGCCCGCACTCATAAAGCTATGCACGGACGAGCTTGAAAAGACCGGGAAAGCAGAGTTCAAAGTCTTCGGCAAGAAGCATAGCCTCACCTTAGGTTTGTGTTGATGTCACGTTGCTGTAGAATGTCACTGACAGGTCCTCAGACGAGCCTCCACCAGTATTTAGCAAGCTCTAACCATTAAAAGTTTCATACTGACGTGATCCATGTAGAAAGCTCCGGAAACAAGACCGCCCAAGTCGAGCCACGAGCCCGAAAAAACGAGCTCGGCATGCAACAGTAAACGAGCGGATGGCGGCAGATGCATGCGTGCCATAACATCAACAGAGACGAACCAACCCGTCAGAACAGAGCGTATGCAATCGACACCGAGCTATAGCAAGAAAGATCATCTGACAGAAAATTCTAGATCCCCATAACCCTCGCGGCCCTAAGGTTTGTGACGTTGCGGTATATGGACAGGCTTGTCTTCACTATGCGAGCGTCATTGAAACACATGCAGCGTTTACTCCGGGAGTACATCCTCTCACTTGCGCCACGAGATATAATAACAATCCACCACACATCACTCAGAAATGGACAGACCAGCATAACCCTGGGTGGTAAGTGACCGTGCTGTGAATGATGAATGCTTGATACTGATACCTGCGAATCAACAGGTGGCAAGGCTACATTCAGGAGGCTGGTCAGAATTGTCAAAAAGACGAATATCCCCCAGCAGTTTTCTGGTGGGATCGCGACGATGATGACGTGATGATTCGCCTGATTCCTGGAACACAGAACACTGGCGCTGGTAGCAGTCTGTTCGGTAACCAGGCTTTCGTCTGTGGCTACGGCAACAAGGACGGTCTCCCGCCCAGGTCGACGAGAAATCTGAGGTCCGACCGTGAGTTCATCGTTGCCAATCGAAAGACCATCGTCGAGACTCTGGACCTTACAGTCACCTTGAGTACCCTGGCACTTGACTTCATCGGTACGGGGGCATATCCAGACTATGGAGTGACCGAGAATCCCTGCTGGCCCAAGACAGTCGTGGATGATCCGGGATTCGCAATGCGAGCAGGTAAGATCTGCGACTGAATAATTCTCGTTGTATGGAACAAACGCTGATTGATCTTTTGTGCCAAACAGACGACCCCTGGTACATTAGTGAGTACTTTTATCTACTTTTGAATGCGGCAACGATGGCTAATACGACGGCGCACAATCAGTCAACCCACAGTACACCACGTCGAGAGGCCTCTACTCCAAGCTTCCCCCTCTAGCTGCGACTCAAGGCAAGTATCGGGCTGGCTATCAGAAGCGTGACGCAGACATTGTCTCGCAGTACGGGCGTGCTGCCTCTAGCCAAGGTGTCCCGAGCGGCGCGAAGCCCTTCCGTCCAGAGAGTATCCTGCTCGACGACGGCAACAACACCCGCCGTGCGACCGAAAATGATCTTGCAGAGTATTTCAATCTGCGGAGATGCACTACTGCCGACTGCCGTGAGGAGATTGCACAGCACGACGTGGAAGCTTTACTACTTGATCCCAGTTTCGGCATACCGGGAGCCGGTGTTGCAACCAGCAGCAGCACCAAGACTGCAGATATTGATGCTTGGGACAGTGGGAGCATTGTTACGGCAGTAGGAGAGACGACTGCTGTTTCTACTCCAGCTGCAGCTGGTGAGAACGCGGCACATCTGACACTTTCGCTTCCCGCACCGACCAGAAAGTAATCAACGCAGTCGAGAAGAAGTACTTTGGTATTCGTCCCGGAGGTGGTATGCATGTGGAAGGATGAAGCCATAGTGGCATATGAACAGCGATGGTGAGAGGAAGAGCGGCAGTGAGGTTTTTTTTGTCGCCATGGGGAGAACTCCATCATCAATACTAGTCTACGAGAATTGGTTCTCTTTCTTTATCCTTCCTGGATTTACAGGCCATATGTTTCTATATCCACCGTCGAATTGTTCTCCAACGCTTTTTTGATCGCACTGCAAACGATCAGAGTCGCCAATCCCGCCTGAGCCGAGCACCTAGGCGTTTCCACACCACCAATGACATTGACAAAATGTTGCAATTGAAGTTCAAACGGGATACCATCGGCCACGGCAACAGAATTCTTGGTCATCTCCGAATGCCACGATTTTGTAGTACCTCGATATGACCATATTGCCATGTCAGGCACACTGAGAGAAGCTTCTGAGCCAAACACGCGGTAGAAGTCCATTCCAGACTGCGGTATCAGAGGATTCTCGCCCGTGCCGGCTTCGAAGTTGTAGGGCGATGGAGAGTGATCGGATAAAATAAATGTGCCAACGACGCCTGACGTGAATCGTAGAGTCAATGCTGCGCCCTCCTCGGCCGCAAACCCACGTCTCGAAGTTGTTTTTTCGGCATGCACGCGCGCGATGGGGCCAAACATATAATGCAGTAGGTCAATCTCGTGGACTAGATTGATCAACACCACACCACCGGTCTCACCACGCCGCCACTCGGCAGGAGCGTCAAAGTATTCTTGTGGCTTGAATGTGGTCCATAAACCATTGATAGCGATAATGTCGCCTAGAGTCCCTGAAGCGATGATGTCTTTGGCAGCAACCATGTAAGGGTTAAACCGGCGATGATGGCCAACCAAAGACTTTACCCCTGAAGCTTCGAGGTGTGCCAAAAGTTCTTTGCCGCTTTGCATATCAGAGCTGAATGGCTTTTCGATAAGTACATGCACACCTGCACTCGAAAGTTCTTTGGCAATGGGAACGTGGGTATGGTTTGGCGTGCAGATTATGGCTGCTTCGGGCTTATGAGCAGACTTAAGCATTTCCGAGATTGTTTTGAAGTGGTGAACACCTAGCTCTGTAGCTAGTGTTGCTCCATTGGGGAAGGGATCACAGATGGCCACCAGTGCTGCATTACTCGACTTGACAACGCTTTGAGCATGGCGAGGTCCGATTCCTCCGACTCCAATGATGGCAAACGTGATTGGTCTGATGGTTGAAGACGCCATATGCCTGGGTTGAAGATTTGATGTCAGAGCGGTGGTGAGGGAGGAAGAAAAGGTATTAAACTGAGTGCAAGAAGGTCTTGCGCTCCAAACAGGATATAGAGCGCACATGCCTTCACGCTTCAACACAAGAGCTGCCACTCACGCCAAGTCCTACTCGGAGTAAGTCATTGCCGAATACTCTTGCCGGTTTTTCGGCCCGGGGCCCCCCGCATGTGAACAAGGTTTGGCCTTCTGGTAGTTCAGATCACGTTGAGCTAGTCCCGCTACATAAGTCCGTTCGCGTGGTATCAACCATCTGTGCCTGTAACAACCATGTGATATGGCAAGTGCATGGTCTTTCCACTTAGGCACTCTCGCGCTTCAACAACATCTTTGACCTTCTTGGTCATCAGCTCATGTTTTGGGACGTCCTGAACGTTCACGATATCGAGCGGAAGCAGATTGTGCAGGGGCATCTCGAAAGAACGCTTTAATACGGTCAGTGCCGCTTTTGGTGTATCACAGAGATCCATCATGCGGAAATCGCCTCTGTAAAAGGCCAGAGAGAGAGCGATAAACATAGTCGATGTGATCATATGATGGACAGTGATCGGTTGGGGACGGTCGACTAGATGTTGAACTCCAAGATGACTTGTATTACTTATGGTCCGGGGCACATCTTCGATGTTCGTAAGAGGTTCTCAGCTGGCAAAGATGATGGTGTGCTGTGAGAACATCCCCAAGATATGCGATCCATTGAGCCGAGAACGAGATCCGATGCCATGATCGGCTCGCAACAATCTGTCGGGGTTTGATCTGTCGGAATTGATGATGGGACCGTGGACGCATCGTTCCTTTGCTGCGCGACGATCGATAGGGATACCTTGGGCGTAAGACCCACCACGCGCTTGAAGCTTCGATGGAAACGGGACTTTGTCAAGCCAGCAAGCGTAGCCATATCTTCCAGTGTAGGTAACGGCTGCTCAGGTTCCAAGTCCTGGAGATGTTGGCAGATTGCATCGATCTTGTCGCTTTCCGGAGAGTGCATGGGCAGCTCGGGTCTACAGCGCTTGCAGGATGTATAACCGGCGCCCTCGGCCTCGAATGGCGTGGCGTAGAACTCAACATTGGCTCTGCGGGCAAGTCGCGCTTTGCAGATGGGTCGACAGTAGATGCCTGTGGTGCGAACGCAATAAACAAAGGCACCATCAGCTGTAGGTTCGTGAGCTACCAGAGCCTGCCAGCGAAATGCAGATGTCCTGAACATTTGCATGGCTGGAAGATGTTTCAGCTACTGTGATGTTCAAATGTCTCGTGATTCTTGTGACCATCAATCCGTTGATGACCGGATCTGTCGAGTGTCAAGACCGCTAGCTCAACAGAACCCTTCTAAACCTTGAAGAAGGATTCAAGCTTCCGACAACCTGTGATACCTGTATATACCTGTATATTGGGTACATGTTGTGTGGTCAGTTTAGGAGCAAGAAATGTTCGGCAAGTTATGTTATCACTCGATGTTGACGGCGGGGTTTGTCCAAGGCATCTGATTAGTCACATCCAAAGCAATTCCCCACAACAACTGACTCCACTCAACCATACGCTTTGTCAGCATCGTTTGGCATTCCAAGAACAACATCTTCTGCATTCTGGAGGCTTCTACTACATGATGCTGTATGTGGTGGCGATTGGGCTTCTGAACGCTTTCTGACACCCTGTGGAATTGTCGACCTCTTTAGCCAATTCAGAGCATTCGGCCATCTGCGCTGCCCGTGATGGCTCATCACATAAGAGGACAATTCTACAGCAATATAATTACTTCACGCCCGCCGCTGCATGGACATTAGCGATTCTATCATAGTTTGGTGTGAAACCTCATGATAGACTAGTCCGTTAACCACCAAGCCCTCTCTTCCTCAAGTTACCCACTTCCATACCCCCAAACTACACACCCCGAGGTCCTTCAAACCACACCCCATCCCTAACCACCAAATGCCCCTCATCGCTGAACTCCACACCTTCCTCCTTCAACAACTCAAGTTNTTTGCTTTGAATAACTCCACTAGGCGCTTTGCTCCAATCGCCCATAAAGCCGCCAACAAATCCATTGGCAGCAATACCGCGATGACAAGGTACGCGTGGTGCAAAAGGGTTGTTTCGTAATGCTCCTCCGATGGCGCGGGGAGACGTGTTTAGCTGGCCTGCAAGGATGGCGTAGGAAGTTACTGTGCCGGAGGGGATGCAGAGGAGACGGGTATAAACGCGCTAGTGGTGATGTTAGTACCAGAAACTAGAGGAAAAGGCGAAAGATCGAGAGATGCGCACTTTTTGGAATGCTGTGATTGAGGTGGAGGATAGAAATGTTTCAATATCGGGATATGGGGTGGAATTCGCGGGTGCAAAGTATTTGCTGATGTGGGAGTCGGTTTGAATCATGTTTGATGCTGTGGTTTGCGGGTCGTGGTTTGCGAGTCGTGGAAGAGAGGTATGGGATTTCACACAGACTTTGATGTTTGAAAGTAGAGATATATTATGTAGAGTCGCTGGGAACAATAATAAGTCGAATTAAAGTTAGGCTCAGAAGTGACTTCAAAGGTGATTGGTCACTTCGGAAGCAACGCAGATGCCGCACAGACTTGGATCAATCGCTTGTAGTGGTGCTTTAGCATGGATAAACATATAACGACCAACTTTCGAGAGAATCGTGTGAGAAACAGGTCTAGTATACAAAGGTGTAAAACCACTGAGACGATGATAGCTCTGATTCCCTGAACAGACAGCCAGATATCCTTGTACGCGAAATGGCTAGTCTTCAACATTAGATGTCTGCCTCCACCAAAACTCACACTCCTTGCTCGCCCAAGTGTCCTCGACAAGTTGAGCAACAGTGCCCATATGTCCACCACCAGCTCTTTCATCATTACCAGCACCAAAGAGCATAGTCTTTTCCTCATCAGCCCACGCCTTCCAAACTGGTCTTTTCCATCTCCCTTCCACCGCATTCGGATCCCCCGTCAACACAAAGCTAACAATATAATCGTGAACCACACCTGCGATGTTTCGTTGCGTATCTGAGATGCCAGTGACGGAAGGATCAAAAGTCTCATACCACATTTGATCGCCGTGGTTTGCTCCTCCTAGTACTGTGCGGTTGGTCGCCCAGTGATAGATATACACAGGCGGGTTTTCTGCAGAGGACGCGTGGACAGCGGTTTGTCGCACAGGACACACGTATGCGTAATGTCCATACGCGGCTTCCAGGCGTTTATACTGTGCCCCCACATCCAATGCTCTTGTCTCCGTATACGGCGAATCAGGAAACAAAGCCGGGTCAGGGTATAGTGCATCTATCTCATCCAAGTCTGCTTCTGACAATTGTGGCAACAGAGTCGACCAAAAAGAGCGGAATTCTGATGATGTAGCGACGTTTTTGGGAACGTACATGGTTCCTTCGTTGTGGTTGAACCCAGTGAGAATGGGGACTTTGTTCCAGTGGTTAGAGGTCCAGGCGTCTAGTGGTCTTCTGGGGATGAGTTCGCCATCAATGACGGGTTGCCATGCCCATCTCACCGAAGGATTCCAATGCGCGAAAACAGTGTTGGAGGCAGAGACGATAGAAGCTTCGGAGACGTTGCGCAGACAAGGGAGGATTGAAGAGCTCAGGATATCGTTGCATCCAGTCTCTTTGAGTAGATGCTCGAATTGGGTCTCGTGGAGTGCTGAATTGTAGGGGTGAAGAGCGCGAGACGTCGGACCTCCGGATTCAATGACGGCTTTGTGGAAAAGAGGTGCTGGTGTGTTGATATTCATGATGTGATGTCCGATNNCTGCATTTCTGCCATTAGTAGGTTAACTTGCGCAGCAAGGAAGGAAACAAACACTTACCGAATGCGCACCAGCACTCAAACCAACCAACGTTACATCTCCAACATCGCCACCAAATGCACCAATATTGTCTCTGACCCACTCAAGCAACAACACCTGATCCCATAACCCAAGATTGAGCAATCCCTCATCGTGTGTCAATTCCGAATTCAAGAACCCGAGCGCGCCAATGCGATAATTGAAGCTCACAGCCACAANAGGCTGGGAAGCCCACCCAACCATACTAGCTGTGTTGTGCATTTTTGCAGTGCCACGGTTGAAAGCTCCTCCATGCACATACACCATAACGGGCACCTTTCCGTGTTTGGGTATATTGGCGGGACGGAACACATTCGCGGTCAAGCAATCTTCAGACCAGATGTCTGGACCACCGCCTGGAGAGAGAAGCTGTTTGCCAGGACATCTTGGGCCGAAAGCGTTGGCCAAGAAGCTCTCATTGCCAGGAGCCACAGGCTGCGGTCTCGCGAAGCGGAGAGAGCCAATTGGAGATTGAGCATACGGAACTCCCAGCCAGGCCTCCACGGGAACAGGAAAGTCTTCTCCGATGATTGTACCAGTAAGTGAAGCCTGTGATATGGTAACGATGGGTAGCTCTGCAGTCTCGAAGCCAAGGATTCGTTGAACAGAGCCTAAGATCTGTTGCTGAACTGAAGCAAAGCTCGCTACTGCAAGTACCAGAGGTACGATTAAAGCAAAGGCAAAGTGCCTTGATGGATTTGAAGGAGGCATAGCGAGTGTTTGTTTGAATAAAGGAATCAAGGTCGCGGCGTGTAACGAATAATGGAGTCTTTTTGTTGAAACGAGCAGATGGCTAGCACGACATCGGAGCTTACTCTCTGACCATAAATATGGGTCAGTGGCAGAGCGGGCAATCCGACTATGCTTTTGAGGTCTTTTGCTAATGGTCGACGTGCAGATAGGTAAGAAGAGGGAGGGGTGTTAGGTACTTTGGTACTTTGTTATCGATAGGGCAGATGGCCTATCGCGGGAAAGCCTTCGGCCAGCGAAAAACAAAGTACAGCGGAGAGAAGGCCTGCTTGTCGAGAAAGATAAGATCTTCAGATGAATCAAGGAAGACGCGAAGACTGACTCGAGAAATGTTGACATTGACAAGATGGTTGTGTCTTGAGGTTGAAGCACGATTTGTCGGAGTCAGTCTGCTGAACGCTACCCATAGACCTTGAATTCAACTTCATGATTGGACAAGAACTAGACACAAACTCAAGGCATCAATACTCCCTCATCTGGAGTCTGATGATAGGCCTGAGACCATGTAAGTTATGCTCTAGCCCTAGTCCGTACAGATAGAGGGGAAGATAGCTTATCTCCTGACCACCACGTTCTCTTGGCGACAAAGGTATACAAAAGTCCACCGAGCAGATCTGCACAGCTCAGTCAATTCCATCTCATACCTCCAGTGTCTCTTGCGATCAGGCCGACTATGTCTCCACCCACTCAAGAAGAAAAAAGTCAAAGCAACCTCCTCATGTCGACGACATGTCCATCAGAGAGAAGTCTCTCGCCACCCCAGAGGCCACAGAAATGGACCTCAAAGCCGGCGAAGTAATTGGGGACCTCGACGCTGCTGAGATCTTCCTGCGTGACAACAATCTCTCCCACACCTACTTGCACGAACTGCTTCAAGACGAAGCCGCTTGCAAAAAGCTGGTCCGCAAGGTCAACTGGACGCTCATGCCACTCCTCTGTGGAACTTACATGCTCCAATACATCGACAAGCAAGCATTGAGTTATGGCGCCGTGTTTGATCTGTTCACCTCCACAGGAACGACGTCGGCTGAGTATGGCTGGTTGACGAGTATCTTCTACTTTGGATACTTAGTTTCTGAATGGCCGAGTAGTTATTTGGCACAGCATCTTCCTACCGGGAAGGTGTTGAGTTGTTTTGTCGTTACATGGGGGTCGGTCTTGATGTTGACAGCGGCGTGTTCGAGCTTTACTGGTCTGGCTGTCTGCAGATTTATTCTTGGCTGCCTCGAGGCTCCTATCGTGAGTGGTGCTGTCGTTCGCTGTCGTTTAATGCACTGACTTTTCAAACAGACGCCTTGCTTTATGCTGATCGTCGGCATGTGGTTCACACGAAAAGAACAACCTGCTCGTGCTGGCATTTTCTACTGCTTCAACGGAGTTGGCAGTATGGTCGGAGGCATCCTTTTCTATGGTGTTGGTCAATTAAAGGGCTTCCCAGTCTGNGAGTGAGTCGATGTTCTCTCGATCAGAACGCGAGAACAAAGCTAACAACTCTCAGGAGTCATCTTCTTGCTCTGTGGAGGTTTGACCATCGTCTGGGGCATCGTTTTGTTCTTCCTCCTTCCCAGCAACATCATGACGGCCAGATTCTTCTCGATGAAAGAGAAAGCGCTCCTCATTGCACGCAGTCAGACGAACCGGACTGGAGTATACAATCAGAAGATCAAGTTCTCACAGGTCAAAGAGGCGTTGCTGGATCCCCAAATATGGATACTGTTTTTGTTCGTCCTGTGCAATGAGGGCATCAATGGAGGTAATGGAATGATGTTGCTGTTTCTGGGAGCAGATGCTGACTTAGACNNAGGTTTCGCCAACTTCGGCAAGTTAATCGTCAAAGGCATTGCTCATGGCGATGCACTCAAGACGACGGCATATGGCATTCCTTCGGGAGCGTTCCAAGTCTTTTTCGTCTTTACTGGACCATTTTTGGCTTCCAAGTTCAAGAACATTCGAACATATATCATGGCACTGTACCTTCTACCAACCATTGTCGGAACGAGTCTTGTTTGGAAACTGCCAAGAGACAATTCGAATGGTCTGTTGGTGTCCTACTANCTTGGTATGTGCCACGGAGTCAACATTGGGTTTGCAAAACTGACAATGACACAGATCGGATCCTTTGTCGCATCCCTCGTGCTGGCGCTGCAAATGCCTGCCAACAATGTAGCAGGATACACCAAGAGAGTGACGTCGACAGCATTTGTGTTCCTGGCATATTGTATTGGCAACATCTGCGGACCTCATGCGTTCCTGGCAGCAGAAGCACCTGTCTACCAAACAGGATGCAAATTCATCATTGCATGCGCAGCCATACAAATAGTGCTCGTGTTTGCGTTGCGAGCGCTGTTGATACACCGCAACAAGAAGAGAGATGCAGAGTTTGGACCGGTGTCTGAGATTGACACCAGCGAGGAAGCGATTGAGGATTTGACAGACTTTGAGAATCCTCGGTTCAGATATTCGTACTGATTTGATAAAGTACTGATTTGATAAAGATTGAGTATTATGCGACACGTTTCTCAGCCTTTTTGATGTCTTTGCGCAGTTTGCGAATCTCCATGTCGATGCGACGAAGAGCTTGTGCCGAATTGACAGCGTCTACGACAGGGTCGTTGATGGCAAATTGGAAGGACTTTTGAGACGAACGCAAAGAAGGAGGTACCAAGATGCCGTACCAGTGAAGTGGGTCGCGAGGTTTCTTTGGTGTTGCTCCTTTGTCGTCTGCCGTCTCAGAATTCTCTTTCTGGCTATGTTCCTTGGTCTCCTTCTCTCCAGACTCCCGCAGGGGTGTTGACGGTGGTGTGGGCTGTTGAGTAGGTGTATCTTCTTGCGTATCTCCGGTCTCTACATCCGACTTGTTACTCGCGCCTTTGTGCGAATCCTTGGTCGTTGCTGTCGTATCGTTGATTTTCAGGGCGAAACGTGGAGTGTCGTTGGCATCGACGGAAGCATGGAAGCAAGTGGTTGCCTGCATACGGTCGTCATAGTACTCCTGGCCATAACGAACACGAGTAGTCGACTTGAAAGTAGCTTGAGCGAGATCGAAGAAGCCCGAGGAGAAATGACGGGCAATCTGTTGTTGGGCTTGGTGATATGAGTTCAAGAGGGCGAGGTGTTTCTCCCACAGCGTATCCAGTTGGTCGCGAAGCTCATCCACACTGAGTTCAGACGGAACCTCCTCCTCGTGTGCCATTGTGTCGATTCAGGGTGTTGATGGTATACAGGAAGAAACAGGATGACGGCCAATCACAGAGGAGACGCTACGAGATGGGAGCTCCAAAGTCTTGGCATTTAGAGATTCGATGATGGAACCGATGTTTGACCTTTGTTCAGTCAATAACAAAATGGTCTTGATATCACGGCCGCCGTCGTTGCTACGGCCACTGCGACTCAAGCGACTACCGAACCAGTCGTCGTTGCGACTCTTCACCCAAAACCACCCGCTCCTTCTCATCACACGCACATCGTCACCGCGACCGCAACTTCCATATCTGTCGCAACCTTCACGAGCCGCTTTCGCCTCAAGACAAACAGCGCGTTTCTTGACGACTGAAAATAAGAATTATGTCAAGGAGCAGGTCTGGCTGGCTGCCAAATGGTCCGCCGTAGGATGGTCCTTCTTCTTCCTTGGAGTCGTCGCTCTCTACGGCATCAACCAGGAAGTGCTGGAACGCAAGACGCCTTCCCCTGACGAATGGTCTTTCTTCTCGCGCAACCACTTCCGATGCGCCAACGCTGCCGTAAAACCCGATCACGAATACACCGACTGGGCCCAAGTCGCGACTGAGTTCAGGAGATGCCTGGAAAGACTCGAGAATCCTGACATTGATGGCAAGGGCACCACNCCTCTCGCCCCTGGACTGGACGACATTCGCGGAATCAACCCATCAGCTTTCGACATCTCGGATAAGTCATATGCTTGGAAGGAGGGCTATTTCCAGGTCGTCATGCAGTGTGCCCGTGCTTCGGAACATATCGACAACATGGTTCTCGACACTTCTCGCAAGATCGTCTTTCCCAAAGATGTTGTTATTGGTCCTTCAAACCCCAACCCTCGTCCTTGTCCTCCTGGCGCCGAGTCTGCTCCACGTGAGGAGGATTGCGAGAGGGCATATGCGCCACCAGAGACCTTTTACCTCAAGGTCTTGACTGGTCTTGGTTTCTCCAGCCGTCAGAGGATGGAGGCTGCTCTGGCATACGCCAATTGGCTCGAGATCAAGGGCTTGACCGACTCGGCCGATGAGACATACAAATGGGCCGTCGACATTGCTGCTTCTGCTCTCCCCGCACAGGATGCCGTCATCGACAAAGACACTTCTATCCTCCGTGTTCAGGAGGCAACCCCTCCCAGCCCCAACCTGCTCCGCGCTGCAACTGCTCTCGCTACGCATCGTGCCCGTTCCGGCAACGTCACTTCTGCTCTTCCTATCTTCTTGTCTGTCCTGCGTGCTCGCCACGCCTCTCCAATCGACATTGCTCCTGCCACCAGATCGAATTACACACCTTTCTACGTCTCTGACCCTACAAACACTGACATCGGCTCCTTCATTCACATTGTCAAGTCTCTTTTCACTCCTCCTACTTACCCTGCTGAACCTCCATCCGGCGATGAACCATTCCTGCGCCAACCAGCATCCATCCCTGACTGCGCCGAAGCTGAGCTTATGCTCTACATTGGTGAGATCCTCTTCGCAACCGCCTCGTCCGGTCGTGAAGACGAAGGTCTCGGCTGGACCAAGCAAGCAGTCGCCATTGCCGAACAAGGCTCATCTTCGAACGACGTCCTGCCCGAGAACCGCGACAAGTGCAAGGCATGTCTCGAAACTGGTATCGCAAACTGGGGCGCCATGGTCGCAAAGCTGTTGAGAGAGTCTCATTCCAAGCCCGTTACGTCCTCTTCATGGTCTAGCTGGTTTTCTAGTAGCCAGACAGAGGATAAGGAGTCGAAATGGGAAGATGAGTTGCGTGCAGTCGAAGAAACACGCATGAATCTCGTCGCTCAAGGTATCAACTCGAAGCTTGCTGCGGCCCCTCAAAGAACGGGCACTTTTATTGGTTGAGATACTTTGTACAGCCATTGCGTCAATCAACAACATTAATATCCAAGCTACTCGATGCTCGAACTGAATTGCCTAGAACGCAACAATGATCAATACTGCGATCTCTGAAGTCTGGAAGCGACGTTCACGCACCTTCGTTCTGGACACCTATAGCAGCAACGCGGCGCATGCGAAATGTTGACATCAACTTCGTCCGGCATCGAAGCAAACAATCACTAGCAAATACTTGCTATAGGGGGTCACTGCTTCTGCTAATCCGGGCAAGGAGAGATGGCTTCGAGATACTCGTCCGCCGATCGGTTCTAGCATAGTCGGGATCATGTAGCAAATCCACACACAGCGTCTACATACAAGGTAGCAAGCATACCTCTATAGCTGTTTATAAGAAGAGTCTAAAATTCAATCAACAGTTCTGGTAAATTCCATCTCCTGCTCTTATCTTTGTGAAAGCTTATATGTTTTCCTGCGAGGGCAGAAGACGTTCATAGAGCTTTACATGGCTTTGCAAGGCAAACATACCTCCCAACCGTGCGTCTGAAATCTGAACACACGATGTGGTGAATAGAAGAAGAAAACACAGTCCACTGTGCAGACCAAAAGTTTACATGTCTGGATCATCGAGGCATCGCTCTCGCAAGGGCAGATGTCCCAAAGATTGCATCATACACTCGATGCTAGGTAGGGTGTCCCCCTTGACGATGTTCTGCGACTCTTTTGGGCATATAGCACGATATGCAAAGGACGTTTCTGCGATGCACTGCTGTCACTTCGAGATATAGCTGGATGTCACCCTACATGTTTCTCTCGAGGGATAGAAATGTTGTGGTGACTGGATAACGAATATCTGGTTCAAGCATAACTTCAAGCGAAACTCAACATACAATGTGTGTCGCAGACACTAATGGGTCTAATTCTTGAACAACTGCAGTTCAAACATCAGCTTACGATATCGTTTGCAAAACTTAGAGATACCTCGAGATCGCACCCACTTCGTCATAATCGAATTGACCCAGGAGGAGAATGAGGGAGGGGAAAAGAGGATATGGGGGAAAAGTTGACGAGAAACAAGTTGCAAAGTCGTAGAATGCTGTACGATCACCTCTCAATCCTTGAGATCGCAATGCAAAAGAGGAGCATCCGAGTGTTGATATATCCAGGGGCTCCTAGTGCTCATATCCCAGACCCCTCATACCCAACACAAAACATCGTACTGATACTGATACTGCTATACACACACAACACCTACTCCAAGAACCCTTGCAGCGCATCAGCACCCATCATCGCAATCCTCAAATGCCAAGGTATGTTCCCGTTCCCCTGCCCATTCCCAACACCTCTCAACTTCCCAAGCAAACCCAGTCCCCTAAACCACACCATAGTCTCTTTAAGGACAGTCTCTGGCGCCCTTTGTCCTAACCAAGAAACCACTCCATCGGGGATGCGCGGGGGCACCACATCCATAAGATCCACCGCCAAAGCCGGAAGATTGTGCAACGAATCTGCAGCACCGCGTTCAAGTAACAAACCAGAAGCTAGAGGGCGAGAAAGGGTAGAAGACCGTGTACACGAAAACGGCATCAAGATACCCCAAGTCTCGTCTGTGGAGTCGACGAGGAAAGCATCAGGATCTGTGGTCTGCAGCTGCAACTCAGGATTCGGTGTTTCGCCAGCAGGGGTAGAAGGTTTGGTATCCCCCGCTTCTGGGGACGTAAAAGTGGAAGCTTGGGGTGTAGGTGCTGGCGTCATGAATCCTTGTACCCCAAACGCATTGCCATCGTTGTTGGCGCACACCTGCAATGCAGGACACACATCTACATCCAACAAAGCAATACTCCACTGTTCAGCAGGTTTCTCGCGCCATATGCGTTTTTCCCAGTCGCGCATGACGCCCGCGCGGGCGACAAAGATGCGATGAGGGGAATTGCGGCATAGACTCAATGTCGTATCGCGCACTTCTGTGAGAATGATTCTGCCGTCCGTGTTGCTGAGGCAGTAGGATGCTTTGTGGTGGTGTGTGCCTGTGTTGTTTGTCCATGCGGCGCTTAACCAGCTGTTGTCTGCATTAATCGCATAAGCGACATGCAAGACCTGAGCTTCCTCCAGCAGATTCCGCGGCGTGCGTTCTGAGAGTGCAAAGTTAATCTTGCGGCTTGGAGGGGTGACGAGGTGGATACTGGGAGACGGGTTTGCAGGCCAGAGGGAATTGTGATTGGTGCTGTGGTCTAGAGGCACTCTGTCGTAGACAAAAGAGGCAAGCGAGTTTAGCCAAGTCTGGTCTGGCACGATCATTGCAGTTGGACATGCAATACAGCTCATAGGGACAATCTGCAAGATCAGTGGAGGCGGGTCTTCGCGATCCGAAAAGTAGGCTATGAGCAATGCTTGAAAGCAGCCACACAAATATTTGACCATGGTCTCGTTTTGGAAGGGGTTGATCATGTAGATGACAATGGTGTCTTCAAGATCGGCATCGTGGAGCAAGTCGCCAAGCGCGTTGCAAGCCGTCTGCATGCCTTGCAACACATTGACAACCGATGCCTCGCCATGTGAGCGGTATGGCATCAGCCCATCTTCATGTTCTCCAGTCTCGCCACCGATATAGTGCTTGCCAAACTTGCGAGTTTCGTACGCCAGACGAATGTCTTGGAGGAAGTCGGCGACAGCTTCACCCATGACACCACTGTCGGGATATAGAGCAAAGGCTGCGATATCTTTTGGTCCATTTGCAGGTTCTAGACCGAGGGTGTCCCAGAAGTTGATGGCAGTCGGCTGTAGCTCCCATCCTTGTCCTGCTCGACGGACGTGGACGGCTGGCGCGGGTATCGTGATGACAGAGTTGACGCCGCCAGGCCGCCGCGGCACAGGACGTTGCTGAGTTTTCGCAGCAGCTGCAATGGCTTGTTCGGCATGATGAGCAGCCATTGCACCGACTCTGGCAAAGTCACAGTCTTGGGCCTTTTCGAACACTTGTCGCAGCGCATCTTGAGCGGTAGAGTAGACAGGAGAAGCAACTGTGGGACCATCCGGAGAATCAAGCTTGGAAGTCTCAGCGAATGTGCTCTGTTCAGCAACAAGTTGAGCTATATCAACCAGATTGTCTGCGGTAAAGTCGAGGACAGGCCAGATGCTCAAATCTTGACTTGGTGGTAAAGATTTGCATGGTGTCCTCCAGATTGTAAGGTTGTCAGAGAACTTGTGCTGCTGCTCTGTGACACGGTTCTGCGACTCTCTCGCGGCAACCAATTGATCAATGACGGGTCCAGGATCAGCCATGGCTGTTGCGTCAGACATGACGCTTTCCACGTCGCTCTCAACAACGGATTCAGCAAGCAATCTCGGAGTTGGACCTTCATCAGCAGAACCCCGCTTCCTTTTTCTGATGTCAAGCGACCGAAGACTCCCTTCCACAGACGACATACTCTCCGAGTCTGAATTCTGGCTGGTCTCAGACTCAGAATCTCGCTGCGACATATCGTCATCCCGAGGCGTAAATTTGGCCTCAGCCACCGTGGCTCGCCTTCGAGACAGCGGGTTAAAGGTGCGTGTTCTGAGAGGCTTTTCAGGAAGTGCGATGCTGTTAGATCTGATGGTAGTACCTTCCTTCTTGCTGAATCGACTGTCGAATTTGCCAAGGGCTCTGTATTTGGCGTCAAAATTGGAGAGATCGCCTTTGAATACCACAGGCAAGAACGTGCTGTCGCGTCGCAAGCCAGGAACATTCGTTTCTCCTTGCTCTTCTGGCAAAAGTCTTTGCTTGATCTTTAATGGATTCAGAGGTGGAGTCGAGACAATCTCTTCGGTCACGTCTTCTATCTTGACATCTGGATCCTCTTTCTCCGTTTCCTGATTTCCGGCGAGCTCCAACGGCACGTCCTCCTCGGGCTCTACAACATCAGATTGTGGTTGGAGCACAACAGCTTCGGGTTTTGGCGTGGGATCAGGTATTGCATCTGTCATTTCCTCGAGCGGGCCAGTGATCGAAGACATTGCATTGACTCCTCCGGGATTATCGAAGAAGTTAAAGTCAGCGTCCGTCACACCAGGATTCTCAAATATCTCTTCGTCAGCGTCTCCGAACAGATCATCAGTGCTTCCTTTGCGATAATGTTCGGTGTCGAGGTCGATATCCGAGGTATTGCTACTTCTTCTCATGTCATGATCCTGATCCTGAACTTGGTCTTGGTCTTGGGTATCCTCGGGTAAGCCAGGTAATGTTTCGATAGGGTTGTCAGAGACTATGACATTAGGTATGGATGGGTCCGAGCAGATAATTGGTGGTATGGCGTCAGNGGGTGTCGGATATATGCCATTGACGCTGATCTGATCTTGCACGCTGCGAGAGTATATGGGTGATGTAACAGACAGATGGTCAGGTATTACTTCGTCGGGCGGATTGTTGGCAGCAGTTTCCTTATCTTNTTCAGCCTGCCGAGTCTTTTGTTCCTGGTTTAGACGCTCTTCCTGTCCGAGAAACCAAGTTTCAGCAGAGTCCAGAGGGTTTTGGTACGGGTCTTTTGAGTCGAACCAGTGCATACTGTCGGTCCGATCTATGGAAGGTGGCGTTTGGCGTGAAGGTATTTCCAAGCACAGGGNGCCAGGCCATAAACATTCAACCTGATCTTGAGAGGTGGATGAACGCACACTAACTCTCAACCAAGAATCATCATGTGGTAGATTTGATTGTTCCAACTTTGTCGCGGCCAAGCTCTTCCAGTTGTCATGTTTTGCGCGACGACTGAGGCGCATACGCGCTTCTCTGCGAGCTTGATATGACGATGCGCCGTCATGGTAGTCTGGAAGGTCCAGGGNGGATGCGACGATGGCAGGGGTACCCGAAGGAGCGAGTATGATGTTGGCGCCGTCGGTATCGGATGCAATAGACAAACCAGTGTTGTTTGCGTGCGGAAGGAGAGCAAGAGTGCCCTGGCTGGTCATTTGCGCGCGAAGGGACAGCAGTTGGTGGTCGCCCTCGGTCGGGAGGAGCCACGTCATATGGCCAACACGGATCGCACCACACAGCTGCGACAAAGAAATAGACAGCGAAGCCTCGACGGCGGCAAGAAACATGCTGAAGATGTGTTGGTTCTGCATGACGACTTTGGGGTCGCTGTTAGCGCGTGTCAGGGCGGCCGCCTCGAGTCGCCCTCGCTGGTGCACNNTGCATGTCGCGTATCAGCGACACATTCTAATCAAAAGAAACAGAGTCTCACCCTGCCATCCCAGCTCTTTCATGTATTCGTCTGCGGCCTGGAAGCCTCCAAAGACGCAGACCTTCTTCTGCTGCACGGCTGACTGCACCAGCACCCGCCGCTGTCGCAACCCCAGTAAGAGTTCATTTCGCTGTTCCTGATCATCCCAATCGCTTTTTTGGCCCTGCGTCGCGTCCGGGTGATTATAGATGAGGTAGTCGATGGACGAGTATCCTTCNNCTTTGAGATCAATCAGCCCCTTAATTCGTTGCCCCTGAGCTCAGGGATTACTCACTACAGCTTGTAGATTGGTCCAGCACGACTTGAGAAAGTCCATGACATTGTCACCGCCAGCAACATGTGCTGTACAGAGATACCGTGTAGAGAATCGAAGGTCACCAACCCGTCAAGGTCATGGATTATCTCCGCCAATCACCCGCTGATGTGCTCGGACCACCAACCCCCACATCAACACCTTGACCTTCAGCTGCTCTCGGCCTTGCTGGCCGTCTGCATCTCGCGGGTGCAACCCTGCATTAGCAAACAATAGCTACATTGACTGTCCTCCGAGTATCCTTCGTTATATGACATCCTGCTTCTTTTCCGACTCTCGACACCTCGCTACCCTGCTCTTCTGTAACATGCGACCTTGGCTGTATGACCATGACTCGGCTGCAATTGCCCATCTAGACAAATCATCGCATGCGGCCGAATCTTGGTTCGTCAATCGTTGCCGACCACGCATCACCATATTCCTCCGACCCCCTTTTGTGCTTTCGACCTGATCATTGGGTAGAAGGGAAAAACTCTCCAATGCCCAAATCAGCATCCATCAAATCCGTATGCAAGAAGTCCGTCAAGGGTCGATTCTGTCCGGCAAGACTGCACAAGAACGCCGATAGCGCGTCTTGGTCTTGTCCTACAGCTGCCAAACCAGCTTCGTAATTGGTCTCCGCAGATGCGAGCGATAGAGTGCCATCGCCACGACAATGCCAACCGCTGAGTGTACGCTGCGAAGTTATAAATGCAGCAGCGACTTTTGCGAACGCGGCGCAGACATCATGTAAACGCTTTGCTGCTGGAGACAGAAATTTGATGTGGTCTAAGGAGTGCACTGTTTCTTGTAGTAACTGCAACTCCTCAGTGTTGGATGTTGCGATGGCGTGAATAAATACGACGGTGAAGGGCGTGAATGATGGATACAGCAAAANTCCTGATCTGATCAGTTCTGCGCGTTCGATTCTGAGCGATACGAGAAAGGCTTACCAATTCACATATTCTGCCTGTTGCGGCACCGAACGATCCCTGAACTGAGCAAAGCAGCGGAGATGGTTCTCAAGGCCGAGTCGCGCGGCTTCGTAGCATCTTGGACTGATCTCAGTGGTGCTGCTTGTAAGTGGTTGAGCGCGGTAGATGACTGTCAGTACCGAGTAGCAAACAAAGTCAGCAGAGTGTGCCATCCCTATCAGACGTTCCTGATAGTAAGCCCCAGTAAAGTCAATCTATATTGCCGTCAGTTTGTGGCGCTTAGCTGAGAATCCGATGCGACTCACTGAGAGAAGCTGATTTCGAAGTGTAATGACCTGCGACGATAGCTCGTCAACCACGCGACTTCGTTCTTCAAGTGATGAGTCGATGGCCGAGGCAGAATATAACTTGTCATACACCTGTCCCTGAAGTCTCGCAAACAGGATAGTATCAAGCGACATCAAGTCCCACGGTCTCTGTGCTGGATTTGTTGATGGTGTGTAAAACTCGGCATCTATATCAGAATCTGGAAAATTTGTTCCCCGGCCTAGATTCAGTGACAGATTCTTGTCCAGCATATACAGCTGCCAGAACAAGTGTCGCTTGATGTCCGCAGATTCCCGATCTTCGTGAGCAAGTGACGATTTGCGGTGGAAGCCGAGTGTATGGCACATAGTGGCTGCAGCAGAGAGGAAAGTCCAGCTCAAGGATAATTTGCATTCTTCCTGAGCCTTGATCGCCTAAACATCTGGTCAGCGTTGATCGCACTTGAGTGAACTATGTTTGCTTACTCCTAGAAGCAACGCTTGAATGTTGGGTATCACTGGCACAGTAAGAGTCTCGAACTTCTCGAGTCCGACGCAGAACCGCGTCTCGCAGAGGTCAATGATCGCTTGAGCGTCATACTCGCGAAGCGCTGGATCTTGCTGGCTCCAATAATCACGAATGACAAAATACAAGAAACCATAGAAGAAGGTCATCGAGCCTGGTGGAGGTGGTTCAAGCGGAAAGTAGACTTNTTGGCAGAGTGCCTCCAGCTGTGCTACTCCTCTATACGAGAATGCGACCAATGATACAGAAGGACGTGCTGTACGCAGCACATTAGCACGCGATAAACGCGGTCCAATCTTGAGATCGCCTACCTTNNTTGCTATCTTGATCAAAGCGATCACAAGCGAGGCAGGTGGAAGTTCCTGCTGGTCTACAGAGTCATACTTGACTCTTGTGCTGAGGTGCGTCTCATGGGTCCGCGACAGAGCTTCGTGTCGCTTCAGGCTGTCTTTCAGCAGTGAGAGAGCATTAGCCAACTCGCTCGAGGGCGCTCCGGCGACTGCTGTTGCTGTGACATCGGCGACTTGACCTGCCTTTGCTGTTTGACAATTAAAGGATGATTCTCCTTCGTAGATAGAGATGGACTTGGTTGAAGGAGCGGACGAATCAATGACTCCTGGCGCGAGAGGTTTGACCTGAGAGGTCGAGACAACAGAGCCCTTCGATAGCTGCTTGAGACTGGTCTCAATGCCCTGCAGTCGTTCTTGTATCAGAGCAATTTGTCGCTCATACTGACTGGTCACCACAATACGAGGCCTATGCTCAGCAGCTCGAGTGACAGCGGCTTGACAAGCTATACCCAGCGTCTGACAACTCGCACAAGGGATCTGCTTGTCACATTTGATCTTTCTGAGACGGCAGTTCTCACANNCTGCGAAAGCCGTCAGTCTCAACTCACCCTTGTCGCGTTTTTACAATGGACTGACGGCTTTCTGTAAGAATGAGCGTGGGGTTCCGGAACCAGACATTACAATTTGACGTGACTGTGCCTCTTACACCATGATAATCTGTGACGACGGTATATCAGAAAACTGATGGAAAACGAGTTGGTCGAGAAACGGCAGTCGCGTCCTCGCGACGAGAGTGGGTCTGGTCTTGGCGTATTCGTCTCTGCCGACACCCCCTTTTCTCTACCACAAGAATTTACATCAGCCCAACGAAGACCTTGCTACAGGGTCTCTATGTTATCCAACATGATCTCACGGCTTCCGGAACAATTGTAGTCAGGACTTGGAAATCTAAATTGGAATTCACAAAGATCTGTATTCTGCAACACTGGTCAAGACACCACCCAACACTCAGAAACCCGCCAAAGAATACTAGATATGTACATTTCTCCGTCTCTGCGAGGCTTGGAGAGCATGTCCAGATATCAGCTGCTTTCTTACACCGGAGTGTGTAGCGGCGCAAGCACTCTCAAAGGCATCCAACCCTGGAGTGCGCGCCCACCACGC
Organism: Aureobasidium vineae; assembly: GCA_903819635.1. Lineage (NCBI taxonomy): Eukaryota > Fungi > Ascomycota > Dothideomycetes > Dothideales > Saccotheciaceae > Aureobasidium > Aureobasidium vineae. The sequence goes on from CAIJEN010000006.1 coordinate 91,902, forward strand.
ATAAGCGCTCTGATCTCGCTCGGATGAACCCAAAAGAAGACCATCATAGTACCCAGCATGAGAACAGCATCAAAGACGTACAACGTCCACTCATGCTCAACAATGTACCCACTGCTACCACCCTGAACATACTCCACCAGCCGATAGAGTGAGCGAACCAAGATCATGATACTTCCAGCATACAGCGCAAGAAGGTGTTTCTTCCAAGGCAAAGGCATACTCTTGACTTTCACCGTCGGATTGCTTGACATGCGACGATGGAACACCACAGCCGATATCATGAAGAAGCCGAAGAACAACAGTTGGAGCACCAATCCTCCAATGATGATTTTGTTTCCAGAGGACATGCCTTGAGCAAGCATACCACCGCCAGCGCTCTGTGCGAAGAACGAAAGCACATCTCCCAGAACGAAAATCTTGGTGAGCAGTTTTCGCCTGATCAAAGAGCGGGATTCTCCTTCTGTGAGGTCGAGGATGCGGCCAAGTTCCATGTATATGCTTGCTGCGAAGAGAGTGGGTGCGAGGAGCANAAAGAGGGATTGGAGAATGTATGGCATCAAGGTGTAATCCGGATGTTGGCCTGCAGACTTTGCTCGGGCAGCGTATCCGATCACTTCGACTGGACAAGATGTTAGCCTCTAGGTACTGGAGGATACGGGATTTGTGTGTACGGACAGAANACCGCCGATGACGAAGGGGATGAAGAACCAAGTCCGCGTGCGGAAGAGTTGCCAGGAGTGAACGAGAGTGAGGACGACGAAGACGAGGCAAGCAATCGCGGCCGCTGCTTTGGACGGTAGGTATTCGTAGTATGAGAAAGCCATGCTGATGTGACAGCTCTTAGAATAGAAAGAGTGGTGAAGCAGTATCGAAAGCGTTCAAAGTGGACAAGGAACCAAATGAGTGTCAGAAGAAAGATTGTCGAGAGAGGCAAGGTAGAGGAGCATATATCGCCAGCGGCGTGTTCAAGCACACAGACACTTACTGGTGGCCCTATGTGTACACGTCGTATCGCCGTGTTCTCAAGATAGAGCAGGATGCCCAAGAGCTACCTACCGAGATTGTAGTTAGTCACGTATTGCGTATTCGATACGACGTATATAACGGATAATGAAACACGACAGTCATGTTGGGCGCAACAGACTTCACCCATGGTGTGGCTATCACGACGGACGTCGTATATGGAGCCCCTGGTGGAAATGGCTCAAGAGGAACTCGAGTGTTACGGGGCCAATTCTGAGAAAGGTTTGCCAAATCGACCGTATTCGAAAGTGGTGTATCAAGATGGAGTTGGAGGTGGAGTCTTCAAAGGGGCTCGGCTGTTCTTCGGGTCGCGGTATCGCAAGAATCTTCCGGCCTTCTCTCTTCTCGTCTCCTCAGAGACGAACAACCAAGTCGAACCAATAGACAATACCTCGAGCATCGAAACCATGTCGTTTTCCGACCATCGCGACATCGTATTTGGGATACTCGGCCACCGACAATCGCAAACTTGCGACCTATCCTGCCGTCGAGCCCAACGGACACGTCGCACACGTCTTTTAGAGCTTCTCAACATGCGCGTTTCTCCAATTCATGGGGCTTTATTTGTGACATGAATGAGCCATACCGATGTGCCAGGGGACGTGTGCCAGAAGCAGAAGGAGAAAGAGCAAGGTCATAAATACCAGCCTACCAGAAGCGACGTGTGCCTGGGCCACGGACGCAGATTGACTGAAACATGTCCAGGATATACTCTATCTCCACATCTCCCGGTCTGAGCTGTTGTAAAGCAAGCACGGCGTCATAGGGACCCCAGGAGGAATGGCTCGATGTCTCAGCAAGTTCGTACAACTCAACATGCCGAGGAACCGTCCAGTTGTTGAACAGCAAGGACCATGATTCTGCGACGGTTATATGCCGGATGTGAGCGAGATCTGCAGGTAAGACTTCATAACGGTTCAAATGCTCTAGGCTTCGATAAAAGCAGACCCTTTTTCTTGACGAGTCCCTCGTGGGGTCCCTTCAAGGACAGGTAACCAGGGGGACAAACTTTGTTTGAAGGAGTCGTTACTCGAGTCCTATTTGTGCTTGTATCTCGATTTGCGTGCGGTATTGCCTAAAACCACATCATCGTCTTGTTTCTCTTCGCAACGAACGCCATTATTTTCTCAAAAGTATCAACACAAAGATCATGATCATGATCATGCTGGTGCGAGATGTGAGGTACTTTGCACTGCCTTTGAAATGACACAAGTGTAAGGTGGACAACCTCTAAAGGGTAGGACGTTGTGCAGGGCTAAACGGTGATATGTAGAAATTTGACGCCACAATCCAACGGTCTTCCAGAGCTCGACTTCGATTAGCTTGGCCATTCACTTCAACACCCAGTCAAGTGGTACAGCACGATTCTTCAACGATCGAAACGAGGAACTGGTTCAAGTGCCATGACAGTACGACCGGTGAAAGCGGCATTGCACTATCAGTTTCTTCGCTGAAACATTCGATCGTTCTGGTCAAGCCACACTCGGTCATGCTATATAAGTCAGCTTCGCCATGCAGGGCCATGTCAAAGAGCGACCGCTCTGAAACTCTACCACATCCAAGATGCGTATCGTCGACGCTGCTATCCCCCTCTTGGCTGGTTTGTCCACCCTTGTGGAAGCCCAAAATGTCGATTTTGGCAAAGTCTATTCAGTCAAGCCGCAACTCAAGTCAGCGAGTAACACTGTATCCTCGACTTCGTCAGTGAAGACCTCCTCTGTCGCGTCGTCCATTGTCTCGGTGTTGAGCTCTCAGCATGCGGCAACCATGGTCAGCTCGGCCTCAACAACCTCGACGGTCTCGTCTTCGAAAAAGTCGTCGAGCTCCGCCAAGTCGAGCAGCACTTCCAAATCTTCTGCCACAACGTCTTCAAAGCAATCATCGAAGACTACACAGAGTGCTTCGAGCAAGTCGTCAAGCAAGTCGTCAAGCAAGTCGTCAAGCAAGTCGTCAAGCAAGTCTTCTTCCTCAAGCAAGCTGCCTACAACTTTGAGCACCAAGAAGGCAACATCATCGACCAAGCAATCCACTTCGTCGACCCAGAAGACCTCTTCGTCTGCTGCTGCTGCCAGTAATCTATGCCCCGCCATCAACAACAAGGACATTACCGATTCCAAGGGCAAGGTCTACACCATCAAGTGCAGTTCTGACACCAACGTCGGATCTTTCACAAACAAAGCAGCCACCAATTCGTACGCCGACTGCATGACTGCTTGCGACACTACATCGGGATGTGTCGCGTTCTCATACGTCGGCGGCGATCTTGGTAGTGGTAGTGGCACGTGTTGGATGAAGAACTCTGCTGGTAGCGCCATTGCCGCTGGCAAGAACTACGTTGCAGGGTTCTTGAAGTCATCCAAGACCTCGTCATCCTCTGCCAAGACCAGCACCTCGACCAAGAAGGTCACATCAACCTCCGTCAAAGCATCGACATCTACTTCGACCAAGAAGACAAGCTCGACCAAGGTCAAGCGTGCCACTGCGACGACATGCAGCAATCCCAACAACATTTTGTACTCATACGTCTCCAACCCAGACACGCCCACACAGTTCCTGGTCGACACGACTCTAGCCGGCTTGGCTGCTGCTCAGTGGTATCCCCCTGCTGGATACAGCACCAGCTTCACTAGCCAATTGGCAGGTCTCTTTGCACCGAACTATCTTGGATACCAACAGCTGTCTTCTTACAATACTAGTGCATGTGCAGCTTACTGCAACGCCCGCTCTGATTGTAATGCTTTTAACATCTACATTCAGCGCACTCCTACGTTCATCCCTGACAACTCTTGTCCCAACCCCAGTGGCGCTGCTCAGATCACCTGTGCACTCTATGGTAGTTATGTCAGCTCATCTCAAGCTACCAACATCGGGCAGTACCGCAAGGACTTCATGGTCGTCATTCAAGGATCCAATGGATACAACCTCAACCCTGCGCCGGCATCGATCTCGACTTTCCAGGGTCCTAATGCCCTCGACGCGGTTGCTTACAGCTCCAACATTTATCTCGGCCAGAAGTACTTCTCTAGTTACGATGTGACTCAGTGCAGTTCTTTGTGCAACACATACACAGCCAACAGCAAGGCTAATGCACAAAGCAGCAAGTCTTCGACCTACACTCCTTGCAACTACTTCAATGTCTTCAATCTCACCCTGAACGGACAGCCCCAGCTGATGGGTTGCTACCTCTTCAGCACGTCGAATGCAGCAAATTACGACACCTACAAAACAGCAACGGACTCCAGCAGCGGTACAGTCTACAACCTCACCAACTCATATGGCTATGCGCTGTACCCTCAGGACAAGGGTTTGACCAGTGTCACCTGGACTGCTGCGCCTACTGGTAAAAACGCCACCTGCTCATCGCTTGGAAATGCTGGTGATTCTTACGTGGACTACAATGGTGTCACCTACACTCTTGGGTGTGGATATGACGTTCAGTATGCAGCTGATATCGGCAACCAGACCACTCCTGACTTTTACTCTTGCTTCGCTATTTGCGATAGTGGCGCTTATCCTGGCTGCTCTGGTTTTGCCTACCTCGGCAACACTTGTTACTTCAAGAACTTGGCCGGTACTTCTCGCACACCACAGTTGAACAACTACAATGTTGACATGGCTTGGCTGCCTTCGTACGCTGGCTTCAATGCTTACACCGTCCCTGGAACTGTCAGCTACACCACCAGCACTACTGTTTGGGCCGGCCCTGGAAGCACCACTATTACCACGATCAATGGTCTTGCTGGAACCGTTCTCGTCAAGACCTCAGGCTCGGTCCCAGCGGCAACAACCACGACCTATGTCACAGTCACAGCCGATCAAGGCACCGCAACGACTATTGCAACACAGACCATTGCGCCTACTAAAGGCTTCACCGGCACTGTCTCAATCATTTACCCGACTGCAGTCACCACATGTGGTAACAAGGGTGCCGCAGTCGGTTTCTACAGCAACCCAGTCCCCGGCTATCAAGGTACTTCGGCGTACCCAGCCTTCGTGCCCGAACAGCTCAAGACCAGCACGCCCACTGCAACAGCCACCGCTGTCTCGTACATCGGCGAGTACAACGACGCTTCGAACGGTGCCACCATCTACGGCAAATCACAGACCAACAACCAACTCTCCACCATCGCCCTCAACCACGTCTTCTACGTCTTCGCAGGCCACGGTACCGGGTACTACTACATCAACATCCCCGCCGCCGACGACGTGGCATTGTTCTGGATTGGCCCTAATGCACTTTCCGGCTACACTCGCGCCAACGCACAGTTGATTCAAAGTTGGAGTGTGCCCACGGTTGCAACCCTTGGTTTCTACTTGACTGCGAACACATATACGCCTGTGCGTTTGTGGTTTGCAAATGGAGGTGGTGTCGGAGGCTTGCGGTTCACTATGTTGGCTCCGGATGGTGCGCAGATCTTGCAGAGTACGGCGAACAGCAATTCGGGAAGTATGAATGCGGATGTTGTTATGTTCCCTTGTGATAGTACCAACGGTAAGGCGTTCCCTGCATTCGGCAAGGAGACTTAGTTTATCTCTTTTGTCTATGCATAGCTTTTTTGTTGTTTCGTCTTGGGCATTTTAAGAGAAATTTGTTCTCCTCATAATCAGTAATAAAGTTTATCTTTTTGATTCATTCTTCTCCTGGGTAATATAATTTTCACCTCGCTCACATAAATCGCTCTACATTGACACTTTGTACCGATGGTCGAAAGGTATCTTGATCTTCATCGTAGTGGTTGGTATACAGAATACTTCTTCCGTAACCCATTTCTATATCTCCTTCTTGTCCATCCACTCCTCGACAACACCAGCATAATCTTCAGGCCCATACGCCTCAAACACCTCCTTCAACCACCCTCTCTTTCTTCTATACTCCAATCCCAAATCCTTCAGCAACATATCCAAATACGGCACAGCGTCAAACACAAAATCGGGAAATCTGCCGCCGTAGCCGCAAGGATATCTCCATCTCCCAAAACGCGAGTGGAGTAGTGCTGTTTTCTGGGCATCAGAGGGAGAAGAAGGAACGCGGGAGAGGGAAGAGGAGAGGTAGGCGATTATCCATAGAGCTTGGAGGGAAGCGCAGAGGGGCGTAGAGATTGTTGTTGTCATGCCTGCGAAGGCGATAGAAGGGTCTGAGAGAATGGAAGAAGGAGGAGCCACGAAGCGGTATAGTGTGAATGGCTGTGACGTTGCGTCGGCGGTAGTGTCGTCACCGGGTATAGGTGTGCTAGGCTGTTGTTGCAGACGAGGGAAGCGCGACAGAACCTCTTTGTCTGCTGCTTCGAAGTCGGCTGTCGAGGACGGAGATAGGGGTTCACTGCTTGGAAGTCCGAGTGCAGCGTCTAGTCCTTGGGGCAGGAACCTCATCGGTGGTCGTGCTTTCCAGCCTGTGGCGCAAACAATTGCATCAGTGATTAGTTGAGTGCCATCACTGAGCGATATAGTGTTTTCTCCCAATTCCACCACATCCGCAATGTACACTTTGACCTTTCCCTCCCACACCAACCCCAAGAAATCACTCTCAAAGTTCAGAATGCCCAGGCCACTCCCAGTCCAAANAGCTGAATGCCATGGCTTCAATTTTGCCGTCTCAGGATGCTTATCGTAACCCATCAATGCACTTGCATCCGTACTAAGCACCCACCAAAACGCATCTACAATCTTCCTGCCTAGCCAAGAGCCATGCAAAAAGTTTCTTGTCGAGGAAAAGCCATCCTCATCACCCCAGATACAAGGAGATAGCCAAGTGAGAAAGCGTCGATGGACGAGTTTTTCCAACCACGCCTTGACGGGAGTTACGTTGGGTGGAGCCATCCACGTTGGTCCTTGGCCTGAAGAACGGACAACAAGGTTGACAAGTACATCACGAGTTGCGCAAGCGTAAGCGACATCCCAAGCTGATTTTGAGCCACCAAGAACAGTGATCGCAGATGTTTTGGAGAAGAGTGCTTCAGTATGTTGAGGAAAATCGCGGGAGTGAATAAGCAAGCCAGACTTCTCGAAGATCACTGATCCAGCAAAGGTGGGAATGAAAGGTGTAGAGGTTAGACCTGTAGCTATTACCAGTTCTCTTGTGGACAGATTGGTCAAGTCATCGTTGTCGGTGTTCAGCGTCCAGCCTCCACCGCCGGATGCTTTGGAGACTTCCATTACTGTGATGTCGAATCTAATACGAGAAAAGACTCCAGTCTTCTTTGCGTAATCGCCAAGGTATCGATGGATGACATGCCCAGGAATATGTTCACCAGCTTTGACGCCATAAGTCTCAGTGTCCATGGGATAGTCAGGGTATTCGTATGTTCCGAGCATGTTGTTGGATTTGAGGTCCGGGTATTGGCGCTCTTGACTCCATACTCCGCCAACAGTAGATTGTGCCTCGAGAACGAGGAGGTGAGCAGAAGGGTGTACTTGTAGATACGTTGCGGCGACGGCGAGACCATACCATCCTACAAGGGTTCAGTAAACATGATCATCTGCAACTTATATTGTGTTTGACTCACCTGCTCCAATTACAACCAGATCGTAGATTTCCTGCATGGCCTGTTATGGCTCGAAGAAGCAGTCTGCGATAAGGAAAGAGTTGTGGGCATGAGTAGAGAACAACAAAGAAAAGTCAACACAGTCGAAGGAGTCGGAAGGATCCATGCACTGATCGCAGTATATATTGACCTGCATGATATAAGAGATCCGTGCTCAGCGCTTATCACCTATCTCGGACGTTGATCCTCAAGGCATAAAGTAGTAAGGAATGGTTGACAGGATGGAGCCTGCTGTTTCCAGGGCGGTATACTCAAGAGAACGAGAATTTCGCCAGACAATGTCCACCATCCCCATGTGCGATAGACAGTCACAGTGCAGTCATAGAAATGCACAATTTCTTATATAGCAGAGCCATATCCACGGAGAGAAGGTTATATTCAGGCATCTCCATGGTAGCACCCCTATCTTAAAATTCAAATATGCATTTTTATGGCTTATAATGGCATAATGGGTTAGTAAGGGAAAGGGGCCGATTATAGGCTGTGACTTTCTTTTGCACACGGAGGAGACGGACGGTGTGAAGATTGACTGAAGCACCCGCGCGCCAACCCCGGCTAAAGTTACTCTATCTCGACAGCAGTACCTTCGGGAGCTCGACTCAACACAGCTGTACGATTTTCCTTCACACATTCCTCAAGGTCCTCCAGGAATGTCTCAGTCTGTTCAATAGCCGCAAAATGCCCCCTTTGTCATGAGCTCGGGAGAGAGTCAAGTTGCCAGTGGTAGCAGCCCATGCCTCGGGGACCGGATACAACTCGTATGGATAGTAAGAGTAACCGAATGGCTTGGTTTTGAGGATCTTGTACTCAGACATACCATGTGGATTGCCGTTGACACTAGGGGTGTAGAACTGCAGGAGACGACTGTGAGTGATAACAGAGAAAAGCGAGGAAGATGCACTAACGATACGGTAAGGCCAGAGACATGTGGCTGCACATCGCGTGAGCCAATACAAGCTGATTTATTCCAAGATCAGAGAGACAGGTGGATCTTCCTCGGTCCATGCGAAGTAAGTCAAGTTCCTCGAGGTGGGCATCGGGAATGTGCACTTTGAAACGGGTAATTTTGCCAGTAGCCTTTTCAATTGGTGAGTGAGCCATATCTGGAGTCCAAGGGGTTTCTTAATTGTAAAGGTTGCGTTCAGGACAAGCAGGGTTGAGATGCTGATATATGATAATGCTCGACCCCGCTTGCTGACATTCATGTGGCACTTGTAGCTTGAGAAGCTGCGGTCATACATGAGCAAGAACACGAAATATTGTTCGCCTAACCCGTCTGGACGATTGTGCCACTGGGGTTTACCCTTTTGTAACTCCATCGCGAAATCTTGTCCAGAAGATAAGAGGCAGAAGACAGCGTTCCAGCGATACAAGACGGTGAAACTTGCGTCCCAGGACCTACGTGCAGTGGAGTAAGATTTTGGCCATGCGAACAAAACTTCTCGACGTGACTAGCTGGAGACAGCACAGGAAACTTCGTGTCATCCACCGACTCCAAGTATTCAGTCCGGGTTATCGTCGATTCGTATCAGAGTCGGGACTGTGTCTAGCTTAGTCGTTGAGCAATGACACACTCAGTTGAAGGTATCACTTCAATGCGCAAGATGCAAGTATCGAAAGAACTTAGGAACTAGATCTGCCAAGATGAACGCATCGCTGACTCAGCAGAGCTCCATGCTTGGCAGCGGGCCCGCCGTCCGTTGCACCCGCTCTATTTCCGCAAGAACATCATCAGACCTTCGTGAGCCAATTAGCCCTCCACATAGCAACTGGGCATTGCTATAAGATTCCGCGGAAGGATGGTGCTGCACCACAGGCATATAAGAGCGCTGTCGCTGCTGCTGCAGCTGGCCGCACATAGTGGCTCTCAACATGAATGATTACCAAGATGAAAAACTACCACCTCTAACGACTGTTCTCAACTTTCGTGACGTCGCCGGCTTGGTGAAGGACGTCAAACCAGGACTCTTGTATCGAAGTGCACATATCGGTGAGTGTCTTGTACGTGATTTTAGAGTTCAAACTTGTAGCTGATGATGTGCCTCAGACAATTCCAGTCGAGAAGATCTTGACGTTCTACGTGAGCGACACAAGTTACGATCGGTGATAGATCTGCGTGGCATGTGAGATATGTCCTGGCCAGTCCACATCCGACTCATGTTCATTGATTCCAGGCAGCCATGGCCGATGGTCTCTACAGTTGGATTGCCAGGCAAACATGAGTTCGACTATACACAGCAGTACCCTAACCAGATAGCCAGCACGAGTATACTTGGTCTTCACCTGCACTATATTGGTCTTGCTGGTCCACAATTTGGCCGACATGTAGCGAGTCAAATAGGCTTCTGGTCCAAGGCGAAAGCATTCGCCGAGATTGCCTACTCGCCAGCCAGCGGTACCGAGAAGTGGAAGAAATACATCAATGGCAGGATATCCAAGAATCGAATGACCGTGCACGAGATCATCATCGATTACTCTCATCCACAGATCAAAGCTGTTTTTAAGGTATTGATAGATCCGTCGTCATACCCTGTTCTGATTTTGAACAAGTATGGCTCCGAGCTTGTTTCGCTGATCGTTTGTCTGGTCTTGTTTCTCTTGACTGCAGATACGGAAAGCATACACCGCGATTATATGCAGACTTTCGAGGATCTGGCCAACCTCAAACAAGAACGACTCGAGGAGAACAGAGCGATGGGATATTCCGATGACACTTTTGTGGAACCTTTCCTCCCCTTTGTCAACTGTCTAGAACAGCACATACAAAACAGACATGGTGGGATTGAACAATATCTGCAACACGTTGGTCTCACTCAGAACGAGATCCAGACTTTGAGNGGTACGCTGCGCTCTGCTTCGAAGCTCTCTGAAAAGCAAAAGTGGCTGGTTGATATCTAATGTCTGCCATCGAGTATCATGTTACTACCTCTCCGTATGCGAAAGATAGTCACGCCCCTGCGATCGATCCCTGTCCATTGCTAACCGATTGTGTTATCATAAGCTATAACAATGCACAGTTTTCTATAAATTGAGGTTTTACCATAGAGATGCTCGGATACAACGTTCTCTCCGTGGATTTCCCTCTATTGTAGAAAGGATTGTGCATTTTTATGATACACTGTGAATGCCTACCGCATACGGAATGGTAAGATTCAGGCCACGATCTGGAAGTTTCATGATTGCCCAACGTGGCCGAACACCAACAGAAAGGGAACGGCTGCTTCTCGCTTGGCTACTCGTTTGCGCGAAGCCGCAGGTGAACACGAGCAAACTCTTCCAAATCAGATGTGGTCCAAAGACCAGATAGTTGGATACATGACAGTTGATCCTCTCGAGAAGTCTCTATGTTGCTGCCTGTATGTTTGCCGATCTGTCGATCCTTGTCGTCATAATCGTATCCATCAGAACTTTAGAGGTCCCTCATGCTCCCGCTTTCTTTCGTGTCACTAGGTCTCGCATGTTGGGTGCACATATCTTCTCTACAACCCTACCATGGAACGACCCTATTACATCCGCGAAAGCTCCCTTAGCAAGACCCTATGCCGCATAGGACTCATGCGCGGCAACACTCAATTTTATCTCACTATTCCCTCAACTCCCATCCAGAACACGTCTCTAGGACAGAAATTCCTCTACCTAACCACTGCGTACCTAAACCTCGAGCGCCACGACATGAGGCCTATGACACAGCTCTTGGCCTCATCTGTATGCACTTTCTACCGCTGCTCACCAAACTGGCTCCACAAATCTCAGTCTACGGGTTGACCATCGAAAATTTTGCTTATGCGCCTACATACCATCTGAGCGTTTTCGGTACCGACGATGGGGAATTGAGTGTTCGAGGGGAGGAAGCCTGTTCATATACATCAACTTACGATATTGCGCCACTACCTGTATCCTCCACACTAGAGTGGAATTCCATACCAAAGACACAAGCCAAAGATCTGGTTATGGTACGGTCATTGGAGGAAATGAACCTCCTGAAAAGTGTGCAGGGAAAAGTCAGAACTGCAGAGGGGAGCTACAAATACTTCAAACCGCGTGAAGCAGGACGCGAGACCGAGTTTCTGCGCGAAGTTCAGGTCATGAGTCGTATAAAAGAAGCAGGTCTTGCAGGCACTCGCTACAGATTACCAGTTCTCGATAGTCTTGTGGTGGCCGGCAAAGGAGAAGAAGTGGTCATTGGCATACTCATGCAATCGATCGTGCCTTCAGATACGGAGTCTCATTTGATGAGTCCCGGGTTTCGAGACTGTGTTGATCTGCATGTGAAATGGGACGAGCAGGTTTGTGTTACTGTGAAAACGCTGCATGCACATGAGTTGGTCTGGGGTGATGTGAATCCATGTAATGTGGCTATCGATCAGGATTTGAATGCTTGGGTGATTGATTTTGGTGGCATGAATAATGCTGAATTCGTTGATGATGACAAAGTGGAGACTATGGAGGGTGACTGGCAGGGCGTAGGGAGATTGTTTGGAGACTGGCTACCGAGTCGTGTTGTCTAGAGTCATAGATGAGGACTAGTGCTTCCAGTATCTGAACTTGATGATCTCATCATGCGTATGTGATTATCCTCCGAACTGTTTCCAGGCTCAGGAGCTTTCAGACATTCTTCGCCACTGCCGACCGCCTCATTCTCGGTGTCAGAAGATTGCAGCAACCTCTCGTGAGCACCCGGAGCTGGATCTTCTCTGATGTCATCAGTAGCCGAATGTCTTATCTCGTACAGCTCTAGCCACTCGCCGGCAGTGACCTCATCATGCTTTGTATCTTTTCCCGTCTCATCAGTCATGATATGCACCGCAGTAACGTCCACCAGTTCGATTCCCCAGCGCTTAGTACCACTAGAGTCTGTAAAGGTCCCATCTTCGCTCTGTGTTGCGCTTCGAAGGTCGATCGTCTCGAGAACAAGGCTCTATACCAGGGCTGGGAAGGTGGTGCCTGTTCGGACCAAGCCAAAAGTCTGTCGCTAGCATAGATCCAGCCGAGTGTGCTAGCCAAAGTACTGACATCTCTGGGTATCGCTCTATATCCTTTGCGGTTGGTAGTATACATGATAATCGTGATGATAATCAAGAACACCAAAATTGACATGCTCAAGATTGCCGCAGCTGGAGACATGCGTAGTTCTTCGACAGGCATACTGAGGATTGCATTGGCTAGATCCGAAGTATCTTGTGAGTTGAAGTCCATGGGTACATAGACATATCCTCCTTTGTGTTCCGTAACGTTGAAGCATGCAAAGTGCTTGAAGAAGATGGCGAAGGTTCTGTCGGCTTTTTCCATGAGTGTCTTGGGATCTAAGAGTGCTTCTTGATCGTTGTTCGCAAGACTTGACATGGAGTATGACATCAAATCGACATTGAGACCTCGATCTTGGAAGCGAAACCATTCATCTTTTTGACCTGAGTTGACAAGTGCATCCAAGAAGATGTAGCCCCAACTTGACAAGTATTAGCAAACATCATATCCATCCATGTCAGAGCACGTTGGACTTACCTGGCATTGACCCTGGTAAGTGTTTCTTCGTACTCCTGCCGATCGTCGTAATCAGATTCCCAGGTGATGCTTGTCCTAGTGAGATTCTCTTGAGTATAGGGGTATGTCCAGGCCCCGGTGGCAGTTCGCAACGTGCTCGTAATCTCGTAGTCTCTGATCAGACCGGTTCCGATTTCCACAGTTATCATTGCTTCCGCTTCCTCAATTCGTGGCTCACAACTGATGGCAACCATTCTGGGAGGCTCTTGCCAAACGAATAGCTCGGGTTTCAATGGCCCAACTATAGCGACCGGATCTTTGTTCGCGGCTTCGGGTAGTGTATCGATATTATTGTTCTCAGTGTAGTAAGGTGTGTAGTGACCTTCGATTGGGCTACCATCGATCCATGTGGAAGTCAGAATTGGTCCGTTCGCGTTCGACCAATACCCAACATTAGCACTGCCTGTGCCTCCCAAGGTCTGGTTGGCACAGCAATCAATCGATTCAAGGTTGAATGTCGCGCCAGACACGTTCTTCAGGATGTAGCCATATTCAAGATCAGACGGACTGTTTGTCTTGTTCCACAGAGGATTTCCGGTCTCATTGTCCCTATCCGAATGCTGAAAGTCGATTTTGGTAAGCCAGAGAGATGGATCAGCTGGATAGGTCTCCGGACGACAGGTTAAACTAGCTCTCAGAGCGGTTGTTGGCATTGTGATATTGCGGGTATGTGCGTCGATTGTATGTAGCCTTGCTGAATTCATGCTATTTGTTGTGCTCCGAGGCAAGAAGCTCCAAACATCCTTGCTCCACGCCGGTGTAGCCGCCGATTGCGTAATCTCGATTGTAGCACCGTAAAGCCAGTTTTGCAACGAGATATGGTATAAATCTGATATGAACAGCTTGCGAGTCTCATTTGCACTCAGGAGGTAGGATTCGTCATTGAGCGTGGCATTCTGTGTATTTGGTGTTTCCCGAAGGATAAGGGGTGTGGTTGCATTGAGTGCATAGACGATGCCTCGCACCTCTCTGTACCAGAGAGCAGACATGCTCACAGTGACTTTCAATGTTAGCATATTAGGATACCATGCGAAGACCTATTGGAACGTACATGCTTCGGTGGCCAGCGTTCCAGCCCCTAACAACGCGAGTAGCCAATGTGAACTCCTGAGAGCCTTTAAGGACACCAAGGCGGTAGGCGTGTTTAGGTACTCTACTGAAACAGATTTGGATAGCTCTGTTGGCGTTTTGATCATCGCAAGGAAAGGTTGGTATCGTTGAACAGTGTCACTAGCCATTGCGAACCATAGTTTAGCACCGATAGCGAGGAAGGTCGGAATGACCGAATACGGGGCAAGCGTCGCAGAGGCATGGGCAAGATCTATATGGATCTGGTAGACTAGAGACGTCTGGTACAAGCCTGTTTTGGAGGACAGGTTGTACAGTACCGCCAAGCCCACAAGAAGAAGCAATAGGAAGCACACTAATGGGATCCCAACTCGAAGTCTCAGAACTGCTGGTCGAGGGTCACCGACAGTTGGGATGAGTGTTGGTGGAGTCTTGTCTGAGCTCATGTCAGCAGTGATATCAGTAATTTCTCCAGATACGGAAGTCTGTTTTTATCCTTCTCCCTCAACATCACGAAGCGATGTGTCATATATAACAATGCACGATTGTTCTAGACTCGGAGATGTGACCAAGGAGAATTCAGAAGACGTCGCTCTCCAAGGATACTGCCCTATCTCTCGATACTATCGTGCATTGTTATAGCTACACGTGTCACATACTCTTGCATACAGGCACGGAAAGATAACTTACCACTACAAGAACGATCATCTTCGTGTCTCAGGATTTGCAATCTTCCTCGAATCATGCTGAGCACGTATCCTTCGAGCCTCAATGAGATGCACTCTTGGGAAAGTACATCGGTGTCTGACAGTTGTTCCCTCAGGACCGAATCTCCTAGAATCAACGTGGCAACAGCCTCTATTTTGCCGGGATCTTGGTACAAACCAAGGGGTCTCTGCGCCACCCGAGTTGTGTAGAAAGCGTGGAGAATTGCCATCCCAGATAGAAGAAGCAAGATTGCGAGAGTGATTCCAACATCCTTGTTTGCCACAACTCTAGACTTGGAGGTAGTTACCTCAGCAGTGGAGGTAGCTGTATCTTCGTTTGCTCGTTGCTTCCATTTGTCCATGAGCATCTCGCCGAGGAACTGCTGCAGTAGATTTTTGGCGTCTCTTAACAGGCTTGTACTGTTGTAAATCCTATGGGAGTCCGTGTCATACTTTGGTCCTGCAGAAATGACTGACAAAGGACCGCCGTACCAAGGCTCATCACCATTGTTGTACAGTATACCATCATTGCGTCCAAACTTGTCAGACCAGCTGGAGCTGAAGAAAGCACTCTCCATTGTGCTCGAGTTGTACTCAGTATCGGGCATAAGCTTTCGCTTCCTTTTGTAGTCTTCGACATCGAAGACGACTGTCGTTGAGGTTTGGTTGATCAGTACAGTTGCGTCGGCTGAGCCCGAGAAATATTGACTCGAACAGAGCTGTATCTTTGTGTCAAAGTATGGCGCATCTTCGCCATAACAGTAACCATGACAATTACCTGTCACCATGTTCTTCGCAATGCCGACAAGTAACATACTACGATTCGCGCATGCCGACAATGTCGCGTTGTTCGTTTTGAGACCTGGGGAGAGCTTCGTGTATGGGAAAGGCGCCCACCAGCCACCGCTGTTGCTCAATACTTTGTTGATACCAGGAGTCCCAGAAAATACTATCGAACATCCATCGTCGGAAGTGGCCTCGAACGTAAGATTGCTATATGTCTCAGTTGTGTTTGGAGCGAATGGCGCCACCCAAGTATAATTGCCGGTCTGGGCGAGTGACATTGGGACGCAGTTCAACTCGGCCTGATATACCGTAGTCCGACTCGACCAGTTCTGAGGCGAAAGTCCCGTAAATATGGACCCTAGAGGTGGCTCATTGAGGGCCGAGGGCCAAAAGGGAGCGACTGCATAATCGGTTGAGATCCAAGCAGAAGTAGTCTGGTTGAGCACAGCCGCAATAGCTGTTCGAAAGGTGATCATTTCGGATCCGGCTTGAGTCCCAATAAATTCCTGAGCCTCGCGCCCTTTGCTGAACGTCGTCGGTATGGTAGAATGAGAATCTGCTGGAAACAGATAAATTGCTGACAAAGGAGATATCACAAGGAGGGCCAAGAGATTCGACATGGAGGCGGACAGCAAAGCCCAACTGCGTTTTCCGCCGTTTCTTGGTTTACTCCAGGCGTCAAAGGGGTCGTTCCACCATGATCTTGTGGGCATGCATATGGTGTCTGATGCAGAGGCACCTCTCGGTCTCGACAGTCGCGCAAAGACCTCTGTCCTACGCACATCGTTGACCATGATTGCAATGAGCAGTGAATAGATCGTGGCCACTAGTGTCGGTAAGAACCTCCAACCAAAGAAGATAACGGCTGAATCATTGTTCTCGCAAATGCCATGGTTGATTGACGATTTGGCTGTAAGGTAGAAGACAATAGCACTAAGGCTGAGAGAAACACCAACAATAAAGGTCAGATACGATGGCCTTAATGTGAGGGGCAGCCATTCATGAAACACTTCAGGCTCAGGTGTAAATTTCGCGTCTTGCTCTCCTTGGGAAATCTCGAACACTTCGTGGTCGTTTACGTGCTCGGTGGGAATCAAGGGCGTTTCGGTGTCATGCCTTGTGGTGTTTGGGAGCAATGAAGGCGACGGTGATGGAACATGACCAGTCTTCTCGCGTATCGGAGTCATGATGAACCGTGGTAAGATCTAGGTGATGAGCATGTCTTATATATGTGGAAGCGACTTAAGCGAAAAACAAAATACAATGGAGCTGGCACGCCTTATAGACTCAGACGGCATCCTGCAGCTGTGTCTAATCCTGACCGTGGCTTAGGCCAAGGCTGTGCATATTGCTTGACCGGTCTCCTGTAGGATGCGCAGTGGAAACATAGTCGCATAGACGCACATAATCTGGACTTGTTCATGTTGGAATCTTCATCGAATCAGGCTGTTCGACCACGACGGTATGATGCGGTCGAAAAGATGGGATGACAAGAGCAGCACGATGATGCAAAGGTCGGTGGAAGAAACCCCTCGACTGACCGCCCGGCAATTCTTGGGCGCACAGCTCCGATATCCGTTGTCGCGACTGAGTAACTTGACGCACATCAACACACTTTGAAGGATCGTAATTGATGCCTGGGAGAGAGCCACGAAGAAGCACGTCAATCGTGACTCGATTCGTCAGCTTAGAATGAGCCGCGCTCCATCCACGTAGCCCCAACGTGCCTTCCGCCGCACGCTCTGGCGAGGCTCTACTGCTTACTACCCAGCCGGCTACGCTATGCGTTCCTTCTTCAAGGGCAGCTGTTCTCCTTGGGCTATGTCGAATTCTCCTCTGACTTGTGAAATGTTACCGGTGCCATCCTTGAGCTGCGAAATCTCGAATCATCATTGTGGTGTATCCCCTCACCTGAGCACAATACTGGACGACGAAATCCGGGCTCTTCAATGCTGCGAATTCGGCCCCTTCACTGATCCGTTCACCCTGTATATCCAAATACCTTTTCTACTCGATCGTCACCGCATTGGTCGACCTTCTTTATCTCGAACCTCACGTCGTCAGAGGTTGCATTGCAACCGTATCCCGTATTATCGTGGCTTTGTTCGCCACACGTGGCCATGCAACCATTTGGTAATCAGCATACCTTCAGTCTCGTTGCTAAGCATACCTCTTCTCCCCTTGCTTCATAGCTTGTTGTGTTTCACCCACAGTCTCCAGTACTCCTCAACGACTACAACTGACTTACGTCGCTTCTCCTCACCAATCCATATCTCCATGTCGATATCATCATGCCTCTAGGGATCCTCGAGCCTAGAGCAAAGAAAGTACCCGGAACGGCGAATGTATTGGATCAAGAATGGAAATGGGATCCGACGTTGAAACGAGACAAGACTGGCAACATCATCCTTGTGCCACAACCCAGTGAAGATCCGAACGATCCTCTGGTACATTTGACAAGAAGGATCCTGCTGAACTTGAGCTGACAGATTGCCGCANNGAACTGGCCCTTATGGCAAAGAGATCTGATGCTACTGCTCCTTTGTGTCGTCGCCGCCATTGCAACAACAGCATCACCATTAGTCGCTGCCAACTCAGTCGTCCTGGCTGTTGTTTTCAAAGTCAAGTTTCAGGAAGCTGCACTATTGACCGCATATCACCTTTGCGGTGTTGGTGTTGCCAGCTGGCTATTCGTGCCGCTAGCCAGGGTATGGGGAAAACGACATGTCTTCCTTTTCGGTGCTCTGCTCATGGTCGCATCATCAGCTTGGGGTGGCTCGACACAGAAGAACTTGAATTACAAGAGTCTCATCTGGGCGAGGATCTTTCAAGGCATCGCACTGGCACCCTTTGAGTCGCTGGTCAACGATGTGGTTGGCGACTTGTATTTTGTACACGAACGAGGCTTTCGCATGGCATTCACCAATGTCTGTTTATTCGGAGCTGCTTTCCTGACACCAGTCTGTGGTAAGCGCATCATTCTTCGCTGCCCTACAATTGCTCGCTAATCAATATCAGTCGGCTTCATAACAACCGACAACTCACTCGGCTGGCAATGGTCCTTCTACTTCCTCTCAATCTTCATGGGCGCCGGCTTCATCCTCCTCTTCCTCTTTCTCCCAGAAACAGCATACCAACGACCTCGCTACCTCCAACTCGACATTGACGTCGGCCCAGTCACNCCCCACGACCCCATCCCGCCACCGTCAAAATACTCTTTTCTGTATCGCCTTTCTCCCTTTAGTGGCCGCAAAACAGACGAAAGCTTTGTAAAGTTGCTGTTTCGGCCCTTTCCGCTGTTTTTGCAACCAGCAGTGGCTTGGGGTTGTCTGATGCAAGGCGTGATTATTGGCTGGACAGTCATTGTTGGCGTGATCCTCGCGCTGATCTTTCTGGGTCCACCGCTATTCTTTACAGAAGAGCAGGCAGGNAAAATGTACACTGCAGCGTTCATCGGCTCGGTGATTGGACTTGTGCTCGCAGGCATATACACCGAATACGTTACTCGCTTCCTCATCCTCCGCAACAATGGCCAATATGAGCCAGAATTCCGGATCGCGCTGGTAATTCCCACGCTCCTGTTTTCCGGCGTCGGACTCTACGGATTCGGCATCGCAGCCTCAGATATCGAGAAATATGGCTGGATAGTGGTGGAAGTGTTCTTGGCCTGCATAACCATTTCCATGGTCATGGGTGCTACAGCTTCTGCTCAATACCTCCTAGATGCCCATCGCGATATCGCCATTGAAACCTTTACTTGCTTGATTATATTCAAGAATTTGTTTTCGTTTGTGTTGGCTTATTATGCTTATTCGTGGGTGTTGGAAAAGGGGTTTCAGCGTATGTTTGTGGTGTTTGGAAGTATTGAGGTGGGGATCTGTTTGCTGGGGATTCCCATGTATGTGTTGGGGAAGAGGAATAGGGAGTTCTTTTACCGGCATGATATTCTCAAGTTGGCGAGGTTGAGGTAGCATAGACGAACAAGGATAAAGGATGGATGGCTTTGATGTTCGCTTGTATCGATCTCCTTACATCAGGCTACAGAGGCCAGTCCTAGAGGAAGAGCTAGATCTCTTCGACAATGCACAGATTACTATGCCAGCTTGCATTATCCACACTTTTCCTCGCTCACCATTCGAACAACTCTCTCACTCTCTTCTCCTCCAGCTTCTCCAAAGCCTCAACAACACCCTCTAGTCTTTCCTTCTCAACACCCCACTTTGCACTAGCTTTGACCCTACTGTAAAAGACCGGACAATCTCTACTGTCGCATCTGACTTCATCATCATTGGGCACATCAGCACAACTCCTACACACACGATCCATATCCGCTTTCTTCGTGTGAGCGGCGCGTAACCTGTTGCGAAGATCAAGGAGGGTAAGCGAAGGTGTAGCCGCACACTTCGCACACAAAGGCAATGCCACTGTTCCCGGTGCCGGCTGCGAGAGTTTGATTCTGCACACTACGCAAGTAGAAACTTGCATGTAGCTCTCCATAGTCTTGTAGATGCCTTTTGTGGCAGCACCTCCAGCACCGATACTGCGCACTCGTTGGACTTTAGGCATCTCATCGTACCACGCGCGCACGTTTGCACCCACTAAGTTGAAGATGCGCTCGAGTGGCGGAATCAAGTTTTTACTGATATAGTACTCGGCATCCAGTTCTGCGTGTTCGTCGAAAAGGAGACGTTCGGGCTCGACACAGCGTTCGAAGAGTCTCGCGCCAGGGCCGCCGGCGATGACCACGTAGGGAACACGTTCTCCGTATTGAGGTTCCTGACGCGCGTCTTTGAGCATGCGTTTGGTGGCTATGAGTGCGCCGGGAGGAGCAGGTCCTTTGTCTGAATACGTTCCCAACTTGACCTCTCTCGCAAAGCAAAAGTCCTGGATGCTGAATTTGCCAGTCATGATCTTGTGGCATTGAGATTGAAAGTAGGCTTTTACTTGCGAGAGGTCAGAAGTGCGGAATAGTAGCTTCAGTGCTTTTTCCTCGATCTTCTGCTCGGCGGGTGTGCCATCTCTGCGGACTGTCTCTATGCCTTTGGCGTCAAAGTCTGGTTCGGTCTGAGAAGGATGCTCATATTTGAAGCCCACGTAGCGTTTCTTGGCCAAAAGCACGCAGGGATGGTATATTTTCTCAAACTTGAGTTTGATGGGCCGAGGATTCATGTCTGTGATTGCCTTTGCGATTTCGTCGCCGATGACGAAGGCTTCGTCTTTGCTGCGGCCTTTGAGGTACACGAATAAGGAATCTGTGTCTCCGTAGACGACTTCAGCACCCCATTTTGAGGTTGCGTGGATGAGTGCGATGGCTTTCTCGAGAGTTTCTCTGCCGGTTTGGACGATTGAGTCTGCGATTTCGGAACACGGCATGCGGCCAGAAAAAGAGGCAGAGGTGTATCCGTAAGTCACGTTTGCAATCAACTTCAGGGCGAGTTGTCTATTGTTGAGCAGTTGTTGCAGTGTCTTGTCGTCTTTGTCTACTTTCATGCCTGACTTGACCATGACTCTCGTTTCCAGAATCTCGCCTAGCATCTTAGCGAGTAGCGATTTACGCATCTCTGGCTTAACGTACATCATGCCGTTTGGAGAAATGTTCAGCTTGTCTTTGACGAGATCAAGCAAGCCAGGATCACGCTTGAAGTCCGTAAAGCCCATCTTGTTTTGACCTCGCCACGGTGTGATCCGACCAAGACATGTGGAGTAGCAATAGTTGTATGCAATCATAACACTCGGATACAGACTTTGGAAGTCGAGTACAAGCAGCGGGCTATTGTAGAAAGCACTTTGTGGCTCCATGACCAGCGGCAAACATTCAAGAGCATTCTGTTGACCAACTTGTTTGCGACTAGGCGAGACCAGGACGAAAGACTCTGGCTTGGCGATACGGAACATGAGCGACTCAACTTTGAACTGAGAGCCCCGACTAAAGACACTGAAAAAGTCAACACCGAGTAACCGAGCTTGTTCAGACGTGCGAGGCACAAGTTCATTGGCGTCCAGAATCTCCAAATCAAGTTGGACACGGGTGATGAAGTAATCCAATGCTTTGGCTAGATCTCGAGGCTTTGCACTCTTGTACCATGTTGTCAGATCTGCAAACGAGTAGTGAGGAATACGTTTGTGGAGAAGATGAAACACGACATTCTCCATGGTGTATTGTAACAGGTTGAGTTCACCTCGCATAGCGCGCCAAATGTTGATCATGTGTCTGCCAGTAATACGGATTGTCGATGTATGCTCAAAGCCCCACTTGTCGGCATCTTTACCAAAGCGACCATGAGATTGAGACTTGACACGAGATAGCTCTTCGCATAGATTGAACTCGTACTGGAGGCGAGCACGTTCGATCAGGTAGCCCCACGAAGAGTTGTGTACTTCGTAACCAGTGAGAATGTCCGGATCATATTCACGAACAATATCAACCAGCCGATTCAGAACATCGAGCTCGTTGTCCTCTTCCTCGACATCGACACCGACTGACTTTCGCATACGTTCAGTCAAATCTCCTTCAGTAGACAGCACGATGACTCCCACATATTTATCATCATGTCCAGCGTTACCAACAAGATCAGTGTCGTCGGCCTTCAACGACCAGATGATGTACGAGATCTCATCATGCTCAGGGTCAGGAGCTAGATCACCTCGAGAGTTGACATGCACCTCAAGACTCATAATAGACATGTATTGTACTTCATGACGCACACTTGTCGACTTCTTCTTCTGAGAGAACTTGAAGCCATGTTTGTTCCTCTGAGTTGGACCTTCTATCTGCGACAACATGGGTTTCGTTCGCTGGAGGAAGTCTTGCTGAGACAGAGGATGATCAACTTCGCCGTCGTCTCCAGGAACATCCTCGACAGTCGGACACTTCGCCCGAAGCCAGTACTGTACTTCTAAGAAAGATGGGGGACGAGCTTCAATCTCCCAGCGTTGTAGGAAACAGTCTTTTCGTCGAGCTTGATGTTCCAAATCTTCTTTCGCTTTGTCAAGGACTATTGGAACCTTGGCTCCTCTCGAAGCATCTGAATTACCAGTAGGATCAAAGTCAGGCAGGAAGGGGACAGTATTGCTCTCAAGCTTGAACTCTTGACCAGCATACTCTCTCAAACGCTCAGGCACGTCTTGTTCATCGCTGTAGTACGCATCTTGGTAGATTACTGGTGGCATCCCGTGCTCAATCATTGTACCCGAGACTTCTGCGCGTTTCGGCGGTGTCTGACCAAGAACGACAACGCCATTAGCGCCATCCCCAAACCCCTTGCAATAGTTGTTTGCTAGCTTCCTCGCGGCTGGAGAGATGATAGTCTGTTTCGATGGAGTAGCATTGGCTGTGTACTTTGATCTAGTCCAAGACGAGGAAGAAAAGTCATGACGCTGGAGCTGGCTTGACTTAGCAGGCGTAGTCGGATTTCTTTGCCCAGGCATATCGTCTCTCTGACTGAGACGCAGCATAGTATCAGGATCATGAGGATTCTTCACAGCCGGATAAGACTGTGAAATTCTCCTCCTGTTATGTTCTTGACTGTTCGGTAGTTGTGTAGACGCAGGAGGAAGATCATGAAGCAAATCACTTCCCTGATCAGCCGCAACGTCCGCCATGGTCTGAGAAGTAGTCACACAATCCTTGACTTTGAAGTTCTTGCGTCTAGATTGTCCAGCCTCATCAGGTGGTGGTGCTTGAGGACTCTCCGCAAAGCCGACCACTTTTCGACGTTTGACAGATGCTTCTCCATCAATCAACTGACGCTTCTTGCCATGTTGAGCTTCGACAGCCAGTGCTATTTGTGCAGGGACAGGCAATTCTCCGTTGTTTGTCGGCTGGGAGGTTCGAGGTAGGGAAGCTGTAGAAATAGAGTCGGNGGGATCAAGATATTGCTGAGCATAGTCATCGCCATCAGGACGAGTCTCATCATCACCTCCAGCGTCTGGTGCAGCATTAAGATTGGGTTTCTGGGCTTGGGTCAAGGCAATTTCGCGAGCAAGTTCCTCATCAGACTCATACGACTGGTCGTCCGATGCGAGCTGCAGGATGCTAGACTCGTTCACAAGAGCATCCCCGANGTCAAGTCCTTCGTCAGCGAGTCTTTGCGTCAGGTTTTTGGGCGTATCAACTGACGCGAATTGCCACTTTTCGTGGAAGAGCTCTTCAATGCTTTCGAGGGTAGTCTGTACCGGGAACTCTTCTTCACGAGGCTTGACGAAAGTGTCGAATGACGGAGCGCTTCCGCCCATCCTGTGTCGCTCGTCCTTGGCAAGCTCTTCTACCATCTTGCGAAACTCTTCCTCGTGTATCCAGCCGCCGTTTTCAGTATTACGTGGATCATGCGACATGGAGACGAGAACTTCTGGTGGAAATGGGCTGCTGCCAGGATCTGTGATGCCCATGCGTTTCTTCCGTCTGATTGTTTCATCCCTCCACAGACCAGCCATAGACTGCACAAACTTTTCCTCGGGTGCCAAATGGTTCAGACGTTCGACAAAGTCGTGATGTAGCGACCTATCCTTGACTTCGTGTCTGTTCAAGATGTCTTGTACACGGATGTCGATCTCAACACTACAATGGCTCTGGCGTTGAAATTGGTCCACATTGAGACGTTGCGAGTCTGGAATGGATCTGTCGTGCCATTCGTGGTAGGGATTGACAAGATCTGCCACATCTGGAACTGGATCGCGGAAGAATGGGTTATTCGTGTCAATATAGTTGCAGCCGTACAGGTTGAAGTCGCACATCCACTGGGCAAGAAACTGCAGATGACTCTCGTAGGGCTGGAAGACTTGCTTCAAGATAGCACCTTGGTGAAGCAGATCGGAGAGACGGGTCATGTTGGAAGGATTGAGAAGATAGACCTTCAGGAAGTATTTGAAGCCGACATGGTAGCCGAAGTATGGAACACCCTTGACGAGGCTAATATGGGCGACAAAGACGGCTTTGGCATCTGCCATGTTTCTTCTATATGATACCGCGAGGGCATGATCGATGGATAGCCGAAGGGCTGCGATGTACTCGTCGACAGAGGTGCGGTCGAGTGGGCCGGTGTATTCGATGTAGAGGTACGGAAATGCGCCGTGAATGTGTAGGCACACTTTCTGACCAGTCTCGGTTGCGCCGAAAACTCTGACTACAGGAACTTGAGGGAGGTTCCTCTGCGACAGCAATGAAGGATCACCCCATAGTGGAGGGTCGAGCGGTCCAGGATATGCTTGATAGTGGTCCAGACAGTTCAGTCGGACACGGCAGAGCACCATGACGGACCTGTGTCGGGAGGATGCGCGAGACAAGTCGAGGTCTTCAATATCATGTTCGATTCGTTCGGCGCATGGGACGCGTAGGTTTGGCGATTGCGAGATGTTTTGCCACCGTCAGTCGCGTGGAATGGAAGGTGCGACCCAGGAGACGCGATTCGGAGAGGACATCAATTTGCACACGCGACTCTGCATAAACACGCACAGCTGCGGGCCGAGCCGTAACCAGACGTGCAGGAGCCAATGACGAGGGTAAACACATGAAACAAACACCTTCTCCGCGTGAAACAAACGCCATTGCAGCCTGATCTTTGATCAGGGAAGAACTTGGAACATTCATCTCTGGTCCAACTACTGCAGTCCAAGTCTCTCACTCGTCAGACGACCATCTCTACTGCAGCAATCATGGACATCTTACTGGCCAAAGTCACCCAGCAGGCTATGAACTATGCTATTCGTTCTGGCATCGCAATCACAAGCACATATGCCATTCGACAGTGCACAAGACTGGTCAAAACGGCACCCAGAGGAGGCAAGCGGGAAGAGCTGCTCAACCTCCAAGTGCGACTGGAAAGCAAAATCAGAATCATCTCACCAGCCATCGATATGATAGAGTTGATTGCGGCTCGTGGAAACACTTCTCTGGAATCTGCCGTCACTCTGACCAAAGATTTGCGCTGGGAAATTCAGGCGCTGGGAATTCGTCTTGCTAATGCCGCCAACGAGGAAGAGTTGTATCGGCGGAAGAGTTCACGGGCAAAGTCAAAAGAGCAGAATGAGCTTGAGCTACAACTCATTGTTTCGGATGTCAGAAAGTTGCTTGCTCGCATCGAAGATGCTGTGCCACTGATCAATCTTGCCATCACCACTTCCGGAGTTAACTTGTCCACAAATCTNCCCGCTACAGTTTCGCCATCTCGCCTCTTGCAAGCCAGCACTTTTCTCACAGCAGCAGACTCACAGTATACTGCAGCTCTTGGACAAAATGTTCAAGTCGGTCCAGTCTATACACTTTCTGTATACATGCTCTTCGCCAGTCACACCAATAGACCGCATGATGAGGAAACTGCCCGCGAAGCTACATGGAAGGAGGTCATTCACAAAGCCAGAGTCAAGCTGGTGCGTGTACCACTGGACAGTCTGTACAACTTGCCCGGGAACTTGACAACCCCGAGCGGGGCACGCTACTTTCCTAGGGAGTTACCATCTGATAACTCATCAGTTGAGTATGCCTACCAGCTGGTTGTGATTGAGGACTTGGACGACGACAGAGTACACACCTTCGAAGAAGACGAACCTCAACCTGGTCCNTTCGAAGAAGTCGCTCTTGCAGGCATTCGAGATGTCATTCCCATCCACGAGATCTCCAAGATATTCTACGCGGATACTGGCAAGATTCTCAACATTGGCTCTGAAGGCGAGACCAACAACCCCATCCTCCTTCTCAAACGCGACATCCATGCAGAACCACCGAGACGCATGATGGAGAGACGATACACCGAAGATCAAGATTACTATGACGATGACGAGGAAGATGAACGACCACAAACACAAGAGAGTGACGATACAGACTTGGACGAACAAGCACAAATCAATGCCCAGCTCCTGCAAGACTCAACATCACAGCTTCGAAGCGAAATGGAAGAGGCAACAGCACAACACGACCCTGATGCTCACTGGCGGCTTCCTCCAGATCTAGACCCAGAATGGATAGCCTTTGAAGTCTACACCGAAGAACCTCCCTCCGACGATGAAGATGAAGAAGACACATCAACTCCAGGCCCTACCACCACACCTCGGCCTCGTCAAGCCTCCCTAGACCCCTCTCTCACCAACGGTCTCTCCTCCCTGAATCTGCAGTCCTCCTCGCCAACCACACCTTCAAACCAGCAACTTCTTCTCCCATCCCCTTCNCCCTCAACACCCCAAACCACCATCCGCACATCCTTGTCTTTGCTCGAAATGCTCATCCGCCTCACTGCCCTCCAACAATTCCGCCAGTCCTCACACCTAACCATCGAAGACGAACTCCTAAACTTTTTCCTCGAAGACAGCGCAACCACCGGCGCAGGCTCTAATGCCGAGTACCGTCAACGCGTGCGCAGAGATGCGCGTCGCAGAGTAGGCTTCGATCCCTACGACGAAAGCCCAATCAAAAGACGCGGAGAGGAATACTTGCAACATCCTCGGAGTGGCAATACACCAGCAAGAACCTTTGCAGCAGAGGGGGAAAGCGAGTATGAGAGGGGATACAGGGAGGCGAGTGAGGGGTTAGGGTGGAGTGGGGAGGTGAGGCAGAGTATAGAGTATCCTGGGTACTTTTCGGGACAGAGGAGTTCGAGTAGTATGCCGTCTAGTCCTTCACCTAGAGGAGTTACGCCTTCGAGGGAGAAGGCAAGTCAGAGTCCTGGGGCGCCGGAGCAGAAAGGCAGGAAAGGTGTTTTGAGGAAGAGGGAAGAGATGCCTAAAAGTCCGCTTGGAAGACAGAGTCCGAGTTCGTGAGTAAGCATGGCTGCAAGGAGGACAGAGAAAGAAGAAGAAAGCATTTCGCATCAAATGTATAGCATCAGCAACAGCGTCAGCATAGCATAGCATAGCATAGCATAGAACAGCATCAGCATAGCATAGCGATTCCTTGACCTCGTCTTTGCTTTCAAAGGGCCACCCACATCCAACCCCTTCCCTGCCTTCTCTGCTCCAACCAAGCACGAAATTCAACCATTGCCCTACCCACCCTAAACACTCCTACAAAAACCAACCCCGCATCTCCCAAACACCAGTAAATGACAAAACCAACACACAGCAAATGAATAAATCAGTCCAAGTCTATTCCCAATCTTCCTCGTCGCTTTCTTCGTCAATCTTCGCCGCTGCTTTGACCTCGCTCTTTTCGTCTTTGGGCGAGCCGGTTGCGCGGCTGGTTGTGCCCGAGACAATGTCGTAGGAGGCGTCGCTGGAGGAGACGGATTTTGTTTCTTCTTCGTGGTGTTGTGGTTCGGCCTTTGTTGTTGATGTGGTGGGTTGTGTAGGTGCGGTAGAGGAGGCAGTGGGTGTGGCAGTGGTGGCAGGAACAGGAGTCTTTTCTTTGTGGGTGTGGGTGCTTTGTCTTCTTCGTCGTCAGAGTCGTCGGAGCCCCAGGTGAGGTCTTCGTCTGTGGATTGTGATGCTCCTGTTGTTGAACCTTATCAGTGACTGAGAATGTATGGTGAATGGTGGGAAATACATACCCTTGAGGACTTCTCGTCTTCTGACTTCTTCTTCTTGGATGACTTTGCGCAAAAAGTAGTAGCGTGTCCAGAAGATTGCGTACTCGACTTTCTCGGGCACGAGTTTCTCCATTGCTCTCCGCAGCTCTGGGTACTTTTCGAGATCTGCAGCTATAGCGTCTGTCTTTGCCGAAATGTCGAAGTCTTCTGTAAATTGGCCGTACTCGGGACTATCGGGATCGCTTGTGAAGCTCTGAGCTGAGGTATGTATAACATGCAACTGTGCATCAAATCTGCTGGAATGAATAACTCTTTTGCCTTCTGCGTCGTTGGTTTCGAAGAGCACTTCTGTACTGCCTGAGGCAGAAGGAGCGGTTACGGTAACAGCATCGCGGAGGAAGGACTTTATGCCGGTTCCGAACTTTAGAAGTGCTTCGTCTGCTGCGTCTTCTGCTTGCTGTATCTTTTGGAGATTGAGGTTCGCCGTTGCGGCCGTGGCTTTGGAACGTAGGAGGGAGACGAGGGAAGTGGCTTCTTTGACAATGTCGGCGGGGAGCGAGTCTGGTCTTGTTGCTGCAGCTCCCGGTTGTGTGTCTGTAACTGCTTCCTTCTCTTTAACCTCTGCGCCTTCTGGCAACGCAAACGTAGGGTCTGAGAAAGACGTGTTTGCAGCCCCGGCATCAGGGTTTATGGATATGTTCCTCGTGCTCTCGACAATGCTCTTCTGCAGCTCCCCCTGCCACTTTTGCGGCTTGTTCACTGCGGCTGGCATATTCCTTTTGCGCATCGGAATATAAACTCTCGCCCTGCTTCTTTGCTTGCGACCAGAAGCCGCCGAGTTTTGCTCCCCAGGGTGATGACGAGACGGCTTTGAAGGCTTGTTGAAACTCGGTGTTGAGGTCGGTGGGAGGGCGGTCGGTGGTGTTTTGTTGGCCTTCGCGGTCGGAGGGCAGGGACTCTTCTTGGATTTGGTCGTAGGCAAAGTCCATGGTGAGGGGTGGGTAGCGATGTGGATGGATGGTGATGGTGTGGAAAGTGTCAGGAGCTTGAGGGGCTTCACCGCTGGTGGGGAGAAGCTATTCAGGGTCTCTGTTCACATGCAAGATGATGGCGTTCTGGAATTCAGCTGTTTGTGCTAATTTATAATCAAACATACTCAAAAAGAGCTTCATCAATTGGGGTTGTGGTCTAGTGGTATGACATCTTCTTAGCATTGCTCTTGCGAGTATTACTGAGTGGAGAAGGTTCTGGGTTCGATTCCCAGCTACTCCATTTTTGCATCCTTCCAGCCATGACTAGAGTTCAAAGGTGTGCTCATCTTACTTGACAGTCTCTTTTAGCTTTTTTTCTTGCTCATCGTGTTACTCGGCTTCCCTTGCGGATTGAAGCTTCGCAGATGGAGGCAGTATCTCTCTACACATCTCCTCCCAAAAGAACCAAGGATCTGTTTGTCGACACGATGTACATACTTGAGCAGTAAAGTATTTTTCGGCATCTCGTATGTCAATCTACTTTATGCTTGATAGAGTTGTTGCGATGTGAGTTGTTGTACAAAAGACATGATGAGTATGAGTGAGCCTTTGTGGATGCGAGAAGCAAAAACAAAAACCGCCTTTCGCACACGCGAATCGAGACTTGACAAGACAAGACCAGCAGCCAGTAACCTGACTTGCTCATTAAGTACTCTCGGTAGATAGCAGATCTTTTGGCTCACTGTATCGCCGACAATATATGATTTTCTGTTATACTCAATGGTTACTCGTGCAACCCTGTCGATATAACACTCGTCATAGGTCTTGGCATTGCTTGCCGACGCGACGACGCGACAAGTACTGTTTTCTCTGTGGATGCCGCATTTTTCCAGACAGTATCATGCATTTCTTTACTACAATAAGTTATGTCAATCTTAAACATCTAGGGGCTGTCGCTTGCCTTCGCTCGGGACGTGACGTTGATGTCGATCCAATGTCTACATGTTGAGAACAATCTTCGCACCTCCCAACGCCCTCCCCTCGCGCGGGTGTTTCTTCGAGCAAACACAAGCACGCTGCAACAGAATGTGACAGAGGATACAGCCGTGTTATGTGAAGCATCAAAATCGACGACTTTGAGTAAGATGGATATGCCGGTCTGACAGGAGACGGCGTAAGGTACAAGCGATCTTACACGCCATCGCTTCCATGCAAGGCTCGAGGGGCTGCTTTTGTCTGTTATTCGTCAGGCTGTGCTTACCCACACGCCCACATAAGACAAGGCGCATGGCGTGGCTTGAGGACCGCAAATAAGGATGATAAGCGCCCGAGTTCTCGAGAGACACCTCCAAGGACATTTTCGCCCATCACAACTTCTCTGATCTTTCGCAATGTCGAGTCCAAGTGATTACACCGTCCTCTGGATCTGCGCACTCACGATTGAGTATGTAGCTGCGCAAACCTTTCTTGACCAAGAGGACCCCAGACCCGAAGCTGGTACAATATCAATCAGCGACACAAACGCCTATACCTTAGGACGAATTGCCGGCCACAGAGTAGTGCTTGCAGTATTGCCCAAGGGAGAGTATGGCGTAGGCTCTGCTGCAAGTGTCATCACTCATATCCTTCGATCATTTCATAACATCAGGATCGGGCTGATGGTTGGGATCGGTGGCGGTGCCCCTACGAAAGCAAATGATATTCGCCTGGGCGATGTCGTTGTCAGTTCACCCAAAGACGGCCATGGAGGAGTATATCACTATGATTTTGGCAAGGAGTTTCAGGAGCTCGGTTACAAACAGACCGGCTTCCTAGACCAGCCTCCGACTGTGGTTCGTAATGCAGTCTCTGCGCTCGAAGCAAGACACACACTCAAAGGACATTACATCAACCAGAACATCGAGAATGCCCTGATGAAGAATTCACGCCTTAGAAAAAGGGGCTATGCCTGCCCAGGTCCAGAACAGGACTGGTTGTACAAGGCCGACATAGTACATCCTACTCCCGAGGAGAGCTGTGCCGACTGTTGTGGAAATGATGTAACCAAGTTGATTATCCGGCGCCCCAGAGATGACGAAGACGATAATCCCGCCATCCACTACGGACTTATAGGTTCGGGAAACAAGGTCATCAAGGATGCCACCTTGAGAGACAAGCTTGCTCGAGAACGGGGTGTCATTTGTTTTGAGATGGAGGCTGCTGGGATCATGAACCGCTTTCCTTGTCTGATCGTTCGCGGCATCTGTGACTACTGTGATAGTCACAAGAACAAAGAGTGGCAGGGATATGCAGCGATGACCGCAGCTGCATACACCAAGGAACTTCTGATGGAAATCCCGTGTAATGCGATTGAAAAGGAAGAACGCCTTGCCGTGGCGATCGAGAGACGTGAGTGATACTGTACATTCGGAGCCTCGTAGTGCTAGTCTCACAGAATCCANGTATCAAGCGATGTTCATACCGTGGCTACCTCACTGGAAAGCATCAAAACCTCTAATCAATCGAATGCAGTCATCCGATGGCTGAAAGCTGCGGACCCTTCTGTTAACTTCAACAGAGCAATCCAAGCGCACCATCCAGGCACGGGCGAATGGTTTCTTGGCAGTGATGCATTTCAAGAATGGAAAGAACATCCCAACTCTTTCCTCTGGATTCATGGCTTGTCTGGGTGTGGCAAAACGGTTCTGAGCGCTGCAATCGTTCGGCGTCTTCTCGAGGAACAACACCCACCAACAATTTACTTCTACTTCGACTTCAGTGATACAAGTAAACAGCATTTCGAAGACATGCTCCGATCATTGTTGTCACAGCTCTACTACGAATTGCCTATAGCTCCATCCATCATACAAGAATGCTACAGTTTCCACAGACAAGGAAACCGGCAAATAGGTCTGCAACAGCTGGAAGACACACTGAGGTCTATATTAGAGCAATCGCCCGGTGTGAGAGTTGTTCTTGATGCACTTGACGAAGCCCAGTCGGCAAGCGAAATTGTGCAGTGGTTCCGGAGCCCTCATAGTTCTGAGGCTTTGAATGTGCGTTTGCTTGTTACATCTCGATCGCAGGTTGTGAGCTGGTCTCATTCAGGGAATGTGATTCCCATCCAACGGGACAAAATCAGCAATGACATCAAATCCTATGCTCGGGCTAGGCTTCATAGTGAGGAATTTAAGAACTGGAAAACTCAACAAACCCTCCGGGATGAGGTCGAGGTAACGATAGGCAATGGAGCTGGGGGCATGTGAGTGTATCCTCTCTAACGTCCAGGGCGTACTGACATGTCACTCAGGTTCCGTTGGGCAGCGCTGCAACTGGACACCCTGAAGAGATGTCACAATCGACCAGCCATCGAGAAAGCTCTTCGAGACTTGCCTATAACATTGGACGATACATATGCGCGTACGATGACTCTGATATCAGCTAGTCCACACTGCCGAGAAATCACTCTCATTCTACAGATGTTGGTATGGTCCAACCAGCACCTTACGCTCGAGGCGTGTAACGATGCAATTAGCGTGCAACCAGGGAAAAGCCCTGGCTTCTCCACGAAAGACCGGTTCTTTGTTCTCTCCGATGTTATCAATATCTGTTCTGGTTTCGTGGCAACAACAGTTTGGTCCAGCTCAGGCAACCGTGAAATTCAACATCTACGTCTCACTCATGCTTCAGTGAAAGATTACCTGTCGTCTGAAAAGATCATCAAGCCTTTACAGTGGTGTTTCAGAGAGGAAGTTGCGAGGTCAGATATTTTGCGTATATGTCATACATATCTCCGCTGTGTCGACTGGATCAACATGGGCACCCACCACAAGAAAATTGATCAAGCATTTCCCTTTGCGCAATGGGCCGCATCCACGTGGTCAGAACATGCCAGGTTTCTAGAACGGGCGAACGATGAGGTGCTGGGCTCTGTACTCGACTTCTTGCGGCACGGCCTGACGTCTTTCAAGCAATTCTTTCGATACAGCATCAAATTCTTCCCTGGTTCTGACAGATCGCAATGCTATCTGTTATATCTTGCGGCTCTTATGGGGCTCCGGGCCTTATGCATGCGACTCATACATACCGAGCTCGACGCCTGGGACTCAGAGCCACACCCTGAATCCGAGATTCGTTCCGCTGAAACGACTGGTAGGCACGATGAGTCTCCGTCCAGGTACTCAGCGGCAACAAAGACGAGACAACGTCTTGGTGTTCCCCAAACACACCTCGATGCTTCACTGGTGGCAGCAGTTTCGAATGGTTACGAGAATATCGTTCGAGACTTGCTTGATGCAGGCGCTCGTCCTGATGGGTATAGTTGCTCTTATTATGCCGAAAAGTATACCGCTCTGCAACTAGCTTCGAAACAAGGCCATGTCGAAATAGTTCGACTGTTGATCGAAGGAGGCGCTGGTGTCGATTACAAGGAAGGACCACTTGCTACGACTGCTTTATACGAGGCCTCAGAGTCCGGGCATCTTGAGATCGTGAAGATGATCCTTGCCAGACACGCTGACGCTGACCTCCCTTGTTGTGGTTGGTCGCCCCTCAGGGCTGCTGTGAGACGCGGTCATGCGGCTGTGGTTCGGGCTCTGATATCCGCTGGTGCTAATATGGGTGGCCGACCTGTTGACTATTTACCAACGATGAACGAATCCGAAAGAATATTTTCGAGGGCCAGAAGACCATGGCATCATACGAACATCTTCGAATCGGACGATATTACTCCATTGATGATAGCCGCACGCCAGCGAGACCTGGAAATGGTTCAATTGTTGATAGACAACGGTGCCGATATGGAAGAAAAAAGACCTCAAGGGCCGAACAACACTACATAGGGCCACGCAGTCGTGTGAGAAGATCATTGTGGAAATCTTGCTGGAACGTGGTGCACTCATAGATGCCTTAGGGCCAGATGGTAATGCTTTGACAGTAGCCGCAGCGTCTGGAAGATCTGATATGGTGGATGTTCTACTAGACCACGGTGCAGACGTAAGCGAACATAAGTGGCACGCTCCACTACTGGCTGCTGCTGGCAGCGGCCACATGGATGTCGTACTGAAGATTCTGGATCGTGGAGTGCAGATAAACAAATCGGGTCCGCTTGGCACTGCTCTACATCAGGCCGCTAAAAACAACCTTGAGACGCTTGTCAAGATACTGCTCGAGCAGGGAGCTGTGGTCGACGCACACGACGAGGAATTCAGAACTCCACTGCAGATTGCTACCGATGGAGAACACCTCGGGATCATGAGACTTCTGATCCAAGGTGGCGCAGATGTAAATCGGGATGAAGGCAGTGCACCCCTTCCGATTGATGCTTATCAATTCGCTAGGGAATCCTCAGAAAGACTTTGGCTTCGATCTCTATGTGGGTATGGGGAGACTCGACTGAGACGACAGCATGACGACTACGAGTGTTTGAAGAAAGCACCGATTCTCTCCAGGGTCCTGAGCCCGTTACGGATCGCGGTGATCAAAGGCTCACTGCAAGCCGTCAAACTACTAGTTGACAATGGAGCAGATGTCAACAAAGGGGACGATATTCACCACTCCAACTTGCTGCTTATATGGGTCGAACATACATCGTGGAGGCAATTCAGAAGTGTGGTGTGCACGCAGCCACATTAGTCCCAGAGGAAATCCACGCAGACAGTAACGTACGAGTCGTTGAACCTCTTTTGGTTACGGAGAGAGCTTCAAGTCCAAACGAAGACTTGCTTCGGCCATCGCAAAGGACGCGGAGTATCTCGGCTGC
This sequence comes from Aureobasidium vineae, assembly GCA_903819635.1. Lineage (NCBI taxonomy): Eukaryota > Fungi > Ascomycota > Dothideomycetes > Dothideales > Saccotheciaceae > Aureobasidium > Aureobasidium vineae. The sequence continues at coordinate 126,732 of CAIJEN010000006.1, forward strand.
AACAACATTGAGGCGATACGTCTGCTTCTGGAACAGGGTGCTCTGACCACCAATGACTTGATACTAGCCCTCTACTATGCCGTGCAGACAGGGCGTAGAGATATTGTCCACCTGTTTCTCAAACACGGGGCCAATGTCAGCGAATCATCTGTCTTCCGGTACGAAACCAGCATCGGGGGCGGCTTTCGATTCGTAAGGTGGAAACCCTTGCCAACTGCTGCTTTCCATGGCCGGCAAGCGATGGTACGCCTGCTTTTACACAGTGGCGTTAAAATCAACGACACGAGCGAAGGCAGCTGCGCCTTGACTTCAGCTGCCGCTGGCAGACAAGAGTCAACCATGAAGCTACTTGTAAGGAGGGGCGCAGATATCGATCTCGCAATCCATTCGGCATGGAACTGGGAGAGCAACGCGAAGAGGATTGCGCGGAGAGTTTGTCGTCTCCAGGAGTCGTCACCTCTGCATTCAATGAGCCACACACAAGAGTTTCCCGAAGACCTAGACCTGATACGTCAAGGTGCTGAAGCATCACAAGAGGTAAGTTGGTCGCAACAAGGCGGCAAAAACATCCTTCTTACCAGTCTCCTCTACAGATCACCAGCATCTTCTCAGAAGCTCGTTGGACCCAAATAGACCGCCGCCTCGTCAACCGACAAGCCCTCAAAGAAGCGCAGGAACGCTTTGTAGAGCGCTGGGATTGCGTAATCATACTGCGCGTCTTGACCGAAGACGAAATACAAAAGCTAGCCGACAGAACATGCGAGATCAGAGGTATATTCTTCCATGCCACCAAGAAGGTTGCTTTGACTACGATTACATACAGCTGACATGGTTCACCCAGCCCGTATGAAAGGACATGCGCGCAGACGACATACACGAGACGAACGTGCAGATGACGATGGCTACGTTGACGACAGCGAAGACGAATATGCTCCTAGAGTAAGCCGTGAGGCTTCGAGAGTACGACTGTTGTCGAGTCGTTCCCGGTCACGAACCGCAAGGGGCACCATTGGCAGGAAGTTTACACCCCTGATCGAGAAACAGCTTCATGATGATGTGGAAAAACACTATCAATCAATCACCTTCGAGAAATCGCTCAAACGTTTCTCCTTCGAGGAGCTAAGATTAGCCGATCACAACCAGCTGAACGGAACATATAACACATCGAGCACAGACTGTGATCTATCCGCTGCGCCTACTGCTTTCCAGCCCAAGGACATGGAGGAGCCGGTGATGGACTCGCAGCGATTGCACACACTCAGCTTTGGTGTGAAACCACACAAGAAGACTCAAACCGCACAATCGACGTCGTTGCCCCGCTCACAACCTTCAAAGAGTGAGACGATCGAGGAGAAGTAATCGCCGCTCGAAGGAATTCGCTGAAGTGCCAGTGAAGATTGAGAACTCGTCTTCGATTGAGACTCGCCAAACAACAGAGACAGCAGACACCCAATCAGCTCCTGCGATCGAACCGGTGCCTGCTCCGACTTCCAAGGTTGACACCAGTGCGTCAAGATCTTTCTTTGGTCTGTCCTCAGAACCCGAGACGGGAATCAGGAGTAAATCATCCTCTGTGTTGAGCTTCAAGCCTGAGTCCACACAACCCAAGACCAAATCTCGTTTCAACTTTACCTCTTCGAAAGACACAGCTTGCTTGTCGCATCGTTATCGCTACACAGGAACTTACCATCTCGCCCAAGCTTCTGGATTTGTGTTCCATGACTTTGTGCATCGCTTCACGAGTCCGGATTGGTTGAGCACGTTGAGGGACATTTTGCTGGTGCTTGTGATCTTGTGGGTGGTGATGATGGTGATGGAGCAAAGCAGGGGGCAAAGAAGCTGTTTGAGAGGAATGTGGACTTGGATGTCGAAGACAGTCTGCTGTTTGTGCCTTCTGCTGTTTTGGATGTGGATGAGCAGGGCATGGGGAAGAAATCAGGGGTCAAGAGTGTGTTGTTCAAGACGAGGAAGAGGATCGGTGTTGATGGGGGTCAGAGTGTCCTTGCTGTTAGGGAGTGATGGGGTACAGCCTTGAAGTGGAGCATCAGAAGGAGTTTGTTTCAAATCAGAGGCGCTCGGAAGATGGGAAGGGTTGAGGAGGGTTTGATAGCGTTCTTTGAGTTTTTGGAGACGAATGGAGAATTTAGGAGATTTTCTCAATAGGCTGTTAAAGGTCACAAATGTTTTCGTAAATCATACTGTCTCCAGTGAGAACTCTCCTTTTACAAGCTACCTCAGTGGACTCGTCTGTATACTGAACTAGGTTGTGCATTTTATAGTCATCTTAGATGCAGGTAAGTTATGGGAGACGTGGTAACCCCTGAGCAGAGGAGTATATCCGTCCATCTCAAGAACAGTTTCCTGCTCCGTCTTCAGATGACCAGGATGGTCGCGTGCACATGCGACAGATCTGGAAAAACTTTGAGATTTTTGCACAACAAAATACGGATGTGCGCCTTCCATAGACACCTTGTCGAGGTGCCATCAATATTCGTACAGACTTGATCTTCCTGATATGCATTACCAAACACGGCACAAAACTTGACCACCAATCTTTCTCTCGACACACTCTCTTGCCTCCATGATGCCCTTGTCGGTGCTGACGAAAATGCATTCGCCAACTTGTCTCAAACCCCTAACAAATTTGCAGTCTTTACCCCTCACAATCTCGCCCAACTCATTGCTGCTCAGCCAAATGCGCTTGGTGGGCTTTGACAACAACTGCATCTTGCGCAACACGGGCTCGCCATCCCAGTACTTCATGCCCAGCCATAGACGCCTGCTGGCACGGTTTTGCTGTGTGACGTGCTCGGCTTCTTGGACGGTTGTTGATGAAGCAGAAGGTGCGTCGTCGGAGTGGGTGGGTGGGAGTAGTTTTGCGGGTGGTGTGGGGCCGCCGAGGGTGACGGTGGAGAGGAAGCCTTGCTTTTGGAGCAGCAGGGAGAGCGAGAGGTGGAGTTTGGAGAGGGGGACGGAGGTGAGGCCGAGGCGGGCGAGGGAGGCGTTTTGCATGTGTGAGCAGACGTGGGCGAGGTTGACGAGAGACATGGTGGTGGTGTTGGGTGTCGCCCTCTCGGCGCGGGTGTGGTGGGTGTTGGATTTGTTTGTAGAAACCCTGGGTCGCCTGGAAGATGTGTGGACCAGAAGTGAATGCGCGTGGCTGGAGTGAATGTGTAGTTGGTATAGGCAGATGGTGATAATTAATTCATGGACCTCCGCTGCGACCGACTTTCTCACATTCTGTTGCAAGTCTTGGCGCCGGGCATAAGTCCTTAAAAGCGGCCAATCAACGTGCGGCGTGTCGCTCTCACCACATCAACCATCCAATCCTGTTTGCAACACAGTAAGCGCCCGATTGCTTGCAGCCATATCTGCTGCCACCAATTGCATCTCAAAGACCAAGGCGATTACAAGTGATGCCATCTATATATTCAGCCCCTCACCCCCACTATCCACATGTCTCCGCTCGTTCTCCTACTGCTGGGCCTGCTGCTCAAGTTTCCCACGGCCTTTTCCATTGAATACATATTCAATTACCTCTGCACTGATTACGTCGCCCATCTGGTCGAGTTTGTCGAGGCTTATATTCATGTTGTTGACGTCGTGAGATATCAACCACACCGAGAGAGATTGCAGAGAGAACGTCAGACTCGTCCGTGAATATGCCTCCCTTGCCAGGAGAGACTTTACTGCTCAACATGTAGGTTGAACGCTCCTCTTACTCTTTTCTCGTGTCTAACTCGACAAAGNNCTTTACAGATGTACATACCTACTTCAACCAGCCTTCGTCGAAGCCTGTGCATCATCGCTTTGACAAGGGCTCGTATCTGTATCTCTACTACAACTCGACCCAGCGTCGGGCACGTCTTGAGATAGCCAATTCGGCTGGCACTCCCGATCAGGATGCCTTCAATGGCNNTGTATGTCTGAGTCTTATCGTATCTCCATTCCGCGCGGTTGGCTGACCGAATTTTGCAGACTTGGATCATGCCATGTTGACCAACACATACAAGCATCCTAACCTGTTCACCATAGCTGTCGAAGGTATCAAGCATGGTGGGACTTCACCACGTCCTGCAGACCACTCGCATTGGCACCTCCCAGCTTTTGGCCTTACACATGAGCACAAGTATCTGTACAAGATACACACGCTGGACCTCTACCTGTGGACTGCCAATGATGCCATGAAGTTGCTGGATCTGATAAAGCGCATCATGCCTCATCAACACCTCGACATCACCGAGGCAGCACCACCTCCGGACCACGATGGCAGCATGAGTCCAGTGGTGCAACAGCTAGAGAACATGGCTATCCATACTCCTCCTCATGCTCGAGCACCAAGCACCGCGTCAAACCTATCTAGTCAGAGTCGACATGGCCATACACCTGAAGGTCAGAGGGCGGTGTCTCTACAGTCAGCTCTGGCATCTGCACCTTTGTCGGCAGCTCAGTTGGCGCCATACAACCCCGCGGCACCTGCAGCTCCTGAGCCAATTGCTCATCGTGAAAAGACGCCACCACCTATTGATGCAGGCGGTGGGACAGGTCTTGCGGCTGCGGCGACTCACGAGCAGCCTGGTGCTTTCACCACAGCTGGTGCTCAGTATCACCAAGCTATGCCACAAAACACATTTCCTGGTCCACCACAGCGAGCGACAAGTATAGGCTCTTTTCCGCCTCCGCCGCCTCTCGCTGCACACTCTCCGCACCCTGGCCTGCAGACGGCGCATTCATTTGCAGGACCTCCGAGCAGTTCACAAAGCAGTACGCCTCAGCAGCAGCATGCTCAAGCACAATATGCCTCTTACCCGCAACACCAGTCGGCACACTACCCACAATCTCCAGGCTTCCAAATGCACACACCGCTGCAGTCGCCAGGAATCCCAAACACACCCAGCCAGCCACCCGCATATGGCATACACACACCTCTACAGTCACCAGGATTTACACCACAACATACACCTCAATCCCCAGGACTAGCTCATGCTCCTCATGGAGGCTTCTCAAATTATACATATGGATCACAGTCGTCGCAGCCAACGTTGCCGACAGAAGCATATGCGGTACACAGTCAATCGTACAGACCGACAGAGCAGGAGGCAGCGCATGGACACGGGCCCAAAGTAGCGGCGCAACCACCGAAACCTGGAGGATTTGAGGAAAGGCTGAAGAAGACGGAGAAGGGGGTGGGGAGGTTTCTGAGGAAGCTGGATCAGAAGATGTAATAGAGAGAGTGTGGAAAGTGGTGCCGATGTCGCAAAGTTTGGCGGGGATGACGTGCGGGCTGTCAGGGTCAGGGCGAGCCAAAAAGTTGTCGAAACGGCAATAATACACTTTCCAGATAGCTACAGGTTGTGAATTGACTATTGCAAAGATGAATTGTGGTGGAGCGTGGCCGGTGTTTGAAGCGCCGTCGCCAGAAAATGGTGTTGCTAGTGGTGAGTCAAGCACGAGTTGGACCAAGATGCAGCACGCGACTGGAGATGGCCTGAAGCTGCGATAAGCAACCTTCCTTCTTGGATAGCTGCACCATGTCGTCGCGGTCTCGATTACGCTTGTCGCTGACGGTGGATTCGTCCAACGCAGGCTCAGAAACGGATGAGCAGCTCCTTCCGCAACGACCGTCATTTCCCGGTGACAGAAAGGGCAGCTACCCCCAAGACACCGAGACGCAGCAACAACCGCACAACCTTCCCACCCTCTCCCACCGACTACGCCACGATGCTTCCATCCTCGCCCTCGCCCTCTCTGACAATGCCGTCTTTGCCGGCACTCAGCGCGGCGAGATCCTCGTCTACTCGCTCGACACATACGACCGCATCGCCCTGCTCGAAGCGCACAAGAGCAGCGTCCTCGACCTCTGCATCTGCCCCGACGAAAACCTGCTCTTCTCCACCGCCGCCGACCGCATCACAAACGTCTGGGACCTGGACACCTACCAACACGTCTACTCGCTATACTCGCGCTACGATACCGGCGATGTCTTTTGCGTTGCTTACTCGTCTCTGCTGCGGACCGTCTACCTCGGCGCACAGAACACCAGTATCCAGTGGTATGACTTGAAAGAGAAGGATCATAGACCGAAGCCAAAGTTGAACGATCATCCGTCGTTAAGGGAAGATCCCTTCTTTGACTCGCGGGGGCCTGGTGGTGTCAGGACTCCTAGACCGGCAGATCAAGGTCTTCCTGCGAGGCATGCTGCTGGAGGTGATGTCTTGGAGATTGATCGGGACAATATCAAGCACTTTGCGCACTATGGCTATGTCTACTGTATGATGTTGGCAAAGGGTGTTGTGCCTGATGCTCCCGGTGATCAGGTCTTGATTTCTGCTGGCGGAGACGGCGTCATCAATCTGTGGACCATGGATGCGAATCGTGGAGGTGCTATCGATCTGCTCTACACGCTTGACGATGGCAGGGAGGAAGGCCAGTCTATCTTGTCCATCGCCATTGACGCTACCTTCCTTTACTCTGGTCGAACTGGTGGTGAGGTCAACGTCTGGGACTTGGAGACGAGACAGCTCGTTCGAAGCTTGAAGGCTCATAGAGACGACGTCCTGTCAATCTGTATTGGCGGCGGCTATATGTTCTCGGCCGCCGTAACTGGTTATGTCAGGGTGAGTAGATCGTCTTCTGATACATTGACATTATTCTAACCTGCAACANNGAAATTCGATCGCCAATACCAATGCGCCAGCAGACTTCGCGCTCACGAGGGTCAGATTCTGACATCGGCCTTCACATATCACAAGGGCAAACCTTTGTACGTGACTGGTGCCAATGACAACACCGTCGCTGTTTGGGATGTCAGCGATTGCATCATGTCTCCCACTGCTGTCAAGAGGACCACAGACGAGCAAATGCTTGACCATCTCAAACGCTTCATCGCCTACCGCACCGTCTCTTCTGATCCCAAGTACAAGGGTGATTGCCGTCGTGGCGCCTCATACCTGCGACAAGTCTTCAAGAGCTTTGGTGCTGTCACTGAGATGCTGCCAACCGAAGACGGCTCCAATCCCGTCATCTTCGCTCGCTTCAGAGGAAACCCAGCTACTGCAGCAACTAGGAANAAGATTTTGTTCTACGGTCACTACGATGTCGTGGCTGCCGACAACGAGCAAGGCAAGTGGGCTACTGATCCTTTTGTCATGGAGGGCTTGGACGGTTATCTCTACGGAAGAGGCACTTCAGACAACAAGGGTCCGATCATGGCTGCCATCTTCGCCTGCGCCGAACTCATGTCTGAACGGGCCCTTGGCTCAGACGTCATTTTCCTCATCGAAGGTGAAGAAGAAAGTGGTTCGCGCGGATTTGCAAATGCCGTCAAACAGCACAANAAGAGCATCGGAGATGTCGACTGGATCCTGCTTGCTAACAGTTATTGGCTGGACGACTCGATACCCTGCGTCACCTACGGTCTTCGCGGCGTTATTCACGCTACTGTCCAAGTTGAAAGTGATCACCCTGATTTGCACAGTGGTGTTGACGGAAGTTCGCAGCTTGACGAGCCGTTGAAGGATCTTGTCATGTTGCTGTCTACCCTGACGGGCACTCATGGCAAAGTCAAGATTCCTAGCTTCTACGACCCTATCCCAGAGTTGAGCAAGGAAGAAGAGATCTTGTATGAAGACATCACACAAGCCTTGGTCGCCAGGAATCCAGATCTTGGTGATCCACGCGACCTTGCGCTTTCCCTGATGCGTCGCTGGCGAGAGGCTTCGTTGACAGTTCATCGTTTCCAAACCTCTGGTCCCGCAAACGCAACCATCATCCCTAGACTCGCACAAGCAGCACTATCACTTCGTCTGGTGCCAAACCAAGAAGCAGACACTGTCGGCGAAGCACTAACCAAATACCTACAATCAGAATTCAACAAGCTCGGCTCACACAACCGCATGACCGTCACCATCGACCACCAAGCCGAACCCTGGCTCGGCGACTTTAACAACCAAATCTTCCAAACCCTCGACAAAGCCATCATGGACGTCTGGGGCCCCATCCCCGAAGTCCCTCAACATCGCAGAAAGTCCTCGCTCGCTGTAATCAAGGAAAACGCCCTCAAAGTCACCATTCCCAAAAAGGAAGAAGTGCAAAACTCACACGCGTCCAAACCCTCACCCACCACATCTTCCGTGCTCGCAAACGGCGGTCCCAATACCTCTGCATTATCAGACATCACCAATGATCCCATATCTCTACCTCTCCCACAGCTATCTGCAAAGAAACCGCGTACCAAACCTCTGTATATTAGAGAAGGNGGTTCCATTCCCGCAATCAGGTTTTTGGAAAAGGAATTTGGGGCGCCGGCTGCGCATTTCCCCTGCGGCCAGGCCTCAGATTCTGCACATTTGGATAACGAGAGATTGAGATTGACGAATTTGTACAAGAGTAAGGATATCTTCAAGCGGGTGTTTGGGGAGTTGCCTATGAAGTAGTTGAGGGATGAAGATGAAAGGGTGGAGAGTGCAGAGTTTGATATTCTTTGGTATGAGGGGTTCTTTTTGCATAGCATGAATTGAGGAACTTTGGAGATGTAGATACAGACCACAGACACTGAATGAGGGCGGGGGCGTTTTTTTTTTTTTTTTTTAATGTTTCCATAGCAAGCATATTCTCAACAGAGAAGAATCAGAGATACCCACATCTTGTTAGATTTCTACCCTTGCAACTCTCGCCCCATATGTTGCAATCGTTCAATCACAGTGTTCGCTATAGCAAATGCAACAATACTGTTTTTCCTAAAACAGAGCGATAATCATGGAGAACCCCTTTGCTCGCATACAGCCGAAAGCCGATAGCAGGACGCGCGTCCTTTCCCAGCCATAGAAAGCTAAGGATTAGCACTAAAGAGCTTGACGAGGCTTGACAAAGGCTTATTCCCCCCTGTCGAAAAGGCTTGGATACGAGCACTAAGGATTGCTAGTATGGTTTGGGTAGGTGCATGATTATACGATAATCGTGTTCGGTTACGGGAATAAAGACATTGGGATGTCTGTCGTAGCGATTGGAGGTAGAGGAAGGCAGGTCTCGTGATCCATTGGATAACCCTGCTTCAACTGACCAGACTATTATGACTGTAAGAATGCACGATAGAGTCAAAGATAGGGAGATGGCCAAGGAGAGGGCGTGAACTCATGCGCTCTCAGTGGGTGCGCTCCAAACCTCGAAAACATTGTGCATTATTACAGTACCTTCCAGTCGCTTTGCTGGGATTGGAGATTGGAATAAGGATCCGTCTAGTCATGATCATGTATAGAGAAAAAGAAACAAAAGCCACATTACACCATGTCACTCCACTCATTATAAGCCTTGATTTCCGGCCCTTGCCAATTTTCCCCATAAGGATTGACTCTTTCACCGGCGAAAAAGCCGTCGTGGGCGGACTGCAAGATATCAAGCCATGAACTGGGTTCCGGCTCTTTGAGCCATTGGTTATGGATATGATATGTCCAGGCCCCGCGGAAGAAGTTTTCGAGCGTGCGGTTGTTGGGTGGGTATTTATCTTCATTGAGGCGGTAGTCTTTGACGATGCCTGCTTTGCGCAGAGCTGCAATCTCAGAGGCAGAGGAGGTGAAGGAGTCCATGGGGCCAGGCATGGGTGTGATATTGATGTGGTTGGACGAAGTTGCGGTATCCATGGGAGCGACATTGCGAGGGAACTTTGCAGACTTGAGAGATTGCGATACCTGAGATAGAATCCCTTNTTTGGGTGAAGATGTTGTGTTGAGGTTCAAGTGGTCGAGTTGGGGGCCATCGTAGCTTTCCCATTCATCTTTCAGGGCGTTTGGTTTGCCTTTGAAGACGGCGCTGTAGTCGCGAAGACAAGGGACTGTGCAACGGCCCTGACGGTCCCAGTTGAACTCAGTCCAGATGGGGTCGAAGGCGGCGGTTTCGAGCATGGGAAACTCGAGATCACGGCCCTGTTTCCAGATCATGCGGCCAATGACTCGAGGATGAAAGTTGAGACCCATACGAACGCCGCCTCGTAACAAGTAGCTGGAAAGAGAGGTGTTGGCAGACAGAGACATGATGGCTGTGTTGTAGTCTCCTGGATTGTTGTGGGCTCCCCATCGCTCAGCAAAGTCGTGCTTTTTGGGAATGAGCAAAGGTCGCATGTCGCGGAGCATCAGGGCATCCATGTCCAGGTAAACACCTCCATGCTGATGCAAGATGATAAATCGTACCGTGTCGGAGATTGCTTGGGNGAAGAAGGTCATTTGCTTGGGTGTGAGAGTGATCCATTGCTGGCCATTGACGTCCTCGATGAGACCATCTGCAATAGCAACTTCGCCCTGAGCGTTTGGCTTACCCTTGGTCTTGTAGTAGCCCACTCCATCTGTATTGTCAAACTCCTTTGGTAGAGGCATCCTGGTGGGGAATTTCCAGGGCAAGACTTTGATGTCGCCTCGCTCGACCAGCGGCAGGAAGCGAGCAAACAGGGCGTCGTGGTTCAGTAACTTGTCGACAGCATCGGGAGCTCTGTCGGTATCTGCCCAGAGCCAGAGTCGACTGCAGGGCAAGTTTTGTGTGTAGAGGTAGGACTTGACAAAGGCTTCGAGACGCCATGTCGCGGGGCCGGCCCAGTAGACGTGGTAAGGAATGATGGGACCAGCACATGTTCCAAGATTCGTCTTTGAAGGGGCTTTCGCATCCTTGACCGAGACGTAGTTCTTCAGTGTGTTTCCATGGCCATCTGCGTTCAAATATTCTGCCCTCCTGGGATCTTGCTCACTTGCGCGGTCGACCTGTTCCGGCAAAAGGTAGTATTTGTCCTCGGCTCCCGACAGAAACTCCAAACAGCTGAATACATCTCGCATCTTCTCAACACCTTCGTATGTTCCCCTGCACTCTTTCACAAGCATTTCGATATCGGCTTCGGTGTCTACATGGGGTCTGGGACCAAAGAAGTCGTCTCGCGGAACGACAGCGCTCGAGGGACGATTGAAGACATTGGCGTGAGGATTGATGGTGACGGTGCGGGATGCGCCAGCGAGCTTGATCTGAACATTGCCAGACTTTGTTTGCTTGACAGTGTCGGCGTCTGTTAGGAGAGCAACTTTTTGCCGGGCTTTATGTCGCGCTGAAGGATCCTGTGCTAGATGGATGGTGGCATAGATTGAGATGTAGAGAATGAGGGCCAGAAAGAGGTTCCGAACGAGTGAGAAGCATGTGCGAGCTCGACCTTCAGGCATTGTAGCTTGGTCGGATTTAGGAGTAGAAGTTGAATCTCAGGAGGTCGCAGGAAGAATATCACTGAGCGCCTTTAGGACGACCCGTTCGAATGAGAGATTTTTGGTGGGTTATTGGCTGCGCATAACAATGGTCGAGTCCGGAGTTCGTACAACAAGGGCCAGGCGGGTGATTAGGTGAGACAGACACAAGACGTGGGAAGATCAAGCTTGACAAGGACAGTGGGGAGGACGAGAGGTTTACATGAGGCATCTAGGATGCGACAGAGAGAACGGGCTGTGAGTCCGCCCATGTTTATGGCTAAGGACTAGACAGGTCGATCAACGCCGCATTCGTCGACCAGGGTCTCTTAGCGCCCGCTCATCAAAGCTTGAGTTCTTTGACCTTCCAAAGGTGTTTGTGTCCCCCACAAAGCTGCAAAAACGTGCCGATTCCATTCACCACCCGCTGTCGACGACGACGCCACCCGCAATTTCCTCGACAATTCTGAAATCGCTCAACCCGAGTGACATCTCCCTTATCTACCCTTGGGCCTTGGTCTGCTCGTCGTGCCGCGCCTGTGTCGTTCTCCATGCTTTTTCTCAGACGCACCCAACAAACGTCTCTCTCACAGATCCATCGCTGCCTGAGCCGCACCCAGTACTCGACACTATCTTCCTCGCACAAAGAGCAAGTGACCATCCCGTGTAGATCCAATGGCCACATCACACTAAGGCAAGTCATCGTCGTCGTCAACTCTTTGACCCGTATATCCCTCATCGTATTTCCATCAGGTACCATGTTGACTTGCGTAACACATCCTTCTGACTCTAATTTCCCAAANAGTCTTTTCCACCCTCGTCTTGCTTCGGGCCCCGCGCCCTCCATCATCTTGTATCTTCCTCCCGGCCCTTTGCTGCCTGCTGCCTTGCCCACTGTTGATGTTGGCGCTGCGCTTTCGTCAGTGACGTCGGCTACTGTCGTGCAAATCAACTATCGTTGCTCGCAAGAACATCGATATCCTACTCCCATTCATGATGTCTTGACGGGCTATGACTGGGTTTTGGAACATCTCGTTCCTAGCAGATCATTCTATCGTCCCGGCCGGTCTGCGAACCATAGAATCAAGCTAGCAGTATGTGGTGAGCTCATCGGTGGCAGTCTTGCTGCCATGCTCACATTGACCGAATGCCGTCTTCAAGGGCCATACGTCGCCGCTGCTGCCATCAATGAACCCATTCTAGATTGGGTCTTTCCCGAAGACGAAGAAATCGAACGCGAAACCTCTGTCGACCGTCTTGCCTCATATATCCAAGGCCGAAAACCGAGGTCAAAATCAAAATCTCGGCAGACGAGTTTCTCGACATCTGGAGAGAACGGCATCCTCAACGCCAGTACATTGCTCAAAGCAAGACACAATTTGTTCAGACGTCCTGAGGATTACTTTGACACATTTGCATCGCCAATCTTCAACTTCCGCACTCCGGGAGTTCCTGTACCACCACCACATCCCAAAACTCCCGCCGACGAATTTGCCGAACTTGCTCTGTTCGAGCGTGATGATTTCCATCGGCAGCAGATGAAGATGAGCTCACTGTCATACAGGTTGCAAAATCCAGACAAGCAGGAAGAGGACACTGCAGAAGCAAAGAAACCCCGGAAATCCCACCGAAGATGGCCCAATGCAGGCAGCGGGTTAAGGATACCTCAGATGCGCATCTCGTCCGCAGTGACTAGTCCACTGTCAGACCAGGCTGATGAATTTGCTCGACTGATACAGAAAAGTATCGTGTCACAGGAGATCAAGACTGTAGAGGCTGAAGGAGATGACATGGCAAAAGAAGCTGCATATATGCTTGCTGAGCGCCAGATACATCACAGACAGCCCGATGCTTTACGTCTATGGTCGTTGGGTCAAACGCATGATTTGCGGCATGTCGCTCACTGGTGTGAGCAGATCCTCGAACAATGACAGATTCGTAATATTACTGTACCACATCGATACCTCGTAATCATTCCTGATTCTGTCAAAGATTGTGATGCACAAATTTAACCAGGATTTGCAAAAGCCTGTTGAGCGCCTCTTCCACAACCTTGGGGCTTGAACACGAGCATCGGGCTTCACTGTGAGACACAGTAACATTGTAAGCTGTAGACATGCACGATACTTTTCAGGAGAAAATAGTGTTCACTGAAAGCCGTTATTACACTAGCTCTCCTTGGATCTCTCACTGATCTGGAAAGACTTGTGGATCTCTATAACTAAACTGTGACCGTCTATCGCACATGGGGAGCACGATGTTTCAGAAATCCCCGCACAATGTCTCCCGCCGCGTTTCCACACCAACCAATTGTTGACAGCACCCGTGGGGGTGAGCAAGCACTGCATGATGCAACATTCTACAATTTCCTCTGCGCCGTTTCGCGACATTCCAGAACAGCAAACGGCATAAACTCAACAATGCCTTCAGAAGACGAAAGAAGACATGAACGCAGTGAACGACATCAACGACATCAGCGACGCAAAGGCCACCGCTACAACGACAGCACAAGCGAATTATTGTCTTCATCTCCAAAACACCACCACAAAAGACGAGACTCAGAATCACAACACAGAAGACGCGAGTCAGAATCACAGAGCCCAAGAAAGGAACGACCAAGAAAAAAACGATATCAATATCCTGAAGATGAATACAGCAACAACAGCAGTAAAGGCAATAGTAATACATTGAGTGCAGACGCATTAGCGCACTTCAACACATCGAATGCAAAAGACGTGGCATGGAATAGCAATGGCGGAACCAAAGATGCGAGAAGATACAGAAGTGTTGAGGAAGAGGCAGAGCGAGCAGAAAGAAGGGAAAGAAGAGAGAGAAGGAAAAGGCAGAGGGAACAGCAAGGCGGAGATCGACATAGGGAGAAAAGAAAGCAATCAAGAGTTGTCAGTGGGACATATCTTGAACGCGGTGCTGAGCCTTACGACGAAAAAGCTGTTTTGGTGGATCAGCAAGGACGCATGAGAGGTGGTGCTGTTAGTGAGCTGTCTGTAGAAGACGAAGCACGAAGGCGGAAACGGAAGAGGATTGGTAAGTTTGGTTTGCGCAAAGCTCGACATTTTCGTTCTGATGAGTTTTGCAGGTGTCATCGGTATCATCTTGATAGTCATATTGGCGATTGCGATACCAGTGGGTGTTGTCTTGTCCAACAAGAACAAGTCCTCTTCTCCCGCACATACAGCCAGCGACTCATCAACGTCATCAAGCTCACCATCAAACAAGAACTTNNGGATGGCATGTCAGAGTCAGACATACCAAAGGAAGCCCAAGGAACAGTCTTGGATCCTTTCACCTGGTACGACACCACAGATTTCAACGTCACATACACAGCAGCAACCATAGGCGGGCTCTCCATAATGGGACTCAACGACACCTGGGACGACTCGACAAAAGCAAACGACAATGTGCCTGCCCTCAATGAATCTTGGGAATACGGTAAGATGCCCATCAGAGGCGTCAATGTTGGCGGCTGGCTCAGCATCGAACCAGTCATTACACCATCCCTCTTCTCTGATTTCAAAACCAGCGATGGAGTCATTGACGAATGGACATTGTGCAGCAAATTAGGATCAAGCAGAGCTCAATCAACACTGGAAAAACACTATGCTACCTTCATCACCGAAGCAGATTTTGTGGGTATCCAAGCAGCTGGATTTGATCACGTACGCATGCCGTTTTCTTACTGGGCGGTAACAACCTACGACAACGATCCCTATGTAGCCAAAATATCCTGGCGCTACTTACTCAGAGCAATCGAATGGGCTCGCAAATACGGATTACGCATCAATCTCGACTTGCACGGCGCCCCAGGTTCTCAAAATGGATGGAACCACAGCGGACACCAAGGCGCCATAAATTGGTTGAATGGCACCGATGGCACACTCAATGGCCAACGCACCCTAGACATCCACTCCCAACTCTCCACTTTCTTCGCCCAACCCCGTTATAAGAATATCATCACTATCTACGGCCTTGTCAACGAGCCCAAAATGACATATCTAGACGTCGACACCGTGCTCACCTGGACAAAATCCGCCATCCAAAAAATCCGCGCCAACAACCTCACCTCCATAATAACCTTTGGAGACGGCTTCCGCGGCCTCGACAACTGGCAAGGCGAGTTACAAGACTTTGACAACTTGCTGTTAGACGTACACCAATACGTCATCTTCAACAACCAACAAATCGCTCTAGACCACAGCGACAAAGTTTCTTTTGCTTGTGGGGGCTGGACAAACCAGACCCTTCGCAGCAGCAACAAAGCCACTGGGTTTGGTGCCACATTATGTGGCGAATGGTCGCAAGCAGACACAGATTGTGCCACCTACCTCAACAATGTGGGCGTAGGGTCTCGCTGGGAAGGCACTTTGAACATGGTTTCCACTCCGGGCGGCTCGCTCTCTGGCAGTGTTCTCTCACCCACCTGTCCAACCTCCAATTCCCCACGCTGCTCTTGCTCAAACGCAAACGCTGCTGCCTCGTCCTACTCAGACGGCTACAAGCAGTTTCTTCTTGACTTTGCAGAAGCGCAAATGTTTAGTTTTGAGCAGGGGTGGGGTTGGTTTTACTGGACGTGGAAGACGGAGACGGCCACGCAGTGGAGCTATAAAGATGGATTGGCTGCGGGCGTTTTGCCGCAAAAGACTTGGGAGAGGACGTTCAAGTGCGGGAGTGTTCCTGATTACGGAGCTATGGGGTTGCCGGAAAATTATTAGTTTGTTGCAGTGCAGGGTTGTTTTAAGGGGAGAGGTGGTTGTAGGGGCTCTCTCTAGGATAGCTCTCCGGAAGAAAGGCACTGTGCATTTTCATGGTTAAAGGACTATTGCAGACCGACTGTGAGAGTTATCCATTTCCTAGCCTTGCCATTATCCACCATGTATGCCCTTTTCCCAATGTCACCTGCTGCAATCAAAGGAACTGTAGAGATACACGATGTTCTCAGCAAAGGGGCATAGTCCACAGAGATATACCAATAACATGGCTCTTACATGGATTTGGCTCTAATGTGAAGACTATCATGCGTTTCTACAAGTATAAGGGTCATGATGCGCGGCTTTGAGAGAAGACACAAAAGGTTGCAAATTTCGCTGGTTGGAGTTTCTCCGTTGCATATGCATATGAAAGACCAGGGTCATACCTCCTACAACAAATCTCAAGTCTTTTTTCTTGTATTGCACGATTATGACGGTCTTATGTATATTGTAGTCATGTTAGGCAGCTTTTGGGTAGCTTGTAGGTGCAAGATACGGAGCATAGGAGTTCTACGAGTATAGTGGTAGGTTTGATAGTTTTCTGAGGAAATATGATATTTTGGATGATAGAACGCGGAAAGACGGGTGATGAACAACGGGATTAGGGGCTGTCTTTGTTGACGAAGATGTCTTGAAGGTGACTTGAGCATGTCGAGCCCTAGATGACTTCGAAAGATCATGAATCACTACCTCAACCTATCGTGATGTCTTTCCGCTATACCACTGGTCCTCTTTCTGCTCTATCAGGCCGTCATCCGCTCAAAATGCTTCGCCAACAGTGTACATAAATATCAAAAGCTGGCGTGAAATTTGTCAACCAATCAACGTTCGACATCAGGTCTCGTGGTCTAGCGGTATGATACTCGCTTAGGGAGGTTGGTTGCGACCTTGAAAACTCTAAGCCGATTGCGAGTGGTCCCGGGTTCGATTCCCGGCGAGACCCTATTCTATCTTTTATCTTTTCTTTTTTTGGACCTTTGTAGCATTGTTTGTGCATCCAAGCGTGTAGGGAGGGTTGAGGGATGTTTTGGTGGGTGTGGGAGTGAAGCCTGGGTTTGGTGGGAGGAGAAATGAAGCTGAGTGCTTGCATATATTATGCCAAGGAATGCGTGGATGTTGTGGAAGAAGGGGATATAGAAAACAAGAGTGAAGGATTGAGGGTATAGTTGAAGCATGCAATGGTAGATGGATGAATGGAGCTTGATGATTTTCCTAATTATCAACTACCACAAAACTCGACCACATCGGTGATCACAGAGTCCAGAGATTAAACCTTTATCCTCGCGAGCAAAGACGTGTGTGACAAACTTTGGATGTGGTGGCATTGACTTGTTCTTGGCTGAGCACAGAGTTGGATCTCTCTTCTCAGCCACGAAATACGAGAGACAGCAAGAAGATATTGAAGGACGACCATGGACAGGACGTTTGCTTTGCTTGTCGGCAGTAAGGATGGCAGTTGACCTACAGTGAAAAGGAGCGCAGGTCGGTGCGACGGTATCGCAATCGTGTCGCGACGTCGTCTCGTGGTTGCGAAGGTCAAGCCTCAGCTCATGGCAAGAGCGACCCTCTGACAGCTCTTGGAGACATTCAAGTCCGGTCTTTATCATGACCTAATGGAGGAGCCAAACAGATTTCATCAGATAAGGCAAAAGCGATGTGGGCGCGACCCGATTGCTGGATGAGCTTCGTCAACAGCCACGATTGACAGCTCGACAGAACTCAAAACGAAGACAGCGTCTATCAAAACTGCGACATGTCAATCAGTCTGAATTAGCCTGGCTTGAGGATTGTACAGCCAAGACTTCATGGTACTCAGCTCTTCTAAACTTACTCAAATTTACTCTGCGCCATACAGTCATCCATCATTTCTTCGATGTCCTGCTGAAATCCTACGCTCTTCCATCACTTCACATCTTCTCTCCTTGCAGCTTTATCCTGCCGTCGAGAACAGAATGCGCAACCCCTTCAAAACCCTCTTCTGTCCGACAGTCCCAAACAATGAGGTCGCTCGCAAGAAAGAGGATGTCCCAGATACTCTACCACCTCCATACGAGCGACACCAACAAGCGGAGCCTGATACCAGTCTTCCCAGATATACCCTCCAAAATCATGAGGTCCTTTGTCTTAAACGTTGTCTGATCTGGCGCATGGCTATTGATTGGGACTTGCAACACCATGTCTCGGAGCTCGAAAGACCAAGCGACTTGGAATACTCGACCTTCGAGAAAAACTGCGAGATCTTTGGCTTTTGCTGGCCGATCGCTATGCGNTCGGACGACACCAAGAACATGGAAGACCGCATCGAAGAACACATGTTCAAGCCAGCTGAACCTATCGGTATTNNGAAAAGAGTAAGTAGTCGCTGAAGCTCCGTTTCTTTTGTCGATGATCAGGAAGAGCAGCTTGTGAATGTCTTCATCAACTCGACATATCTACCTGCCTCGTTTTTGCTTATCGGACACCACCATACTAACCTGCTAAAAACCTCAGATCTTCTCGAGTTCTTCTTGTTCTCGATCCGGCGGGCAATAGTATATGCTCCTCACAAACGCATCAGCTACTTTCGAAACGAGATGATGCTTATACGTCTTGTTCTCGATTCCAGAATCCTCATCGATCTCGTGGCCCCAGAGGCCATCTTCGCCAACAAACTCAAAGCCGAATGCGCAAGACTGCACAAAAACAACTTTTCCTGGCTACTGGACCCAGTAAGAATCTGTATAGACCAGTCCGTCAAAACAAGAGCAGCCGACATATACTGCAAACAAGACACGCAAATTGGCCGCTGGAAAGAGACAGAGTTGCTGTATAGGAAATGCCTGCGTCCCTGCGCTGCCTTGATGGATCCTACTCTTACCTCATCGACCATGTACGAAGTCGACTGGTCTTACTTCAAGACAGATGTGGACTTTGACCAGCAACCCGGATTCTGCTTGCGTAATTGGCGAGAGTACAAAAGTCTTCTGCCAGCAACTGTCATCTGTGGCTCTGTCGGATGGGCCAATTATGACATGGTATTTCGAGAGTCTGGAAAGCCGGAGGTTGTCACAACACACCAGAAGTCGAGCGACCAGCACAAAGAGAAGGCACTGGGATTGGTCCATACGCCATGCCCACCAATCTCAAAGCCCTATCCCCCACCATCTCAATAAGGGAAACGCTAAAATACAATACCAGCCCTACATCTTGACGTCCGAAGCTCCAAACCCATTCGATCTAGTGCACTAGGTAAGTCCCGTGAGAACGCGTGTTTGCAATTCATGTATAAACAAGACCGCGCGCTGTACCTTGCAACTTCGTCTTGTCCGTCTTCGTAAAGTCTTCTTCTCGTATACCATAAACTGTAGATACCATCAAGATGGCACGTGTCGGCTTCTCTCAAATGCCTATTGGCAACCTGTCTTCGCTCGCCGTCACGGCAACTCGATGGATTACGTCCCTCGTCACCACCACCATCACGGCCACTACGGCCCTCCACCACCTCCACCACCGTCACGGTCACGGTCACCGCGACCGCGATCGTGTACCACCCTCCCGCGGCCGTCACCGACTGGATGTAGACTCTCTGGAACATCTTTGTAGGCTTTATAGCATGTTTGCTATACGCCGTCGCCGTCGCCGTCCTCACCTGTTGCTTCATGAGCAGGTTCCCCGGGTGGCCGCCGAAGTCCATGCCGCCAGATAGTATGGGCGACTGGAAGCGTGGCTGTACCGCCAGCCCATTAGGGCATACCAGCACGCCGAGCTTGTCGCGCGGCACGTTGAAGAAGCCCGACGAGCAGAAGCAGCAGCACCAGCAATAGCAGCATTGGTAGCAGTTGCAATAAGAGCAGCAACAAGAGCAGCAACAGCACCAGCAACAGCAACAGAAGATGCACAAAGAAAAGCTCTGTTAAACCTTGATATCCAAGTTTAAAACGAGCAGTAAGGCTCGCCCACTACCATCAACTACCCGATTTTCGCTCAAAGAATATTATATACGCCATCTCGTTCTGCAACCGATCCCTCTCACTCAACCTTTCGGGATCAAAGTCACCAACCCAAGTATCGTTGAACTGTCTCCAGCAATTCCTCGCTCGATCTTTGGCAAGACACGTATAATGGCCAGAAGTGAGGGTGGTGCCAATGTGTCTCATGACTGCGTAGGCGTCATACAAATACGGCGACTGCATGGTTGGATCGGACTTCAGAGCATCAACTCCGTATTGCTTGGAGATGAGATGAGAATCTTGTTCTGTGGGTGAAGGGAGCATATACGGCGACATATCCAAGTTCTTGAGAGGGAAATCGATGGGCGTACGGACTTTGCGAGCAGACTCGCCTCTACCAGCAGAAAATCGTTTGAAGTGGACGACCAGGAATTGGGGCGCGCGGGTTATGGTTATTTGTTTTGTGGCCTCGCGTTCACGATTGCAACGTGGGCATTTCCAGACTTCATCGCCGGAAAGTCTTTCTTCTGCGCAGTACGACCTCAGACAGTCTTGAATGCTAGAAACGCCAGAGCGTGGAATTTCGACTGAAATGCTGTAAAATGCCTCGTATGTGGTGGATGTGAAGTGACAGGTTGTGCATCGCAGGCGGGAAGCATGTTGACCGCCGAAGAGTTGTGTAAGGTAAGATTGCTCGCGATGTGTATATCTTCCCCATTCGGTTCGGCAGACTATCGGCTTGGGCATTTTCTCACGTGTAGCTTCTTGGTCTGCTGTCAGAGCTTTCAGCGGTGTTTTGGACCAGTTCTTGTTCAAGTCTTCATGCAGACAATCGAGCAAGAAATCGAAGAACTCTTTTGCGTCTTGCTGGCGATCGATACCCCACTCGCTGTTGAGACGAGCACAGAACGACCGTAATGTACTTGGCCGAATAGCCTCGACATCTCCTTTCCAAATGCTCCTTATCAAGTTTGCGTATAGCTCGGGTAACACACCCTTGCTGCCTTTCCAGTTGTCTCGCTGCACCAAAGTCTTGAACCTGTCGTCAAGGAAGAAGAGGGTAAGAGNGGTGGTCGCCGAAAGAGCTTGGATTGTCGCATTCATATAACAGGTGACGCCAAAGTTGACAAGACCTGTCCGTGGTAGTCGCAAGTTGGAGGGCAAGTACTTCGGAGGGATGTATGGTGGTAGATCTGTAGATGTAGAACCAGTGCTCTGAGCCGACACAGCACGGTGATCACTAACACCGCTATATGACACACGAGCTGCAGCAGGAACCGGTCTAGATGGGATTGAGGGCATGGCTGATTTCGGAGGAGGTGTTGGGTATGACGGTACTTGCTGTGGTCGTGCCGGTAGTAATGACGCAGGATGTTCTTGAACTCCGTATCGCTGCTCGAGCGTACCGGCTTCAGGAAACCGACGGACGAACTCCTCAATAGACTGATAGGACGGTGTGCCATTTTCGGCCTGCCATGACTCGTCTCCTTCGTCGAGAGATGGTTTCCGTTCGACAACCACGCTCTCGACGCGAGCTCTCTCGTGCCATTTCCTCTCTTCTTCAGCGTCCAGGGGATTGTAATCTCGTAAGCGCTTCTTGGGGACGTATAATCTGGACTCCTTGCTGGCGACTGGTACCCTTCTGATTGGACGGCCAGATTTTTGTTGCGCAACAGTGTTGGTTCTTTTCAATGCTTGATCGCCGACCAACTCTGCCCAGCCTTCAATACCACCCATCAACAAGATTGGTGGTCGCTGCAAAGGCTTTTCCGAGTTGAACTCGTAGAGGGCGTCGTATAAGTACTTCAAATATCTTTCTCTTTCTGACGTTGGACGGTGGATGAAGCTTTCTGACGAGATGTCGTGATCGTAGTAAACAACGATGTCGTACTTGTGGCGGTTGTAGAACATGGTCTGCTCGACATCCGGAGATAGGACGAGTGCGTCCTCGAGCTGCTCAGCAGACATGTTGGGCTCAAGTGCAGCTGGCTCAATACAGATGATAGATTGAGCGTATATGTGGCCTTCGTCAAAATCTTGTCGGTTTCGGACGTCGATCAACAAGACGCTGTGCATTTTGAGGTAATCGTATAGGCGTTCGGGTCCAATGCGCAATTCTGTCGGACGGTGTATAGACTTCCGTCGAGGAGGACCTGCCGGTGGTCGATCTTGTGACATGCGAGGAAAGTAGCCTGCAGATTCTTCACCTTCGTTTCCTGGGGCGTAAGAGGAGGCGGTCGAAGCGACGGAGTTGTTCCTTCCACCCGATCCGACCATACTACGGGCAGTGGTCCTTGGAGGGTCGATGTGACTTGGTGTGTTCATGTTGCGTGCTGGACTATAGGCAGTGGGTGGAGCCATGGGTAGAGCATCGTGGACGGATGTGTCGAGTGTCATGCGATTCGCGAACGGGTGACCTGGGGCACCGTTGGGCATCTGCCGCGGACCAACAGGCCTGACTGAGGAGCCATTTGCGAACGGGGAGTTGGAGAAGTCGATCGAGGAGCGATTACTATAGGAAGTGGGTGAAGTGATGGAACCGTTGCTTGAGGTGAGAGAGGCGCGTGAGTCGAGTCGTCTGCTCGCAAGAGAAGTGTCTACCGAAGCGGGTTGCATGCGCAATTTGGCGAAGCGATCGGCGAGGGCAGCATTGCCATTGGTAACGGCAGGATGTGAGGATTGGACCGAGGAGCGACGGACAGGCAGGTCAGAGGCCTTTTGCGTGGCATTCCGCCTGTTGTCGTTGATGATGATTTCCTTGATCTTGTCGAAGCGGTCGGCAAGTTGACTAATCTTGCGGAGGATGGACTGGTGCTGGTTGAACTGAGAGCCTCGGCGGCTGCTCAGGATAGGGTACTGTTCATGTTGGGGTATAATGGCGACAGCAATCTCAAAGGCTCGTAGGTATTCGACATAGGCAAGATCGGGGCGGCGGTACTCGACAAGACTTTCGGCTTGTTTGACGGCGGTTGCGGCTTCGGCGAGCAAGTGGTTGAGAGATTGGTTCTTGTCGACGGAGCTGATCTTTGCCCTCTCTTTCAGATCATCAATGTGCGGGTATGGTCTGTTCGGCGTGGCGGCGGAGCTGGAGTCGGGAATGGCCATGTTGGTGGGAGAGATGGGGTACGGTGGGCTCATGACTGAGTCGGACGGCGCGACACGGGGACAAGCATATCGTGGAGGGACACGGCGGCAGAAGTCACTGGAAAAGTAGGATGTTAGGCAGGCGTCTGTTGTGCTTGTTCTGGTAATGGCATTTCCCCAGAGAAGGCGCGGCCGGGTGACGTCTTGGTGTCCCGCCACGCTCGGTGCGTCGCGCCTTCCCAAGCTGAAGCACCCGAGACCCACCGTTAGGCAACACCAAATAGCTCCGACACTCCAGACCAACTCATCTCCCGACCTTCTCACCACTTCCGGATTGCTCCCAGCTCCTCTCTGCACACGATACCCAGCTGAACAGCACACCCTCAAGAGATTAACAAGCAAGATGGCGTCGTGGTTCGGTGCCGGCACGTCGGCAATGGACGAACAGGTCGAGAGAGCCACTTCGAGCAGCTTGGAGGACATTGCCCTCAATCTGGAAATCACAGACCTGATCCGAAGCAAGACCATCCCGCCCAAGGAGGCAATGCGCTCGCTCAAGCGAAGGATCGCCAACAAGAACCCAAACATCCAACTGGCCGCTCTCAACTTGACCGACACGTGTGTAAAGAACGGTGGAGAGCACTTCATCCAGGAGATTGCCTCGCGAGAGTTTATGGACAACCTCGTCTCGTTCCTCAACACTCCGCTGAACGACGAGGTCAAGACGAGGATCCTCGATCTGATTCAGTCTTGGGCCACCGCTGCTACAGGCCGCTCCTCTCTTGGCTACATTGACGAGACATATCGCTCCTTACAGAGGGAAGGCTTCAGTTTCCCTCCCAAGACCGAGGTCGCTGCAACCATGTTCGACAGTAGCGCTGTATGTTCTCTCCTCTCCTGACTAGACCCACTACTGACACCCTGTCCAGCCACCCGAGTGGGCCGACTCCGATGTCTGTATGCGCTGCCGAGAACGCTTCACCTTTACCAACCGCAAGCACCATTGCCGAAACTGTGGAAACGTCTTCTGCGGTCAATGTTCATCCAAGTCGATACCCCTGCCTCACCTTGGCATCCTTCAGCCCGTCCGTGTCGACGACGGCTGTTTCGCCAGACTTACCGAAAAGTCGCGCGCCACTCCAGTACCTTCCTACATCAACGCCATGAAGCCTCCGAACTCCGGTCGTATGCAGGCCCGCGATCCTCGTGTTGCCGAAGACTCGTTCGACGCCGACTTGAAGCGAGCACTTGAAATGAGCTTGGAAGAATCAAAGGGGCAATCTGGTGCTGGATACGTGCCGCAATCACAGATGGCCACACCCAAGCCAGTTCAGAAGGCACCGACGCCAAAGAAAGATGAAGAGGATGATCCAGAACTGGCAGCCGCAATTGCTGCATCTTTGGCAGACATGGAGGAGCAAAAGAAGAAACACACAGCCAACTTCAAGCAACAACAGCAAAGATCCAGCACACCCAGTGTTTATGTACCAAAGACCAATAACGAGCTTACACCTGTCGAAGCCGAGAACATCAACCTATTCGCTACTCTGGTTGATCGCCTGCAACATCAGCCTCCAGGCGCCATCCTACGCGAACCTCAACTCCAAGAGCTATACGAGAGCATCGGTTCGCTAAGACCAAAGCTCGCAAGGACATATGGAGAGACGATGAGCAAGCATGACACACTTCTTGACCTTCACTCTAAACTGGCGACTGTTGTGAGATACTACGACCGTATGCTGGAGGAGCGCCTGTCCAGTACATATAACCAGTCGCGCTACGGAGCTCCTCGACCTCAGTCTGGCATGTACCCGTCTTTGTCTGCCGGGGTTGGAGCACCACCCACTGCTCCTATGGGTGGAGTGGAGAGCTACTATAACAGTTCAGCACCAAGTATGGACTCGCACGCCTACAATCAGAGCCCTTACCCTACGTTCAACCAACACCAAAACTATGCTCAACAGTCCTACTCTCAGCAAGCCCCTCCCGAAGCTGCCTACCAACAACAATACTCTCAGTACCCTCCCCAGCAACAAGCCCCGAGTACACCTCATCTACAACAACAACAATCGTACTCACAACCACCTCAACAATACGCTCCTCCTCAACAACAAAATCCCGTCTCTCCTCCTGAGCATCAGCAGTCTTACTCTGAGCCATCCGCCCCTCAACCTGTGAGCCCAGAGTCATATTCTCAGCCCGCCCAACAGCATCAACAGGCCCCACCTCAATATCAACAACCTTACCAACAACAAGCCCCACCTCAACCTCAGCAGCAACAGTGGCCTCAAGCACCTTCGACGCACAACGGCTACGGCCAAGAGAGCTTCCCTCAAGCACCGCGGAACGTTCCAGTCCAGCCAAAGGTCGAGGAAAGTCTGATTGAGCTGTGAAAAGAGGACCGGTCTTAGTGTAGCCCCATTCTTCGCGTTTGCATTTGTAGGATAGATACCCCTGAACCAAAAATTCTCGACGCTTCCACCTCCTGATCTCTAGCATCTCCCCTATGTGTTAAAGTCTGTAAACCTTGACCTCCTCTCGACTCGATAGTGTAGAGCTTTGACCAGACAAAGGCACAATGCCCTTTCCCTCAGAGATGTAGCCAAAGAGAGTCGATTGGGAGTGCCTCTCTGTGGTTACTCTATGTTTTCTCGAGATCTTTGTGCAGTATTATGGGTATATACGTTTATGTGTCTGGATGCGCGGAGGAGCTTCATTTTATTTTCTCTCGATATCGATATCAGCGGAGATGATGATGACTTGCTGCACTATAGGTAGGCGGCTTGCTCCCGAGGACGCGCCAGAGGCCTGCTGCCTCAGGTGCTTGATCGATATCTGCTCGACAGAAGAGAATAGCTTGCTGGTAGCGGAAGAGATGCCGAGTTCCTTAGTCATCGTCGCTTCCAATCTAAGGCAAGCAGATGAGGCTTGTCGTTCTCTCCTTGATCGCTAGTGACGAGCACGATCCTCTGATCGTTCAGTTCTCTAGCGAGTGATACTGTTTGTACGTGGCTGTTTTTCGGACATGAAAAAGGTGTGGTTGTTGTCGAGGACCGAAGAACAGAGCCAGAGACAGAGATAGAGATTGCCGAGACTTGTGAGGGCAAGCCGAGATTTTGATTTGAGGATACTGCTCAAGATGTCTTGGATGACGGAGAAGTCTCTGATGATCTCTGCTTGATTTTATCGTAGGCGAATCGGCTGGCCATGGAGCCGTTCAGTTCGTCATATCGTGCACGTAGATCTCCGAATGTCCTGATGTCTTCGTAGCCTTTGGGCATTGCCTCGGGCCAGCCACGCTCTGCATAGTGCTTGTTGCACATGAGAACGCTTGGGTCTGTTGTTGATTGCCACTGACCGGAAACATGTTAACAGAAGTCTTGTTGAGGTTGTTGTGAGTGGACGAATCCTGGGAGGTCACAAGGCTTTGTCAACCACCTGGCCGTGTGCTAAAATATGAGACTTCACTCTTCGCGGAAAAGAGCGTGAAGCGGAGTATGCACTGTAAAACGGCACAATTCTTTTTGTTTTCAAGCAGAGGAGCCAAACAGAACCGCTGGGATGTTGGCTCTTGATGAATAATATCTTGTTTCTTCATAGCGTTGTGCATTTCCATAGCTGCACACGTTACATACTCCAGCACACGGGGATATAGGATTGTAGAAAAGCAGCACTTACCACTGCCTTCAATTGGCGCGGTATCCCACAGCACGCACAATAGCATTCAGTCTTTGCCAGATATTTAACTGGTCGATGAGTTTTCCAGGGCAAACACTCGCGTACCCAAACACTCCATGCGTTGTTGGGTAGCCTGAAACTCCAATAGTGGACACTCCTGATCCTAGCGAAGCGTTCATCATGTTTGTGAGCGTAATAGTCAGCCAAGCTCCTTTGATTATTCAAGACGCGGTACTCGGCCTGAGCATATAGCCGCTCCATTCTACGACTGTGGTCTTGTTGGTACAGTCTAAATAATTCTGGCTCTGCACGCATCCTGGCCCAGAACTCCTTGGTTGCTCTGTATCGCGAGGCCCGGTGCATTTCATACAGCTCCGGATACTCTTTCAACTTTCTCAAGAATGGCATCGTAGTTTTGTTGTCATCACTCGAGCTTGTTTGGTTCCTATGGCAAGAGAGGGAGAGATAGCGAAGGGCTTGTGGTATCTGCCCTAATGTTTTCGAGGGAACAATCAATCTCCAGATTGTGGAAAGCATGATTTCAATTGAGGACAGATGAGAGCAAGCTGCGGGGTTCTGACAATGTTGCAGAGTGCTATGATTGAACACAGAGTTGTCAATCGCCTGGGTGCACAGTGGGTGAGAAGTTTGTGTGGACGTGGATAAATAATCCGAGCAAGAATAAAAGAATAAATCGGCGGCCCGCCAAGATGACGTGGTCGGGCTTGGCAAGCTAGCAGCGCCAACGTCAAGCGTAATGGAACTCTAGAGGGCAGGCGACGATTGAGGGACGCCGACACAGTTCAATATCGAGCAGCGCAACCATGTCCGAGGGTCTCTTTTTCAACGTCACGACCGGCTATATCGAGGGTGTCGTACGCGGCTACCGGAACACGTTGTTGACAGGTC
The DNA here is from genome assembly GCA_903819635.1 of Aureobasidium vineae. Taxonomy (NCBI): domain Eukaryota; kingdom Fungi; phylum Ascomycota; class Dothideomycetes; order Dothideales; family Saccotheciaceae; genus Aureobasidium; species Aureobasidium vineae. The sequence continues at coordinate 154,308 of CAIJEN010000006.1, forward strand.
AACAATACAGCAACCTGGCCCAATGCGAGACCATTGATGGTATGCTCTCTCCGCGTCGCCTTGCCTGATCATGAGCTCCCACTAACCAACCACCAGATGTGAAGCTTCAACTGGGCCCAGCATATGGCGACTTCCTCGCCGACCTNCCCCCGAATCCCTCAACGAGTGCTCTTGCCGACAAGTTACTGGACAAGCTCGTCTCCGAGTTCCGCTATGTCCAAGCCAACGCTACCGGTGCTCTGTCCAAGTTTATGGAGTTCTTGACCTACGGATACATGATCGACAACGTCGCCCTTCTCATCACTGGAACTCTCCACGAGAGAGACACACGCGAACTGCTCGACCGATGCCACCCCCTTGGCTGGTTCGAGACCATGCCCGCCCTTTGCGTCGCCACAAACATCGAAGAGTTGTACAACAGTGTCCTTATCGAGACTCCCCTCGCTCCTTACTTCAAGGGCTCTCTCAGCCACCAAGACCTCGACGAGCTCAACATCGAAATCATTCGCAACACCCTTTACAAGAACTACCTCGAGGACTTCCACAACTGGATCAACACCCACTCTGGCGTTGCTGGCAGCCCGACGGCCGAAGTCATGACCGAGATTCTTGAATTCGAGGCCGACCGCAGAAGCATCAACATCACACTCAACTCCTTCGGTACCGACCTTTCGAAGGCAGACAGACAAAAGTTGTACCCCGGCTTCGGAAAGTTGCACCCCGAAGGCACGTTAATGTTGTCAAGAGCAGATGATCCTGAGGCTGTCAGAATTGCTGTTGATGGTGTGCACGACTACCGCACTTTCTTCGACCAGACTGGCATGGGTTCAGGCTCCAATGTTGGCAACATGGCTGGTGGCTCTGATGAGGGCAAGAGCTTGGAAGATCTGTTCTACCAGAAGGAGATGGAACTCTCAAAGCTTGCTTTCACCCGTCAATTCACCTATTCTGTTGTCTATTCATGGGTGAAGCTGAGAGAGCAGGTACGTTTGTGTTCTTTTCATCCTCACGAGTCCTGCTAACGAAAATGNCAGGAAATCCGCAACATCACTTGGATATCCGAGTGCATTGCTCAGAACCAGAAGGACAGGATCGGCAACTACATCAGCGTCTTCTAAGTTGCTTGTAACTGTCGTCCCTAATTCTTGTTTCTTCCCCGGCGTTCATACCCATATGTTAGCGTAAGATTTTGTTCATATCGATTGTTTTTCTTGGTCTCGGTGGGCGCTTTCTAGACTTTGTTCCAAGTACAAAATGCATGCAACCGATCCACATATTCTTTTCCCCTCGAGAGGAACCAGTAGGTTGCCGTTGTAATCATTGTCCCATTATGGAAAACAGATCATTTGTCCTTCGTGTGCTCAAATCTCCATAGTCGACAGATGGACCATTGCTTTGAAGAGCGGGCCAGTATTTACCGAAATGCGACCTTGCATCAACTCTCAATGGCTAGGGGGTACATGTCTGACCTGGAACAATCATGCTTGTTCATAGTTGATACATCACTCTATGCCATCTACTAGGAAATGTAGTGTGTCTCAAGCTCTTCTCAAAGGCAGCTCTCTTCTCCTAGATTAGACGTGAATGGCACTGACCCAACGTCTTGTTTGACATCAGCGTCTGGCTTGCTCTCCTTTCAACCAGCAGGCACGCGTCGGGTTGCTACTGCCTCAAGAACCTTCCAACACGGTGTCAAAGCCACGACGCGCCGAGCGTGTAGTCAACCATCAACCGCATCAATACTCGACAGCTCTTCTTTTGTGAGATTCTTGTTCACTGCTTCGATTTCCTCACTGCTCGCCTGTTCCGCCGCCATGGAAGGCGCATACAGCTTTGCCGACGGAGGCCCAGTTCCTCGTGGCGATCCCTACTCGCAGTCATACGCTGCTAACGTCTCCAAACCACTCCACTGCCACGAGGACCCGATAACACACGCACACCCGATCAAGGAGTCTCTTGCACAGCAGCCCGCAACCAACGATCTCGTCCAAAAGTTCAAGCCTCGTCTTGAAGATAGATCCGAGATCAAGTTGGAGTTCATGCCCTCACTTGCTCGCAGGGCAGACCAAGACTTGCTGGACTACCTGCAGAAGCGCAAGATCTCGTTTCACTTCTTAAACGACATTGACGACTTTCTCAAGAGACACCCAGGTCTCTTGAAGGCTTGTCCGACTTGGTGCCACCAACTCAACACTCTTCCTCCCCTCCAAGCATATCTGTTCTTCGTCAAGGGTTACTTGCGCCCTGCAAGATATGTTGATGGCGTGAGTACTTACAGCTCTTGGGTGTCCACGTTTCTCACTTATCTCGGCAGNGCTCTTCCGGCTCCAGAAGATGATCAGATTCCTGTTCATCCCATCTCTTTGGAGCACCATTCTCACGACCCCGAGCTTTACGAGCACATCACTGACATTGGCCAATGCCTGAAACTTCTAGGTCGGTTGGACGAGATAGTTTGGAAACTAACCCAGGCGTATCACTCTGATCTTCGTCTTGATGACAGTCAGGTCCTTTTGCTCACCATGGCCACCTATGCACAGCCCGTCGACGTACTCAAGTACTGGGAGTATTGCTACTTGCCGAGCTTGCACCCCAACAGGTATGCGCAGTCCTGGTTATCATAAAGCAGAAATCGAGCTGACTCAAGCGAAGATACGTCCAGGAACACAGTTTGTTGGTCAAGCTCCCGACTCGAGCGTCACTGACATGTAGTAGATGTCCTCAGCCATTTGGAACCTCCGAAGCCTGTACCTCAAGGCAGGACCGCCCCGCAACCTGTCCCAATGCGCGCACCGCAAGCAGCAGCAAGAGCGGGACGAAAGGCATATAAGGTACGTAAAGCACGAAAGGCACGCTACAGACAGGAGCCGGTTCGCGACCAGCCCTTTGGTCTCAAGCCATCAGGCATCGAGGTCATGAGGACTCACCGCAACACTCGCAACGCCATGGCAAAGGCCGCGGACCGTGGTGACGACGTGATTGCTGTCTTGATCGACTGCTTCGCTGAATCGGTACAGCGTCACTCCGTGAGAAGACTGGACATGAATGAGCTGCTCAGAGTGTGCGAGGTTGCATGGGAAGCGCTTGAGAGGGATCGTCTGACTGGAGAAGGAAGAGACATTGTGGACCTCGTCATGGACTTGGTGACCCAAGCCTGTAACGGCAGGCATCCATCTCACTTCCATCCGTTCGTCAACAATCCTACCGGAGCACACTTTGGCATTCGTTCGAAGCGTGTCAGGGGAGCTGTCAACCAGCTCAAGATTCTTTACAATCAAGAGATCAAAAGAGGCTACGTACCAGCTCTAGCCCGTGATGTCAAAAGGGCCGAGTACCGATTGGTTGATGTGGTTGGTTGGTACGCCAGGATGGATGGTACAATGAACAGGGCAGAGTACGCGTTTCTTCGCAAGAAATTCCCATGGCGCAGATTCGACCACGTTGCCGAGTATGACGCGATCAACCCCGAGCGACTCGATGTGTTGCTCTTGTTGGACACATGGATCTGGTGGATTTGAAGTTAATACAACGATATGTGGATGGGAGTTTTCTGAATGCTATTATCAGGGAGGTGGTGGTGAGAGCTACGATATCGGTACTGGAGAAAGATGAGAATTGTTTGCTATGTTAATTGTTATGGAAAGCGTCAAAGGGAACACATTGCTGGGACGAGATGGAATCTCAGCATCGAGAAGATATGAAAGTATGGGGTAATAGCTACTATGGACGAACAACACAGCATCGCCTTCGCAATAGTCTTGTGCAAGGTCAACAGTGATCAAGTGAAGATGTTGATGCTCAAGACGTCCAATGCCAAGACATGAGGCTCCGCCGCAGCGGAAGGTCGTCGGCAGGGACTTCCGCTGATCTTTCGGGCGTCTCAAGAAACTTTTGCGACAACCAACTTTTTTCTCGAACAACAAAATAAACAATCATGGCACGCAGAACAAAGACATTGGCTGAGCAGCTCGCCGAGCTCGACAACCCTGCTCCTNNAAGGGTATGCGTGGAACTCTTCCACCCAGTTCATAACAATCTCTGACAAGCACTTCCAGACTTCGACCCGGAAGAGGAGCCGCCACAGGACGACAGCGACGAGGACGCCTCGGATAATGACAATGCCGCCGCTGCGAGAGAACACTACGTCGATGTCGGCAAGAGCAAGCTACGCAAGCGCGATGTCGTGCCTCTTGGATCCAGATACGAAGGAGCTCAGATCAGCAGAGATGCTGCCACTGGAGAAGACGACGGCGAGGATGATCCGTTCAGCAAGGGCTTTGACGAAGAAGAGAGTGAGGATGATGTTGAGGATGTTGCTGAGATGTCTGCCTCTGAGGGCGAAAATGATGACCAAGATGTCAGTGACGAGGATGAAGACATGCAAGACGGCGACGAGAGCCCCGCTACCGACATGAGCGACGAGGATGACGAAGAGGACGACGACAACGAAGACGCCGAAGACAAGACCGAGCTGCGCAAAATGATGGCCGAAGAGCAGAAAACCGTGGCCGCCAGCCTGTCGCAAGCGGCAAAGCAAGACGCCGAAAAAGGTCGCGCAGTCAAGACCCAACGCACAACCTTCGACTCCCTCCTCAACACACGCATCAAGCTTCAAAAAGCTCTGATTGGCACAAACACCCTCACCGGCATCATCTCCGACACAACTCCCACAGAAGACACCGAAGATGCCTTCCGCGCTGCCGAAACTGCCGCCTTTACCCTCTGGTCTACCCTAAACTCGCTGCGTGAAACCCTCGAGTCCAACCGCACAGGCCATAAACGCAAACACGCCACTTTCGACCTGGATACACCAACAGAAGACCTCTGGTCCCATATGCGCAGCCAAGAACTCTCTGCCAATAGCACCCGCGTCTCCATTCTCGAAAAGTGGAATCAAAAAGCCAGAGGCGCTTCCGCTATTACCCCCAAGAACAAGTTGAACAACTCCTCGGCAAATCAGAGTATCGTGGATGTCTTGCAAGAGCAATTACACGGTGATCGCCTCATCAAGCGCGCAAGGACACCGCGCTCTTGTGCGCCTTTGCAACTTGCTTCTGCCTCTACCAGCACCACCTCAGACTCTCCCCCATCTATCTACGACGACGCCGATTTCTACGGCCTCCTCCTCCAGTCACTCCTCGAACAACGCAGCGCCGACTCCATCGCCGCCTCTGCCTCTTCCACAATTTCCATCAACAGCGGCTTCCAAATGCGCCGCGAAGCCAAAACAAAGAAAAATGTCGATACCAAAGCTTCCAAAGGCAGGAAAATGCGGTATACGGTGCATGAAAAGTTGCAAAACTTTATGGCGCCGGAGGATAGGGGTGTTTGNGGGGAGAGGGCGGCGGATGAGTTGTTTGGGAGTTTGTTTGGTAAGAGGATGGGGTTGGGTGAGGAGGAGGATGAGGAGGTGCAAGAGGAACAGGATGGGCAGGATGAGGAAGAGGCTGGATTGATGATGTTTAGGGCTTGAGTGGTCGTGAGTGGTTGAGTATTCTGAACTGTTGCATTCGATATGGTGTATTTGGAACTGGCATCTCTAGCATTGCTCATCTTTCTCGACATTGAATATCCATCCATCATTTATCGTCCAGGGCACAAAATTGATGGACGAAATACATTGCACGGTTCGATATTTAGGTAGTGAGAAACACAATCAGGTTTGGATTCAAGAAAGGCTAGTCAAAGGACCGTGAAGTACTGCGATGATAAAAATACGAATATGGAGAGGGAGAGAAGCCTGGAGTAAGAAAAAGAACCTCAAACTGTCTGCATTGCAACAGCCGATGGGTTCCAACAAGCAGTATAAGGAATTCGTAGTGTATACAAGGGAGGAGCTAAAACTCCTGCATCTATGGAAAGAATATGTACACCACCTCGCTATGCGTTTCATAAAACAATCAAAAAGAACACCACACTACCTATAAACGTATTTTTCTTTTGTACAGTTGTGCAGAGTGGAAAATGTTGATACAGACAACAAGGAAATCATACATGCTCAAGACCTACGAGCGACTTGGCAGACCTGTACGGGCAGCAAGCATAGCGTCAGGTCCTCTTTTACCAATGGCTGAAGAGCGAGGAACACCTGCAGCAAGTCGTTGAGCTACAAGCTTGGCAGCACGCTTGGGGAACCAGACACGGCTTCCAAGGGCAATGGTTCCGGTCAACAATGCCAAAGCACCTGCCTGGTGGGCAGAAGCTAAGGGAGTAGGGACCATGTAGAGCAGAGTGGAGATGCCGAGGGCGACCTGCAGCCAGACGAGATGGACGACACCGCGCATGCCCTTCTTTGCGCCAGGAGTGATGAAAGCACGAACGCGAGGGTTGAAGCGAGTATAGGCCCACAGAGCCATGACGGCGGTGAATGTGGTGGTTGCCAGGATACGGTGGTCAAGCTGGACGAGAGAAGGGTTCTCAAGAACGTTGCGCCACCAGAGATCAGAGTGATCAGGAACGTGGCTGTAGAAGGTATCGAACAACTCTTTCTTGGGTGGTGTCAAACCAAGACCCATGTAAGGGAACTCGTTGTAGATGAGACCAGCATCCAGACCAGCGACAAGACCTCCAGACATGGCGGTAACAAAGACCAGGGCAAGAAGAGCACCAACACTGCGGCGGAAGAACTTGAGCTCGGGCACCATCATCTGCTTGAGCAGCTTGGAAGACTCTTGTGGGTTGGCCAGAAGGCGGTTCTCGCGGAAGATGGACAAGGCGTTCCAGAACATGGCGAGGTAGCAGATGAAGGCAGTACCCAGGTGGGCAGTGAGACGGTACTGACTGACACGAGGGTGGCTACCAGGAGCGAACAGATCATCCTTGAGACCACTTGCGACCATCCACCAGCCAATGACACCCTGGAATCCGATCAAACCGCAGATACCGGTAAGCTTGAGAGCCATACCAGCAGACACGCGGCGACGGGCGATGAAGTAGGCGGTAGGCAGCAGGAAGGTGATTCCAATGAAACGACCCCACAGTCTGTGAATCCATTCCATCCAGTAGATTTGTTTGAACTCTTCCAATGTCATACGAGGGTTGAGAAGCTTGAACTCGGGTGAGGCACGGTAGAGGGCGAATTCGGAATCCCACTTCTCAGCGTTCATGGGAGGGAGGGAACCAGTGACGGGGCGCCATTCGGTGATACTCAGTCTGCGCCACACTCAGTCAGTTGAACAGTCATGAAGGAACAAGATTGCCACATACCCAGATTCGGTCAATCTGGTGAGGCCACCAAAGATGACAATACCAAAGACACTCGCAGAACTGGCAAGTAACCAGTAGCCAACCTTCTTGTCTGAGGTTTCAGGGAACGAGCTCTTTCTTGCTGGGGCGGAAGTTTGACCAATTGTGGTTTTGGCGGGACCAGAAGTTTGACCAATTGTCTTGCTGAGCTCGGATAACGGGGACGTGGAAGGAGCGGTTGTCGATTGCTGTCTTGCCGGAGCAGCACGAGAACGGAAGGCACTCAAGAATGGAGTCTGCCGAACAGACTTGTCTCCAGTCTGTGCCTTGTTGTGTACGCTCTTGCGACACACGAATGTCTCGGCAGCATTGAAAGCTGGAAGTGTGCGCCGCAGCGCTCCAAATACTGCCAACGGTGGGCGCATCTTTCAGGTACGAAGTGGAAGGAACGAAGATGGCACTGTAGAATCGTAGAAAGATCAAGTCATGAATCACGCCGTAGCCAATAGCATCTGGCGTGATGCCAAGCACTGACCTCCGCCGCTCGCCGCCGCATCTCGGTCTAACCATGATTGGTTTGGTTTGTCTCTCCACAAAAACAGGGTCCCTCTCTCGCGTGGCTTGAACTTCTTTTTCGTCTGGCAGTCAGCACCGACCATCCACATGCTCGATGGAACTTCTACCGAATCTTCGAGCATTATTTCCCATGTCATCCTTCGCGCTGAAGACCTTCCTTTCCTTGAATCTTCCGTCGATCACACTCGAATTCCGACAGAGCTTCTCAGCACACTCGACGCTGTTTGTTTGAGCGATACGCCTGTTTCCCTGCTTGGAGGAACACGGTACACAGATCCCTGTCTGCGCCCGCCGAGCTATCACGCATGAGGTAGAGCCTGTGTAGCGTGCATCCGCCTCATTCCTCAAGATCAGTGCACATATCTCTCCAAGTGACCTTGACATCATGGCCGACGATAACCAATTTTTCGATGCCTCGTCAAATTCGTCTCTACATCAGAATATCTCTTCTAATTCTCGCTCCAATATCCCACGCCGTTCGCTCTTCAACTCCTCGCCTAACCATTTCGTTCCCACTCCGTCTACCCCCACTCCTGCCCCCGCTCTTCTCACCTTGGACTCGTCGCGCGCTATCGCACGCGACTCAAGCACAAGTCTGGATTCTCCATCATCTCCAGAGGACCATGTCCGTGCTACTATCAACCGCCGGAGAATACCTCGTGTCGAGAAAGACGTCGATGATCCCAGCGACCCGGTTTCGTCAAGCCGCTACTCGGTCAACAGGCAGCAGAGCACTACCCTCACCACTCTTAGTCGTCTGTTCGCTGTCCAGTCGGTAACTTCTCCTCCTGACTATCGTCCCTTGTCCGACTCTCAACTTCCAAATGGTCAACCTATTCCATGTATGTCTTATCACTTGCCTCTTGTCTCATGACCTACACTTGAAGTACCTTGTACTGACTAGTCNTCAGCTGTCGCTGCTCGTGACACTGCGCTTTTACCTGCTCATCTCTACAATCGAGGTCTTTTGAGTGGTCGACACTCTGACATTACTGTTCATGTTTTTGGCTACCCTTATAAGCTTCACCGCCTCATTCTCGATCAAGCTACTTTCTTCGCTTCTGCTCTATCTGGTCCATGGCTCGAAAGCAAGGCAAGCGACATCACCCTACATCCAGAGGATATCGACACCAACATCACTCAAGTCTCGTTCGAGCTGGCCTTGAAACGTCTATATGGTGCTGCTGTACCCGAGGAAGAAGATGCTGAAGCAGTAAGCTTGTTTGCTACCGCATGTTGGTTGGAGATGCCTGATCTTATCGACTCCAGTATTGAGTCTATGCTACGACAGATGTCGACTGCTACCCTGGCGCCTCTAATCAAACTTGTCACAAGCAACTACTACGGCCGGTCTGGAGACAAGATTCTTGCGTCGGCCAAGGCTATGTTGTGTCGTGATGGTTGGAAGATGTCGACCAAGTTTTGGGACGGCATTCCTGGCGACATCATTCGCGAGATTGTCGGTGGTGATGGCTTTTTCATCAATGGTGAATGGGACAGATGGGTCCTTGCCAAGCGTCTTCTGGATCGCCATCTCAAAACACTTGCTGTTGAGGCCGGACTGGTTGATCCCGTCTCTTGGTCGAAAGTACGAAAGGCTCCCGAAACTGCCAATCTCATGGCCGTGCGATTTGACTCAGTCTATCGCAAAAACGCTATGGCTGCCGGTGCAGCTCCAGATGGTTTGCACAGATGGATCAGCCTCTACACTCATCCAGATATCGAGCCTTTACTGGTTCTGCTGGATGAGGGCATACACTACATCCACCTCGACTTCGAGCAACTGCAGTACATCCGTCGGGCTCGCGACATACTTGGTCTTCCCATGATGCCCGACAAGGTGATATCGAATGCGCTCTGGATGCAGATGGAATTACGTCAGAAAGTCCTGAACGCCAAGGATGGTGAGATGGAGCTTGGATTGAGCGAAGGAGTCAGTGAGCTAAGAAGTCCTCATTTGAGGGCAGCATCTTTGACAGAGCCTTCGGTCAAAGGGAAACANAAAGTCGAGGCCTCTGATGAGTTTGACGACTTTGACGACGAGGACATTGCTTCAAATTCTTGGGATGGCAACGGCAAGCCTCGCAAGTTCTGGATTCCATCAGCAGACTGTAACATTGTCATGGGAGGAGCGACTGATCCTGCAATGATGTCTGCCGCAAACACACAGTCCAATCGTCTCTCTGCTACTATCCAGCCGGAAGATGTGCAGTGGGCTTCTGACTTTGCTGCAAACCCATCAGACACTCGATCAATCCCTCAAATCATTCGACCCGACTCTGCTGCTGATTCGACCACATCCGAGTTGCGTCCCGTCAGCTATTCTCATTTTCCGCCATTCAGATTCGCTGTCGAGTTTCCGAGTCCTCGACTGCTCAAAGAGAAGAAGCGCGTGTACAGTCGTACTATCTTCTACTCGGGCTCTTGGTGGAACCTGTACATTCAGAAGGTCCGGAGGGGTAAGAACCCTCAGCTTGGAGTATACCTTCATCGTGCCAAAGAGCGAGAGACGGATGAGACACTGGCGGCTGGTGGACAGACGGTGCCGAACACTCGCGTTGATGAGAGGATCGGACATCTTGAACGCGAAATGATTCTGCGCGCTGATCGCAGAGCTGAAGAACGAAGGCGTTTACTAGCCCGCAGACGTAGTGGTGATATTGCAGATCCAGACAATGCCGATAGCAGTGGCGATACTGATCCGGATGGAGGACCTGCCGGTGCTGAAACGAACCCAAGATCTCGAGGTCTCGGTGGATACCGTAAGAGCAGTGAGTTGGATGTCTTGTCCAACTTTCCAACCAAACCTGCATATTACGACGAACAAGACTCGGACTTTGAAGACGAAGATCCTGAAATTGCAAAGCTCACACGCAGCGTTCGCGTGTCGACTCTACCACCATATGTCGACAGTCGACCAACAATCAAGACATATTTCAAGATATATTCACCCAGCAAAGGTGGACGTATGTTGAGTGTTTACGAGAGCGCACCAGACACATTCAACTTTAGCCAGAGTTGGGGATGGAAGAGCAGTACATTGATGCTTGATGATGGTATGCTCGGTGATGAGATTAACCCTGAAGCAGAGATTCCTGTGAGGGATGCGAACAAGTTACGATTTATGATTGTCATTGGCAATGTTTGATGTTTTGCATTATTCATAGCGAGGTACATAGCGAGATTATCGGTCGCGGGAGTATGGGAAATATCATAGCTTTTGTCTCTTCTTCATGTCTGCTATGCGTGTTTACTGTGAGTACCGGTGCAACGCTTCGCAAGGATTTCATCGTAGAGGAAGAGATGTTGCGTGTGTATGGTAGGAGCACAGGGCATAAATAACACCGTATACTTCATCTGGACTTGAGGAAGTGCGAATTCGAGTCTCACTCGCTGCGATATCTTGTTGATGGTGAGTGAGTTGTAAATCATTCTTTTTCAAGCGCGAACACACATCTAGGAGTTAGTTTCTTCCAACCAGACAAATCAATATCACTCTCCCTTTTGCTCCTCCAACCTCCTCTCCTTCATAACATGAATCAACACCTTCTCAGTCACCCACTCAGGCAACAAACTCATACACCACCACTGCACCGCATGTCTCCACCACCCAAACACTGCAATCTGCCCACACCCCACCCTCTGCAACGAAAACTCTGCCATCTGCAGTCCCGTACAAGTAAACATGCCTTCTGTAGTCTTGTTACCCCCACTAACCACATTCGCTATCACGATCGCCAATGCTTGCACTCCAGAACTCTCGGCAGCAAGCTCAGAGGAAAGGGATTGATGTAATGCGTAATTGAAGGCTTTTGTGGACGAGTACACGGAGAGGTAGGGTAAGCCGCGGAAACCGGTTATGGAGCAAGTGCTCATGATCAGTGATGCGGAGGACTCGGAGAGTAGAGGGAGTAAAGCACGGGTCAACTGCGTCGGAAAGCGGGAATTGAGGTTTATCATCTTGTCCACGTATGTCGCGTCTACTTCTGCCAGAGTTCCGAAGGAAGGACTTAATGGCGCGCCGCCTACATTGTTGATGAGCAGAGTAAGCGGTCCAGGTAAAGTTTTGCAGGTTTCTGCGATAGAAGAGATGTCGGCGTCGATGTTGAATGCATCTGCAATTGCAGTCTTGATTTGCACTCCTGGGTATTGTTTTTCCAATGTCGATTTTAGGGTAGACAGTTTTTGCTGATTGCGACCGTGGAGAAGCACATTGAAGTTTTTGGCGCAGAGGGCGTGGGCAAATCCTTCGCCTATGCCGTTTGTACTGCCAGTGACTAGAGCCCAGGAGTTGCCGGAAGGGTTGTAGAGGTGTAATCGGGAGGGTTTGAGGTAGACGCTGATGAAGGAGACGGCTTTGTAGGTGAGTAGGAGAGCTGTGGCTGCGCCGAGGTACTCTAGAGCTTCTGATGTAGACATCATCGTGATCGTGTTAGAATGATAATCTTTTGGCAGGGAGATGTAGCAAGCAGGGATGAAGATGATGTTCGAGATCGGCAGGGCGGGGAAGCCAGGGTGAGTGCGGGTACTCGAATATCCATGCGTTCTTCCCATCCCATAACAGTGTCAGAACTACGTGTGGGTTATCAAAGTGCATAATAGTGTCATCTGCACTTCGGTATCCACTGAGAGTGACGGTCTTGCTGGGTGTTCGAATGTGATCCTGGTCCGAACACAGAGGCGTGTGTTCATGGACACATCGAGTGAGTGTTGGGCTCGAATTTCGGACAACGAAATGGATCATATAATTGTGAGTTCACAGACGTTCTGTTTACAAGAATTAGAAAGATCTCCTTTGAATACACTTCGCTGTCTGCTGGCACAATTCTTTACCCTGAACATTATCATACACATTGACAACTTCCAGCTGGCTTTGAGAGAGAAGACGAAGGTGTTGGGCCAGGATTTCAAGCCTTTCCTAGGCTTCAAAACCCAAATATTGAACGGCAACCGACGTCTCTCGTTCCCAGGACAATCACAACTGCTAGATACAACCTTCTCGAGAAGTGCAAAAAGAATCGAATGGGCCCCACCGGGATTCGAACCCGGGACCACTCACAGTCAGACCATCTGAGATGGCGGTTTTACCCGAAGCAAGTCTAAACTCTGATTAGTTAAGAATCGGGAAGTCACATGTCGGGATAAACGTACATCGTACCACTAGACCATAGGGCCTTCGGATTTGAGGAAATTCGAATTGGGTAAATATATATAGCTGCATCATAAATTGTCAGACTTGCAAAAACAACCCACTGCATTGAGGGACTTTCCAGTCCCTAATGATCAGACACCGCACAATCGGGCGACAAGCAGTTAGCTCAAATCTCTCCTGCATAATTGAACAGCAAGGCTGCCACATGAAGAGGATTAGACAGTCGAGTGAGGCTCAAACGAAGCCTGGAGTTGATTGGGGCTTCGATGTCGGGCGAGACGACCAACAATCCTTTACAAGATTGTGCAGACAATGCTGGAGTTGACACAGGTCTTGCTCAGGCATTGTGCCAGACATGCCTTCTCACAGAGTCAAGTTGATGCAAAGGAGTGCTTGATCTTTTGCTAAAGGGAAAAAATCTCTGACGATATGCTTTGTTGGCCAACACTTTTGTCTCGCGAGTGCCCGCTGCTTACCTCCGGCCTGACCAAAAGGTCTCGTCGCATGCAACGGTCTGAACAAGGAGACTTCTTCAAAGCAAGAGCGACTGAACGGCACAACTGTCGCGACAAAGTGCTTCATATTACACTCTGAGTTCGGCGACAGCTCAGTCGTGCAACAAAATGTTTTTGCCATTACCATGATAAAAGGGTGACTTTTTCTCCTGCTCTGATTTACATTTTCTAATTGCTCAGGAGCTTTTCACATAATTAGCTACAAACTATACTGTTGACGATATCCTTATTCTTCCTTACCCAGGTCTTCATTGTATCTTCCCTATCACTAAGTTTTCAACATGTTGCCTCTGTTATCTCCCATAGTCTGTGCGGCTCGGCTTCGCAAAGAGGTAAGCATTTGTTCCTACTCTGTTTCTGTATATTCATCATACTAGCGGAGCTACCGGGTCATGGGTCGCTTCATACAAGAAAGTGGCGTCGACGAGGCATGGTGTGCTTGTATGTTTGTGGACAGCATTGATCATACNTGCGACGAAGCATCAGCAGCACCAATGAAATCTGATAGCAATCCGGAGTCGCCTTCCATCGGCGAAACTGTCCAAGAGTGTCACAAAATGCTTTTGAAGCTTCACAGATATACTGAGTCGGAAATCATCACCAGTTGTTCCATGGTTATGGATAAGAGATAATGATCAACATGAGATGACACTATAGTGCTTGTCTGCGTGGAGATAGGAAACGAGGTCTTGGGTCTCCCGACTCTTCGTGCTACTTTCGAGGCCTCTGTCAACCAGCTTGTGTTGGATGGGATGGGGCACCGTAGCATTCATGATGATGCTGAGCGAGCCGCGGAACGTAATAATGTCTATCGTGATTGATAGTCTTTGCTTTCACAGCCCGCCTTGCTGATTAGCAAACGCAACTTCAATAGAATTGTAACGGAAAAAGCATTAAGAGCGACTGAGGCTGGAGACAGGATTTACGTTCTAGGGTCTGCTTTGAAATTCTTCGCTCGGTCTAGTAACCTCAATCGTGGAGATTGATCACTACAGAGATATTTTCGCCTATAAGGGAAACATGGTCATAGATGGAAAAGTAATTCGATCGATTTGCGAATGGGTTGTCTGCTCGCGTCACATCCTACTACCTTCAACACAAGGACCTCAGGCTTCATTACTCCCTGGGAACTCCGAGAGGCTGGCGTAAACACACAGGAGGTAACGGTCCTAGCAGCCTCTTAGCATATCCCGGTCAAAGCAATCTTTTGAGACAGGAGTGATTGAAGGAGCTTCTCAGGGCGACGAATGGGCGTCAAAACTGCTTGGAAGAAGATCCTTTTTCCTCAGAGAGTGTCCTGATAGTCTCCTGAATGCATTCAGTGAACTCTGCGCAATCGACGACTATATCATGTGGTTGCTGTGGTTCTGCCCCACCCTCCCCGTTCTTGGTCCATTGATGAGCCTCGATATTACCGTCCTCGACCCAATACACTCTTTATACAATCCAACTCCATGATTGTTGGTCATTAACGTACGACAGAGTGTTAGAAGGAGGCAAGGCTAGAATCTGATGCGCCTGTGCGCAAACACAGTCTGTCTTCTAAAGCATATCTTCTGTGACATCGATATTGATCACGGTGGATGGCCAGACGACCAAAAGCCCATTCCAGATTCTTTCTTGACCTCTCCAGGGGTAGTAGAGATGGCGGCCATGTGACCCTCAGGTTTTTTTTGCCTCGTTCCGCTCCCTCTTGTTGGCGGCGCAATGGACCACATCAACCTCCTTGGCCTCCTTTTCCTGCTTCTTGCGGACAGCCCACTTCTCGACGTCACCGATGTTCTCGGCGGGAGCGTCCTTGAGGGTATGCTTGAGCTAGGTAAGATCCTCCTCGTCTTTGACAGCACTCTGCCAGTCGGCAAGACCCATTTCGTGACCGACGTCGTCCTCCATGGTGGGGCGAGGAGCAGTGGTAATTGATTGAGCCCGCTCAGAGACAGGATCCTCAAGGAAACGTTAGTGATAACGGTACTTTTGTCTATATACCTGCAATTTCTTGTGTAATCGTGGTCCCAATCCACGATTAGGACGAAATGCAAAAGATATATTGAAGAAGGCAGTCATAATTTGCCTTTTGCGGACTTGTACATTGATCCCAAAGATAAGCTCTGTGATATCAAGGCACGACAGATAAAGACTAAGAGCTAACACTCGTGGATGTGGTGACGGTACATGTCAAGCTCCACAGGCTCGTCCTCATCCAGATCGGCCTCTGTGTCGCTGTTGCTGGTGGAATGAGTATGAGTTGTTCTTGTGGCGGAAGGACATACTCTTCATGCCTGTCCCGGAGGCCCACATCAAGATCATAGCCTCATAGCAAGAAGCAGCAACGAGGGTGTTGTACCTAGCGGCGGAAGCCGTATTTCTTCTTGTTCTTGTGGGCCTCGAAATCCCTGCTGCTCAGCAGGGTGGGCTGAGTCTTGCAGCGCTTTCTGGAGAGTTCGCCCATGCTCTCATAGATTATATATAGCTCATCACAGACAATGAGGAAGCGCATAAGATAAACCAAGCTCTAGGCTTTCTTGCTGGGTCGAGGGGAATGTTCATGTGCACTTCGTCTCTGCAAGAAGGGTGGTAGTCCTCTCTGCCTTCAGACAGGGTACGGTAGTGCGTAACAGCTGCTCGAGGTCTCCCTCGAGATCCACAAAGTCCTCGGTATCCAAGATAAGGGATGCCAATACGACGGCGTTAATTCTTGCCCTTATTGCCCTGCTTGCCCTTCTTGCACTTTCAAGGCAGAGGACAGATGCGGTAGCGGCTGGAGGGGACGAGCTTATTGGAGTGACTGTCGTTGATTTGGTCTTTGATCTCATGTGGGATCAGGAAGAAGAGATAAGAACCTGGGATCTCTGGGAATGATGATCGTGTAGCAATGGATGAATAGGCAGCATACAGCATGATCAAAGCCTGCTCTGTAGAGCGCATTCCATGAACCATGGTGTCTTCCATGGCTTCTCTTGTGCATATAACTCATCAGACAATAGTGTTGGTGTCAGGAATGTAGTATTCATATTGCTTGCCACAGCAGGTGTGGAACATGAAGACACCGCAAAGGCTCATAGTGATGGAAGAGAGTAGATCTTTGGGCAGAGACATCCAGGGGTTGATGTAGAGGTGTCAGAAGTATGACTCAGACCCAGACCTGCTTGTTAATGTTGCAGAGCCTCTCTTTGACAACGAGGAACCCGGGTACAGGGTGTGCTGGAGATTCTGTGGTCGGACACCGGATAGTTGGCACCGATGGGGGTGAGGTGTTCGTGCCCATAGCGACACCAGGGCTCTTAGGTGGTTTAACACTTCTTGCTTGATCTTGTTGTTGTTGTTGGTCTTGATGGCTGAGTATAAGATGTATCATATCGTGTCGACCGCAAGGCTTACTGCTTGGAGGCTTCGTCCTCGGGTGGGGGTGTTTTCCATTCCAGGGGCACTTGAGACCTCGAGCTCTTCCTCAGACTGGACGAGGAAATCCTTTGCCATGTTCATGTCATACAGGGCCAGTGACCATATTGATTGAATATATAGAGCAACTCATAATGGAGGATAGGTCGATGATTTGTTTGCGTTTGCAGCCAAGATCTCAAATTGGTGTTTCGTGATGAGCTTTGTATATAAAGCAGCGAGGTGGGCTCAATGGTGATGGGAAGCCTTCTTTGGGTGCTTAGATGCCTTGATCTTGCGTAGACTCGATGTCTTTGTTTTGCTGCGCAATCGCTGCGATATCAGAGTGATGTGAGTGGCATCGAAACAACTCTAGCAGATGATGACATCCTTGACTTAGTGAACTCTCTTCTACTGTATTCCGAACCTTCATGCAGTGGCTCTCTGTGGCCAAATTCATGGCTCTCGAAGCATTGCTACATTTCTATACATGACCGATGCTGGACGGTTACAAGACGTGTCAAACAAGCAAGCAAAAGAGAGGCTGCACAATGACTCTCCCTCCGCAGAAGGGCTTGCGCATCAAGGCAGGCAACAGTCCGGAATATCTTGTCATTGATCGAAGCTTTTGCAGCTTGACACCACAAACCGATAAGAAGCAAGCGAAACCATCGTTTTTCGTTTACAGGAGCATCTCAAAGCCTTACCATTTCCCCATGCTTTGTGGCAATCAAGAATTCCGCAACCACAAACAAGCTCTAAATCAAGGCAAACTACCATGCCAGACCTCGTTCAAAGAAGAGGAGCTCAACTCCTTACAGTAAGCAATGTGATCAATGATTCCGAACCCCTGGGATTTTCGAGAAGCTACATCGCTCAGTCCTCAATCTATAAGCACAAATTCCCGACTCCCTCCCTCTTCCACATAGATAGCAAGCGCTGGCAACCCATAAGGTCCCTGGAGCTCCGCAGCAGTACCCCAAGTCCATCTCGGAATCGTAGTGTCATCACGCAGCTCAATGGTATGACGTTTCCCGACCTTCCAACTGCCTTGATACCTCTCATACAAACTCTTCTGGAAAATGTCAGGTGCATTGAAATGTGCTTGACCTTCGACTTTGTGGTTGTCAAGGAACCGTTTGTCGTCTGCATTCTCGTCAGGGCGCAAGTTGGCAAGAGATTCGGCGGGTAACGGGCGCTGCACGGGTAGCTGTAGCGGAGTGTTGGGATAAAGAGTTATGAGATGTGGGGGTCGATCGTCGCCGGTGTCTGAAACGCGCTTTGTGAAGCCGTAGTCGAGCAGGCGTTCCCCAAGGGAAGACACGCGAGTTGGTCTTTTGTTGACAGGGTCGATATGTAACTCAACGGAGGTGTCGATTTGAACAATGCGTAGATACGAGTGCCAGTCTGATGTGTCGAAGATCGTGCCCGTGACATTCAGCGTGAGTGGGCACGAGGCATGAGAAGTGATGAACAGCTCTATCGGCGAAGCAATCGCTGCAATGGAGCTGAGTTCTGAGTTGACTGAAATACTTAGGGAGATACTGGGACTAGGGGAGGAGGAAAGCGACCTAGTTACGGCCTGAGTGTGTGAGCAGAGGGTGAAATAGGTGTGAAGCATATCTCCCGCAAGCTCCCATGACCCAGGATTGAATGTGTAAAGATCAAGACTGTCCGGCTCGCCAGCATACTTGTCTTGATGGTTTGGAACGCGGTCGAGGTCGTCCACATCAGAATCCAATCGCGGGAAAGTGTTTGGACCTGGACGAGCAAGACAGAAACTGGGCGCGTCGGGCTGGGGCTTTGAAGCGTCGAGACACATGTATACATCTCGATACATCTGTAGTGGAGGCCCGGCATAGCTGGAAGGGATGTGTGTTGACGTGTCCGATTGGCCTCTTGAATTCATGGCTCGTGCAAAGATTGAGGAGGCGGAAGACATGGTGGCGTCCGGGTATAAGTGCAAAGTCCATGATACGTCAGCCAGCAAGCCTGTATTGAGCCGCGTAAAGACTTTCAAGATGTCCTCGGATGATATATCGCGACCGAGTACAAAGAGGTAATAGACAAAGCGAGGAGCCTGGCTCGCGTCGTACCGTAGTGCTGTATAAGGGAAACCTTCAGAATCTTGGCGCTTCTCAGCGACGGTGCCATTCATGTGTACGCTGATGTCCTCGAAATCTGGCGCCTCATCGGCAGGCTGATCCGAGGACGAATTCGGTTGTTCATACGTAGCGAGCGTCATTCCATTGACGGTCTGATCGGGACCACCCTCAGGATAAAGATTGAGATTGATTGGCCAACCACGAGCAAGATTCTCCCCGTCGAGCAGCTCCTCGATGTTTGTCATTCCCTGTTCAGACCACTCCCCTCTGAGACGAGTTGCTAAGTGATTCCAACTCTTATATCTCTCAGCCGTCACATTGTAAGGCAGGTGAGCTCTCTCCTTTGTGTATCGAACCGATAGCAGCCCCTCATCTCTCCACTTGTCCGAGTCGATGACTAGGAAACAATTCTTGTCTGGCATGTAAGGTGCATGGAATCCAAACTTCCTGAAGGCCTTCTCTTGCTCGTAATGCTCTACGCAGGCGAAGACGTTATCCTGAACGACCGTGAACAGCTCGAGATGCCAGCACGGGTCGGCAAGCTCCTGTGTGTGTAGACGATATAGAAGCTGATAGCCCAAGACTTCATCGGCGGTCAACGAGTCTGCTCCACGGGTCAGATAGACATGAAATGGAAAAGGTGGAAGGGGCGAGGAGTCGCCATTTGTGCGTGACCAAGCGATCTTGATTGGAGCCGAGCCATGGTCGTCAAGAGTGCGCGCAAGAGTCTGTGTGTCCCACGAAGGCGGCGCGCCAGCCTGTTCTATCGCTTGGGCTTTCGTTCTGGCCATGGCTGTGCAACGATGTCGACTGTCGAGGGTGTCTGAATGGAAGCTATTGCAAGGAAAAGATAAGCACGACTCGGAGGATTCTCTTTACACTACTTGTCCCCCGAGCGTGGTCGCCGCAGCTGCACATGCATGATTCGTCAATCTACCTAAACACGCGCACATCGCTGTCGACCTGGCGCGTAAATCATCAATGCGCGATGCTATCGCAACTTACGACCTGGCCGACTGCAGTCACACAGCCCCACTGCTCATGCTTCGCTGCCGACATTTTGCCGCAGGATGTTCAATGTCAATCATTGTATGACGAAAACACGATGCACAGAACATAGAAGAGCTTGAAATGTTACGTACGTACTGGAGCAACTCAAAGCTATACCACATCCCCATTGAATGCAGCGATCAAAGTTCCGCAACCACAAACAATCTGAACACCAAAGAGAACTATCGTACCAGACCTCATCGAGCCAATCAGTTTGACTCCTTGCAAAGAGCAGAGTAGTCAATGATTTCCGGCTCCTGACCCGTAAGCATCTGGACGCCAGAGTGAACAAAAGCGAAAACCTCTGTCTTTGCTGCAGAAAGTCAGTCTCTGATCGTGTTGACATCGTGTCTGAACTTGAAGAATCTTCGCAAATCGAAGTCTTCGATTGCGAGCAATGCAGCATCGTCGGTGCATACTTTAGGAATGTTTGACAAGAGCTCGCGCATCTTACGAGGATGGCCAAGTAAGATGTGGGGTAATCCGAGTCGAATTGTGCTAGGAGCCCCTGCAAATCCATATCGTCTTTCACGTGAACGACCTCAATGGCAGTATTCCACGTCAGGAAAGTAAGGAGCTGTACTGCGTGTGTAGCACAACTCTGCTTCGAAAACAGCCCAATGGCTGCAATTTCGTGCTTGCCTTCCTTGATATGGTTGTGTGCCACTCTTGCAAGCTGTACTGCTAACGAGAGCGATCTCCCAGAACCAAGTGCTTCGATAACAAGCGATGGTCTCTTGGTGGGCGATGCCTCGTACAGATTCTGAAGTACATGTGCGAATTGCTTTGGGAATCTGGTAATGTCCATGGATCTTAGCATATCTAGGAAGTTGGGTTGTGGAGCGCCAAAGAACTTGACAGCTTCTTCGATTCGTTGATTGTTATGAGGGCACTGTCTGTTCATGTCAGAAATTGCATCCAGCATTCTGTCATCGAGATCAGCATATAGTCTCCAAAGTCTTGTCAGTTGTCCTACTCACTCATCCAGACATCCATAACGTGACACCCCACGCCAAAGAGCGATCATTTCAGGTGAATCA
Organism: Aureobasidium vineae; assembly: GCA_903819635.1. NCBI lineage: Eukaryota > Fungi > Ascomycota > Dothideomycetes > Dothideales > Saccotheciaceae > Aureobasidium > Aureobasidium vineae. The sequence continues at coordinate 175,309 of CAIJEN010000006.1, forward strand.
GGCAGCTCATGAGTAGTCTCAGTGATGGAGACGAGAGATTTCTTATCCGGAGCAATGCTTGCATCATCCTTATTGGCAGTGGTGTTCGCATCATCTTCGCTAGGGTGATCAGTAAGCTCAGAAGCCTCGAAAGCATTAGATCTATGGTAATCTGTAGCGATCAGCTCTGCTCTTGTGGTGACAGGGCGTGGTGGCGAACTTGGAGGAGGTGTGGGCAACTGAGCCCGTGATGCAAGCTTGTCTTCAAGCTCCTTGAGAGACTGCTGGAGCTGCTCCAATTCTTGTTGAACCTTTGCTTGTTCCTCTGTCTCCATTTTGATCTCAGACTGAAGATGATCGCATGGCTGCCGCAGAAATTTGCACTTTTCATCAAGCTGCTTCTTCTGTTCGATACATCCAGCTGACTCGAAATCCTTCGAGGGGTGAGCTTCGGTGTCAGTGGGAGTAGCAGATTTAACTGGCGCGGTTTCAGCGAGTGCTTGAGTTCCAGCTTGGAACGATCTTCGATGAGGCGCCTTGGAATGCGGTCCGAGATGAGTTGTCCCGACATAGTGCTGACAAGATGTGAGCAGGCTGAGCAAATCAATGGATGTGGATTGGTGTGAACACGAACCGAAACTTTCTCGAAGCAGGTGTGGGCGCCAGAAAGTGAAGCAGCTACGCAGTGAGAGGAAATTGACCAACGAACGATCTTCAAAAGGCGCTGACAAGAGATCAACAGACTGCGTTGGTTGGAACTGATATCTTGGCAGACGAAAGCCTAAGCGCGCTGGTGCAGCAGAACAGTCAAGGTGGATGGAAAGCGTAGGAAAGGTAACCCGAGTGCAGTCGTGACGCGGTGGAAACGAGATTGGAAGTGAAGCGCGGAGTGTGGGAATCAGAGATGATGCTTGGATAGCAGCGCGCAAAGGATCGTGGTAGTTGACCCTCAAGATTTGATGAGACAAGACTTCTTGTGAAGGTCAATGTGAAGCAGAAGAGAAGAGTTGGTGCCAGGGAAAGATCTTTCAGAGAAGCGACCTTGATTTCGAGCGTGAGGCAGCGAGGCGCTTGGCCACACAAAAGTTATCGAGGAAGCGACGACCTCGAAGTTGCAAATGCCAGTTTACCAACCTTCCAAATCTGTTCTTTGTCTTCGACAACACAATGCATTGTTGTTGCTCGCAGACATTCTCCTGGGCGTCGAGAGCGAGGCTATAAATTTCAAGTCCTGGGATGCTCATTCTTCGTCGTCTCTCACAGATACACCTCCAATGACTTTCTTATTGCGAGGGGATGATTCATAAGACATGCTGGGCACAGAGTTATGGTTCAGAGTGAGAACGAAGAATAGGATGATCAATGTAGTCACTTCTACCTACCGGTCATGACAGCAACAAAGTTACGCCAGAAGCCCAGGTCATAGATGTTTTCCACCATGTCCAGACTCATGCATCTCTCCCAGAGCTGTTCCTGTCCTGTGGGGGCCTTTCCGTCTGTAGTGCTAACAAGGGTCTGGTCGCTGTGCTTTGGCCAAGGAACGTATTCCTCTTCGTCTTCGTCGGAGTCTGGTACTGGACCAGCCAGTCCACTCATTCTGTTGCGATTCCGCAGATGGCGTGCTTTCCGCTCCTTGTTGTGAGCTTCAATAACACTACGCTTCCCTATCCATGCCATACCGTCGGTCATGTCGTCTCGCCAGTCTGCCCACTTTGCACTCTCATTAGTAGTCATGCCAGCCCAGATAAGATAGAGATGATATGCGAAGAGTGCAAATGGTAGCGGCATAGTAGTGATGGCAAGGAGACCAACACCAGCAACACTGATTCCACCGATGCTCATTGCAAAGACAAAGGCGTTGCCCAACTCTGCCCAGTATTGTTTTTCCAACCAACCGTACTTGGAGTGACCAAGATGTAGGTGTGGTGACAGGACTGACCAGGATAGATATGCGCCGTAGAGTTCTACAATACCGATGCTGAGGAGCAAGAGCAGGAAATAGCGGTAATTGTGTCTCCCAACACAGTTGTTTATCCAAGCGCAGTGGTGATCACATCTTGCAACACAGACGCCACACAACGAGCAGTGTTTGCTTCTTGCAGGCTTCGTAAAGTTGCAGGTACGGCAGAGGTTGTCGGGACGGAAGAGTATGTGGTCGTAGGGGTATTGTCGCATCGCGGGTGCATGGTTCGCATGAGTGATGTAGTCGGTCTTTCTGGTGACGCAGAGGTAGGTAAAGGTATAGGGAGCCAGCACAACGAAAGGTATGGGTAAAATCAAGGAGGTGCTCAGGTGAGGAAGCGCAGCCCGGAGGAAGAGAGTTGCACTGCCTGTCAAGAGGACCAGAAACAGGAGTAATACGAGAGGGTTCTTTTGGTGGAAGAGGTAGTTGCTCAATTGTGCGATGTTAGCGTTCATGCGACCACCGGTATAGCGTGAGTCGACTTGACGGAAGCCATTGGGAATGTATATGCAGAGCAGCCTGTGACTGAAGCCGATGGGAGTCTTGCGTAGAGCTGGAAGCCGACCGAAAAGGGCTATGAAGGTGAAGAGAGAAATGACGACCACCAAAATGATGGTGTTGCGAAAGGCGATCATGGTATGCTGCGGCTGTCTCTCATCCTAATGCTGTGGTGTCTTGCTGCCGACACGTAAAGAGATGCAGGTGGGAAAGAAGGAAGGCACGGTTGGCACGTCATTCTGCCGAAAGTGGAAAGAAGCTTCGGCTGGACGCGTGCCGTCGCGTCTGCCTCGATGTTTCTGGCCGAGGGCAGCAAACACCTACACTAACAACTGCGCAACATGCCGCTGGCCATCGTTTACTCAGATATGGCCGACTCGGTTGATGTGCAAGGCTGCGTGTTTGGCGGCAATAAGTTTTTCATTGTGCAGCGCGTGCCGCAACGCTCACACTACATCTCGCTGGTCGAGAGCAATGGCGGCCGAGTGGTCAAACTCGAGGCCCAGGCTGACTACCTGATCGCCGATCACATGCGACACGATGCGCCCGCTGGTTCTCTAAGCTACAAGTTCCTCGAAGAAGCCATCAAGCAAGGGCAAATACCCGAAGACGACTCTCCCTTTCTCGCTGGCCGCCGTAAATCCGCAAACCCCGTCACCACCGCTGCCGGCCCTTCCAAGAAGTCGACAAGAACTCCATTCACCGACGACGATGACAAGCTGCTGTACAAGTGGGTCAACAAGGCCGATCAGGAAGGTCTCGCTATACAGGGCAACACCCTCTATAAAGTCCTCGCCGAGCACAACCCAAGACACACTTATCATTCATGGCGTGATCGTTACGTCAAGGTTCTTTCCACAAGACCTCCGACGGGATGGAAGACTTACCCCGACGAGAATCTACCCACTATTGACACGCCCATCGCCGACCTACCCTCAACCGCTCTTCCTCGCTCTACCGCTGTCAGAAGATCAGTGACCAGGTCGCCCTCCAAGCCCCGCGTATACATACCCTTCACCCAAGAAGATGACGAAGTGTTGGAAGCTTTCGTAGCCATGCAGGCAAGAAAGGGTGCTTCACTCAGTGGCAATGCTATATACAAAGAGCTGGAAGCGAGAAACCCACGTCATTCCTATCACTCTTGGAGAGACCGCTGGATCAGGCATCTATCGCTTCGAGAGCCTCTGGATGAGGAAGAGGACGATGGCCCGTTCGAAGACAATGCCATTCCCGACGGGGAAAATCATATCTCTGCTCGCCTAGACCCTTCGCCAGAATCACCGATCAGCAAGCCGCCCTTGAAGCGTTCAAGCTTCAGAATTCCTCCAGGAGCCTCGGCATCTGTAGAGAATTCGAAGAATACTACTCCTCGATCGGGAGTCACCCGTCCGATTGTGGCTCTGAAAGAAAAAGCATCGAAAAGCACACCTCAAGCCTCTATACGAGACCGTGCTGCAAGTCAAAAAGAGCCTGTTGCAGATCCTGAGCCTCTCACAACCGCTTCTCGACCCACTATCTCTTACCCGACTACCTCGCGCCCAGCTGCGACATCTAAGAACCAGGCCAACACTCCGATGGCTAGAACCCGAAATGTGAGCTCGCCTGTCATGTCGCAACAAACTTCAGCCCAGCCCCATTCACTCCACACCCAACCATCAACACAAGTCGAGGCTCAAGGCTCTCGTGAGATTCTCCGTCACAGAGCTGTACAAGCAGATCTCGAACCTCAGTTCCATGACGACTCGACTTTCACACAAGAAGATTATGATAATCTCCTGGACGCCGCCCTCGACATACAAAATGTTCGAGTCGGGCGCTACCAGGAATCATGGATCTCTTGGGCCGATTTCAAGAAAAGTCACACTGCTGTTGAGTGGAGATCGTTCTATGAACGACGTGTGTTGCCAGTTGTGTTACAAGAAGAGGATGATTTTGAACTCCTTGAAACTCATGGTGGTGGAGCTTGGGCCGAGTTCTGGAGAAACCAAGGTCAACCTGTCACGACCTTGCCACATCTTAAACAAGACGGCGTTCCTGAAAGACAACCAGCTCCTGCAAGATCTGCTGAGGCTGCAGAGGAGTCGACACCTCGCGTCTCGAGAACAGAATCCGCAAAACAAAACGAAGAGGTGGATGATGTGGCAGACCCTTTCATCAAAGTGGAGAGAACCACGGCAACGGTATCTGCCAAACGGAAACAACAGGCTCGCGAAAGTTCTGTGAAAGAAGAACCCGCGCCCAAACGTCGACGCACGGCAACACCGCCTACCGCGCCGCACAAAAGCCCCACTCCTGTCCAGACTGTCCCGAGGCCCAATGCTGATGATGTGGTCAGCATTTCCAGCAAAGTTGCGCCTCCATTAAGTCACCACTCTGACGAAGAGGAAGAAGTCCCTGAGGATCAAGCCGCTGAACAATTGCGACGTGAGATGGTAGAGAATAGGGATATTCGCCATCAGCTGACTAGAGCAAATCTTGCACGTATCCAAGCAGAAACGGGCTTGGCCGAGAAGAAAGCAGTGGATATAGAGCAAGATAATGAGAACGACGACCAACCCGGATTTGCAGACTACCTTGCAAGCATGTTGCCGCAAGGCATGAAAGACAAGATTCTACAAACCAGTGAGACACACGATCATCAACTAAATCAAGATGATGAGATTGACGAGGACGACGAAGATACTGTCATGCACAACAACCAACAAGACCAGCGCGAATACGACCCCGCCCTCCTAGAAATCGACCCAAACCTCGATAACCCCTCTTACAACTCCTCCGCCGAATACCGTGCCAACAACCCAAGTATTCACCTCGACGCCCCGCAGACCCAGCCTTGGGAAGTCTCCTCCGCGCTCTCTGCATCACAGCAAAGAAACCAACGTCTTTCCACCCAAGCAATCTACGAAGCCGAAACCCAATCCTTCGATGCTGAAATCCCACTCCCACCTTTGGACCTTGGAGTACAGACTCAACACTATGCTGTTGCAAACACAGACTCTCAAATTCTGTCTGCTGGCGAAATGTGGCCTTGGATCGATGCACAAATATCTGCTGGATATACTGAAGATGCTGTCATTGCTGCTCTGCGCAAAACGTCTTTCAATCCCAAGTTAGCTGTGATGGTGCTTGAGGCCGGAGAAGAAGAGGCAGATGTAGCGGGTGTATGGACAGAGGAGGAAGATATAATCGTAGAGGGCAGTGATGCCAGAGCAATCAGGAGATTGGAAGTGAAACACGGAAAAGGCAGTGCAATGGCCAGACTAAAGTTCCTCAGTGACTGGAGGAGGGACAAGGAGATTGCGGAGATGGGTGAAGAGGAGGCAGACTGAGTTATCAGGTTCGATCGCAGCGCCATTAATACTCCACAGCTCTTTGTGTTTGCCATCTCTTCTCTGTTCATGAGTGAATTCACACTAGTCCATACTCTATGAATGCGCATGACATGGCAAACCCTTGCAGCGCCTCCTCTGCGTTCTGTATCCTTCTTCCAAATGGGTTTTGTGTCTTTACCATAGTTCGAGCCCACTGCCATGCTTTTCGCAACTCCCAGCGCTGTTATTACCAGTAGCACATCCCTTTCCTCTTGTTTATCGTGGCTCTGTTTAATCCTCGAGACCATTTCAACCTTCAATCCTAACAGCATCTTCTTCCCTCTTCTCCTCTTCGGTTCTACGTATCATAGCAAGAGCTATCAGAAACTTCTTTGCTTTGCTTGTATCACTTTGACATTTCACCGTGAGCATGGATGGAGCCTTGACACTCCTACTCAAATGCTGCAAAACCTCCTTGGCCTCTAAGGATTTCGTAGGTCTATCTGCACAATAATGCTACTGTAGGGCTTTTCGATCAGTAGAACGTTAGTCTTCTTTGGCAGTCTCTTTTCGAGAATAAAGCGCACTCTGGAATAGTCATGGATTGCGGGAAAAAGAGCTTGTCGAAAAAGAGTCGAAGTGGGTTCTTTGGGAGGCGTGGAAAGCAATGAAATGTGTGGTAGAAGATGGCAAAAGGGGAGAAACTGGCTATTCCGTGAGAGCCGTGGCATTGTTGCGTAGTTGTGCAAGGAAAGAGTAACTTTGAGTCTGGAACTGCAAAAATCTTGTATGCAAGTGTAAAAGGTATATGTATTATATGTACAAAAAGTATGCGTACTCCTTATGGAGGAAGCGATGATCAAGACCTAAGCTTTACTCCCTCCAGCATGAGCAGGAGCAGCAACAGCAGCACCACCTCTACCACCTCCTCTACCTCTACCTCCTCTGTTCTTAGGCGGTTGCCCTTGCGGTGTAGCAGAAGCAGAAATATTGCCATCTTTCTTCTTATCATGTTCCTTTGCATCCTTTGCTCCTTGCTTTCCACCTCTTCCACTTCTCCCACCCTTCTTCTTTGCCCCAGCTTGAGGGTCTTTACCCTCAGCAATCAGTCTCGCAAACTCTTCATCCTCTTTCATTCGTCTTGCCTCGTTGTCCCACCACTCCTGGAATTCCTGCTCGGCTTGGATTTCCTGCAGACTTCTTGCCGCTGCGGCTTCTTTGATAATATCTTTTTCGTATTGCTGCTGTTCGAGGATTTCTTGTAGAGAAAGCTGGAGAGCAGGTTCTGCAGTGCGGGGAGAGTGCACAATGGATTGGATGGAAGGGAAAGATTGGGAGGAGAGGTCTGGAGGAGGCGGAGGGGCGAGAGTCGACGCTGCGGTTTGCGCCGAGGGTTTGCGTTGAGGTTGTGGCTGAGATTGACGGGGTGTGGGTGTAGGTCGGGCCGGGCCTGCTTGTGGTAGGATACGTGGTGATGCTGGAGCTGGAGACTTGGCTCCTGTCTGAGTAGAAGGTGTGCGCTGTGGACCAAGTCTGGGAGATGGATAGCCAGATGTGACGGGTGAACCTGGGCCCAAGTTCTTGGGAGAAGCAGCAACAGCAGCGGCAGGCGGTTTAGGCGAAGGCTTGGGATTGGCAATCGTCTGCCGCATGGTCAATTGAGGAGTGGTACTTGTACGAGTTGCAGGCTGAGGTCTGTTGGACGGACCAGGCGAAGGTGGCTTCTCGCCAATGACGTCCTTCAACGAAGGTATCTTCTGGCCAGAAACGACCTGCCATGGCGAGGCCACCTTTGCTGCGATCTTCTCTTCAATTTCGGTGACTGCTGATTGCTGTGCCTGCTGCATTCTCTTGCGCTCTTTCTGTGACATCTTTGCAGCAGATCTTGCTGCCGAAGCATCTTCAAAAGCCTTCTCTCTGCTAGCCGCAATGCCCAATGAAAGGTTGGACACACGACTTGAAGATGCTTGCGCCATGATATCCTTCATCTCCAGCTTGGCGCCTGGCGAAGGAGTTGCTGCCCAGGGTACACTTGAAGAGCTCGCAGGAGTTGCGGGTGTCATGCCTGTGACTAGGCCGCCTTGCTTTGGTGTACCAGCATGGGGTGTGGTTGGCTTTCCTCGAGGATCGAGCCAGGAATCAGTAGGAGTACCAACAGCTGTATCTCTACGTAAAGTCCTCTCGAATTCGGACTCTGCACCACTTGGTCGTAGATTTTGTAGATCCAGTGGTGAGCTCTCTTCGATACTTGTGCCCAATGACGGCACAGCGGATTTGACTCTTAGAGTGGAGTCAACAGCAGACGACTGAGCGTCCTTGGACTTCCTTCGTGCCTTTTGTTTTGCATGTGCACTGTCATCCAAGCTGCCACCTCTGAAAGAATTGGGACCCCACCCATCAAGATCTTGGTGCTTGGCATGTAGCATGATCGAGTCAAGCTTGATGCGGCGATCGCGATCAATCAAAGCAGCGAGTTCTGGGTGTCGCTCGAGGAGCAAAGCCTCAGCGCGACCACTCTTAGCGAATGGCATCAAAGCAAGCTGGTTGGCACGGACAATGTCGTCCAGCTCCAAAAGTAGATCTTCGTCAAGCTCATCCAGCAGTCCACCTTGCAGCATCGCTTCCAAACTCAGACACAGATACTCAAGACTTGCATCCTTGAATTCCGTGACAGAGCTAGGCGCAATAGCATTGAGCAGACCACAAACGTTACGAGTTGTGACATATTGACCGACAACTCTCTGACAGACTTGTGACAGACGATCCAGCATGAGTTCGTTCGCAACAGCCATGACTTCCATGACGACATCGAGGAACTCGTCAAGATCAGCACTGACGATATCGTCGAACAGCTCCTCACCAGTATCTGCATAGATGTGGCGGAGAACCATTTGGAAGATATTGGTCTCAATGTGTTGAAGGTCAACATCGATAGCATCAGAGGCATTTTGCAAGAGACCACGTCTTTCTTCGAGCCAACGACCACCAGCGCGTCCCATGAACATACCTTCGAAGAAGGGACATCTTTGGCAGACCATGGCACCATGAATCAGGATTTCACCATCGCTCAGCTGAACACGGATATCGCCATTGGCAAAGTAGTTTTGATCCCTGGCGGCAATCTCGAGGTCCATGTGCAAGCATCGCTCAGGCTCGATCATCTGCCGAACTGCGGGCTCCAGCTTGAGAAGTTCAAGTTTGGCAGCAACCTTCATCAACTCAGTACGAACTTGACGGTATCGAAAGGCCATAGGTGAACGTCGAGTATGGTGCCAGAAGTCGACGATGGTATCAGTATAGCAGTAAAGAAGGAGATCTACCAGTGTGAGAGCATCTAGTCCTTGGAAGATCAAGACAGGTCGACCAGTAGAGTCGCGCTCGCAGATGAGGAGCTCAGGGACACTGAAGTCACCGCCCTCTCTAAACGCCTGGAAGCCTGCCCGAAGCACTCTGCTTCGTCCTGCGAGAATGAATTGGTGAGCAGGGAAGCGTAGCTCAGACACATTGGATGCGATGATGGCATCAAACTCGCTGAAGTTGCCATCCGCCGCTTGGCGCAAGTGCTCTTCGAGATCCTTTTCAATATCCTTTGACTCGAGCAAATGCTTACGAAGCAGCTGTACCTCGTCAGGCTTCTTGCGACCTTGCCAGAAACGAGGCTGCGGCTCCTCACTCTCGCTATCAGCGACATCCTCATGGATAGTAAGATCGTGGAAACAGAGAAGAGGGAACGAATCTTTCCAAATGGTCTGATCCTCAATCAATGTCTGAGTCTTGGTAACATCACAATCTCTGCGGACAGCAGCGTAGGCGCCATATGCTGAAGATCTGACTGCTGTGACGCGAGAAAGACCAGCGATACGAGAGAACTTGTAATCTTTGGGCTTGTACTGCACAGCGTCCAGAGATTTTCCGTCCTTGATCTTTGTTCTTCTTGATCGTTTCCAGACACTTCCTTCCTCGGTGGTCAGGATAATGGAGCCATCAGCATCTACACCAACATCACGGGCCGCCATGTTGTTCTTCTTCAAAGACCAAATTTCTTGTGGCGCAGAAAGTGCCCCTCTGATCTTTGTGGGATTGGTCGTGGAAGCATTGGCCTGGTCCTGGCGTTGACTGACAGAAAGTGTATAGACCTCACCACTGCTGGACATGGCACAAATGGTGTCACCGCCTGCAGCAATTTTGCTGATATGGTTGATGGTATCATCGTATCGAGTAACACGAAAGCTGTCCTTCAGGAAACTGCTTGAGCCATCGAGAGGGAACTGGATCTTCGCATAACCATAGTTTGCAAAGACCCAGACATCATGATTTTCCAGAAGACAGACAGTAGCGCGGTCGATGGCAGCGACTGAGACGATTGGAGCAGCAAAACGAGAAGCGGCAATCTTTCGAGGAGTGACTTGATACTCTAGAGAACGAGCATCAGAATCGACAATGCCAAGCTGACCTTCATTCTTGCCAAAGGTGTAGAGAGATGTGGAAGTGTATGCGACCGAGTGAATGCGAGAAGCAGCGACACCGATGACAATTTCACGCTTGAGAGGGCCGAAGATCTGTGCTGGTACGCAACTAACAGGATCCTCATCCATGATTCCGGTCTTTGGTAGTGTGTATCCAAGCTGGCCGTAACCATTGCTACCCCAGGAAAAGACTTCACCACGGTCATCAACAGCCAGTGTATGGTTCTGACCGAGAGCGACAGTGGCAATCTTCTTGCGCGACAGAGCACCTCCCTCGATGCAGACAAACCTGAAACGTGATTGTTCGTCTCCGACACCCAGACGGCCTCCAGGTCCATGACCACACATGTACAGGTTTGACTCTGGGTCGGTAGTCAAGACTGCTGTTGACAATTTAGACATGAAGACATCTTGAATGATCAAAGGGCGGTTCTTGACAGCCCAAGGCATGGATTCGACGGGAAGTGAGCGTGGCAGAGCAGAACGGCCTGTCTGTGTGATGACAGGATCGAATGTGGTCCACGTCTTCTCATACTCTCGGACGTACTCGCGGTAGAATCGCTGCAGCAAGTGATCCGGACGTTTCAGTGTGATGCGCTCCGGGTATTGTCGGTCATCCTCATCTCCAAAGCCTAGAGTGATGTTCTTGTTGCTTCCGAAGGTGTAGACCTCATCACCAGAGATGTTTGTCGCAAACTCAATAACTTTTGTCCTGACCTCCTGTTCGTCGTCCATTGGCATTTCCTCTTCACTAGCATCAGAACCGGCTCTTGGTCGTCGTTGTCCTTCTGGTCGCAGAGTGCGGTCCTTGATTGTCGCAGCATACAAATCCAACGGACCGAGGCCTTCGCGATCCTTGATCTTGACCAATCCTCCTCCTATTCCTCTACCAAGAGCATCCGAGGTGTCCCTCTCCAGAATTGCGCGAGCGATGGTGATATTTCCGAAGTAAAAGGCGCGATGTAAAGCCGTCCACGAGTTCTCAGCATCCTGAAGATACAAGTCGATCAAGGGATGCTCGACAAGTGCTTGGGCGAATTCAAGGGCATTCTCGGATGTTGAGGAGGCGGCGTGGTGAAGTAGGGTCATGCCATTCGAATCACGCCAGTTGATGTCGGTTCTGGTGAGTGGAGGCATGTTTCCTGCATGTGGCGAAAAGTTCGAAGGCTTGCGTGCCTTTGCGGTGAGTGTGGGCGAAGTACTCAAGGTACCGGGACTCGAGCTCACGGCGGCGGGCGTTTGCATGGACTGAGCCCTGTGTTGGTGTGGACGGACATTGTACGAGGCCGTCTCGAGTAAATGCCGAAACCGGTCGACATCATCCTGAAGGTAGTACTTCCACAGATGGCTGCTCATGTGCCGGGATTGAAAGGTCTGGCTCTGCGACACCTCGCGATGATCTCGGGGATCAAGGCGTGTTTAAAGGTGTATGGGCAGTGCCGACTGGGGAGAGAGGGGAAGGAGAGAACCGGTGGACGGTTCTTGTCGATCAAGCGAAGTCTTTGTTTCGTGCGACAGCGGCGAAGGCGAGTTTGTATGCGTGCGGGAAACGACTTGAGCGAAGCTGCGAGTGGCGACTGCTGTTCCGGGCTGGATGCGCTGACGAGTGTGGTAGTTGCAAGTGTTGTACTTTCTGATGAGAATAGCTGTATAGCTGCAAGATGAGCGTTCGAACGAGTAGACGTGGTAGACGAGGTAGTGGGAGATGTATACAAGAGATGGTGCCGGCATGGAGGGTCGGACAATGACATGTGGGATGAGGCTCGGGCCAATCGCCTTGAGATCCGCCGCCATGCCCACCGAGGACGCCTCCTGAACACTCCCGACAGCGAACAACTCCACCACATGCCCCTCGTATCATCACCTGCTTCTTCTACAAGAACAATAAGCTCGTCTCCAACCCCTCATACCCCTCTCATCCTTGTTGAGCACCGAGGGCGCGATACAAAGACTGCTTGGCGTGCCCGAATGCGGCGAAGCCTCAACACCGTGGTCAGGGTGGTAGAGATGACATTGATTTCTTACAATACTCAAGACGCTGAAACCGCAATCGAAGGGAACAGGTAGTTTTCAGATGTCTCAGGAATTTAATATGATGGTCTTGAGTATTTCTGGTAGTTCCCGTGTTGTTCTGAGCTATTTCTGTCTTATATCGTCGCTCATTGGCGATCGCCAGGTTTTCGACCTTGAGTAGACCTTGGAGACTGCTCGGTTGTTGTAAAGAGCCATCCCAGAGAGTGATCTTAGCTGCACTACCCGTGAACGATTCAACCGATTTGGTGCTGTTTCAGCAAGAGCTTGAGAAGAGTTCCATCCGGAACTCAAGAGGCAGGAATAATCTCCATCCATGCTTAGTCAGCCACAACCACCAATCACGCTTTCTCTCACACGCGCCAACCTCGAAACCCGTATCGACCACATCATCAATCGCACGTCCGCCAGTGACAAGCATATCTTCGGTCAGCATATTCTGCTCACCACAAACCCACCGCCATCAACAAGAAACAGCCACGCCTTTGGACCAAATCTCACAATGGACATACCCACCACCACATCCTCCATCCTTAGTCTCCCCATATCAACAGAATACCTATACCCTAGCTTCCTCACCCTCATCCCTCTATCCCTTCTCTACACTCTAACTCTCTCTCCTCTCCCTTCTTCTCCTTCATTTAGTCTCGATTACCTTCTTCATCTCTGCTGTATCCTGTTCCCTCCTCTGGCACAAGTATACTCCCTCTGTCTCGGCTATATACTCTGTATCCTTACTCTCCATTCCACCATTCCACTCGCACCAATCCTCGTGGGCGTTTGCTATAGCCTTCTCTACACTCTTTCCGCCCTAAATACTCGCTTCGGGCACGGTCCACGCAGAAAAATCACTTGGAGCGAGCAAACAGCCGTAATCACGGGAGGTGCAGGAGGACTAGGCTGGCTAATCGCTCAAATCTTAGAGCGAAAAGGCGCAACAGTGGTGGTTTGGGATATCAAGCCTCCACAAGGATACTCCGAAGATGCAGAGGAAGGTGTAAAGTGGTATAAAGTCGATGTTGGGCAAGCAGAACAAGTGGAAAATGCTTATGCGAGAGTCAAGGAAGATGTACGTAGTCCTGTTTTCTTGTTTCTTTTCATGTCACAATTCCACCTCATCATTTTTCGAGACAAGGATACTCTGCTTCATGATCGAATTCAAGTTGCTTGTGCCTATGCTAATGAGACACAGCTCGGCACACCCACCCTCCTGATCAACAACGCAGGCATAGTAAATGGACAACCACTGCTCTCCCTTTCCGCCGTAGCCATCTCCCGCTGCTTCCAAATAAACACCCTCTCCCATTTCCACACCTGTCGCACTTTTCTCCCAGGCTTTCTTTCTGTACCCCAAGGCGGCACAATCGTCACTGTGTCTTCTGTGCTGGGCCACCTCGGCGCCTCCCACCTAACAGACTACACAGCCTCAAAAGCCGCCCTCCTCGCCTTCCACACCTCCCTCGGCGCAGAAATCGCTCAAACGAAAGGACAGCAGCAATACCCCGGCGCCAGCACCACAAAAATGATTTTGGTGAAACCTGGCCAGCTTTCGACGACTATGTTTTCGAGTCTCAAGTCGCCGTCTGAGTTTTTCGGGCCGGTAGTCCAGGCAAAGGATTTGGCTATGGCGGTTGTGGAGAAGATTGGGGAGGGCAGGGATGGGGTGGTTTGTATGCCTGTGTATGCGCAGTTGGTGGAGTGGTTGGGTGTTTTGCCGGTGGGATTGCAGAGGGCTGCTAGGTGGATGAGTGGTGTGGATGGGGCTATGCAGACTTTTGGGTCCAAAGAGAGTGATGGAGGAAGCGGTGGCGAGAAGCGAGCCTTGGAGTGGTTCTGGAGGATCATGCATTATTGTGGCTGCATATGTGGAGGGTTTCCAAACGATTGATGGTGGGAAGATGTCTTCAATGGATGATTTGCCGGGTCCAGGAGCTTCTTCTAATGGTTCTTGTATGTGTCAGGCAAGAGGCTCAATCAAGAACCGAGCTAAGAGTCCAGAGGGCGCCGAGGGCGAGCAGAGCTGCACCACCAATGGCTTGCTTGCTCCAAGTAGATGCTTGGTCAAGCAGTTTTGCGGTGCCAAAAGCATGTTCCTCAGCTTGCGATGGCGAGACAGTGGCCTCGGCATAATCCACATCGGCAGTGATGTTGTTCAAGTCCTTCATCATATCTCTTGACTTGTCCATCAACGCTTTCAAAGCAAGGAGATCGGCTTTCCATTCAGCCAACGAATCTTCACCACTCTTCGTATCGTCAACCTCGACACCTTGCACATTGCCAAAGAAATCAACCACTTTTCTGTTTCTCGCCTCGTGCTCTCCGCCAGAGAACAGATCGTAGCGGATACCAGCATCAGAATGCACTTTGACGGGATCGTAAGAGTCGAAGAGTTGACCAAGAGTAACGTTGCTACTTGTGGAGCCGATCTGCTCTTCCAGAAACTCGAGATTGTAGTAGGTCCAGCGGTCTATGACTGCGACTCCGACATCTTGATCGGCGTGGTGAGAATATGAGGATTGGTGCAGGGCTGAAGAGCCAGTGGCGATGATGTTGGGAGTGTAGAACTGGCCGTACATGGTGTTGGCCTGGCAGGTGTCGATCATGAAGAGCAGCTCGTTGTATCTNNGTCATGAGTCAGTTTCTGTCGTCCAAGAGGTGCATGGAAGTGCAAATGGTTACCTCTTCTTCTCCCACATCTGCTCAAAGGCATCGGCCAAATCGTGCGAACTGATCTCCTCTGCATCCTGAAACTTCAAAAACTCGTTTCCTCCGTGTCCAGTCATGTAGATCAAGATATTACTCCTATCATCCGTCATCAACCTCTTGCTCCTCGGCCAACTCTCTGGCCATCTATCTGTCAACAGCCGGATGAAGTTCTCCACTGTGACTTCATAGCCTCTGTAGTCGACTTCAATACCACTTCCCATGGCATCGTACAGGTCCAAGTCGCGGGACTTGTCATTGAAGACAGATCCAGGAAACGAGTTGCGCGGGTTGCAGGCCATATCGTCAGGCAGCATAAGGATGATTTGCGAGTCGGGGATGCCGAGACGTTTGACGGTGCGGTAAAGGGAGAGGGTGTTTGCGAGATGGCGGTAGTTAAACCAGAAACGTGAGGTAGATACGAGGACGGCCCAGTTGGATGTGTGGGTTGCTGAGCATACGCACATGCATAGTACGAGCAGCAGCAATGCGCATTGTATTTGCGACTTCATCTTGAAGGTATGGCGACGCGAAAGGCGTCGATAGTTGTGTCGAAAGAAGGGATGGACTTGGTGATGATGTAGCCCCTCGCATGTTTGGTGCATGGTCGAGTCGGTGCAAACATGAGCCGAGGCACCGATGCCGGGCGGTGAAGCCTTGACCTCGACTTCACATCTTCACCTACCTCGAACATTTCGTTTTCTCAAATGTTCATTACATTCAAGTCCCAACATATAGGCTTACACCACTTTGGCTGTCTATCAAACTTCAGGTAGGACTCTTGTTTCGGTAAGGAAATTCACACGACCGAAACCAGCGAGACAAAGAAACAATTGTAGGCTTCGTTTTTCTTTTTCTTTTTCGTATTTTCCATCTCTTCCTCTATCTCTCGAACACAAAAACCAGTTGTTTTCTACATGCAAAGCACTCGAAATGTACAAATCTCCAATTGTACCTCTCAGAACCTCAGAAAGAGAAGAGCAAGCGAAGACCAAGACTGCGGGGCCCGTACCGAAGAATCTGGAGGCAGAGCTATGTGTCTCGATGTGGCGGAGACCGACCCTCATATCACCGCCGGTGCAGGAGGAGCAGATGCTGGAAAGTAACATTCATGATGAAGAGAGACGCACGGAGACAAAGCTCGCTCAGTCTTGAGAGAGCCTGCCTTACTCAACTCCAGTTGCTCGCCATATAAGCAGCATACTTCTCACCATTTCTGTCACATCACTGCTCCCGCCCAAGTCTAAGACGCAGCGTCAAGAACTATCTCCAGGCTCGCCCCATGTCAAACTGCTCCTTAGCCGATACGGCCAGGTGGTTGTTGCTCCAAACGCTCGAAGACAAGGTCCCCAACTGCTACCCCAAAGCATTCCTTACTCCATCTCGTCATCGCTGTCCTCGAGTACAGTACTCTGCTTGCCTACACGCTTCTTAATAGGTGGAGCCGGCGTAACAGAGCGAGAACGACTAGGAGACGGCTCAGCCATCTCATCATCGCTATCCTCAAGTACAGTACTGAGCCTGCCTGCAACCTTGCGCTTCTTGATCGGAGGCACTGGAGTAACGGATCGGCTACGACTTGCTTCACTCATCTCGTCATCGCTGTCTGCAAGTGTAGTGCGCCTTGTGCTGTGTTTCTTGATCGGAGGTGCCGAGGTAATAAAGCGAGACCGACTGGACAGGCCACTCATCTCATCGTTGCTATCAGCAAGTGTAGTGCGCCTGGTGCTGTGTTTCTTGATGGCAGGCGCGGGAGTGATCGAGCGACTTGGCCTTCTCGCTGCAGCTGCTGTTGCCTTATCCTCAACAACTCGCTTCCTCTTGACCCCACGAGGTCGCGGCGAGATTTCCTCGCTGTCAGGACTCACAAACAGCTTCGAGGAAATAGACGAGCTCGAAGAAGTGGGTTCATCATACTCGCTTCCAGAATCAGATTCCGCGTACGAGACCTCTTCAGTGCGTCTACCTGAGCGACGTGTTGCAGGTGCTCCAACAGGTTGCTTTCCTCTGCGACGAGCGGCGCGTTGATCCCATTGCTTCACTTCTGCTTTCCTTTTTCTCTCGGGAGCTTTGGACGCAAGGGGTATAGCTTCATCTTGTATGCGTACCCAATCTTCCTCTGTGAATTTCTGCATTGGTGTGTCATNCTGCTGTTCGTCAGTTCCCTCTCGCTTCCCTGTATCTTGCAAAAGGGTACCATCCACATCTGCTGGCCCCTCTCGTTCAGCTTTCTCCTCGAGAGCTTGCGTGGTAGGACTATGTGGTTTAACTTTCTTCAGAACATTCAGTAACGAGACACGGTTGTCTCCAAAGGCCTTCTTGTGCGCGCCGGCAGTCACGGGTGGGTACTCCTTGCCAGGTCGGCGGGGCACAATGATGGGGTGGGCAGAGGCGGGGGCCATACTGTAATCAAGTGGTGGCGTGGGACTTGGTAATTTCACTATGGCGAGGTTGGTAGGTTGGTGAGTTGCGTGTAGTGGTTGATTCTTGGTATGCTGTGGTTTGGCTGTGTGAATGTTCAAGGCGTGGAGATATGGCTTTTGAGTAGTCACTGGGGAGAAACACAATAAGAGGTCGAGTTCGACGCATCCGGCAGTTTTCCTTTGTTGTCTCATCTCTCTTTACACTTCCCACCTTCCTTCATGACTTCTTTCAACATTTTTGAACCCCATCGCTCGGAAGCCGGAGATGGCAGTCGATTGCCATTCGAGATGGTGACTTGGATGTCGGTCTGTCCAGTTCGTCTTTGGTAAGATCGAGAAAGAAAGAAAAATCGCGTCAGAACTCGACGAGCTCGTTGCCCCATGTTGAACCAGCAGAGTTGTGGTTGATGATTCTGGCGATGAGTAAACCAACACCCTCCAACATGTCGCTAAAGTCTACTGGGCGGGGTTTCCAAGTCCTGTGTTATGTAAAGCGGTGCACAAAGTGGCCAAGTCCTAGAGCTCAAAGGCAAGTTGTTGGGGAAGGCCCATGTTCATATTGACATTGAATACCGCGCAGGAATCTGGGACGTCTCCAAGGGTGACTATAACGGCGACTGGCTTGTATGGTGGGCTGTCAGATTGCTATAGGGGCTTTTGACCGACTGTCTGGGGCTCCGAGACTTATGCGCTGCACTGAGGATTGGTGCAGAGAAAAGGAACCCGGATCTAGAGCAAGATAATCAAAGGGATTACAGGAACAGAATGTCTAGGTTGTTCTCGAGGCACGCTTACAAAAAGAGGTTGGTTGAAGGTGGTGAGACGAGAGACTGATCACGGGGATGTTGGAGATGAGGAAGAAGATCGGAGATCAGACGGGCTGTTTTGACAACTACCCATCTCTCGACTGGCAATATGAGAGTCATGATGTCTGGAACACCGTGACATAGCACGCTCAAGAACAAGGTGTAGTAATCACGAGTTAATGATTGTAAGTACGAATACCGCGAGCGACAGACATAACGGTAGCACAACCGACTCTCTCACGCCAGCCTCAACCAAAGAGCGGCTTCGCCCTACTCACAGGATCGCCTTCTTTCTCAATCACGCCAGAAACCCGACTTCCGGTCTGGCTTGTAATCCCTCCACTGATAGTCCACGTCACTCTGATATATTCCCATTGCTTTGTAAGACTTTATGATCTGCCGAGTCCTCCAAGCGTCGAGTTCGCTGACTTG
The DNA here is from genome assembly GCA_903819635.1 of Aureobasidium vineae. Classification (NCBI taxonomy): domain Eukaryota; kingdom Fungi; phylum Ascomycota; class Dothideomycetes; order Dothideales; family Saccotheciaceae; genus Aureobasidium; species Aureobasidium vineae. The sequence goes on from CAIJEN010000006.1 coordinate 193,921, forward strand.
CTCCTCTCTGCTGAAGTCGACTCCTCCGACGGCGGTATAAGGCACCGGATCGAATTGCTTTAGTTCTCGATTTCGGGGAACAAGATTGCTAAGGAGACGAGGTTTACTGAGCTCAAACTCCTCCCCGAAGGATAGAGCCTCTGATCGAAGCCCGGGCCAGAAGACGGTCTTGCTTGTGATGGTAAGCTGGGTTGAATCTTCGGGTGGCATGCGTCTCTCGGGCAGAAGGTGTCGGGTGTTGGGCAGAGGAGGCGACGACCTGGGTGCCAGCTTTTTCGGCGAAGGACGCAGAGATGGTGTGGACAAAACGGGTTGACTCAGTCCGGGTGGAATACGTGGGATAGTTGAGACTTTGGAAGAGGACGATCGAGCTTTGACAGGTGTCTGCATAGGAGCGTCGACAAGTGCTTTGGGACTCTGGTTTGCTGTCATGAGTTGGTCAGCCAGACTTAGTTTGACTGTCTTGACAGTACAAAGATAGCTCACTGATATCGGAAAGATCGAAAACCTCTCGAGTACGCGCAATTATCTCGTCGATATCGTCTGGCTGCTCATCTTCGGACTGCTCAGACGAAGGAATCCTGGTGCTTGGAGAGACTTCTTGGGAGTGGGAAACAATTCTGTCGATGTTTCGTTGCTGCTCATCTTTGGTCTACTGAGATGGCGGCTCGTTGTTCATGGAAATGTCTCGAGATCGAGCAGCTTCCTTGTGGATATCGTATGGCTGCTCATTCTCGCCCTACGGAGATGGCGGGCGATTGGGATCTGTAGACAAGTGGAAGTTGGAAGCCACAGGGTTGAACGGTTGCTGAGCGGATGAGTTACGAATGGGCAGGGCGGCATTCTCGTCTCGTTTGGGAGGGCTCATCTTGCCGATAGTGAAGGGGATTAATGTAGCAATAGAGACGAATATAATCTCCGGTGAAGGGATGATGCGACAAAAAAATCAAACTTGGTCGTGATGTTCAAGGTCGCAGATTCGGCGAACGGAGCTGAAGCCGTGGTTGTTGTCCACGTCACGGAAGGAAAGGGTTGGGAAGGGACGACTGGCCTACATGCGTGACAACAGCTTGATGCGTGCCTTCCACAACTGTCCTCAAGCCAGTACGCCATAGTCACAAATCGTAAGTGATGTAACTCCGAGACAATGTCAGCACGTCACAGTATCGACATGATTGGATGGCTAGCTTGTCGATGTCAACTCTCAACTCTCATGAGCATTGTATCACCTACACTTGACAACCAAGCGGGAAAAAGGATTTACAGCAATCGTATGCTTCATCCGATTCTACTTATGGAAAACAAACCTCTTTTCCCATCTGTCCTCAACGACAGAGATGTATAAAAGCCTTGCTCGGTTGTACAGAAATGAGTAGAAGCGAAAGCCGCCTGGAGAAGACATCAATCAATGTCATTATCATCTGGGCAGACAGCCGCCACAAGGGTCTCAGTGATGATGAACGGTCGAACGCCGAGTGAGGTTGTGTGGTTTGTTGGGCTACTTCTAGTCCTTGCCATTGCCGCGCTCCTTGACAGCCGGTAAGACAACGGCATTCTTGCTGAGAAACAGCAGAGCGTCCGCGGCGGACTTCTCAAGGACGGTGTGTTCGGTATTTTGAGTCTGTCCATGAGTCTCACCCTGGTCGGTGACTGCAAAGGATCAGTCTATATTTCCCTCACACGACATGTGTAAATCTGAGTATGGGTTGCATCAGGGGAGTGTCTCTTCTGGAGAGGGGGTTCAGAGTGGCTTGCAGACGCTGTGGTTGATATCTGAGATGTGGGCTGTATACTTTAGATGGGTGCTTAGTTAAGGGATGCGCTCGAGAGACACAGAGGATGAGCCGACTTACAATCCTAAGACGTTTTTTGCTCAAAGACGCGAGGCGTGTACGGAGTTGTTGAGGAAAGTCCGGTTTGTTGGTCCCCTTACAGGTGTGATCAGGAGAAGATGTGTGAGAGCGCAAGCTGAGTGACCACAATAACAAGAAAACACGAACTCGCGTCGAAACACCTTCGAACCACGATCTACCATGACATCACTGCCCAAAAGAACTAAGCTATGATGATCAACAGAAGGTTGGTCGTAAAGCTTCTCGATGCACATGGAGATGCTCAAACAGAGGTGTTCTCTGCTTTGCATCTTGCTCAAGTCTGCAGTCTCTCTAGATACCTTAGCTGGTTCCATACTCATAACCCGGCTCGGTTTCTTGATTTGACACATAGAACAGTCTATGCTCGTCTGACAAGCATTTAGACCCTAATTCAGGGCACATTAGATTAAGAGCTTCTAGTGTGTCGACCGGCGTCTACGTTTTTCACCCTTGCTGTCTACTTAGTCCGGTCTCTCTAAACTTCTAATCTCATAGGTAGATGACAAGTTAACAATCTAGCACTTTGCACCTATCTGTTACCATCCTAGGCTGTCAAAACAATTGGTTCATGTCGCTTTTAGAAGTAAAGCTTAGATCTGTTAACCTCTGGCTTTTGGATATCGATAGGGACTATGCTCTATATGACACTAAAGGTATGCATTTACACATCATCTTAGCTCTGTAATGACTCCCCTCCGGTTGCTTGTCCCTTTCGTTTACTGATTCTTCAGATAAGCCTGTTTCCTTTGTCGCGATAAGGTACATTCCTTCGACACCCATGCCCATCTGGACGAGAACCTTTCATCTCTCGCTCCGTGGTTGAGAATATTTCATCTGTTGCTTCCTAGGATGAGCCTGCCTCTCTCTTTTCTCATAGTAGAGTGCTAAGGTCACTGCTACTGCAAGGGACTGTTGGCGTCCCTCTTTACGAACCTAGGCTTCTTGTATAGCATACTACTTCAAGAGACTGGAGAGATCATGAGGTTCACAGACGTGATCAGTGACTTCCCATCTGCTGTCACCAAGATACATGGTGGTGGCTACGAGCTCCTAACAAATTCCCTCTTAAGTAAGCTACAATGTATTCGCTGCATCGGTATAGACTGATGACAGGACGAATGTGGGGCTTGGTAGAGTAGGGTGGTGGCATTCGTAGGATCCATGTAATAAATCTGTCCCTCAGTCAGCGTATCAACACCAGGCGAGATAACAAGGATTCTGCTAAGGTGTCTGTCCAGTAATGTTGTGACCGTCACAGCACCGACACTGTTCTCATGCTTCCGATGCTTGTTGTTCTTCTTCTACTCATCGCGTAATGCTTCTTCGACATAGAAACAACCAAGATATAATATGATGTCGCTGAGTACTCCAAGCTATTGCGAATCTATGTATGGACGGCTGCATGCCGTTCTATCCAACATCAAAGCTAGAATATGGGGGAAAAGGATGAGTAACAGATCAAATCCAGAGAACACGACTTGCTAGATGATGACACCAACTATCTTAGTGATACGAGGACATATCTGATCTTGTGTCTTTTCCAAAAGCTGCTTCGATCATACTTGAGAGACTTCTGCCAGAGAATATCACGCGTCGGCAATATACAGCTCGCGCTCGACATTGAGATTGTCTGGCACGGTACAAAGTGAATGAGGAATTCTATACGTTACTGATGCTGGCCTTGACGCCGATTGAGAACAAAGGAAAAGAGTGTCTCTACACTCCTTCCACTGCCTTGTGTGACTGACAACCGTTTTCCATGCTCCATGCTCCGTGATATGCAATGCTTCTCTGCTCCATCCTGGGCCTATCCATGCTTCCATCATCAATGCGCCCCTGCAATGCCTGCGGATTTTGCTGACCAAAAACAAAACAAAGGAAAGATGAGAAGAAGATAAGCAATAAAGAAGAAAGTGGCCAGATGCGTTCGGCGCCGCAACAAAGGCTTCCAAGTTGAAAGAAGTCTCTTCGTTCGCGTCTGATGTTGAGAGAAAGAATGGTTCGATCATTCCCATGTCTTATTCTCCAGTGCTGGAGAGCCCATGCTGTGTTGAGAAATGTTTGTGAAAGACGATGCTTCTGGATAATGGCACGCTGTGCTGTTGCAAGAAGAGAAATTATGCTGTATTGGATGCTCAAAATAAGGCCATGCTGTATTGAGTTGCTAACCTGACTGATGTTCTGGTCGTGTAGGAGTGTCGATTGACGTTGAAGCTCAGTGCTTTCTGCCGCCGTGGACGTAGCCGTGCTGAGCAAGGCGACGGCGAATTCTCTGTTGGCGGAAACGGTTGGCGTCGCGGACTTGAGTGGCATCTTGCCAATCGAACTGAGTATTCTCAACCTTGCGAGTAACATACTGAATCCATTCCCACTCGGTACGAGCAGGGTTGANGGGTAGCTGCACACCGAGCGGGGAGCTTGTGCCAGTCTTGAAGTGCTCGTTCAAAGCCAGAGCTCCAGTCGGAATGGCTGCGTAAGTAGCGGGTGCCTTCGACGGGAGGTTGGCGGGAGCCGGGGCAAGTGCCACCTGTTGCTTGGTAGTTTTGTTGGGAGTGGTAGTCTTTTTGGAAACAGGTGCTTTCTTGGGAGTGGGGCCTACGTCGCTTTCGTCGTCCTCGTCTTCTTCAGCGAGGTTGATGACGGATCCCTTTGTGACCCTCTTGGATTTTCTGGGAGTGGCGGCTGTCTTAAGGGTGGGTTCGTCGCTTTCGCCTTCTTCGTCTTCTCCGATGAGATCGATGATGGTTTTTTTGGAGGCCCTCTTGGACTTTCTGGGAATGAAGGCCTTCTTGGGAGTCGGAGTGGCTTCTCTCTCCTCCTGCTCGTCTTCTTCAAGGAGGCTGATGAATGTCTTCTTGGCGATTCTCTTCGACTTTCTGGGCATAGGAGCGTTTTCTTCGCTGTTGTCTTCTTCGGAAGTAGTCGTGTCTGCCTTGGTGGTGCGTACATTGAGCTTCTTGGTGGCTGGGAGATCGTTGACTGGAGCTGTCGTGACGCCGTCTTTATCCTCGTCCTGGAAGCACACGAGCTTGCGCTTGGTGCGGCGCAGTTTGAGTGACTCTTGCAACGACATCATCTCGGGTTTCTTAGTGTCAGGGGTGTTTTTGTCGTCGGTGGTGACAACATCGTCTTCATCATCGGAATTCAGGATGACCTTACGCTTGCTGCGTCTGATGTTGGTGGTTGATGGCTCTGTGGCCTTGTTCAATGCCTTGTTGGGTTGGTTGGTAGGCAGAGGAGCAGTGGCCGTGATGATGTGAGAGCGTGGCTCGCTCTTGGTTTTGATGTCATTCATAGACTTCTTGTCGACAGAAGCAGCCTTTTTCCAGCAGGCTGCTTTGGNGGAGATGGCAGGGGTAGCACGAGCCTGGGGAAGGGAAGTGGTGANTGGTAGCAGGGACCTGGTAGGCGCCAACCTGAGTTGCAGACGTAAAAGCAGACTTGGAGCTGTTGGTAGGGTCGAGGATAGCAGGTCTGTGGTTGGTCTCATGGCGAGTGGATTTCGAAGTGCTGGCCGAGCTGAATGCACGCAGGCTCATCATGCCGTCGGTGCCCTGGGGAGGAAGGTAATCACGAGCATTTCCGCCGTATCTCAAGCTCATCAAAGCTGTAGCAGCCTCGAGGTCAGAAGAAGTGATGTGACGCTCAGCGTTGCCATAACGCCTCAAGTTTATTAGGGTCGTGGCAGCATTGAGATCAGACGAAGAGATGTTCTGGGGAGCCTTGGNNTGGTATAAACGAGTCTGCTGGAGGCTGAAGTGGTTCGGGTGGCTGTGATAGAGAATATGCCATCCAGAGGCATGAACTTGTGAGGAGTGACCTGAGATAGACAAATAGGTCTGTAAGGGCGAAGTGTGATCAAGTTGTTTGTAGCATCTTCGTCCAGGTAGCCTTCAATAGGGGCAGTGTGTTCCAGACATATCTTGATCATGGCTGCCTCGTACTGCAGGTCAGTATCAGCGTCGTCATGGGCAGGACCCGTAATATCAGGAGAAGACGAGGCTTGACGCAATGCTTGAGTGTCCGATCCAGCAACAGGAATAGGGGTGATTGATCTCTCGAGGATTTTTTGATCGTAGACTTCCAGAGCGTTCTCATACAAAGATGCGTGCTGTGGGTCCTCCTTCCACATGTCGTCAAGGTCTTCGTTTCGCAGCTTCTCGACTGCCTCAGAAGTGGACATCTTAAGCTGGGTAGTCGTGGACTCAATTCTCCATGTCTCCCAACGCTTGTTCCAACCTTGTAAACGTCAGTCAGGTTCCATGATGGCATTCAGAGAGCAGACAAGGAATGGGAATAGAGAGCATGGAGAGGAATTAGGAAGAGAATAGTTGACTGACCTCTCTGTCTTCTTAGAGCAGAGTCGACGCGGCGTCTTTGGCGGACGACGGCGCGAAGTGGGCTCTTGATAACAGCGTCACGTTTCTGGGTCTCAACACGCTTTGAACGGCGGAGCTGGACAGTGTCGTCGGTAGGAGCGTCCGTCGTGGACATTATAGATGTTTTGACCACAGACGCAGGCTGCATGAAGCGTAAGCAGTTGCGTGGGAAGGTGAGGGTCAAGGCAAGAGTTGATCAAAACGCGTCAGGGGTGAAGGATGCGCAAACAATCTATGACACGTACCAAAAGTGCAAGTGGGACGACGGTGCTGCTCTGATATGAGCCAAAGGATGAAAGATGTGGAAGTGCGCGTGGCAAGATGGTTGTAGTCGCGTTGAGGCATTCAGACGGGGGCAGCGCTACATGCAAATCTTACAGCAGAAGTGCGCGCGGAGTGCCGAACTAAGTCTTCTTTATCATCTCGAGCACATCGCTCTGCAGATGGATCAGTTCCTAGCATTGCAAAAGGAGTCAATAACCCGAGTCTCTGCTTGATTGGTTGCTCAACCAGCAGCCCGAACGGGTCAACATTGATGTAGCATACCATTTCTACACTCGCTTCACAAAGTGACCCTGTATTTACCACTGCATATAGCTTCTTCTACAAAGGCCGTAACTTGCCTATACCTCGTTCTGCATGACCAGGCCTTTAGTACCGACGACGTGACTCACAGGAAACAGCCGATACGTTATCTCTGATCGCAAAGTGCTCGAGTCGTTCAACACACCACCAATACGATATCTTCATCTAGCTGGTCTATGAACAAAGCTGATTGAGGGGCGTGTCGTTGATCGAGGGAGGTTTTCGGGAAAGGTTGCGTGTTGCCTTTGACCTATACCGAGGTCGACCTCTCCGCCGTCGTTTTGGGAGGTGGCCATGTTGTTGGAATGAGATAGTGATCAGGTTGCAAGTAGATATAAAGAAAGTGTAGGAATCCATGAGAGAAGCTATGAAAGTGTATCGAGTGATCGACCGAGGCGGAGAGTCAAGTGAGGCATTGTTGCGCAAACTCCTATCCCGGAAGACGTATGTCGTCGGTCTCTATATGACTCTGATCTCATGCAAAGGATCGAGATACATATCGACGCCTCGCTTGAACCCATCTCCTGAAGCTCTACTTACCGTCAGGTTGACATTGGGCCTCTGTGTTCAGATCTCATGGTTGCGAGGAAGGTCAAAGCATGCCTGCAAGTCGTCAATAAGACCCGAGGAGATAGCATTGAAGAGCTTGATAACCTCGCTGCGCTGACCATAAGTCAGGTCTGACCACAGCAGTTCGCTCTCGAGGGCGAACATCAGTTGGGCTCGATTCTCGGCTGCCCAGGCTTGCTCCTCTGCAGCATTGGGATCAACCACAATTCCAGTTCGATCGATGGTAGCTTCTTGGGAGCTGGTCGAAGAGGTAGCGGAGGCGGAGATAGACACCTCATGAGACAATATAAGACGCCACATAAACCAGAACCGGCAAGAAACTGCTGCCGATGATCTTGGTGCCCCTTTCCAATTCAGAATGACCGATCGGTTAGATGTAGATGGCCGACGAGTCGAATGTCCAGGCCAGCAATGCGACAACCACTTCCGATGGCGAGAGTAACGATGCGCCGCATAGCGGGACCCATTATAACGAATTCCAACCTAAGTTTGTTCCACTAGTCGCAGTCGACGAGTTCATTTCAACCTTTCAACAACAACTTGTACCAGCCCTGACTAGGTCTATCGGAGATGCGATACATCGCGTCAGGCTAGGATTAACTTCTCTTCTGCTCAGAGAAGTCGTCGGAGAATCTGATGGTAACACTGCTCTGGTTTGTAGCCTAGCCGTGCTTGATGTTATAGAACACGGCTCTAATCTAATTAGAGCATCGTGCTTTGTTGACGGAACCGGCACTGGAGACCTCGGCGGTGCTATAACGAAGACGACCGTGCTAAGATGCTGGCTGAGAAAGAGGTGGACACTATTGTGTATGAGTTCCTCGAGGCCGAAGTGTGTCATGACATGGTTGCGCTCTAGCATATGGCACTGCCAAAAAGCAGCGGCTTGACTCTGACCCAGATGGCCATAGCAAGCGCACCTTCGCTGTTGAAGTTGCCATATACAAGGACTTCGGTGGTGAGTTTGTTGTTTTCCCCAGCGTGTTTGATATATTGTTTGCTGGAGTCATACTTCCAGTATGCGATCGGTAATACCCAAAACGTTGCCACGGATCAACGTGCATCGGCGTATTTGAGCCACAGATGTCCACAACACCTCGATAGACACATGATTGAAGCAGTCGTCGATGCATTGGCGAATGTGACAATGGCCGCGAAAATCGTGGAGACAACTCAGGATTCCTCATTGCACTTGGCTTCGAGTAGACACGTAGAGCCTCGTCAACCTTGTTGCGGAGAGCAACGTCATCTGTGGTTAGGTGAAGAAGCTCACGTTGTCCATCTCGAGGATCATACCAGCGATCTTGCCGGCAAACTCAGGTTGCTGTTTCTTGATCTCGGGGTAAAGAGCCTCGCCAAGCATCTGCTTCTGCTGGCTAGGACGAGCAGCATTGAAAACGTTTTCAAGAGCGTTAGAGGTGGTGAAGGTCTGAGGGCTCGGTTGAGGAAAGCCATCTGGCTGAGGACGACCACCGAAGACACCGAAATGCTGACCATGGGTGCCAAGGTTGGGTCCCATCATATCAGGGGCCATGCCGGGCATTACGGACATACTAGGCACCGCGGTTGTACCAGATGTCATAGGCACTGCTGCAGTGAAAGCCTGGTATGTGTTAGATCTTGGTGCGGGCTTCCGTGCTCTGGGTCCAGTTGGAATGCCACGTTTGGGACCGCGACTGTGCGCGTTCCTGTTACGCATGGTCGGGCTTGACAACGACCTAGACGACTGAAGAAGATCTTCTAGTTTATCCTTTATCGTATCTTGCCGTGCAGGAAGACCAGGCTCACATTCACGTCCTTTGAGCGTGAAGGTCGAAGAACGACTGTATTGAAAGAATTTGAGTCAGTGAGGCGGCGACAGAGAAGGCGCGATGTCGTGGATGTTGTGGATGTCGCGCCAAATTAGGAAGTTGCTATCTCTTTCTCCATCACGGTCAATTGCGTGGCTTCCTCAGGAACTTGGGAGCAATAATGCTGCGAGACCCTCAACTATGCATCGACAGCTAATAGTAGATGTAGATTGGTTCTAAAATTAGCCTCGATCTATCAACTTACCAAATCTTTTCCAGCCACGTTAACCCTCAGTTCATCAGTTCCACATAATGCTGATACAGGGCAGCAAGCGCAGCTTTCAGCGATAAACACTACCTGGCCTAGAGCTTAGCTGTCATCAACACAATTCACGAATGCCGTCTTGAAAATTAGGCTGGCGACAAAGAAAAGACGTTGAATAGGGTATGGACAAATGTTTATCTAGAAAGGCTCCTTCTCGTCGGTACGGGCCTGTTGCACAAAAGGTCAGCACTGCTGTCGTCAATGCGTACTCTTCAAGAAGACTCACGGNNGGACAGCGCCGGCGCCGCCAAGTTCCCTGTCGAGACCACCGGGGAAGGTTCTGGGGACGGCGGGCTTGTCGGGGTAGTATTGACGGATAACACCCATCAGGACGAAGACGGATGCGATAAAGGTACCAAGGAGGACGGCACCGTGGCCGGGCTTGAAGTGGGTGTAGGGTTCGGTCGAGAAGATACCAAGAGTATCGTTATCCTCGTGGACGGGCTCGCCGAAGTTACGACGCTCTTGCTTGTCCCACCAGTCGCCGTAGGGGTCACGGAAGGCGCGCTTGATTGCTGGGGNGTTGACGTATCCACCGTNTCTAATTGAACATTGTCAATGCGAGTTCCTGTCAGGCATCGGATGATTCTCTTCACACACCATGCCGGGGTCCTCGACGGACATCTCGCCAACAAAGTTCTCCCTGTTGGCATTGTTCTCGGAAGCGAAACGCAATTGTGTGAGGGTGGTGCGGGGAGCGACAGAGCGTACGGCGCTGGAGAGCGGGCGTGCCGCGGCGAGTCTGCGGGAGAGCATCTGACAGGTCGTCAATGGATGGTCGAGAAGGGAATCGGGAGTGAGCGTACGTTGTGGTGTGTGGTGACAGCAATCTTGAATCACCAAGCACGTCGAATCGGTATGCGCGGTCATGGACCAGCTTCGGGCGTCTTGGCAGGCGGAGCGGAACAGCGGGAGGTGGTCGGCAACTTCCACGTCTCCAGATTCGTGAGAGGAAACGCGCAACACGAACTTTTGTACAATCCGCGCCCCGTGACGTCTTTTTGCCATTATCAACCCAACGACGTCCGATATTCAAGTTTGGAAAACGGCATGATCATCAGTGCACTCTGAGCTTCCAGTGCTCCTATTTTTGAAGGCCGCTCGATTGGCGTTGATGGAGCAAGAGGGCACGAGGGCGTCACGCAACACGACGGCGGCCATGAAAGCCCCAGTCCGCCTCCGCCCGACACCCATCAAAAGATCCAAGACGACAACACCTCTGTCGACAACAACCATGCCGTCGATGACACGCCTATGCTCGATGCACAGCTGACCGATATCCTCGAACCTGTTCCTGCCGAAGACAAGACTCTTCTCGACTCCGACTCTCCCCTCAGCTCCGAAGACGAGATTGAATTCGACGCGTCCGACCGTCCTTCGACACCACCAGCTACCAACTCCAAGAAGCGCAAAGTCGCCGACCTCCAGTCCGCCTCCAGATCGCGATCTGCTTCGAAGCCCATCTCGCCGCCATGGAAGTCGTTCGCTGCCGAAGGTCCCACCACAATCTTGGACAACGGAAAGAGAAGGTCAGGTCGTGTCAATGCTCCAGCTCCCCCTGTCTTTGAAAAGGCGACTTCCAAGTCCAAAAAGCCTGTCGCAAGGACTCCGGTCAGCAAAGCTTCGGCCTTGAACGCTCAAACTGCTCAACAGACAAGTCAGCCCAAGCCAAAGGAAACCCCTGTGCCCAAGCGCGAGAAGACTCCGCCACGTCCATCTCGCGTCTCTGCCAGAATCAAGAACCTCGAAACTTCGCCCGAAGCCGTCAAGAAAGAGGAGCCCGCTCCACCGTCACAATCTCCACAAGCAAAGCGCAAAGCTGGCCGTCCCGCTAAACCTGAACCTGAAGCTTCCACCGAGTCGCAACCTCCCGCGTCATCCGATCCAGCCTCATCAACACCGCGCATCAAGCTCAAGCTCAAGCGACCACAATTTTCGTTCCTACCTCGTCACCCGAGTCATGTTGTCAATCCACCACGTTTCCAGTCTCTCGACGATATCATCGCCCACTATGACCAGAAAAGCAAAGAGGCCGCTTATGAGAGTAAGGAAGACGACAGGTACCAAGGTCTTGAGCGTCGCGCACCAGAGAGAATTGAGCAGGCACCCGAGGAGCGAGCTGAGAAGGAAGCTTCGGCACGTCTAAGAATCCTGGAAGCCGCTCAGCCAGGGGGTCCTCTGAGCGAGGANAAAAGTTCGCTATACTTGCCAGACGATCAAAAAGAGCCCGCGCAACAATACAACCACTGGGACCATATTTGGACTCATGGCGCCTTTCTGAGATCCCTAATGGAGAAGGAGAAGCGTGCGCACATGGACAGTGCCAAAAGAGTTGCATACGCGTGTTTGGCAAGATGGAAAGAACGACAACCTCAAACCGAAGAAGAGAAGGAGAAGCAGGAGAATGAATGGTATAGACTCATCTACTGTCAAACCGTCAAGGATGTTCAACGGAAGTGGGAGCTTGTCGGTGCCGAGATTGATCGACGAAGGGCACTGCGTTACGCGGAAGAACAAAGGATTGAACGAGAACTCAAGATGCAGAGTATGCTGGAGAAATCGACAAATCTGCTGGATAAACGTCGCGCGCTACTGGATTCCGGTCTGTCTGTGGATGGTGATGACGACGATGACGCCGACGACATCAGTCTTAGCGAAGGTGCTTCCGCTGATGAAGAAGGATCAGACGCATCCGGCCAGGATCCCGACAAAGATCACCGCATGACTTCATCCGAGTCTGAAGGCAGCGATGGCGAGGAAGGGGAGGACGATGACGTGAACCTATCTCCAGAAGCTCTTCGTCGGAAATACAGCAACATACCAGACATACCGCAGGAACAGTCTGAGGACGATGCTAGTGACATGGACATCGATGACGATCAAGACTCGAATGCAGCAGACACCACGAAAATCAATCTGGATGAAGACGATGACGAAGCTGAGATTGATGACACTGAAGACAACGACAAACAAATCCAGGAGGAGCGAGACTATTCCAAGATCCAACTGGACGAGGTGGATGATGCCCTTCTTGATGACAGCGACGAATCCACCAACATGAGTGATGAAGATATGAGCGATGAGGAAGAAGATGGGGAGGATGACGAGGAGGAAGAAGCGAGTGAAAGCGAAGATGACGGTGGCCTCCTTGGCTTCTTTGGTGGACGCAAAGCTCTTGCGAAAGAGAGTCAGACTACTTTAGGCGTTGAAGCGTCTGAGGAAGCTGAGGAGATGGTGGAGCGGCAAGATGAAACACCTGGGGAAGATCCAGATCACGACCAGGACGAACTCGCCAAAGTCATCCAGGATTCTGCTGAACAAGTCGAGCTCAGGCAGACGAACGGTATCGATTCCGAGCAGTCCGATGCTGAGAACATTGACGAACGCGATTCGGATGGGCTAGAAGCTTTGGAGGTCGACCAGAGCTCGGCTATTGCGACGCCACTCGAAAACAGCCTTCATGCGCCTTCCATCGAGAACGCTAAATCTGCAGTATTAGAAGATGTACTCGAGGAAGAATCAGCTGTCTCTGCACAACAAGACCACCCTCAAGCACTGTCAGTAGGCACCGATGCTGAGAAAGTCGCATCCCAGAAACTTCACGCCCACTCTCTTAGTCCTCATCACAATATGCTGTCAGCAGATTCGCATGCAGAGGACAGAAGCAGTCAAACATCACCCAAGGACGACACGACTATTGAGCCTACTGAAGCTGAATCGACCACTAGTGTTGATCTTGACGAGGCTGACAGGATGTCCGAAACTAGTGACACACCACAGCCTGGAAAATCCTCCAAAGTCAAGATTCCTTCTTTACTTAGAGGCACGCTCAGAGAATATCAGCATGAAGGTCTCGACTGGCTTGCAAAGCTCTACGCCAACCAGACCAATGGTATCCTCGCGGACGAGATGGGCCTGGGAAAAACGATTCAGACCATTGCACTGTTGGCTCATCTGGCAGAGGAGCATCACATTTGGGGCCCTCATCTGATCGTCGTACCCACGTCAGTCATTCTCAACTGGGAGATGGAGTTCAAGAAGTTCTTGCCTGGCTTCAAAGTTCTGTCATACTACGGTTCCGTCGAGGAAAGAGCGCAAAAGCGCAAAGGCTGGAGCAATCCTGATATCTGGAACGTCGTCATCACCTCGTATCAACTCATCTTGAAGGATTTACCAGCCATCAGAGTTCCTGAGTGGCATTACATGATTCTGGATGAAGCGCACAATATCAAGAACTTCAACTCCCAGCGTTATCAAGCCATGATCAGGCTCAAGACACATGCTCGTCTCTTGCTGACTGGTACACCTCTCCAAAACAGCATCATCGAGTTGTGGTCGCTTCTCACTTTCCTGACTGCCGGTCAAGACGGTCAAGGTATGGGTGACCTTGAAGAGTTCACAGAGTGGTTCCGCAGACCTGTCGATGAGATCTTCGTTGATGGTAAGAGTAAGCTTGGCAACGAAGCGCAAGATATTGTCAACAAGCTACATCATTCGCTTCGCCCTTACCTTCTGCGTCGCCTCAAGTCTTCGGTCGAGAAACAGCTTCCCGGCAAATATGAACACACTGTGATTTGCAGACTGTCAAAACGACAACGTCAGCTCTACGATGCGTTCATGGGGCTTTCCGATACCAAGGCAAAGTTGACATCTGGTAACATGATCAGTGTATCACAAGCATTGATGTCATTGAGAAAGGTTTGCAACCATCCAGATCTGTTCGAAGAGCGTCCTATCGTCACCTCATACGCCATGAAGAGGCCCTACACGCGTCAACCTCGGTCAATTGCAGCGGACTTCGAGATCAAGGACTTGTTTCTGCGAAAGAAGATGCTTTATGAAGACCCGCACGAAGTGCTTGACCTAGACTTNTTGAGCCTCAATCTGACAAGTCGAGAGTCGAGGTCGAGATATCACATCAGACGCAGCAAGCAGCTTAGAGCCAGTCGGGCTATGGATCAGATTGTGCGCAGAGAAGTTGAGAGGCTGGGCGCCAGCTCGCTTGACAGCTCTTCTTTCCCTTCCGTCATCGGTCAACAAAACCACAAGACTGCTATGGACAAGCTGAATCGCTTGCGTCAGTGTGCTTTCTTGACGGAACAACGGACAGAGTTCGCGCCCGTCTATGGCACTGATCTCGTCGAGAGATGTACAACCTACACCACCGATCGACTGCGACAATCGCCTCCCCTTGATAAGGTTCTGCACTCTGAATGGTACCTCGACTCCTCTTCTCTGGTTCATAGCATGATCAAGAGTGTTGATCAACGATCTAAGGCGATGAATACCCTCATCCGCAAGTTTGCATGCATCACTCCTAATGCTGTGGCCAACGACATCCTGCCATACATGGTTTCACGAAACACCATCTACAACGTTCAATCGGTCTCCCAAACGCCCGAGCCAGACGCTTTCCACGAGTCTCGTGTGCGCTTGTCCATCGCATTCCCAGACAAACGCCTACTTCAGTATGACTGTGGTAAGCTGCAACGGCTGGCAGACTTGCTCCGCGAGCTTCAATCCCGTGGTTCCCGCGCCCTGATCTTCACACAGATGACTTCGGTCCTTGACATTCTCGAACAGTTCTTGAACATCCACGGATACCGCTACCTCCGTCTCGATGGCAGCACAAAGATTGAACAGCGTCAAGACATGATGGAGCGTTTCAACCGAGACACTCGCATCGATGTCTTTATCCTCTCGTCACGCTCCGGAGGTGTAGGTATGAACTTGACTGGTGCTGATACAGTCATCTTCTACGATCTTGATTGGAACCCGCAGATGGACAAACAATGCCAAGACCGTGCTCATCGTATCGGTCAAACTCGCGATGTGCACATCTACAAGTTTGTATCTGAGCATACAATCGAAGTCAACATTCTGCGCAAATCCAATCAGAAGCGTCTGCTCGACGAGGTTGTCATCCAAGAAGGAGAATTCACCACTGATTACTTCAACGCTCCTGCCGCTACCGTGGACGACGAAGCTCTGGGAGATGCATTCGCCGGCGCCGCTGTAGAAAGAGTTTTCGGCAACAATGTCGGCGAACGCAATGTTCAGAAAGTTCTCGAGGCGGTAGAAGACGCAGAAGATGTTGCCGCCGCTCACGCCCAGCAAAAGGAAGGCCAAGCCGACGACTTTGACTTTGATGCCGCTGGCAATAATGCCACAGCAAACCAGAGCAGAGACTCACGGACGCCGAAGACGAGTGTGCCGCCCACACCTGCCGAACCTGCTGATGCGATGGATGTGGATGAGACTAAGGATGCAGAAGAAGAATTTGGGCATGTGGATGCGTATATGCTCAACTTCCTCGACTGGGCACTCAAGGACGTCAAGTATGTTCCTCCACCCGACAAGAGCAGGCGTGGAAGGCTGGACAAGAATGGAAGGGATCGCAGTCATCGACCGCGTGTACGGTAAAGAGTCGGGTCGGTCTTGTTTGTTTTTGACATGTTTTGCATAGCGATGGCTCTTCTCTTTTTCTTGCTATACATCATTCTTTTTCTCATCACGGAAAGAACTTGGATGTTCCTTCCTGTATTTGTACTTTTAGTTATCATTATCCATGAGTATGGCTCCAGAGCTCTTGGCATTAAGAATTGTAAATGCAATTATCATCATCACTTCCCACCATTTCTCGCTCGGGAGGAAAAGTTGAAGTTATTCAGATCTAAGGCTCACATAAAGGCACAAGCTATCGTATACCCATCGAGTATTTGCCATCTATCTCACCCAAGCCAGCGAAACCTCCAAAGGCAAAAAGCAGTTTTCGCTGCGAGTGAGATTCGAACCCACGATCTCTGCATCGTCACTGTTACCGGTAGGGAAAGTGAAACGGGAAGAAATACTTGGGACCGAAGCCCAAACAGTGGCTGGTGAGCCGGTAACATACGAGCTTGTGTCTGCAAGACACGTTGATGCAGCGCCCTAACCACTGGGCCACCGCCGCTTTTTTTGCTGTAAGGTGATGCAGCTGTGGAATATATATGTGCTGTGGTTGGCTGCCATGGGGTTTTTTTGGGGGCGGGTGTTTTATGTTATGCTAGGTGAGATGCTTTCTGCTCCTCTATTGGCACTTGTTATCGCTTTTTTGCTTGGAAGAAAAGAAAGTTGCACGGCGTGTATTAAAGGTTCGCTCGTGTATTTGCTCTTCTGATTGAAAAAGTCGTTGTGATGCGTTTGTAGATGCCATGAGGAGAGCTGCTGAAGAAGAAGAAGAAGAGGAGTAAACAGGTGAACAAGAAAGGGGTCGTGCTAAGGGAGGGTTAAAGGTACTGGATAAGTACCCAAGAAATCTGATTCAAGTCTGTTTATTTCCATCACAACGTATATCACACGACTGCATCACATACCTAGTAAACAAAGACTAGAACAAAGCAAATTGCTCTTATGCTCAAGAAGTACATGGTCATCTTCGTCTCCTAGAAACAGAGCCTACCTCCTTATAGCCCCCCGCAGAGGCTTTCAAATTTGTGTGATGTAAACAAAAGAAGCATTAATACCAGAAAGCTTAGAATTTGTCATCTGAGAAGGACCCTTAGCGTGGAAAGAATGTAATGTACTGTTGTTGCCTTTGGTATAAGTGAAGAAATAAAAATTAAAACTAAGCAATCCAATCTCCCTAAACACCAAGCAAAATCAAAAGATCATCTACTGATCGGCCTCAAATGTGATGCAAGTATCCAACTGGGTACCGGCGTAAACAGCAGAGAAGGGGTACTCATCATCGCCCTGGTCAACAAGCTTGGGGTAGTAAGACTTGTTGCCCGAGTTATCTCCCTTGATGGCAAGACAGTTCTTGGTCATCTGGGTCTTGCCGCTCTTGACCTTGAGCTGGTTGAAGGTGAAGCTCTGGGTCACGGTGGTGCTGGTCGAGCACGAGCATGCCTCGAGAGTAAAGGGGCTACCGACATACTTGGGCGACTTATTGGCGGTGGGGTCGCCGAGGGTGAGGCAGTATCCGGTGTCGACGTGGTAGAGGAAGTCGCCGGTTGTGTCGTAGATGAACTCGTCCTGGAAGCCGCCGAGAGGGGTCCAGTAGATAGGGTCGGAGCCAAAGGTGATTGGGGTTAGGTAACCGAGAGAATAGCCTCCGAGACTGAGTTGACCCTGAGTACCGACCGTCTTGGCACAGCCAGGAGCAGGAGTGGAGGTAGGAGCAGATGATGCGCTGCTGGTGGTCAAGCTGACAGTAGTCGGCTGGCTGCCACTGACGGTGACAGTGATAGTAAAAACGATGGATGTAATTGATGTCACCTGTGCAGTAGCGCCAGTGGTAACAACAGATCCAGATCCAGTGACGGTCTGTGTGCTAGTGACGGTACCGGTAGCGATTTGCGAACAAGCAGATGAGATCTTTGAAGATGGCCAGTGGAGGATGGAAGAAGGAGTAGGAATAGCATTACGCTTGGCAAGAGCTGCAGCAGTTGCTGCAGGATCGACTGTGGCAGGAGTGATGACGGCGCCAGAAGTGGAAGCGGCGTTGACGGTCAAAGTGCTGGTCAGATAGTCGACCACGGTCTCGTTGCCGCTGACGGTAATGAAAGGTAGCTCGACTGTTGTTGTGATTATTTTCACATTCGCTTGGCGCTTCTGGTTCTCTGCAGCTGCAGTGACGATCTGGGTAGAGGTAGAGTAGACCGATGTGACAGTGACCACATTAGTGACAGTGGCGAAGACAGTGGAGGCATCAGGGGTGACTGTGGTCTTGACAGTGGTTGTGGGAGCAACATATCCGAGGTAGCTCGTGCAGAAATCAGCTCCAGTCGAGTTCAGGTAGGAGATATCGCCGGAGGAAGCTGCGCACACTTGCGGGTAGCCAGCCTTGACAGCAGTGGTGTTGGTCAAGGCGATCGAGTTTGAGACCTGGTAAGAATCCGTGTCGGTAGAGTAGCCATAGTTGTCGGCGTATTCCGGATCAGTAACATCAGTGTACAGAGCACAAACAACGGTCTTTGGAATACCGTCCTGCGACAAGATATACATGTTTGCATAAACACAAGTCTTGTAGTTGCAGTCGTCGGTAGCTTGAGATTTGTCCCATGCAGTCTGCTTGTCACAGGCGGCAGCGCAAAGAGCAGGGTCGTAAGAGGTGAGGTAAACAGGCTGGATGAATCTCCACTGGCCCGCGCTATCGTAGACAGGAGCGTTGACAGCGGCGGGAAGAGTCTGGAGAGAGTAGCCAGCAGGGGTCTTTGGTACAGCAGCCTTATTGTAGCCGTTGCTTCCAGTAACCAGAACGTGGAACGAGCCACGCCATTGTCCCTTGTTGGTTGCGGTACAATTAGTTTGGGGCATGCTGTAGAGCGAGCACTTGATGACGTCGACAGGGTTGTTCTTGCTGTCAGGATCCTTTTCGTAGTAGATGTTGGCGAACTGACACGAGCTGATTTGGTCACAGGCGGCAGTACATTGCTGGGGATCATAGGTTGACAGAGTCTTGTAGGTCAAATATCCGTTAGCCTGGGTAGAACCCTGAAGATTGACGAAGGCTGGTGTGTAGCCAGAAGGGACATTCTATGCCTTTGTCAGCATGATTGCTATAGAATTCAACTGCTCAAGAATGATACATACGTATTTGGAGGTATCTACAGGATAGCTCAAGTCGCGACGTTGAAGGTTGCCCGAAAGACCACCGACGTAGGAGCGCTTGCGAGCAGCAGCGATCTCTGATGAGACAGGCACCGGTGTCTTGGACGCAGCGATTGCAGTGCTCTCGGGCGTGATCACAGCAGTTTGAGCATCAGTGGCTGCCACAACGGCAGCAAGAAGTGAGGCAGTCGCCGCGGCCTCGTTGTATGTCGCTGAAGCAACGCTTTCGACAACACCGATCGGGGGTCCAAGCACAGCTGGCTCGGGGATAGCAGCAATACCTGAAGGGTCAATGTTGCCGAGAAGTGTTGTAGTTTGACCATCAATCTCAACAGCGGAAGTGGCAAGAACGGTTGATTGAGCAAAGCTCATGCCACCAAAGGCAAGAGCCGCAAGAGCAAATCCAGACTTCATGATGAAGACCAAGTAGTAGTATAGAGAACAGGTATGAGAGGTGTGTATGATCTGCTGCTGATCAATCTGGGGCGTGAGGACCTGTCTTTATATCTACCCAGCGGTATATCCATTTAGGAAAGCATCCTTCGGAGTTTCGTATATGCTTGTCAGCATCCTACGTTACGAATAGTGGTACGTCTCCCTCGCATTCAGCCAGGTGTGGTACATATCAAGAGACTGCGGTTCGGCTGGAGAAGACATGGTATGGGAGGGGCTTATACGGGCGGAAGACTATGCTAGTGTCCGGCAAGACCGTGCCGTGATATCAGCATAGACTCGAAGCATGCATGTGCTGGCAGTATGCGTCCAACTTATCGGGTCCGCACAGTTGGGCCTTGATGATGTTTGTTGCAGTCTTTCAATACCATCATCGTGCTCTGGTATGGTATTAGGCGGACAGATTCTCAACAGCTATTTTCGTTGTTGTTTCAGACAAAACGTGTCTCTGCAGACTGTGTTGCACGACATGGTTTGACAGCAGATCTGTTGCGCGCAGAGACAAATTTAGCCTGTGACCATGCGAGCAAGCGTATGCACGTTCCTAGTCTAACACTCGTGATAGCGCATGGAAGGCACGGCCAAGCCTGGTTTCTTACCGTGGCTCCAGTTCTTTCGCAAGATGTAAGCAGGGCTTCCGGCCAATATTTTATCTATAGGTCGGACCCATACTTGACATGCCCATATCCGTCTTGTCTATCCAGATTGGGTTGTGTTATTGTCCGGACCTGCATGAACGCCAGTCCCGAAACGCGTCTAGCCCTTCGGAGAATTGTCAACCTGGCTTGCATGCACATTTTTAGCTCGCCTTTGCATGCTCAATGAGGCGTCTGTAGCAGCGACCGATTCCATAGCAATTCTTGCGCTATGAGATAGAGTCGTGTCTTTGACGCTTTCAGAGACGCCAGGTGCAGAGTTTGAGGAGCTGAAGATGGGGACGACCCCGCTTTGTTCCGGGATGTTAANGTGAGGCTCAAAAATGCNCACCATGAACAACGCAGCAAATGTCTCGGGTAACGNATAGGGCTCGATAGTGGAGATCCTGCACGTTGATATGAGAAGGATGAGCCGCCTCGTATAATAAGCTGCATACATGTCCAAGATTCAAAACTTGTAACTAGCCGATTTGTTTGCCGTCAACATCCAAGCTCAATGTCGAACTTAAGCGAGCAATCGTCGGACTTGGATTGAGGTTCGGATATATGGGTTGATTCACAGGGCAAGGATTGGGCAGTACTGGGTTATGTCCGGGCTAAGAATAAAGTCTAACTACGATATAGACTTCATCGAGAGAAGAAGGCGCTCTTTGGCCGCTTCGGCTGCGGGTCCGGCGCCTTTGGTCGACCTCTCTNTTTACCTTGCCCAGGCATAGAAGTTTTCTCTTGTGGTGAATGGGATGGCGACGCATTTTCACGAACAATCTCTTTGATCGTCTGCCTCGACAAGCATCCATCGATATGCTGGTTGAAGAGTACAGCATCAGCAGATTGTGGCTGACTACAAATAGGGCAGCTCCATGTTTCTTCCTGCTCATCTTTTTCTTCCTGTTCTGTACCTTCAGAAGTCGCTGCAGGCACATTTGCTATTATTGTTCCTGCGCGCCCGACCGTTGATGGTTTCGGAGTATTTTTGTACTCCTCGATGTACTCCTGACTCATCTTTTCCAGGGTATCCAAGTCATCCTGCTTCTCTTGGCGAGCGGCATCTTCGAATTCCGAGTCAGGCCATTGCTCCCATTCGCCTTCGCCGGCAGGCATGGACGGCTTTTTTGCTGCAGACTGCGGTTTTGGCGCAAAGAAGGTGTCGATGTTGCTTTTCTTCATACTGATCAACGACGTGAGCCTCAGTCCCATAAGGCGCAAGGTAAACTTTGGGATATCCTTTTCCAGCTTGACGAGCATAGGCAAGGCGAATTTGTAGAGGTCATCAGCTTGATGCACGGCTTTCGGCGGAGCGACCTGACGGGTTAGAATCTCATATGTATGTAACTTCACTTTCAGTACCAGGGTTTTTCCTTTAAATTGCGTTCTCTCGCAATCCTTCTCGAGTTCTTCAGCGACGTGTCGAAGCATGTCTCTGAGCTGTTGAGGGTCTGACATCTCCTTGAATGTGCTTTCCGTGCCAACGCTCTTACGCTCGTACTCTTCTGCAGGCTGAACGTTCGTCCTGCCAAGTCCTAGGTATACGCCCATGAGGAATTGGAAGGCTTTCTCTCCAAAGAGTTTGGACATGTAAGCACGCTGCGCAAAAATGTCACCACAAGTCTTTACCCCAATGGCGTCAAGCTCACGTTCGAAAACTCTGCCAATGCCATTCACCTTCCGTGTGGGCAAGTCCTTCATGAATGACATGATACTGGCGCGGTCTGACGGTAACGTGAACTGGCCGTTGGGCTTGTTCTTGTTCGAACAGATCTTTGCGAGTTTCGCATTCGCGGCGATGCCGGCCGAGACAGTGATTAGGCACTCTTGATGTACTTCTGCGCGAAGTTGTTGGACGACATCTTCAGGGCTCATGTTGTGTTCTTCGCAGTAGTTCGTGATGTTGAGATATGCCTCGTCAACACTTGCAGCCTCAAATCGAGCGTCGAATTTTGTTAACACAGCACGAATCTCTTTTGCTTTGGCCGAGTACTTTTCGAAGTTTGGCGAGATATGGATGAGCTGAGGACACAGCTTGTCGGCAATGTAACCAGCCATGCCGCTGCGACATCCGTGCTTTCTCGCATGGTAGTTGCAAGTTGTCAAGACCCCTTNTCCGACAGCAAATGGCACATCTTTCAGGTCTGGACGGTCGAGCTCTTCGACGGCGGCGTAAAAAGCATCGCAATCAACGTGGACAATGGTCTGGGTAAGGTCGCGACTAAGCTCTAGCTTCTGTACGTATTCGTCCGCCTGGCGCAAGTCATAGCTGAGGTCGAGACGATCGAGTTGACGCTTCTTCGCAAGGATACGGTTGATCTTGATGGTCAAGTTCTTGTCCTTTTGCTCCTCTTGCAGGAAGAATTTGCTGCCCTTGGATGCTTCGTAGATTATTTCCGAGACCTTCTTTTGGTCGACCTCATCTTGGCCAGGNNTTTTGTGAGAGATGGACCCAGAAGATGATATTTTAGGGTATGATGCTGACTCGAATCGGGGTCGGTCGGGTTAGGGTTNGTCAGGGGTAGGGGCTGTGTCGTCGACAGCAGGGGNGATACTGTCATGGCGGGCAGGGCCATCCATATCTGTTTGTAGGGTTGCGCATCTGGTGATGGTCACCAGATGGTAGAGCGTCTGACGCAGGCTAGAGCGGGAAGCGTCCGAAATGTTGCCTCACGTCAACGGTCGAAATGGCAAGGCAGTCAAGAACGCGGGGCAGACACGAAACCAAAGGAAGAAAAAAGGGAGAAATAAAAGTGTCGAGGCGAAGAAAGTTCGCCGAGCGGGTCGTTGGTGGGCTGGAGCGTCATCTGGAGATTGTTCCAGGACTTGGACGTCGTTTAACCGTGACAACCACGGCAACCGACGTTAACGCTCTCATTCAAGTACGCAGAAGCCGGTCTCTTATCCCACACGTACAGACCATGCACCGGCATTTGAGCAGAGGCATATCGCTGTAGAGATGATTGGATGGTGGCGGACAACGTTGGTGCAGACAAATCGACCCGCTCCTTCCTCATAACAATAGGCCATGGCCAACAATCGCAACCCTCTTCCGACTGCTCCTTCCCGGTCTGGAGTGCCATTGAAACCAGCTCTCGCTCGAGTACCGAATACCCCTCGTCTCGCTCAGGACAAGCCCTCCTCGACAGCAGCAATCACGTCAACAACAACATCAACACCGCCCTTTCGTCCCAAACTGCAAGAGTCGGAATTCAGACCAAAACTAAACAACCACAAACCAATACCTTCGCCCCTTTCTTCGACTCGTCCGACGGCGCAGGTCGCCCCTTCGCATGTCACCCCACACACATTGACTGGAAAGACGCGAGCTGGCCAAATAATAAACTCGACCCCGACTGCCATATCCCCCAACGACGACACCCCAAGTCATGCGAGAAAGAGACCCCTTATGATCTCACCCACAAACAGCGAACCTGCTGTGCGTCGCCCACAGTTGGCCGCCTCCAGTAGAGCAAAGAGCGTAGTGGGCTCTGTAAGACCGGCCAACACAAATCCTCCCCGTCCGGCCCTATCCACTACTAGATCTGGTCCAGCTGTTCGAGGCTTCGTCAAGACACCAGATACTACCAGGTCAAATGCTTCAACTCTGCAGCCACAGGCCGCGGTTCCCGCCAGAGTCTCACCGCTCCCTGCATCCCGCCCTACATCGGCCAAGATAGACAAGGTCTCGAGCCCCATGTTCTTCCATGCCAGCGACGCTAAATCACAGCCGCAACCTCAACCGACAACTCAAGCTCCCAGGCTGAGAAAGACGCCATCCTTCCTATACGCCAACGGTCAGCAGCAAGCTGCAGCGCCAAGATCACTCTCGCATCGAAGCTCTTCTCCCGTCCTTTCCAACATATCGGCCGTCACCGAATCGCGCTCTCCTCAATCCTTCGTGCAATCACCCGTTCTTTCAGACTCAGCTCACACGCCGACCATAGCCTCACCACCTCTCAGTGCTGTTTCCTCGGCCTCAAACTACTTGACGAGTCCTACCTCACCTCCAAAGAACAATATTCACCTCTCGTACAGGAAAGGTGCCTCCCAAATATTTGCTCTGGGTGGCCCGCCGCTACCTTTTCATCCTGCTCAACCCACTCAACGAAAGACCAGTGCTGCGTCGCTGCGACCTTCTCATCTCCGGAGCACCAGTCTGTCCTCAATTGACACAGGTAGCCCTGACCATGTTCGCAGACAATCACATCCTATACCGGCCATCACAGAACCTGTGGGCGAGGACGAGCCTCTTGATTCACCTACACCTGTGCCAGACAACGGAGCCGATGGTTCACTCGATGCGTCACCTTCTGATGTTATACAGAGTCATGATGTCCTACCGGTCGATCCTTATGCTGAGGCGCGCCGTGAACGAAAAGTCCTCGATCTTGAGATTTCGAACTCATCGCTCCTGGCCATCAACAAGTCTCTGGAACGCGAACTCAGGAAACAAAAGGCCGAGTTGAAACGCTTTCGTCGCTTGAGTCGAGCTGGTCAATTTGCCGTTTCTCAGAGGAGGGAAAGTGGCGCCGAGGAAGACCTCTCAATATTGGATGAAGAAGTTGATTTACCCGACTTTGATGAAGACGATGAAGGCGCTCGACCATCGAGTCCTTTCCATTCACAACCTGAGGAAGATTCTTCTGATGAAGGGTCGACCGATTCCTCAGCTGTACCGTTATCTCCAGGCGCTCAGGCTGACCGCGATGCTGCGCAGCGGGCTGAAGATGAGAATCGCCTACGACTCGACCTGAGTAGACATCGTGAATTGCTCATGGACACGCAGCGAATGAATCAGTCTCTACAGCGTTGCCTCTACTGGACCGAAGGGCTGATAAAGGACGGAAAAAAGGCTCTCGATTATCAAGTCGCGTCTTCAGAAGTCAAACTCGGTGGTCGTATCCTCTCNGGGGACGAAATGGACGACTTATCTTCGCAAGTCGACGACGCTGACAGCGTTCGAAGTATTGACGAGAAACCTGGCGCTCTCCCGGATTTTGGCGAGCCCGACCGACGGAGCGTCGGCAGTGAGATGGACAGCGGTATTGACCTCATGAGCAAGCGTGGACCATTGACCATGGCTAGAGACAANCCCCATCACTCGCGACCAACACAATCGTGACAGCGGCGTCGGCAACAGCAGTAGTAATCTGGATCCGGAAACATGTTATGGTACTTACCTGGCGTTAGCTCTGATAGAGGTTGTTTTGTTGTTTATCTCTTGCATTGCGGATAGGCGTTTCTTGTTTGCATTTCTTGGGGCGCAGAATTTTGATCTGTTGTTTTATGGGTGGCATGTTTTGTGTTTTGTCTCTTTTTTTCTCGTTCGCATTTTCCAGCACTGGCAAGATACCCATTGGCAACCCATACATCGCAGTTTCTTCAAAGCAGCACAAAAATTGCCATGCAATTCACTTCCTCTTCTTCAAGCATTCAAAGTTCTCAACAGAAGAAAAGCGACGTCCTGAATGATGCAAAACATCTTCTTTTGACGAAGATGGCTTGCCCGGTGCTAACCAACAATTTTGCGATGACCGAGTATGCTTGAGCGAAACACATCTGCTTAAGCAAGATCTGGGATGATCTTCGCCGTCTCTGCCGGAGCCGCGGTATATCTTGTATGCGCGGTATGCATGCAGAAAAGATGGACATTTCGAAAAACTCATGATGTCGATGTTTGTTGCAGATCCCCATGATCAACGTCTCGAGGCGGTCACAACGCCGAGCCGAGGCAATCTTGCCTAAAGAGGATGCTGCTCAGACACAACCTTCTGGCATCGAAAACTCTTTTCTGCCAATGAGGCAAATCGTGATTTTGTGGGGTGTTGCGGTACACATGAAGCCAATCAGAATGTGCTGAGAAATCATTTCTGCGATTTGTTTGACGGATCTCGTTGTTTCTCCGCCTTTATCCGCATGCAAGAATGCTACAGTTGACGGGTGGAGAAGAATAGATAGTCTCATGCAGGGAGTTTCGTCGTGAGCTATTTGCCGGCCATTGATACCTGAAATGCATGCAGTAGTTAAGGTGTGGATACGATGATATTCTCCTAAAGCTCTGCTCGCATGTGCGCTTCTCCTGCGTGCGTGCGTACCAAGTTCGTACGCTTTTCTGCAATAACAGTGATGACCCTGTCCATAATAAACCACTTTGTTCGCAACAACAGCATCACCACCAGCACCAGAGAAGCTGCCGAGGACAAAAACTCACAATTGCTGACCTATGTAGATCACCTTACGGCAAGCAGAGATGCATAAACCACAAAAGGGCAGGAGATTCATACACCAAGGAGGTGAAGTTTGGTACACAAGGATTCCTATTACCAAAATTCGAGTGCTCGGAGTAAGCAGATGGCTTAACTAGCACAAGATGGCGGCTCATGCCTATCTTGCCGACAAGATCGGTGATTTGTTACTGACGAACGGAGACGATCTCCTATGCGATCGAGTCAAGAAGGCCAAGGCAAGCAGACTGCGTCGACAAATGCCATCACCGTCATTGGATATTCCCGCTGATGATGGCAAAAAGACGTACATTGCCGCAGGGGTGGAAAAAGAGTGAGTATCCACAAGGAGAATGATGAGCTAAAACCTCGTTCCGATCGCTCGATTCGGGGATGATATGTCAGAGGGTGTTGAATCAGGAAGGAGGGATCATCGTGCGGCTGAACAGCTTCTTGGGGAGAGTGAGCTTGGCGAGGTTTTCTGTTGCCTTTCCTTTGCTAATCCACAACTTCACCAATTGAAATTGCAGACGCGCGATATATGACATCCAATACTGGCTTACTGCTTACTGTTCAGGGGCAACTGTGATTGAGACATAGATACTCCATGGCGATGAGGCTCTTTCCCCGTTGCACGCCCATCCCGCAAGCCACAGCGGATCTCCAGAACCTTACCGAAGCAATGTGCAGAAAGGTACAACCGCCCTGATTCACAACCAGGAGCTCAATCTGAGAGGGACGTTTGCAACTTGACAAACGTAAGATGTTTGTGGCCAACAGATGCACGAGCCGGTACGCCAACGAGGCAGCGTCGCAGATCTGCTGCCATGCAACGTTCGCTTCACGCTGACCTATTGGCTCAGTGCCGACGTCAATTACCCCATTGTCATAGGTATGGCACGTCGGCACGGTTTGAAGATGAGACCGGCGTTACCGCACATGGTCCTCGCACGTAAAAACTGTATGTGCTCCCTATGGCTGCCAATTGGCCGTCCACATGCATGGTTTGCTGCACAGGGACTGATACTGTGAATTCCGCTCGTTGGGTTGTAGTTGTGCGGATCCCATCATACTGCCACCCATGTCACCGCTGATCGTTACTCCAGCTCTTGAGCATCGGGCAAGATCATCCGTCAATGCATTCTCGCGACGTGCAACAACTGCTCAATGTATCCTTGATGATAGGCGCACTAGCATTGGCCTGACCAGAAACAGTTCGACAGTTGCTTAGCCGTGGAGAATGCTCATCATTACCTGATGCCAGAGTAATCCCGTGGAAAGCTGTATATATTGGACCTCTCCCTTCCTCAAGGTGGATCAGTCACACATTCAGTCAATCACTTTTGCTGAACGCCCCTCACCATGAAGTTCAATCTCGCCATTGCAGGAGCCGTGCTCCCATCCCTCGCCATGGGATTCCCCCAGATGATGGGCGGTACCAAGGAGGATATGATCAAGATGCTCCAGGAGAGAGCCGCCGAGGAGAAGTTGGCCAAGAGAGAACCCCAGGTTCTTTCTAGCGTAGGCAACGCTCTCGGTACTGTTGTCAGTGGCCTGGTCAGTGATGTTAGAGGTCTTCTTGGTATGTTCGACGACTCTTCCACTACATGATCCATGCTGACACCCACGAANGGATCTGTTGCTGAGGGTGTTTTGAATCCTGATGACAAGCGTCCCGAAGAAGGCTACACATTCCAAGCACCCGGTGCTGGTGACAGCCGTGGTCCTTGCCCTGGTCTCAATCTGCTCGCTAACTACGGCTACCTGCCTCGCGACGGCTATGTGAACTTTGGTCAGGTCTTGGAAGCCACTGCACGTGGTTTCAACATGGGTACCGACCTTGCTACCGTCCTGGCCACCTTCGCTGTCTTGGCCGACGGTGACCTCGCCTCTGAGTCCTTCTACCTCGGCGCTGGCCCTGGCAACGTTGGCGGTCTGAACCGTCATTCCACCGTCGAGGCTGACATTTCTCCTCATCGTGAGGATTACTACACTGGCTGTGGTGACAACCACCACGTCTCATCCCGTCTTGTCAAGCAGAGTGTTGCCCTTGCTGCAGCTGGCAGCAAGAAGTACGACATGGCCCTCATGGCTCAGCAGTACGCCAAGATCGCCGACTTCAGCAAGCAGTACAACCCCTTCCTCTACGCCTTCCCCTTCCCTCAGATCGTATCCCTTGGTGCCTTCGCCTTCTACCCTCAGTTTTTCAGCAACGGCACCTACGGTCTTGGAGGTGTTCCCAACTACGAGTCCATTTCCAGCATCGTTGGTTGGCAGCTTGATGAAACGACCGGCGAGTTCGAGTACGTTCCCGAGAAGTGGCCCGAGAACTGGTACCGCCGTAGCTTCCCTTACGGTGCAGTTGAGGCCCTCAGTGATGCCTTCCTCCAGATCTANCCCTCGAACATTGTTGTCCCCGCTACTTCTCAGCTCCTCACACCCAACTTCAACGTCACCAACGTCCTCTGCGACGTCTTCCAGGGCCTTCGCTCCATCACTCCTCTGATCATCGCCGGAACTGAGAAGGATGCCGGTGAGGCTGTTGACTGGGCTCTCGGCAAGCTCTCTCCTGTGCTCGGTGTTGGCGCTCTTGGCTGCTCTTTGGACACCCTCTCGCCCGATGAGACCGATATTCTCTACCCCAGCGCCAGCAAGACTGGTGGTCCCATCAACTCTCCCTCTGCTCAGGCCTCCAATGCTGGCAACAACGTGTACAACAAGGTGTACTTCACTGCCGCACCTACTAAGCCCCTCTGCAGCCACAGCTCTGGTTAAAGTATTTCGTCGCGATGATCTACGAACTCTTTTTCATGACACGAGGTCGACTCTTTCAGCATTGAATGCTGTGAGTCTTCCTTCAACGACATAATCAGCGGCCGCTTTGGACAAGCGCTGCACGAAAGTTGCCTTCTTTTCCTTTTCTTGTACATCTATATCTGTAGTCATATTGTCTGGTTCTATCACCTTGTACATATATACCTGAACCAAGTTAATTACTTTTACAAACTTTTCTTGTTTTTCCATCTGTGTGATGTTTTGTCAAGATTTGTGTTCCTCTCGCGGAGATCATCTGGACCATCAAAATCTCGGCCAAGCAAGGCACCTATCTTGCTCTACTAATATATAAACTTGTCTTTACTCAGGACAGGATTCTCTTCTTTATACTTTCTGACGTCTTTGTAATCGTTTTTCTGCTTGTCTCTAACTAAATATCACGCCGAATACACACACTCACAAAATGCTGCCCAAGTAAGGAATTTTTACCACTAAGCAAGCAACACCTCTTACTTTACAAGTATATAAACCCTTGTCCACTAAGGACAACACTTTCTGCTTTATACTCTTCAACATCTTCTTTCAAAAGAGCCTCGAGAACAACCTGGACATTGTCTGGTCTGTGTGTTGCTGGTTAACGTGTTTGACTTGCTCGCCGCCTCGACACCTCGATGTCGCCGACCCCTAAGTCGCTAATTAGGTTACGATCGACGAGGTCGAAGAGTCGGTATCTCCATGTAAGTGAGTTTGAACTAGAAGTCATGGCGAGCATCATAATAGCGCGGTTTGAGATTCGTTAGTTGGAGATGAAGGCTAGTGATATAGACCTCCTTGTCGTCATCTCCGTCGCCGATCAAATATGTAGTTTAGGAGCGTTCGAAGATGGTTATATGTCCAGTCTCTGCGAGAAACATGCCAGAGAGTGAGAGTGTGTTGGCTCACAGAGACAAAGAATAGCGCAAATATTTGTGTGATGAAAGAGAGATAGATCAGGTAGTGTTTGAGTGGTAGAAAGACAAAGACATTGTTCAATTTCTAGACAAAGAAGGGAAAGGTTACAACATCGTGGCTCTTCTCATGCACAACCTCGTCTAGCTCGAGTAGATGATTACAATGGCGTCTTCCATAGAGCATGTAGTCAACTCAAGCTTACAAGATTACATTTTATCACGTTGATAGCAATGATTGACTACATCTCCTGCGTATGCTCAATCCCCCTCCCAAACCATAGTGCTATAGTATGCCATAAAAATGCACGGCTGCCATCAAGATCGGACGTGTGTCCATAGAGATAGACCCAAGATGATATCTCTCTTTGGACATTAATTTGCCCCGAAAGGTACTCTGTATTGCTATAGCTATATCATAGCAATCTGTAGCACATCGAAAGCACGAGACAGGGTAGGACCAAACAAATGTTGTTTGAGAGCCCCCTCGATCACCCTGTCAACGGCCTGCCTACATCGTCTTCAGTTGTGCGTCAGTCACTCTCGCGGCGAACCGTCGACTCGTCGAGTCGTTTGCTACGTTTTTTTCGACACTCGACCAGTGCACCATCCCTCACGCGGCTCCAAGACCTTCACACTCTTTCCTTCAGCGTTTGTCTACAACCGAAACTCCCAGACGTTCGTCATTACACCACAATGGATCTGGATCAGTGGCTTGCTGCGAACGACCCTTCGTGGGACCCATCTGCGTTTGATCAGACCCCTGTCTTCGCAAAACCATTCGGCGATATCCCATCCGAGGACACGACTATGCCATCATCCTCTCGCAGCGCACCAGAGTCATCATCAACCTCCACTCAACCTACTCCACGACCAACCACCAGAGCCTTATCGAGTCTAAGCAAACAGCCTCCAGGGTGAGTTCTCTATTGCGTGAGTCATCTGTCTCCAGGCACTAACAACAAACCGAAGTGCCTGTTACAATGGGGTTGTGACCATCGAAGTTGGCTCTGAGAAGAAGGCATTCGTAATCCACAAGGATCTCCTGACATTCGACTCCGACTACTTCTGCGGCGCCTTTGACGGTTCTTTCAAGGAAGCTGCTGAAGGCAAACTGTCTCTCCCCGACGAGCAAGTCAATGTCTTTGACATCTTTAACCAGTTCATCTACACCCGCTCTCTCGAAGAACACAACCTTAACAGCCATACACTGATCGAACTCTGGCTCTTTGGCGATAAATTCCTCATCCCTTGCCTTCAGAACGCAGCCATGGATGCACTCGTCAAGTGGCTCGGTATCTACGATTGTCCAGCATACGACGTTAGGGCCATCTGGAAGCGCACTATGCCGTCTGCACCGCTGAGAAAGCTCATCCTTGATCTCGTGGTATACTGGTGCGAGTTTGAGAATGTCATGTCATCAGCTCAACTCTGGAGTCGCGAAGCGCTCGTTGACTTTAGCCGAGCNTTTTACCACAAAGAAGCTAATGGGGACGAGAGGAAGCTGACAAAGAGAGAGAAGTGCTACTATCATATTCACGCCGAGGGAGAGAAATGTTGACGGCTTGAATGTGCTGCACGGGATCAACAAAATCTGTTTGACCAACGAAGGAAACAATACAGTCATCCCTCAGCACCGGGTGGTGTGATTGAAGTTCATCAATGGGTACGACACTTTTGAAATGGTGGAGATGCTCACTCGAAGGCATTGCATGGCGCGTTTTCAATAAGATCGAATCACTCTCAAGAAGAGAGAAGGGGAAAGAAGACAAACAGACGAGAGACAGGTTCACAAAGACAAAGAAAAGACTGGTTGTTCGAGGGAAGGGAATAATGCATTGCTCTTACCAGAAGAAGACTCGACAAAGAACAGAGAGAACAAGTACACCTACCTCCTGCTTCTCTAGCTTTCTCCCTTCTCTACTCCAATCCAAGTGCACTTCTCACACTTCTTTCAACAAATTCACCAATCACAATCTCAATCTGCATGAACAAGAGACTCAAACGAGCACTGATAGACAGATACAAGTCGAAGATAATCCTACCAGCGTCGAGGGGGAAGAAGGTGTAGAGCAGAGTCTCGGCTATGGCCAAAAGGATGAAGAGGATTTGAAGGATGATGTGGAGCATTTTTGGTGGTGGGTGGGTGTATGGGATGAGTTGAATGTTTAAGGGAGACGGCGAGGACAAGCAGACATTGAAGTGGAGATATAGATTCTTGGGATTGTGGAAGGCGAGGGTGGGTAGGTGATAATGTCTTTGTTTGTGGAGACGAAAGATCAAAGAAATGGGATGCCTATTGTTCAAACAATGGATGATGACTCTTGGTCAAAGAAAAGCCTTACGAACAACTCAGCTCGCCCATTTTGGCCATTGCAAAGCGCAAGTCACGTCTCCAGATCTCGAGGTATGTGTTGATTGACAAGTAGATTCTTGGATGTCATTTTTCTTTCTACCTTGGCTCAAGCTACTTCGACCCAAAAGCAGCACCGCCAACACTCTCATCGAAAGCCATGGCCTCATTCAAACCGCAAATTTCAAAGAGTGCCTTGGGACCAATGGGCTCACACTCATCCGTACCCTGCTCAACCAACATCTTATACGCCTTCTGTAAGGGACGAACCACAGCCTCCAATCCAAGCGTAGGGTTGATGTAAAGCTTAAACCCAATCTCCTTGGCCTGCTTAACTCCCATCTGCGGCGTCTTGCCTCCAGGCACCATATTCAAGAGCACAGGCGTGGGAGCAAAGATCTTGACAGCCTTCTCACACTCCTCTGTGCTTTGCAAAGCTTCAAGGAACAAAGCATCAACACCGCACTCAACAGCTCCTTTAAGACGCTCAACTGCCTCTTCAAAACCCAAATCTGCTCTGGCATCCGTGCGGGCAATAATCATCATCTCAGAACCCATCTCATCGCGTGTCTTTACTGCTGCTCTGAGGCGTGCGAAATAGACTTCGCGGCTGACGCATTGCTTGCCGACTAAATGTCCACAGCGCTTTTCTTGGACTTGGTCTTCGATGTGGAGGGCGGCGACGCCGGCGAGTGCGTATTGGCGTACTGTGCGGGATACCATGATGGGGCCACCATAGCCGGTATCTGCGTCGGCGATTACGGGGGTTGAGGGGGAGAGAGAGGTGATGGTGGAGGCGTTGGAGAGCATGTCGTTGAGGGTTGCGATGCCCAGGTCTGCTGTGCCGAGGCGGGACATGTTGGTTCCTGCTCCTGTNNCTGTTGAGCAAAGATGTTAGCGACCGAGGGTTTGAGAGCGTGATGTGGTGAAGAAGAGTACGGGGAACGGGGAAGTGGGATGGGCGATGCTTACCATGTAAAGACATTCTGCACCAGCGGCGAGAGCGATTCTACCAGACAGACCATCGTAGACACCCGGTGCAACGACGATGTGGTCTTCCTTACTCATCAACTCTCTCAAACGCTTTGCTCCAGTCATGGCCATCGTGAAAGATATGCGTGTGTCGTCGTCGTAATGTAGGATAGATGTGTGTCCTTGAAATTGTTGTCCAGGTCCTTGATATGGGTCGGAATTGATTTAGGTCGGAATTGATATGCTTGATTTCAGAAACTTTGAGGCTACCTATTTACCTTGATGGGTGGAGGTCTCGAGATCCTTATAGTCAGACTGCAAGCGACTTCGGAGTTCAGGCCTTTGAATTGCCTGTCTGTTTCACCCTGATATTGCACGCCTTACCGCGTAAGAAAAGCTAATAGACACCGAGAATGAAATGTTGCCGCTGACCAATATTTTTCTACTCAGACGTCACATCCTTAATTTGTTTTGGAGTTGGAAGTCGGAAAGCCGGTCCGGTGCCGGGTCATTGCCACGTTGTGCGATGTCGGAGCCGAGAATACTCCGTCCTCCATTTGGACTCGATACGAGTCGTCGACAACATCAATCATGGCTGTCTTCACGATTTCAGAAGCATATCAATCAAACTTCACTTGTTTCATACAGCTATAGCCATATCAGTCGTAAAAGCAAGCCCATGTTTCACCACTCTCCACTTCCTCGACAAGTTGTTGTCTTCTGCTGTAAAAATGCAAAGTTGTTTCTGAAACAGAGTTGTGACCATTGAAATGTCGTCCATGTCCTCCAAGCCATCAGCCATAATTCATGCACATAAGCCATGTCTTCATAAGATTCTTCATAGTGTCTTCATCTGTTCAGCAGCCATATCTACCATCCTACTTGGTAGGCTCTCCATTCGCCTTTGCCTTGGCCTTGGGAGTGATGCGAAGGACAATATCGCTGATAGCGCCCACATGCTCAGCCGTGAAGCCATTGAGGGCACCTTGCCTCCTCAGGTAGTCGGAGACTTGGTTGGCTCTCTCTTTGGCCACTGCGTTGATCTCGTCATTGCCTTGGGGACCATTGTAGGTGATTTGGTAAGGGTATCCTCTGCCATCGGTAGAGAAGTCGACGCACAGATGGCGTTTTGCTGTGTACCACGCCCAGTTGCGAATGAGCTTCAAGCGGGCATCTCCAACACGATCCTTGAAAGACAGGAGGCCGTATTTGATAAGCTCGCGATTCTTTGCGTCGTAGGCATTCACTGTGTAGACCATTTCGATAGACTCGTTTCGGATCTGACGGTTGACACGAGTGATGGGGGCTTGGTGATAGGCTCTCATGTCTTTNNTTGGCATCAAAAGGCCATACTCGCCATTGTGGACGAGGTAGGCGTAGATGCGCTTGCGGACTTCCACAGGAAGATACAAGAAGTGGGTGAAGGTAGGTGGAATGCAGACGCTGACGAAATCTTTTTCGACGGGAAGCTCTTTCCAAGGAAGTGGAGGAGCAGGCCTGGACTTGGGGAGTACCGGGAGAGGAGCGACAGCAGCAGACTTAGTTGGAGTAGGATCGGGCATGCGAGGCTTGCTGGACATGAGATGGCGGTAGGGCTCCTGATTTTCGTCGTCGATAAGAGGAATGGTTGAGGCAGTCGAGGCCGAAGAGAGAAGATATGGCGTTTCTGTCTTGACCGAAGTAGGAGTAGCCTATCATTGGTCAGTCACCGATGGAATTAGACCTCTCCATATACTAAAGACAGTCACAAGGTATCTGTAGAGATGCACAGTTGCTTTCTAAACAGAGGTGTGACCATCGAGATACCCNNGAGGGCAATGTTCTCTCTGTGGGCTTCGTTCTGTTTGAAAAGCAACTGTACATTTCTATAGCTACATTGTGACTGTGAGCACGGGGGAAGGACTTACCTGGAACTGAGGGCGAGCCAGACTTCTCAAGAGGTTGTCGGTCGAGGTTGATGACTGGACACTGCCATTCTGGTGGCAATACCAGCAACCTGAGTGGCCGAAGACACTGTAGTTGGGGCAGATGGGGGCGCGGTACGAGGCTTCCAGCATCTTGCGAGACTCGATGCGGCGCTGCTGTTCTTCGAGGAGCAGGCGGTGTTGCAGGGCACGGCGCTGCGCATCGTCGAGGACATACTGAGGATTGCTTTGGGACGCCATGTTTTCGAAGTGACGAATCAAGTAGTTCAGAGGGAGTGTGGAATCGGGATGAGACATCGTGAGGGGAGACGCGCAGAGTTTTGAAGTTGAATGGGTGGGTGCTTCCTCGGCGCGTCTCATGAGGAAGGAGCGACTTGTAAAGGAAGTGAGTTTGCGTTGACTGCCTGATCGGCACCTGCCATCTACAACTTGCTCTGTCCTTCTTGCGGCACCTTGACAACCACCTTGCCCCAAGTATCGCGCGCTCCAAGTGCTTTCAGCGCCTCGGGAATTGTCTCGAGTCCGACAAACTCCTTGTCTGTATAACATGTTCCGCGGAACTTGCCACTGTCCATCAGATCGAACAGGCCTTTCCACACTACTTCGATCATCTCTGGCTCGTTGGTAGCATAAGCACCCCAATGCAGACCCATGACGCTGACGTTCTTGAGAAGAATTCTGTTGGTGGCCATCTTTTCGATGTCACCCGCAGCGAAGCCAATGACCAACAGTCGTCCATTCCAAGCTGTGCATTTCATGCTTTGAGCGATAAGTCCAACAGGATCATAAACAATGTCGACACCACGACCCTTGGGAGTCAGCTTCTTAACCTTGTCCGGCCAGTCCTTTTGTCTGTAATCAACCAGATGATCTGCACCGAAGGACTTTGCAACATCAAGTTTGTGCTGTGTACCAGCCGTAGCAACTACTGTTGCTCCGAAAGCTTTCGCAATCTGGACTGCGGCGAGACCGACACCTCCGGCAGCAGCATGAACCAAGACCCAGTCACCTGTTTCTATTAGCCATAGCTCNNAGAGCAGAGATCGAAGCTACTCAGTCTTACCCTTCTTGATGCCAGCTCTTGTTACCAGACCAGCATAGCTGGTAGGTGCTGTAACCATCAAGCCTGCACTCTCAAAATAGCTCCAGCCCTTGGGCATTGGTCTCAATTGCTCCTCAGTGGCGCAGACCTTGGTAGCATAAGCACCTTGGGATGCACCAAAGACCTTGTCACCCTCTTTGAAGGTAGGCTTCTTTCCTCCTGGCAATGACTGCGGGGCCTTGAGAACAACACCAGAGAACTCGGCACCGGATACCCATGGTAGAGGAGGTTGGTGTTGGTACTTGCCACGAATCTGGAGCAAGTCGAAAAAGTTTGTGGCAGCGGCATGAACAGCGATCAGACATTGATTGGGTTTGGGAGTCGGGTCGGGAAGGTCGGTGACTTTGAGGTCTTGAGGACCCTGATGGTCTGTCAGTTGTGAAGCCTCGAAGCTGTGTTTAGAAGACAATACCTGAACATACTCCTTGACTTGGATTCCTCTCATGACTGCGGTATGCTAATTGATATCAGATAGCGGGTGAGATGACAGGAGCAAAGCATGGCTATACAGGTGTAGAGATGCAGTCGATAGGACAAGGGACAATACCCGAAATGCGGAGGCGGAGGATGGATTGATGCCTCGGTCCATGACTCGCGCGCGATCGCAAGTGCTTGGCAAGGGTCTTCACGTCATTGTCCTTGGGCTTCTGCGGCCTTCCAAGCGGCGGGTTGGCGTGTCCTGGAGAGGGAAGTGACTGTGACTGAACTGATAGACACCACATTCATACTCACCCCGCTTGCGCCTGAGAACAACAACACGTACCGACTTGACAAAGCAACATCCACACTTTACCACACACAAGCGACCGCCATGTCGGACGAGACGGAGCAACAGCTGACCTTTACGGTCAAGTCGTCCAACGACGCCAAATATGCCATCACCATCACAGCCAACTCTACCGTCAGCCAACTCAAGGAGAAGCTGGCAACGTCAGATTTCGCAGACATTCCGATCGAGCGCCAACGTCTGATCTACTCTGGTCGTGTGCTCAAGGACCACGAGACGCTAGCAAGCTACAAGATCAAGGACGGCAACACTATCCACCTGGTCAAGGGAGCCGAGAGCAACAACCGCCAGAACCCTGCCAACCAAGGAGGCTCGACTCCGGTCGCTGGAGCCGGCACAGCTGCCAATGTTCCCACCAACATCGCCGCCGGTACTGGCGCACACAANCCCCTGGCTCAACTGACAGGCGCACGCTACGCTGGTTTCCACCAACTGCCCGGCGCTGACATGTTCGGCGCAGATGGAGGTGTGAGTACTGATATACCTCGATTGCTCGTTACAGCCACTGACAATAAGTACAGNATGGGCGCGCCCCCAGACCCGGATCAACTCCTACGAATGCTCGAGAACCCAGCCTTTGCCCAGCAGATGAACGAAGCCATGAACAACCCCGATGTTATCAACATGATGCGCAACAACCCTATGCTCCGTAACAACCCTATGGCTCAGCAGATGTTCGACAACCCCGATCTTCGTCGCATGCTCATGAACCCCGACTTTATCCGAATGCAGATGAACATGCAGAGAAGCATNGGGCGGTGGTGGCATGGGCGGTGCTGGTGCCTTCCCTGCTCCTGGCGCAACAGACACCTCCGAATCAGACTCAACCTCGCAAACCACACAACAGCAGAACCAGCAACCTCCGCCAAACCCCTTTGCCATGTTCGGCGGTGGTCAGGGTGCNNAGGAAGCGGCGCGAACCCTTTCGCTGCTCTATTTGGTGGTAACCCTGGTGCCGCCCAAGGTCAAACACCGGCTGGCACTCCTCCCGTCCCTACCGCTGGTCAAGGAACTCCCGCCCAGGGCCAAACCCCTGGCGCCAACGCTCCCCAAGCACAAGCAAACCCCTTCGCAAGCCTGTTCGGTGGTATGGGCGGCGCTCAAGGCGGTGGCTCGGATCCCATCCAACAGATGGCCCAACAGATGATGCAGAACCCCGAGATGATGCGCTCAGCGATGAACATGATGCAAGGCATGTACGGCGGCAACAACAACTCAGGTGCTGCTGGTGGTGAAGGCGGCGCAGCGGCTGCCAATTCCTTTGGCGGCATGAATCCTTTCGCAGCGCTAGGTGGTATGGGTGGTATGGGAGGCATGGGCGGCTTTGGCGCACCGCAACAACAGCAGGACAGTCGTCCGCCAGAGGAGCAATATGCTACTCAACTGCAACAACTTAATGCCATGGGCTTCTACGAGTTTGAGCGCAACGTTCGTGCTTTGCGCATGAGTGGTGGAAGCGTGGAAGGTGCTGTCGAGGTCTTGCTCAGTGGGTCAATATAGAGGAGTCCTTTTCCTTCAAAATTGTTGTACCTTTTGCGCAGTGGAGGTTTCTAGACTGCGTGACCCTCTTCTTCAAGTCCAAGCGTGACTTGTAACTTTCTGTCTTTCCGTTATCAAATCTTCTGAGCGTTTCTAATAATGGCATTTTCTTTTTCTCCAACAAACTCTTTTGCTGCGTCTGTCATCTTCTTCACCCTACTCCAGTTTGGTCTTTGCCATCCCAGATCATGGCGATCGAATTTCCACGATGCCATAGGCTGAACATGGTGTTTCTCAAGTATGACGTCTGTCCTAGCTTCTTCGTGTCGTACTTGAAGACATCAGTCGGCACAGTCTATCCTTTTTCTTTCTCAATCTATCAGATTTGTAGGCTGTGTGTTGCTTATCCAAAAAGTGTCATTATGTCATTTGCTCAAAACCCATGAAGCATTACCCAAAGCCTCCATCCATATCAGGAGCGGATCCCAAAACGCTGTATCATTATCCCATGCCCAAAACTCCCAGAAAAGCAATAACCAAAGAACTTCAACTATCCAATCCTCTTATCGGCAGCATGCTCATTGATCTGATGCAGAGTTCCCTGCAGCATCTTCTCCTTCTCCTTGCGACCCTCATCTCTAACCGTCTGCAAGCGATCAACAGCAGAACTGATCAAATCAATATGCATCTCCAAAGGCATTCTCTTTCTGTCCACAATAGTAGGTGCAGCAACATCATCCCTAAGCTGACTCAAATTATTCTCGATATCCTTGAGTTTGACCAGAGTCGAAATGACGTGTTGCATAGCAGTCTTGCGATACCTGCCCACATCATTCAGTGTAGCCAATTGTTGCTCTTGCTTTGCCAATGGACCTCTATTGCCGCCCAGTTTTGTCCAGAGTAAGCCCAAGAGTTCAGCTTTGGCATCGCCGACTTTGAGGTCTTCGCGGTGGGCAATGTCTTGGATTTGGTGTAGGCGGTCGTCGAGGTTTTCGAGGACTTCGAGGAGGGTGTTTGCTTCGAGGATGCAGACTTGGATTTGCTCTTCGACTTCAGAGGTGTGACGGATATACTGATCATAGATAACGTCTTCCGAGGATTCTTGGGGTATGGCCAGAGAGAAAGCAGATAGGTACTGTGAGAAGAAGCGGGNGATGATGCCTTCAGAGTCTGGAGTGGCTTCAATGCCTTGCAGCACTTTCATCGTCCAGCGGTTTGCAGAGAGGATTCCGTCAAGGGCGCGTGATATGCGCGAGTTGAATTGCAACAGACCGTCACTGGCTTGGCGGGCAGTCTCAATGAAACCATCGAACTCATTGACGAGCTCATTGCGTGAGCCCAGACTAGAGTGTCTGACCACTGTGCGCAGGTCGCGGATGGACAACTCTGAGTTCTTCATGGCTAGAGGTAGAGCAGCTTGGTGAACAGAGGCCTCAAGGATGTCCTCAAAATTGGATTGTGTGACGACAAGCTTGTCGAATTCGACGGGCCCTCGATGTCCATCATGATGTCCAATGGCACAGAAGGGAAGATTGAGGTAGCCGGCTCCTGGGATGTTGCACAGTGGCGATAGAGCGTTGGTAACGCTGTGTACCACCATGGTCTTTGCAATACCGATACCAACCGCCATCAGAAGTACGATCAAGGTGTATCCAAGGATTGGCTTGAGGGCGTTCGCAGCGATTGAAAAGACTGAGAGCACATACTTGAGCAAAGGGACAACAGCATTTCGCCAGATCTGTTGGACATAGTCCGGCGACACATCCTGCGTGGTGGACTTGGTAGTCTTGCGTCTTGGTGATGGAAAGACTGGAGCAGCACGCTTGACAGGCACAGATTTGCGGATGGCTGAAGCTCTCACGGCGGGCCTTGGGGACTGTCTCGTCGTTCTAGTCGGAGGAGTCTCAAGGTATCCACTGGATTCTGGCGTAGGCATGACGAACGCTGATGATTGGCTTATCTGGGAAGCATTCCGTTTGCGACGAGTTGAAGTGGCCTGGTTCTGTGATGCACTTTCGTGAAAGTCCGTCGTCTTCGCTGAGTTCAGCAAGGCACCAGATTTGTGAGTGTTGTAGTATGCTTCACGAAGACGTGGTTGGAATCCATCTTCATCAGTTTGCGAATCGTCCATGTCTGCCCAGGATTCGGATAACTGGGGCTGTGTGCGCGTGCTGATGCGTGTCATGTTGATGGCGTCGTTGTCCAATCGCTTCGGCTTCGTGACAGCGGGATGATCAATACTTATGGGCTAAGTTATGCAACGTGAGCAAAACAGAATCGCATCGCAATAGATCGAAACAGGATCAAGAAAGTGAGTCCGGCCTTGCGCCCTTAGAAACAATTCCAAGACGCGAAACTGGAGGGTGGACGCGAGGGGTGCGAACGCGTTTTGATTGGCTTGCATCGACGTCATCGGGGTTTCCCAAGTCACGCACTCTCGACCCTGGAGCTTCCTCTGTTTCTGGCCAGCTGATATGAACTCAAGATTGAGCTGTTTGTTCACTCGTCATGCTCGACTAAACCTTTGTTTGAAACAAGCGGTGGGCACGCAGTCAAGACGCGGCTTGCTTACCACCACACAGGCTGCTCCATTCAGACGCTCCCACCCTTTGACAGGTAGCCATGTCTTGAAAGGTCAGAGACGAGCCATCTTTGCCGGTGTCTCGCCCTTTACTCTGGTGCCTGGTGTCTTTGTTGGCCTACTCATAGGCCACTGGATCCACAAATGTCTGCTCATGGTCCTGTTCCAGAACAAAATCATCTACATGCCATCTCTTCCTCCAGGCTCAAGACGTGAGAAGCTGGAAGATTACGCAAAGACATGGGCTGGGGTGTCTTGGGAGGAGAGAAAGATCAAATCCCTGGATGGAACGAGACTCTCCGTGGCCGTCGCACGTCCGGAAATCCTTTCTGCATCTGCGCAAGATAAGCGCAAACAAGTTGTTGTGCTTTACTTCCAAGGAAATGGCGCATCGATCCCACCTCGGACACCGATGCTCTCAAACATCCTCAGAGCTGCGGCAAAAGACTCTCCACATGACTGGACCTTGCTCGCACTGTCTTACCGTGGGTATTGGACTTCCTCTGGACGTGCTCATCAAAGAGGTATCGAAAAGGATGCACAAGCTTTTGTGACTTGGGCAGTACAGAACTATGGTCAGGATCCTGGCAACACTGAATTGATCCTCTGGGGCCAAAGCATCGGATCAGGAGTTGCTGCATACGCTGCATCAAAACATGTGGAATCGTCACAGACCACTGATGTTGCTCGGATATCCCGCCTCGTGCTGGAGACNCCCTTCGTTAGCATCAAGAGTATGCTTGCAGCCATCTACCCGGATTGGTGGGTACCCTACAAGCACCTTTGGCCATTCCTCCGCAGCTGGTGGGATAGTGAGGATTCTTTGCGCAGAATCGCCAAATCATCTCACCCACCAAAAGTACTAATGATCGTCGCCTCTGGAGACGAGATTGTTCCCCGAGTTCAGGCCGACCAGTTGGAGACCCTTTGCAAAGACCTACGACTGGATATCACCAGGAAAGATGTCCTAGGCGCTTTGCATACCCAAGCAAGTACTCTCGAGCAAGGCAAGAGAGTCATCTCGGATTGTATGGCAGATCGTAAAGTCGACTGAGCAAGCATGCCAAGTCGTCTTCGAGTCTTTTGCGTTCCCGGGAGCTGGAATCATACCTTTATCATCTCGTTCCTTTGCTCAATCCAGGTTGCGTGCAGTTGCTAACTTCTGCTGCTTTGCATCCAAAGTCGCGGTGAAATCTCGGCTTTGTTGGCTCGACGAAAATTTGCTTCCGGCATCTGGATCCGTGGCCAGCCAGCCCACTTGGACTACTTTCAAGCCATGCTTATTGTTGACCTGGACCAGGACTCTACCATTGTTGTATTTACCCAGTCCACGGCTCTCTATAGGATCACGTCGTT
Organism: Aureobasidium vineae; assembly: GCA_903819635.1. NCBI lineage: Eukaryota > Fungi > Ascomycota > Dothideomycetes > Dothideales > Saccotheciaceae > Aureobasidium > Aureobasidium vineae. The sequence goes on from CAIJEN010000006.1 coordinate 236,636, forward strand.
CTGGACTTTTACCTGGCTGCTACAAAGATTTATACTTTGAACGAACTAATCATCGTCAACACTTGTTACTTGTCGGTGTGGCTACGCATACCAGATCGAATGTGTTCGTCCCCGTGCTCAATGGTACACGCTTTGTTATACTGACCCACCAGAGCGGCTCACATCAACCTGGTCGGTTAGCTCAGTTGGTTAGAGCGTGGTGCTAATATCCACTCACGATATAAGGCACGCCAAGGTCGCGGGTTCGACCCCCGTACTGACCATCATCTTCTTTTGCTCGTCTCGTATGATACGAGACTGGCGTGGCCTTGTTGTGGTAAAAGCGACTATCTCAAACTTTTTGGTGGTGGAGAATTTTCGCTGGGCGGGCGCCAAGACTTTTTCCTGCTTGACAAATCCAAAGAATCGCCAAAACATGATGTCTAACATCTCGCCCCGTCATTCATCAAGCCTCGATAGTATAACGGCTAGTACGAAGGTCTCATATCGGTCATCAATATGACCAAGCATGGCTTGGGTAATCCTTAGATGGGAGTTCGATTCTCCCTCGAGGCATTCTTTTTTGCTTTTCACTCTACCCGGTCCTTTTCCGTGGCATGGTCAGATTTTCTTATTCTTCGGTTTTTATCCTTTCCACCCATGCATCTTCTCTCTCCCCACCATTGTCCTTCTCATGTGCTGAAATTCATGATTGTCACCTCTCTTCTACAAATCTAGAGTAGCGATTATTGGCCTATGTAAAGGCACGATTCTTTGTGGATCAGAATGCAGCCAAAGAGAGCTGAGACGATGTCTTCTTTCGATGAAATCTACTCGGTGCATTTCCATAGCATGTTGCGTCGCATAGTCTAGCATACGGGGACAGTACAGATTGGACCTTTCTCCCTACTACCACAACTATCTTTTTTTTACATCCGCTCTAGTCGAAACACTTTTATCAAGTGTTTTGATGAACAAAGAAAGACATACTCGCACAGAGTTTCTAAATACGCATAAGTGAGCTCAACAGTCAATATACCAGACGATGGATACAACAAAAGAGAGAGCTAGGACTTCCTACTTCACCAGGTCTATTCAGTCCGTCATTCTTGAGTCCTGTTCACTGTACACTTTGATTACTTGTCTACAGCCTTCTGTCTGGATACTTTTGCTTTTGCCGACGATGGACAGCAAAATGCGAAGTACTTGAAACCGAGAGACATCCACTAAGGATCGTTATTTCCATATCCTGGCATGATCTGGACTCTTTTTGAAGACCTTGTGCCAAAATACAGAAAAACACGTGTTCAACTTCGATCTGTAACCCCTCTTGTAACCCAACAGATAGTATGCTATAGGGATGCATAGTTTTTGATCAAAACAGACTTGTAACCAGTAGATGAAATCTCTCCTTGGACAATATTTTGTTTTAGAAAGTTATTTTGCATTTCTATAGCTACACCACAACAGTATCTAGCACATGCAAACAATAAGGTGAGGAATAGACTTGGATACCATAGCTGGGTCTTTTGTAGGAAGAAAGAATTGCTGACGCCAAAGACTCATGGCTCGTTGTTCCCTCCATCAAGGTCCAGGAAACTATGCCAGTCGGTCGCCAGTCGCTAGTTCCATCCTCACTTCCGGGCCAGATTCGTCTGAAGATTTGCTCAACGACAGGGTCTAACTTTTCTGGAATAGGTTTGCTCTCCCTGCCGTCTTTTCTCATCTTGCGTATCACTAACTCACCACTTTGCTCATCTCGGACTTCGGGTTCCACCGTCCAAGAATTGCCTATGTGCCTGATGATGTCCTTTACAGCTGAGAATTCATGAGTGTAGATGTAAGGACTTGACAATATTAGCGATTGAATTTCATGGCAGCGATTCGGAGGTGAGACGAGATGACAGACAGTTCTTGCAATATTCTTATCGATGGCTTTGTCGATGAACGTCTTTCGAAATTGACCATAATAGATTTGGCCACAACGAGGATGAGTATGATATGTCTGAATATGACTATTTTGGCGACTTCTCTGACCTTTTTGCTCGTCTGGGAGAAACCATAGATGCTTTCTGGGTGCGCAATCTTGAGCCACTTGCATATCTGCAGAAGAATCTCGGGCGGCAGGCATTCGATGGCCGAGGAAGAAATATTGTTGGACTAGAAGCGACGAGGCAATGAGCTCTCAGTTCAATGAGTTGGAAGAGAGAATCGAGAAGGGTGTCGGTGAGAAGCATGTCAAACGCCAGAATGCGGCGCGTAGAAAGGGTAGCTGCAGCAACCCCACCTGCATCTTGTATGCGCCTTCCCACTCAATTGAATTTGGCAGGTACAAACATGCTCGGCTCCTTCAGTAAACACAGTAGCGTTCGCTGAGAGTCGTGGTTTTGTTGGCTCTCTTCGAACCCGATTATCTCCACAAAATGACTGTGCGTTTCTACAGCTTTGAGCGTGGCTATGAATGGTTTGTAGCAAAAGAGGTCGGACGTGACAAGCTTCAGCACAACGTGTGCTGTATACCCATCTGTGGTATTTGCGACCAACACTGAAGTACGTCCAAGTACTGGTAGGCATTCGAGGAGCTTTGTCTCAATGAAATGTCTCGATAGAACGTCTCGATTGAACACCCGGGATGTTAGTGTCAGGATAACATTATCAGCCTGTTAGCTTTGGCAACACAGTGCTCGAGTCTCAAACAGAATTGGCAGAATCAAGGTTCCCACCCGAGTCCGAAATCACAAGCATAAATAAGAGAGCAATGGCTCTTCGATGGACGGGTTGACGTTCAAGGATAAAACCATTCGAGACGTGGTGGGTGCACAACGTCCATCGCGAGAATCTCTCACACCACGCCAACGCGGCGTAAGCGCTGGTAGCTCTATTCGCGCCGGTCACACACTTTGACGACCGCCGACAGCTTCATTATCGCAGACAGGCATTCTCAGTGATCGAGACTATGAACGGGTGTGTTCTGCCTCCGAAGCCGAGAGGAAGAAGGAGAAAGGAGCCTCGGAACATCTTGCCGAAGCCCTAAAAGCCCTGCAAAAGCTCGTCCTCCACATCGGAGCTTGAAAGCCCGACCCGGGACCACTTGTTCACGATCATTTCTCTGACGCTGGTCCGACTTGATTTTGCAATCTTGGACCTGTTGCACCCCCGACCATCCGACAGTGTGTCAGGAATTCTAGAAATATCGCACTCAGACAGGAGGCGTGAACATGTGTATATATAGGTAGAGTCGCTATGATACTGTAGGTTCTCTTGTTTTGCCATCCATCCATACTTTGCACCCCAGTTCTGTCCGTCATCAGCTCAAACAATCATCTCTGCTATCATCGTAATATCTCACCTTTCACCTCTCCGAGCATACTCAAACTACTTCTGTCTTGGTTCACGATGGGCTTCGTTAGCCTCTTCTTACCAGAGAAATCTGCCCACCGAGTAGGGCACAAGGACCCATTCTGGAATGGCAGAAAGAAGCCTTTCATGATCGCAGCCATTGCTTCCTTTATGCTACTGCAAACCCTGTTCCTTGTGAACATGTCCTACCTTTTTGGCTCTTTATTCAAATCAGAACACCGAGTACACAACCTCCACGTCCTCACAGTCGACTACGATGGTGGTGTCATTGGAAAGAGTCTTCAGGGAGCCATCAAACAACTCAAAGCTGATACGTTCCCGACATTCGACATTGAGAGCAGCGCAGAGTACCCAGCAGTCGAGGATATTGTTCAAGCAGTCAGGAACGGAGAGCATTGGGCTGCTGTGTTCTCCCACGCTGGAGCTTCCGAACGCCTTGCGGCTGTTTTTCAGGGTGGAGATGCAGCAGCACATTACGATCCGACAAACACACTGACATACGTCTGGAACGAGGTCAGATATTCGGCCATGGAAGATGGCACGATCAAGTCCAGCATGTCACAGCTCATGGCCGTCGTCCGTGTCGCATACAACCATATCAACGGCACTGGCGCTTTGCAAACTCTAGACAAGAACGATCCTGCCGCTCTTCAAGCTTTCCTCAATCCAATTCAAGGAGGAGATATCAACATCATGCCGACAGGCCAGGGAACGAGAGTCTTGTACAACACTGTCGCCATGGTCATGCCTATCATCATGCAGTTCTTCTTCCTCATGGCTGTCAATGGAGTCAGTGCAGAGTTTAACTTATACTCGCATCTTCCAGTTCTCAACAATGGTATCATCCGTTTAGTACTCAGTCTGTCATATACCTTCGTCGGCTCCCTCTGCTGGGCCGGCTACATCTGGGCCTTCCGAGAAGACTGGTCCGTTGGTGCAGGCCAATTCTTCTGCACCTGGGTCATCATCTGGCTCTTCATGCACATCAACTTTGCAGTGGTAAAATCCTGACCCAACTCCCAAACAACAAGACTCACTTACTGACTTTCAACANNGATTGACGTTGCAACCGGCTTCATCCCCATGAAATTCCTCCCTTTCTTCGTCCTCACCTGGGTAATCCTCAACGTCACCTCCACAATCTGGCCCTTCGAGCTTGCCCCCAGTTTCTATCGCTGGGCCTACGCACTTCCCGCCCATGAAGTCTGGCAAGTGTTGATCCAGATCTGGTCGGGTGGTGCGGTGGACCGTCTCTATCAAGCCCTGCCCATCCTCTTTACCTGGGAAATCGTATTTTTGCCTTTGTGCGTTGTGGCATTGAATCATCGTTGTGCGGTTGCAGAAAGAGAGCACAAGGCGATCGAGGAAGAAAGAAGACAGCTTATCTTGAAGGCAGAGAAGGGGAAGGTTGATGAGATGCCAGAGCGATCAGGGTCGGAGGGGGCGCCTTCACCGGTGGATGAGAAGGTGCATAGGTTTGAAGCGGATGTGCAGAGAGATGCTTACTCGCCTTCCGTCCCTCCTCCGGTGTGAGTTCATCTTAAGGATACTTTGAACCAAGCATACTCGAAGTTGGGAATCATTCGTACATTATAGCAATTAGAGTATCCATGGCTTCTGGTTGACTTGCTATAAAATCGTCCTTTCGGACATCCCTACCACAGTCTTGCGTCACAATTCTCCCCGTGTACAAAAGTCTGTAACCTTGCCTGCTCCCACTGCAACATAAAGGCACTTTTGGACTATGGAAAGACACAGTGTTTCCCAACATCGAAGGTATAGCCACAGAAAGCTGATGGAATTCTGTCTCTTAGTGGGTGCTGCCATGCTTCTCAAGACTATCGTGCTTTTTTGTAGCTATATGCGTTACATGCTTTGTACATGAGGAGGATCGAAACCTCCCTTGCCTCCTCCCTTCTCTTTCATTACAAAACCAATGCCCTCTCACGCCAAGAAATCATCCCACCGCAAGATTCCATTGCTTCTCCCACCAAAACCAGGCTTCACTCCCACACCCACTGAAGTTCTCCCACTCCTTCTACATCCTCCTACACCTTCTACATCGAACAACAATGCCCCCATAAGCAAAAGAAGAAAAACAGGGTCTCGCCGGGAATCGAACCCGGGACCACTCGCAATTGGCTTAGAGTTTTCAAGGTCGCAAGCAACCTCCCTAAGCGAGTATCATACCGCTAGACCACGAGACCTGATAATCAGAAGATGATTGGATGATGAAGTATCTCATGATTGCAATATACATGTTCTCTATGTATCCAAAAATTGAGCAACTGGAAGGCTATACGCTCAAGTTGAGATTGAAGATCTGGTATCGTGATTGATGTGGGCAAGATGGACGAAATATCTGTGCGGGGAGAAATTTTAGCTTCGGGATTGGTGAGATGGTCGAGATTTGAGACGATACCACCAACAATTTCTCAAGACAAGCAGACAATCTATGCCATTGATCAAAGTAAGTGCAAATGCGTTGCTTGGAATGATTGCGAGGTAAAGTTTATGCAACAGGCTGTGAAGCTGTAGTATATCTGGATCTGAGAGAGTCTAGCCAACAAGAAGATACGAACAAGAGAGGGTATATACAAACAAAAAAAAAACAATCATCCATCATAAAACCAATCAAGACACGAACAATAAAATACCACTACTTCCTATCACCCAAATTAGGCAACTTGACCATCTTAGCAAGCCCCCTCATCACATTGACAGGCGAATCCGATCTCTCGCTGTCCCTCAGACTATCCACGTCTTCAGAGGTTCTACCTTCATATGTAGAGATCTGTACTTTGTGAAGTGGTTTCCTGGGGTCTAGACCTTCAACTCCCATGATTCTGTCAATGGAGCCTGTGGGTGAATGCGTGCGTGGCGGCTCTCTGAGGTGATGGTGCTTCTTCTTTGGACTGGTGGAGATGGTGCGCATAGAATATGCATCGTCGTCGTCGCTGACACGTGTTGTGCTGGAGATGGTGGAGACTCTGTCGCCGGTGACAGTGACGGTGCGCGTTTGTGTGATGCCGTTGAGGCGGGAGAGGTCGTAGCTGTCGAGACCGCTGGCTGTGCTTTTGTTCTCAGAGCTGTTGGCGGACTGGACTAGGCTTCGGCGGGTGAGTGTATAGAGAAGGCAGTCTACCATTCCAGAGCAGGCGATCAGGGCTCCAGAGGCGAGTTGGTAGCCTTCGTGGACTGTGTACTGGTGATGTGCCATACTCCACATACGCCCAGCGGAAAGAGGTAACGTGAGGATGATGTAGGCGAACGGGAACATCAGCATCAAGCGTGCTGCTCTATCAACCTTGGCGTGTGTGGTCGAGTGTGAAGACGGCAGAATGGTCGTCAATGTGTTCTTGAGATGGAGGAAGATCAAGAAATAGATGATCACTGTTCCGAACTGGACCACGAAGATCCAGATGTAGTGAAAAGCCAGACGTTCTGTCTGAAACTCGGNGGCTGCCCAGCACCATGCACCTGCTCTCACATAGTAATGATTACCGTGGAGTATGGGTCCCATGGCAGAAAGGAAAAGAGCAAAGAACCAGCCACCGGCGAGAGCAGAATAAAAGACGGTGTGGCTGAGATGACGGCCCTTGACAGCACCATAGAAGGTGTGAAGAGCGATAGCCATCACAAAGTAGCCGGAAGATAGGTTTCCNNTAGGAGTGCATATTTAGTATCGTTGCATAAAGCAAGCTCATGTGAACGACTAACCTGCATTGAGTAGAAACCCTTGGCTAGTACACTTTACTGAAGGTGCGACAATGCCATCCGTGAACACCCAATGATAACTGAACATGAACGCGACACCTTGTAATAGATCCGCACACAGCAGGTTGATGATCAATGCGACATACTGATTGTATCCGACGAACGTTTTGTAGTGAGCGCGCCATGTTAGGAATCTGTAGATGATGAAAAGCAGCATGCCAATAGACGAGGCAGCCGACAAGAGACCAATCGTTCCTGGCACCAGCATTCCTTTCTTGAGGGCGGACGGTAATGGCGACATGCTCTCCGGGAACGGGAAATATTTCGGTGGCAATGACGAGCTTGCCATTGTTGTAGATGCTCCTACAGCTCCAACAACTGTCGCCATTGTGTTGTGTGTGATCAGTTACGAGTACGATTTTACTTGAGACCACGAGTTGTGGAACGCCCTTCTCTTTGAGCAGTGCTCAAGAGCCAGAAAGTATTCAAGCTTTCTACACCGCAAGGCAGACGAGACTGGTCCTGCAGAAATGGCAACGGTGACGTTGTTGGACTGTCAAAAAATTGATGTTGGTCGATGGAGTTCTGGGAATGCCGCGAGTGGTCCGAGTTAAAGACTGCCGAGCGCGAAGCAAATCTGTATTCCGGTGGAGTGGTTCAGATCAAAGATTGAGCGAAGGTGGATTCAAATAAACCAGATCAGATGACGGCCTGATGGATATATGAAGGGACCAAGGGCAAAACCAGGACACGGGGTACATGTAGTGGACTAGTTATTGGTATGTCTACGCTAGAGATCTCATGGCCCGCCCATCCACCTTTGTGCAGGTGCGGGTAGATAGCGCATGGCGACTTGGATTCAGACACATGTACACGGGATGTTGGATCAAAGGCTGTCGATGGCGCAAGTCCTCTCGACGTGTGAGTGGATGGCGCGTTGCTAGAACTCCTGTCAAAAGGTTATCAGGGGCGTTCTGGCCCTGAATTTTAGCCATGTGTCTCCACAAACCGCTTTCTGCACGTCAACCGTCAACTTGCAGCATGACTTGCGTTTTTGGCGTGAGCTCGCGTTCGAATTGGCGTCTTTAGACCGTGACTCTTCCGAACTCAAGTCATGGACCTCTTCGTGTCTTTCCTGATCTTGTGAAGCTTGCCTGTAGGACTGGGAAGCTGCTAGATCGAGACATTTTGTCGCGAATAGATATCGTGCATGGAAGCACTTTGATAATTACCGCGAACCTGGATGATTATGCAAGCAGGCCTAAAGTAAGTCCTCGAAGAAAGAGCAGTGCAGAGGATGTGGTGTTGTAGTGACTTGGGGAGCCTCTGCGGCTGCACATATACAAGTCAACTGTGCTTGAGTAGACAGCTCTCAAACCTTGCTTATTTACGCGACGGCTTCCAAGTCCCTCTCAATAGTGACTTGCTGCCCAGACCGGTGAGAGAACGAACATCCAAGAGGCGAACAGGTCCTCTTCTTCAAGCTTGTGGTGGTGTGGCTCTCGAAAGCCCATCATAGCGCATCCTGCATCATGCAGGGGATGACTTTGGGCGAATTCAAAAAGTGGAAAGGAAAACACGCGGCTGCAGGTGCGGAAGGCATCACCGCCAAGACGCTGCTTTTTCGATCCGTTCACGGTCCGTCGGCAGCGGACCGTCGCGCTTGTCGAAAGCAACCCCTTTCTTTTACGATCTTGGAAAAGTGATCCGACCGTGTTGAAACTACATCCAAATACTTGTGCTGTCGACATGGCTGTCCAGAAGCCTTAAAATCCATGGGTCTTGCTTGCATCGGTACATGGAGCACCAGCCACTCCTGAGATTCGTTCTTCAATAAACAGCACAGACAAAAACCACTGCCGGCAGCCAGCCAAGTTTGAAGTAGAGACCAGAGCTGCTGGTTTCGGATGAGTGCAGCTTGGTGAGATACGGGTCATGATGATTTGGAAGTGCATGGAAGATGCATACCATGTGGCATATATTAATTACGGATTCTTTCGGCGCAATGGGCTTGCGGCTGATATGATCATGCCACGAGAGCAACACGCGATGCATCTACTGCAGCCCTGAACCAAAGCGATCCAGGATCCGGGAGCAGACACCCTGGTCACATTGATGACAACAATGGCACGGCAACCGAACCTCCCTGTGTGCTGGATAGTCATAATGTAGCTATGGAAATACACAATACTTTCCACAACAGAGCGAGATCCATGGAGAAGAAGTTATCCTCGAGCATCTCTATGGCCACGCCACTATGTAGAAAGCGACTGTGCATTTCTATAGCATATGATAACACCATATGTCACCGGGACGGAGGATTCAGTGACTGCCTCTTGCAGATGGGGAGGAAGTAAAGAGAAGAGGAATCTCCATTGCGGTGTGGAGAGCATTGTTGATATGACTAGCTAGAGAGGGCCAAAGCCTCATTCCAGAAGGCGAAGAAACATGAAGCAAAGATCTATCTCACAAGGATCCTTGATTCACTCCACCGCTGATGCTATGAGCAATGCAAGAGAATAGAAGATAGAGCCAGCTCATAAAGACTCGAGGGAAGAACGCCAGTCATGCCAGTCATGAATATCGCTCCTGAATTGTTCATCTTGTGCGGTCAGGATCGACGCTTCCTTGCTCTAGATCGGTGAGTGGCTCGTTTGCAACGGGGTCGTAGTTGCGAGTGTTGACTGCTTGCTCTTGCACGTCGTCAATATCCAACGAATCATCGTGTGAATGCGCGAGAAGCGGTTGGGCTGACGATGACGAGTATGAAGAACCACCACCACGACCAAACGAACGCACGACATCGGCCTTGCAATTGGGACATGTACGGCGGCGGGTTGTGAGCCATGGGGNTACTAGATAGAGTCAGACACAAACGAACTTCTCGAGTGACGTGTGCAGAACTTACATGCAATCGACATGGAACTCGTGGCCACAAGGTAAGCTCATGACGCGGCTGACACCATCCTCGAACTCATCAATACAGATGGCACAATCGCGTTGTCTACCACCATATCTCCTACGCCATTCAGCTAGTCCAGCCTCGCGCTTCTCGTGCACTTGATCCAGGCTTAGGGTGTTTGCAGGGCTGGAGTTGGACACAGGCACTTCACTGACTGTACGGGACCTTGGTCTTGATCTTGTTTGAGAGATTGGTCGCGCTCCGGCATGAAGAAGAGGTGTGGTCTGGGTTGGTGCATCTGGAGATGTTGCGGTGCTTTCCGGAGCATTGGAACTGTTGCTGCTGGGGACAGTGTGATAGATCCGTACAGGGAAGCGATCAACGATGGATTTAGGAGCTCTCCATCTTCTGCGACGAATGCGAGAGCGAAGTAGCAGTAAGGCGTACACAATAGTCAATGTGACAAGAGGTGACACGACCAAGACCAGCAAGGTATCGAAGAAGGGCGAAGAAGACATGGATGCAGGGGTCAGAGTTACCCACAGACCATCGTGCGACCCGTCTGGGCTGTCATGCTCGCCAGTAGTCTTGACAACAGGCTTGCTGTTGACTTGTGATACAACGTGTGGTGGCTCGACCTTCTCAGAGTTTCGATCCTCTTCATCTGAACCAACGAGACGACCTATCCATGACTTGGGTTTGTCGGCAGCTGGCTCCTTCTTCGAATCCAGTCTACTCTTCTCAGGTTTCTTGGGAGCTTTGAGATTGACTGGCTTCTCGCCAGCCTGGTGGTACTCTCCACTTCCCGGAGTGATGCTGCCGCCTTTGGGTCCTGCATGAGGTGCGGCAGAGTTCTGTTCAGCCGACTTAGGCAACTTGCTTGATGCTGTCTGAGCAGCGTTGATCTGTGAGTCAAGCAAGTCTGGGTCTCGCCAATCATGGATACCAATGACGAACTCATCACTGCTGGATGCCTTTGTCTGTTTGGTCGATTTGGTGGTACTGGTAGACTTGGTGTTGTACTTCTTCGGTGCTTCATCTTCAAAGTCCTTTTGTAAGACCCAATCGATGTTACCACTGCTAGGTGGTCTTCGGCTATCATGACGATCCTCGTCTGAGGAGGAGAATAGTGAACCTAACCAGCTTCCTGATTCCTCGTCGTCGTCGTCGTCGTCCTTCTGACGGTTGACGATTGGAGAGTGAGTTGGTCTCGTATTGGTCGAGTCTGGTTGCTTCTTAATCTTTTCGGTGGGATTACCACTCACAGGCAACCCTAGCCCCAGACGCGCGGCGTCCTGAGCAGACATGCCTTCACGGAGACCTCCTGAAGGAACCAGCTTGGACAGGAGGTGTGCTGTGGTGTGTGATGTGAAGATGGAAGGAATCGTAACGTTGGATGTATCGCCCCGGGCGTACATGGTTACCAACGGACCTCCACGCATATCGTCGCCGACGATTAAAGCGACACCTCCTCTTCTTTGTACCCACTTGGCCTTCTCTAGGAAGCCACATCCACCTCGACTCAAAAGCACGACTTTGCCTGCAATTTCTGCCGTCTCTTGCAGTGATTGAATGTCGGCATGTCCTGGCTTCTTGGCCTTCTTCGACGTTTGCGTCAGCTGTGTCGAGCCGACATCAGACGAGGAAGACAGTGCTTGATGGAGGTGGTCGTCTGTGCCATCAACCTGGACGTCTGCAGCGCCACCCTCTGTTTGTGTCTCTGATTCTAAGCTCCTCTTGTTCTTGCTTCCCTTGGCCCCTGGTTTGACGTCCTGCTCCCGAGGGATTGTTTCGAAGTTTGTAGGAGAATATTCGCCATCGCTCCACCCTGGCACGTCGCTGCAGCCGAGCTCTCCTTCTGCTCCAGCAATACCGCCGTGGCCAGGATTGTCGTCGCCGAAGCCGGCGCCTATCCAAATCTGACCGCTGAGGCCGTGTCCAGGTAACGGCGGGCCGAAGGCAGCGGGGCGGGCGAGGAAAANAGTCGAGTTGTCGTCGGTCAAGCTTATGATGGCTGATGGTGGAAACAACGACGAGGGCGAATTCCAGCTAAAGTAGGCTCCGAGACGGTTGTTGTGGTCGCGTGCTGCAGACACAGACCTCGTCTTGGATGCGGCGACAAAGGACAGAACGATGATGAAGATCAAGCATGACGACAGCGAAAGGAGCAGTCGGAGAGGCCGCATGTTGGCTGTGATACGGGGTCAAATATACAGGGCGTGCTACCGCAGAGGTTACAAAGCGCGATGATGCTTGTCTCGAGCGTGGTTCATATCACTAGGGCGCTCTCGGTGTATGCGCCCGTCGGACCCGACTGCCAGGCAGAAGTGGCGGTGGCAGGCTGTAATAATGATGGCGACAAGCTGGGGGTGGGAAAGTGTTTGGCTGTATCTAACAGAACGAAGAGAGTATCAACAGGTAGACGCGTCTGCGAACAACAGAAAGTACTTCAAGATAAACACTCGAGAGTTTTTCTCTTTCAACACACCAAACCAGGCCAGACTGAGGGGTGTGACCGTGTGTCGAGTTACTCTGCGTGCTTTGCCTTTTGCGCGCCGCATGACTGACTTTGGACTGATCATTCAATCTTCGGCTCTTTGCCGACAGCCGAGATCATACACGTGATGTCGCGATACTGACTGTCTGCTCTTCATCCTCTCTACACTCTCGCCAATCTTTGTCAGAGTGGGAGTGACTGCAACGACGTCAAGGCATGGATCAGTCTGAGTGTAAAAGCTGAAGTGCAGAAGGAACACCAACCCGATGAACGGGTAGCTCGTTTGGGTGTCGGAGCTGCCAACACGTTCTCCACCGTTCTCAGACCTTTTCGCAAAGCAGTCTCCGGACATCAGACTCAAGGTTACCTACATCCCCGACTTCGAGTTTTCTCTCCTACTTTTATACGTCTCGAGTCAGGACCATGTCTGATCGGAGAATTCATTTCTCTGACCATCGATATCTCGAGCCTCTGCTCAACCATCTGATTTACACGTGAAAACACTTTTGTGTGTGACATCAACGATTTGCTGGTTGATGCGCATCACCCGTGCCATTAGAGGTCCGTGTGTCGCCAAAACCGATCTCTTCGTTGCAAGCATTGGCAGATCCGAAGAAGTCCTCACCAATACTGATATAAGCAACGGCTATGCGGAACAAAATTAGAGGGAGATACTGCAAAACAACCTTGCATCATGCAGCACGGGTGGGGATATGTACATGGCAAACTATGATGGGCACAGAGACTCGAAGGAGAAAGTCGACAAAAGGACTCCCAGTGTGGGGTGAGGTGGGGTGGATCGTGGATCTCCTTTTGGTAGAGGATGGACTGCGTCAGTGGCATAATTTGTCTCAGCATTTCTCGTCTTCCTCTACTTGAGCGTCCAACGAACCGAACCGTATGAGGCTTACAGATATACGCGGCTGTACCAGAGATCGGCACCACGGTGAGGGCATGCCGTTTTTGAAACGAGTAGGTAGGTTCAGTGTTGAGAGGTTGCGATGGCGCCTGCCGTGCGGGCAGCACTTTCGTCATGCTTTAAGAATGAAATATCCGTACATCGTGGTGGCTCCTTCCTCGACAATTGTCTGTATGCGCGTCGCCTTGAAGCTCGAGTCTTCACCTTCGCCCCCACCTCGCATCCCTCCTCTACATCTCACATCAACTCCCATCCTCGTTACCTTTGCATCAAGCTTGCTTTGGCATTAACCTGTGCTTGTCCTACCTCAAACTTATCTAGTGCCTGCGTCGTACAACAACTTCCTGCAGCAAACATCCTCAGAGCATCACCACTACCGCATCTCTTCTACAACAATCTCGTCCCTACATCTCATAACCCACCATGAATCTCGACCGTCCAGGCAGGGGCCTCACCCTCCCCTTCATGAAGTACCGCGAGAGCAATTCTCAGCATGAACACCGCCTCGCTGGCTTTGGTTGGCTCCCTAACAAGGTCCGCAACCAATTCATTGCCGTCGTTGGCGAGTTTGTCGGAACTTTCCTCTTCCTGTTCTTCGCCTTCAGCGCTACCCAAGTCGCCAATGCCGCTACCAGCAATGCTTCGTCGAGCAATACGGATGGCTCTATCACCCAAGCCCCCAACACATCTGCTCTGTTGTACATTGCATTGGCCTTTGGCTTCTCGCTTGCTGTCAACGCCTGGGTCTTCTTCCGCATCACTGGCGGTCTCTTCAACCCAGCAGTGAGTTGAGCATATATCCATCCGTCTCTTGCACGATACTAAACTCTCCACAGNGTCACTCTCGCCCTGTGCCTCATCGGTGCCTGCAAATGGGTCCGCGGTCTGCTCGTCTTCATTGGCCAGGTCCTGGGCGGCATTGCTGCTGCTGGAATCGTCTCGTGCCTTTTCCCTTCCGCCATGAACGTATCGACAACTCTCGGAGGTGGCACTTCAATCGTCAGAGGCCTGTTCATTGAGATGTTCCTGACCGCCATGCTCGTCTTCACCATTCTCATGCTGGCTGCTGAGAAGCACAAAGGAACCTTCCTTGCTCCCATTGGCATCGGACTGGCACTTTTCATCGCCGAACTTACCGGTGTCTACTTTACTGGTGGCAGTCTCAATCCCGCCCGCTCCTTCGGACCATGCGTCGTTCTGGGCGTCTTCCCAGGCTATCGTAAGTGAAAATGCTTGATTTTCGTGTTTTTTGACTTTTTGACTCTTTCTCTCTTTTTCTATCTTTTCTTTCTTTCTTCTCCAAGTTCAATACTGATTCGAGGGTAAAGANNCTGGATCTACTGGCTTGGCCCCTTCCTCGGATCCATTCTGGCCGTCGGATTCTACAAGTTTATCAAAATTCTGGAATACGAGACCGCCAACCCTGGACAGGACTTCAACGACAAGGAGGCCGAGGTTTTCCAGGTTGATGAGGACACGGCAACTACTGCAGCAGATGTGGCCAGACCGAACGTGGCAATCGGACGTAGTGAGTACATTGCTGACGGCCGCGGCATCTATCACTCACAAGATGTTCGCCAAGCTGCAGCTGCTCCTCGTGCTCCTGCAAACTATGGCAACACTGGTTACGGAAACACTCATCCCTCCGGTCCCGCTCCCGCCCTTCCTCCCATTAAACAGGTTTCTTCTGCAAGTGAAGGTAACCCTACCGGCTCACGTGGCTACGACGGTACCTTGTCTGGAACTACTCATGATGGTGCCGATTCTGACCGTACTCGTGATAGTCTAAATGTGCCTCGAGATGCCCACCGCGCTCCCGACCATGTTTATGACGAGAAGAGACGTCGCAGTTCGAGCATCAGCGGCACCCAACATCATGAGAGAACACGTCGCAGCTCCAGTTTCGGCAACGCTCACCAGGGTGATCGTTACCAGGCGTCTGCCGATGCAGAAAGGGGTGACATTGGAGGAAGTTACAAGGTTTCGGGACTTTGATCATGGAGCAATGGAGTCTGGTATCATGGTAGCATTACCACATTGGCATGAGTAGCAAGGCGTTGGAGGGTTTATTGTTTCTTGGGCAGGAGTTTTGCATCGGGGAACATGACGGACTCTACTCCTATGATTGTCGAGTTGACAGATCGATACCTACGTATTCTCAAGAACACGAAAAGCTGTTGATTACCCGATCTCTTCTTGGTGCTTGCCTCTTTGCCTTTTATCGCCGTGAGCTGCTGTGGTACACTCATCGCAACCGCTGGAGAATTCGGCCAGGCCATCGAAGAGTGAGATGCGATTCATCGTGAGATCATTGTAGACAGTGTACACAGTGTCACAGTGGATATTGATAGAAGGAAGCAACCTTCTGTTGATGCAAAAAGGGAGTATTGGAGCAAAAAGGATGTTCCGGTGCGGGGAATCGAACCCCGACCTCCTCGGTGAAAGCGAGAAATCCTAGCCGTTAGACCACACCGGATGTCATTGGTTGTGCCTCATCAAAGTCGTACATAATCCACAGTAACGACAGCACTGACAAGAATGTCTAATCTGCTTATCATGACCTCTATTATGCAAGACTGAATATTTTCATGGATAGAGAAATGAACGTCAGTCACTGTGGATGTCAGTTTATGGAACGGCGAGAGGTTTGCATTTTGATACCGGTATGTCCTGAAATATTGAGGTCAAACACAGTTGACTGTTGTAAACGTTCTGATATAACAACAAGTGAGTCTTTGAAATGATGATATCTCAGCAATCACAGATGTGATGAACTTCCACTTGGCACAATGGGCTATAAGGTACACGAAGAGTGGCAAGAAGTACTAATACTCGTAATAGAGGCGCCGTGGAGGCTAGAAATAGAGATGTCAGAGATATTGAGGGTGTTCCTGGTATGACCCTGTCTTTATGCACAAAGTACCCACAAACTCGGGCACATCTTTTGGACGTTTATCTGAGATATTCTTCAAGGAATAGGTGTGTACTGTACATGTTAAACCTTTCTCTGAGCAGAGCTATCTTTTTGTGTCCGTTGTCTAGGTAGCGTAGCATACGATACGCAATAAATATTGATCATGTACAGAGAACGGATGTGCATGTTATGCAACGGCTGTGCAAGTAATTCCAACAATAACAAAGCCGAAGACCGAGCAGTGTTCACAAAGAAATGATCCATCGTGGTTAAATGTTTCCAATATCATATATATGTATATGTCAAGAGATGGAGAGAAAAGCGACGATGTAGAGAGAGAGAGAGCAAAGGATATATTACACAAAAGGTTGAAAAGACATTAGGTATTGTGTTTGCTCGTTGCTCGCATAAAGGACATCAAGAGAATCAAGGAAATGGGGTAGTAATGATACAGCCATCGAGAACCAGAGACAACATTACGAAAAGGTCGGTATAATCATACACCAACATCCACAGAGAACCTGCACAGATGGCAGTCTTGTGGATCGAGAGGGGGATATCATGAGCGTTGAGAAAAAAGGAAACTCGTAAAGCAGAACAACGTGTTTCTTAACGTAAGGTGTCCTGTTTACTCGTACTCTTCCTTGACGCGTCTCTGGCTCTCTGAGTCGATGAAGCTGCCGCGCGAGCGGGTGCTAGCCTTGCGACCGAACATGCCGCCCTTACGGGGAGTGGTGCTGCTTGACTTGGAAACGGCACCGCCGACGCAGAAGAGGATCATGGCGAGGAAGTAGGCGGCAAAGGCGGCCCAGGTCCAGCCGAAGCCGTAGCGACCGAGGGTGGCATTCTGACCGTTGCGACGGAAGGCGTTGCGGCCTTGGACGAAGCATGNCGCTGGGAAAATGTTAGTACTCGTGGAAAGGGCCGAGTTGGTTGTGATGAAGACCTACGTCATGAGAGCGGCAGCGAGGGCCTGGAAGAAAGCAGCAACGGCGACAGTGAGGCCAGAGAGGTAAGAGCCAAGACGAGTGCAGAGAGCAAGGATGCCGGTGAAGAAGGCCATGGCAGCGAAGAAGAGAGCGATCAGGTAGAAAGCGAACATGAAACGCGAGAGGTAGTAGTAGTGGTGAGTTCCAATGAAGGACTCAGGAACGCCTTGGGTGCTGCCGAAGTTTCTTGGGGGATCGAAAGGCAGAGCAGGGACGGGAGAACCGCAGTTTGCGTTACGGCCATTGACCGCTTCGCAAATGTAGAAGAAGGTCCATCGAGAGGGGCTGCGAGGAGCCGAAGTGCCTGTTGTGTCGACCTGGATGAAGTAGGTCTTGTTGAGGGGTGTTGTGTTTGACACGCCGGACAGAATGACAAAGAATTGGAAGAGAAGTCCTGCGCCCAGAAGAACGAGGGAAATCAATCCCAAGACAGGTCCTGCGAGGTATGTCAGCGTTTGAAGGGATTCTGATGGCAAGTGAAAAGACATACGCGCTACAGCCATTGTGCTGATGTGTCGGAGATCGATATGTGATTAATTAATGTGTGGCCTAGGGCAGTGGTCGGTAGGTTGTGGGGATGCTATGTCTAGGAGGAAGATGGTTTGACAGGGCAGGTCACAGGGTGGTTTAAAGAGTCGCGCGAATCGTTGGTCGGTCGTGACGTGAGGAGGAGCTTTTTGCTTTGGCCTTGTCTGAGTGCTGAACAAGGTTCGGCCGCGAAATGGTGCTCGCAGATGACGTTGGTGAAATCACTCTTGCGCTAGACGGTGCCAAGGCGCGGGAAGAGGTTCAAGGTCGATGCTGTTTGGGCCCACAAGGGTCTCGAGATCGTTCGTGCCTGAAAGCCTCTGTGATGAAGTATATGAAGTAAAGCGCTGGCGCTGGTGGATGTGAACTGTTGGTCTTGTTTGTAGAGGTACAAAGAGATGGGCAGTTGGGATTGAGATTTGATTTGCACATTCCACGGGTGCCAATGGTCGGACTGATGACGGTTCCCAGGGATACAAGGATCTGCAGCCATTCAAGCCACAACCGTCAGCTCGACTGGATCCAATAATTGGCGCTTGACACACGACACCGACTGTTCAAGCCATCGCCAGTTTTCACTCCACACCATCATGGCAGCCATATTGCGATCATAATTGTCAGACTCAGCCACAGATCTGGCCCATGGCGCAGACCACGTTCGATGGCTTGAGCTATCATGGCTGCTCTCCGGCTTTCAAGAGTCCCTTCCGAGCTTGAAGTCCGGAATTCTTCATGTCTCTCTCTGTAGCGTTCTGCTCCCAACATAAGAACATGGCCCTTGACGAAAGTCCATTCTTTTCCGCCATCACATCCTACAGCTTCGACCTTCCACTCCGTGGGGCCTGTCGGTTCACCGAGTATCCCAGACGCAGCTCTGCTTCCCTATGTCCGCATACTCAAGCCCGCGCACTTCCTCGATCGGGTCATACAGCGCTTGCTGGTGCTTCTACCTTCACTGAGCTGGGTCCCCGTGATACCACATACGTAGGTATTCGAAGCCGATCCTCGAGCTCCTGCGGACCACGAAGCCAAAGACCTCTTCGGGATTGAAGCCACAGTCAAAGAGAAGGTAAGGACTGAACGTGAGAAATCGAGCTCGATGAGCACAGTGGTGTAATTAGCAGCTTTCAGGTATGCGGTCGGGCTGGGACTCTTGCGCTACATCTTGTCATTGGCAAGGAACATGAACAAGACGATGACGATCGAATGATTGATCCATCTTGGAGATACTTCTCTAGCAGTACCAAGGTACGGTAGACAAGACAGACTTGTATCTCAGTAAGCCATATACAGCGAGGGTTCGACAAGTGCATTGAGCATGGCTCATGGGTCCAACTCATGGAAGATGCAAGTCCTTGAGGACGAAGACGAAAAAGGGACAAAGAGTCGAAGCTCATCGACGCAACAGCATGCACGGACCAACCCTCGAGTCTTCCTTTCAGGCAAGCAAAAATAGCCGCCTAGATGCACAGAAGACTCACTGCACAACCGCGCGGCTACAAACAATGCTCTCTTTGTCTTGCAGACCTCGAGACTGGAAAGCTGGTACAGATCCTCCTGTCGGGCGGTTCGGCAGGCACCCATGTCTTAGGGTAATCACAGGATACTCTAGAACTATTGCCCCTATCACCACCCGCTGCTTGTTTGTGCCGTCGGGAGGCTTGTATCTGTCGACCGTTTGTGCAAAGGAGAGGTAGCAAGAAGTCAGCGGTGTATTAATGGCGTGTAAAATTTATGTAGATGGTCGGGTATGCAACGACTTGTGTGTAGGAAACGAGTCGCGACTCCATCTTGTCAGTCTTTCGTCTTGCAAGGAATTGAGACTTCTAGAATTTGTGGCGAAGCGATCACAATCAAACATCATTCCAAATTTGGCATGACGTGGTCGCAAAAACATGGTATGAATGGCGTTTCCAAATATATGAACAGGTGATTAGACTTGTGCCGCTTTATGATGCGAGATGACCTCGTGGGCGGAATACTCGAGCACCTATCCTTCACGCACACAACTGACGGCAGCGACTGATGAGGATAGACAGACACACGGTAGACGACGGTTATGGAGAGGGTGCAACGTTGTGGAAATGTAAAGAGATACTTGCCATGACAACGTGGGGAAGGAGTGTGCGTTCTGTCTGTCAGGAGGACCAGATGTTGAACTCCTGAAGTGTAGAGCGACTTTCAGTGGCACAGCAGAACATGTCGCATGGTATATTACTGATTGGATGGCTAGAGAAGCAATGGAAGATGCGTGGAACAAGCAGAGTAAAGAGGTGATGAAATTAGCTTGACTCAGGGCGCGTGTGCTTGGAGGAAGAAAGTTCGGTTAGCGCGGAAATGCAATCAGGGGGCTCCTATGGCCGTTTCATACAGCGAGTTACCTTTGGCTGCCTCAGACTCGGCCGTTGATGGATTTTCGAGGTTGCTACTTGGTTACTCGAATTACAGGTCGACATGTGCTCCTGAAGCTGCGTGTGCAGAAAACGATCACGTTTGGTTGACAGCGACGACATCCATTACCAGTCTCATTCCTTTGACTGTGCTCGACTCGACTCGACGCGTCCCTTCCTTATTTACTGCTCTTTCATCCGAAAGGAATCAGAACAGTCTGCTCTCTAGCCAGAGCGACATGTTATAGACGAACAAAGGGATTGCTGGTCACCCTCGGTTGCATTTTACACACGACACACGACATACTACCCCTAGAACATCAACAATAGACGGCCCGCCAACAATGGCTGCCCTCGAAACACGTCTCGAGACGCCCTTCTCGCCCGACTTCGCTCCCTCCCACCACGCACACACAGACTCGCTGGTCAGCGTACCTCTCACAGACTCGGTAATCGGCTCTCCATTAGACGAGTCTACCCCTCGACATGGCGGACATGACGATGACGAGGTACGCCTAATGAACCTCTCTACAACTCACCAAAACAAACACTCACCTGCGCACAGNCACATGGCCGCTCTCCTCGCTCGCCTCGAGATGGAAAACGACGCCCTCGCTACCGATCCCAAGGCCGGCATCACCACTGTGACCGTCTCCAGCCCCGACCGCACTGCTTCGATTGGCGGCGCATCGCTACTCAGCCTACACATCCCCAAGGAGGCTCTCGGCATGAGTCTGGGCGACTTCTGGGCCTTTGTCGTTCGTGACTACCAAGAGGCCTTGTCATCCATGCCCACCATGACACCAATCATGATACACAAAGGAGTCCCCGACTTCCTGAGGCCTGTCGTATGGGGAGGCATTGCCGGTGCACGCGAAGAAAGACTTTACTCGGAATTCGACCGTCTCCTGGCACAAATCGAGAGCGAACCTCCTACCTCGGACACTATCATTGACAAGGACATTGGCCGCTGCTTCCCCAACCACCCTCTCTTCGCCCAGGCTGGCGGTGAGGGTCAGACCATGCTCGGCCAGGTCCTGAAGTGCTACAACTTATACGACTCGGAAATTGGCTACTGCCAGGGCATGGGCTTCATTGTTGGCATTTTGCTCATGAAGATGGACGCTAGAGATGCCTTCTGCGTCTTTGTCAGACTTATGGAGAATCACGGACTCCGCGACTCCTACTCACACTCCTTGACTGGTCTCCACTCACGTATCTTCCAGTTCCAACAGCTACTTACCCCATTAGCTCCTAAGCTTGTCGCCCACTTCAAGAACCTGGGTGTCGAGTTTGCATACCTTTCACAGTGGTTCATGACCATTTTTGCTACCACATGTCCTCTGGATACTCTTTTCCGCATCTATGATGTTGTCCTTGCTGAGGGCGCGGATGAGACTGTCATGCGTGTCGCCTTGGCTCTGGTCCTCAAGAACGAGCAAAAGCTACTGGCCATGGCAGAGTTGGAGGACGTCCTGCAGCTGCTTCTTTCTCGTGAAATCTGGGAGCCATATGAGAACAACCCCGACCAACTTATCGAAGAAGTCACCACTCTCTTCAAGCAGGTCGTCACTCGTGACGCTCTCGACAAGCTCGGCAAGCAGTTCCTCAAACAGGCAGAAAGAGGCTCGGCAGATAGGACTGTTCGCGCTCTAGGCTTCACCAGCACCTACGGAAATGCCTTTAGACTGTTTGACTTCTGGTCTTCATCAAAGAGCGACTCTCTTTCGCCTGCTGCACCTCTTCGCCGCAAAGCATCCGGACAATCGCTTTCGACTCTAAACTCCATCTCTGGTAGTGGAGCTAGCATGGTTAGCACTGACAGCTACGCCAGCACTGCTCCCACCGAGATTGACGATCTTGAGAGGGACAGTGTTACTCCAACAAAGCCACACAGATCCTTCATTTCCCAAGACAGAAACTTGCACGAACAAGTCGAGGGCCTATTGCTTGCGCTTAGTGAAGTGCAGCGCGAGGCAGCCCAGACCGCAGCGAACCTCCAGCGAGAAGAAGCTAGAAAAACCAGAGCCCAAGAGATTGTTGCTGACTTGCTTGAGCTGTTCAGTGAGAAGAAGACAGTAGACGCATATCGCAGACAGCGTCGCACGACTCTGCCCTCCAGAATTGACCATGAAAAGACCCGCGAAGAGGTGACATCACTGAAAAGACAATCCAACTTTGTCAGATCAGTAACTCACAGCATCATTGCCGGCAACGCTCCTGGTCAAGACAGGGATGCCGGTCTTCATTCCTCGCTGCTGAAGCTCT
Source organism: Aureobasidium vineae (assembly GCA_903819635.1). Lineage (NCBI taxonomy): Eukaryota > Fungi > Ascomycota > Dothideomycetes > Dothideales > Saccotheciaceae > Aureobasidium > Aureobasidium vineae. The sequence continues at coordinate 259,099 of CAIJEN010000006.1, forward strand.
GTGCTCTTTTTGATGCCGAAACATCACTCGACTCCGACAGTGGATCCGAGAATGGCGAGACACCACCATCGCAAGCGCCGCTCCCCAGTGAATACACCGTCAAGCTGGAGAACGAACTTGTCAAGTTGCGCCAGCGAGTGGCCAAGGACCGCACGTACCGCCACATGAAAAGGGCATCAGATCTCAAGGATGCCCGACTATCCCTCAAAGCAGGCGAAGCTCCATCCGAATCCGTCAGAGTCCGCCGCTCNCTCTATCGTCGCCATGAGAACAAGGCTTCTCGCGATCTCTCAGACTCGTTCCCCGACATCACAATCTCCGTCCCTCGTGTACGACCCCACCAACCCCTTCCCTCTCCCGGCTCCGCCACCCAACAACATCGCCCTGGTCCTCCCCTCCGCATGATCAGATCCCAAGACGGAACAGAAATCCTCGCCAAACCTCAGAAATTCGGCTTCAAAGCCAGAAAAACCACCGAGACAGACGCTGCACGAGAAGACTCTGGCTCCATTACTCCCACCACCAGTGCAGTAACAACAATTCCCAAACGCAAGTCTTCACTGTCATCCCAAAACATCCTCTCCACACCTTCGCANCGCACCCCCTCAGACGAAACCCTCCTCGTCGAGCTCGTGGCCGCAAAAACCCGCGAAGCAACCGCCATCCACGAAAACGAACTCTTGCAAATCTCTCTCGACAAAATGCGCAGACAAATGGAACAGCAAAAAGAGGAAATGCAAGCAAAAATAGATGCTATGGAACACATGATGATTGCACAGATGGAAGCGCATGAGAATGAAATGGAGAGAATGAAGATGTTGGTGCAGAGGCCTGATACACCGAGTTCGATGTTGGGACCTAGTCCTGGTGGGTCGCCGGAGATGTTGGCGCCGGTTGCGAGTGGGGTGGGAGGCAAGGCGGGCGGATGGGGTTGGTTTGCTAAGGGGAGGAGTGTGAGTCATTCGCCTACTATGTGAGGGAAGATGTATATGCAAGATGCCAGAGGAAGAGTCTTGGTGGCTGGATGGTTGAGCGAGACATGATGGAGGATGGTCATTGTGGCCATGTATGATTCAGGCTCTTTATATTCTTTTCTTGCTGTTGACGTGAAATGTACACATGTAGCTGCTAGAGCCATCAACAATATTAGAGTCTTCAAACTCGTTTTCTCGTTCGTTCTTCTTGTAACACCTTGACTTGATGATGCACGAGAGTGAAGAAGAGGAGAAACACGACATTTGACAAGTCAAGGAAGAATACTTGCATTTGTGCATTACGCGTACTCTAAGGATAACCAAAACCTCAGGCTTCATCAGCACTTGCATTGCCTTCAAGAAGCGCAGCTCTTGCACCTGCCACTCCAAAAATTGCTGCCTTATCCTCCCAAGCCTTCATCAATTCCCCAACATCCTTGAGTGAAACGGGTTTCGTCATGTACATATCCATACCATTCGTGAAAGCGTCAGTCTGGTCTTCTGCGCTAGCATTGCCTGTCAGAGCAATGATCAGACTGTGGTATGGTTCGGCAGAGTTTGCTGATGTCGAAATTTCCCTCTGACGTATGAGTTTCGTGGCCTCGAAACCATCCATGANCCTAGTCTCGAGCTTAGTAATCAAGCTTGTCAAACGAGTTGAGGCGTCAAAACATACCGGCATACTGATGTCCATGAATACCAGGTGGAAAGGATTGTGCTGCTGCAATGCATCCTCATAGAGCTTCACTGATTCCTTACCGTCTCGAGCCAGCCTCATGTCCGTGAAGCCGCGGCGAACAAAGAATGTTTGCAAGAGCTTGAGGTTAACCTCGTTGTCATCGACAAGCAATATCTTGGGCTTGACGCGTTTGAATTGTATATGCTCCAGATGACCTTCACTGTGGCTGCGTACGAGTGCATCGTGCTTCTCGAGAGGTTGTTGTTCTGACAATGGTACGTCCAAAATCTTCAGCCGCTTATTGTAGGTTCCTGGTACCTCAATCTGAGGCGTGATTCCTGGTATCGACGGTGTAGGTGACTTGGGAGCTGGTGTGACGACCATTGACGGGAAGGGAAAGCTTCCTTTCAATGATGGCTTCCGCGCTCTTTTCGATAAATCCTGTGATCCGGAAGGAATTCGTCTTAGAGTTGGGCTCAGCTGCTTGAGCTCAGGAACAGGTCCGATCTCCTTGGACATAGGTGTAACGGATGTTGTTCCTCCAACAGGACCTCGCTTGTCCAGGGCATGCTTGAGTGCTTTCGCGAGCTTAAAAGGTCCGAATGGCTTTGGCATAACATGCAGTTTGGGGTATTTGACGTTTCTCGAGATCGCTGCTGTTCTGGATCGGTCTGAACAGAGGACAACAACAACAGCATTGAAGTCTTCCAAAAGTTTCAAATGTTCCTTGATGCCTAGGAGATGAACATCGTCCACAAGAATGATATCTGGTCTGATCTTCAGGTCCCAGTCATAAAGAGCTTCGACTTTGTACCAGCCGTTGATGCAAGCAGCCAGTGCGTGTTTCTGCATCTGATAACCTTCACGTTTCTGAGGCGTGTCATTGGGCAGTATGTCTTGCTGGAAATTCATAATTTGAGGCCGAGGAAAGATCGTACGCAGGATCTGAATGTCGTCTTCGTTTGGTCTGTGAAATCCATCATGGTGATTGTGTGAGCTGGCACGTCTCATCGGGATTCTCACTGTAACTTGTGTACCGTGGTTGACTTCGGATTGAACTGTAACCTCTCCATTCATCATCTGAATGAGAGATCTGACCAGCGAAAGTCCTAGGCCAGTTCCAGGAGCCAAAGGGTTCTCTTGAGCGAAAGACGTGAACATCTTGGTGTCCATATAAGCTTGAGATATCCCTCTGCCTGTATCCTCAACCTTCAGCTCAACCATGGCCATCAAAGGATCTGATTCTTTTGTGCTCATCTCTTCGCATTTGAGAGAAACCTTGATGTAACCGTGTTCCTGCATCTATATTAGCGGTGCTTTCATGTTAAAGTTCAGCAAATGGTGTCGAGTATACAGTGTATTTCTACGAGAATGAGCTTGTCAGCATTGGCTTCATGTTTCTGTCGTATACTCATCGGTAGAGTTGGCTGCACTCACCAGACTGTTACCAAAGATATTCATTATGATACGCCGGTAAGATCCAGGTTGCGTGATGAAAGTCCAGTCTTGTGGTGGACTGACGTCGAGAATGACTTCCACAGGAGATTGAGGCATGGCAATCAAATCCTCGAATGTTTGGGCATCACGTTTTGCTCTTTCTCCGGCGAACCCTAACTCCATACTTGGATCGCTTTTGGCAAGGAAGCCCGTCGTAACACCCTCAATGACTTCTTCTGCAATGGCAGCCAGATTTACATGAGAATATGTGCTGAGTAGTGGTTCGATTCCTCCTTTGACAACATGAGGTCTGACGTTCAACTTCTCGCCAGGCTGGTCGTTCGTGAACGCGTTCACCTTGCTGAAATCAAGGACCATCTGAATAGTGTCGAGAAGTGTGTGTGCGCAACTTTCTGTTGTGTCAATAAGCGATATTTGAAAAGGCGTCATCTCAGTTTCTTGAATGAGCTCGCAAGAGGCCAAAATACCATGGAGTGGTGATCTTAGTTCGTGACTGACCGACCCGATGAAGTCACCTTTCTGTTGATCGGATATCACAACAGCAGCTCGGTCAATCTCAGCCTTGACACAGTTGCAGAACGCTCGGCAGAAGAAATAGTCGATCTCGAGGGTGAAGTTCCGTTCGCTTGACAGTGTATAAACGAGGCAAACAGACCACCTGCCAAGGTGAGTGTTCCAAAGCGGTACCAAGATGATCTCAACGGCTCCGGGAAGGTGTGAGAAAAGAGACCTCACGTCGGTCTCCTCTATGTTACCGTGATGCTGCGGGTTTCCACACTTCGTTCTCACCATCTCACCGGTTTGAGGATCACGCAACTCTGGGAAGTGGTAGATCTGTCCCGCGGGAACCTTCTTGATGAACTTCGAGAGAGTTTTGACAGGTATGTTTGCAGGTGTTTTCTGATCCAACTGGCATGCCTGGTCGGGTTGACCGAAGGATGCAACACAAACGCTGCAAGCGAGTATGGCAGCAAAAACTCCACAATTGTTGTCCGCATTTCCGTCTTCGTCTGAGGGGGTGCGTGACAGCTGAGTTGTACCAGCGACGAGTCTGGAAGTGTCTCGCTTCGGACCACTCTGACGCCGATGGGGGCGATGGGCTGAGCTGCTTCTTCCCGAAGACTTTGGTGCCGTATCCAGAAAAATAACACCACCGCCAAGACTTTGTAAGGCCAAGGATTGTTTTAGCAGGATAGAGGCACGGCTGAAGACCTGATTGTACTCCCTTCCACTGTTACCTANGGGAAGCTCGTCTTCCGAAGACTTGTCCGTGCCACTGCGTGGATCGTCTAGCTCGTCAAGTCCTGGAGAGTCCTGCTTGTCATTGTCTGGTGTGGTTTGAGTTCTCTCGTCTTGGTGCGAATCCATGAATGAGGCAAGAGACTTGTTCATCTTCATGATCCTGTCAACATCCATCCGTTGTTTGCGATTCTCCAGGTGGACCATAACGTTGTCAGCGATTGACGTGAGGACTGGTCGAGTCAGTGAGATGCATGCAAGACTAGAGAGATACATTTTGGTGAGGAGTTCAGGTACCATTCATGGGCAATCATGTGTGGAGTAGGTATGAGGGCAAGTGGAAGAGTGTGTGATGACTGGTTGCAAAATCACTTAAGCTCACTCACAATGTATATGCTGCAAGGAAAGAGGTTCCCGAACTTTGTCATCCAGAACAAAGACAGTGCCGATCACTATCTTGTTATTTGTCTTTATGGGAACTCCACAGTAGTAAGCAAGCTTGAGATCCTCGACAATATTGAGCCGAGAAAACCGAGAATCCGCAGCCAGGTCGCAAACTTCGAAATAAGGAGGTTCTTCGTCAGACTCAGTCACAGCCCGAATGGTTTCAGCGCATAGGATGCCTGTCTTGGGATGACTCTCGTNTCTTGCACAAAGTACGTTAGCATACTGCTAACGTGGCATTGATGCTGTACCTACGAGAGCCAACGGACCATCATCCTTATCAACGTAGTCGTCAGAGTTGTGAAGATCCATGGTTCTTGTAGACTCGGCAACGTAGTATTGAGTGTCGCGGTCAATGAGGCCCACCAATGCCCGTCGCATGCCTAGGCGCCAGCATAGAAGTTGCATGAAAGCTGGTAGAGCCGAGTCTCGTTCCGTCAATCGCAGCGCTGATTTGTGGTTTGGTGCGTAGTATTTATCGAGCTCTTGGGCACGTTGCTCGTCCGAAGCAAGACTAGCGTCGGCGAGTGTTGTCGCAGGGATCGCTTGCGCCATACCAGCTGATACGGGACCTGCTATGGTGGAAGCGATGAGTCGGAGGACTGGGGACCCCAAGTGCGAAGCTCAGAGAATGCAAGGCACAAGGCGATGAGGATGATCGTGCTGGAGGTCGCAGATTCGGTAGGCGAGAGATGCGATCTCAAGGTTGACTGAAGCAACTATGGGCAGCAAAGACTTATTCGGAAGAACCAGGCATCGATCTTTCGCATGTAGGAGTGGGTAGCCGTAGTACGTTGTTGAATAGGGATGTTGCGCTCAGATACTGAGATGAACGAAAAAGGATTTAGGTGGGTAAATGCTCGAAGAATTGAATGTCCATGCTAGAGAAGGTCCACAAGCGATGGAGAGAGCCAAAGCTGTCTAGGTCCGTACGCGGAGGAAGTCACGATGATGATGATGAAAACAGCCGGATTTCGCGTGTTTGAACCAGCACTTTGATGGAAGGTGCAATGAAGCGCAGACATCACAAATCCAGGAACTGGCGGAAGATTCATCAGACTGCAGAACGGTTTCAGCCTTGTTGAGATGTTGATGAGCATCTGTTAACAACGGACTTGAGTTGATGGCTGCGAACTTTTATTTCTCGATACGTTGAGTTCAGAAAACTGAGAGTCGAAACATTCAAGTGGCATAACAACATACATGATCGTTTACATCTTATAATCACATCTTATCAAACACTTTCGTGCCAAACAGACTCTCGGCAGCAGTCTCTCTGAAGCGACGTGCATCCTCAAGATCATCATGGTCGGGACCTTGATCCGTCGAGAGCAGAGCAGTCTTTTCATCTGCAGTTCTTGGATGGCTTGTCAAATCGCCGAACCAGTTCTTGCCACCATCGACAGCCTGCGTTCTTGCCAACTCCTTCTCCTCGCAAGCGAAGCGAGGGGCGTCGGCAGGCAACAGGTAGCGGCGGTGCCATGCGCCGACGAAGACACCATCAGGGTCGACCTCGTTGCGCACGCGCAGGAAAGACTTCAGGTTGTCGCCAAACATGTTTTGCAGGTCGTCGTTGGTGACGGTGGAGAAGTTCTTTGCCCAGTGAGGCTTGCCTCCGAGTTGCTTCATGAGGTATTCGAAGGCTTCGTAATAGCGCTCGTGGCATGGAGGGTCCTTCAAGAAGGGACGGTAGAGAGTGGCGTTGAGGTAAAGAGTAGGGCCATTGGGGTTAGTGTTGTCCATCCAAGGTCTGGGCTGGACGCGAGAGGTGTCGGAAACGCGGACTTCGACAGGAGCGTGAACATAGAGACCCTTGTTGCTGAAAGGAATTCCAGAGCCTTCCTCGCCGTTGATCCATGCAGACATACGAGTGATGGCCTCAGGGCCCTTCTCGAGAGGCAAAGCCCACTCGTTGACGAATTGAGAGTATAGACAGTTCATGAGCAGACCAGTTCGCTGAGGCTCAATACCACTAGTGACAGCATGATCAGAGAAGCCATACTGCATACCAAAGACAAACCACTCGATGGCGGGAAGAATGCGAGGGACGTAGTTTGAGATCCAGAGAAGTACATGGTAGGTGTGGAAGCCAACGGAGCCTCCGTACCAGCTCGATACTGGGGGTCTCTCTGGCTTGTCCGTCTTAGAGGCAGACCAAACGATAGCTCTCTTCATGTAAGGTAGCCACCAGACACGGGTGAATTCCTTGTTTGTCCACAGATCATTGTCCCAGCGCGAAAGCACCCAGTCAAGGGGTTTCAGAGTTTGTTCCCATTCGATGTTTGTCGCGTCCGTCATCTCGAACTCGACTTCAGTGATGATGCCAAGAGCACCGAGGGATGTGAGGGCGGCACGGAACAGGTCTTGGTTCTCATCGGCGGAGCAGGAAGCGATGGAGCCGTTGGAAAGGGCAATGCGAATGGACTTGACCGAGTCGGACATGAGACCGTGTCTGAGGGTGCTGCCGTGGGTGGCGGTCGAGATGGCGCCGACAATGGACTGATCGTGGATACTACCGAGATTGGGCATGGTGAGGCCGTGGCTGCTGGCGGCCAGGTTCAGGTCGCGCAGACGGATGCCACCCTGGACGGTGAGGCGTTTGCGGTCGCGGTCGACATTGAGCACGCGGTTGTACTTGTCGAGGTTGATCATCCATGACGAAGTGCAGGTAAGGTCACTGGGCGAGTGGCCGCAGCCGACGACGACAATGCGCCTCCTGCTTCGCCGGGCGAGCTTGATGATCTTCTGGATCTCCTCGGTCGTCTCTGGTTGGATATACAGCTCCGGTCGCGAGTGGAATGTGCGGGCCCATGTCGAGTGTACGTGCTGCTGGTTAGCTGGGAAGGCGACGGCAGGATCGACCTCCTGTATATCTGCCTGTAACTTCTCGTCCATCATGTTGGCTGCGAGAGACTTGGTCAACGAGCTCGGCGACAGCAAATAAAGTCGTTACCTTCTTGAGATCATGCGACGCTCGATCGCCGTCTCATATCTGGCAACTTTAGCCTGATCGTGTACATTCTCTCAACTTGTGGCTCGTGTCGTTCTCAACACTCTGGTTGAGAACCGCTACTACGTGCATCTCCCCTTCGGTCGCTTCCTTCTCTGCCAAACTTCTTCTCATTAATATCGAGCATCCATAGCTTCAATCCATCAATATGCATCTTTATCGTAGGATTCTCAGACACCCGCCAAGCACAGCCACTGCTCGCCGAAACTATCTCATTGGACGGAATGCTAGTATCTGCATCCTTCTTGAGAATGGCATGGCCAATCCCCACCGCTTTTAGAACAAGCGAGATGGTTGTACTGCAGCTAGAGGCTGAGCACTTTAACAACAACTCCTGCTCAGCCCGATGCAGTCAGCACCGTGATACATATCATGCTCCATCCACGCCTTAGGCTTTTTCTCTCTGTCCTCCTCTTCTCCCACCCTGATCGACTGCTTTCTCCACCCCAGCATGCGTTTCCTTTTCTTGCTTTGCTCGCTGCTATATGTCGCACGCGCCGAAAACAGATGTTACAACACCCAAGGCACACTCATCGCTGAGAGCTCTTATGTGCCTTGCAATTCCACCGCAGCAGTAAGCGCGTGCTGCGTGAGTCCTCCTTGAGCTGCAACAGACATGGCCACTTGCGCTTACACTTCCCACAGNGCCTCGAACAAAGGACAAGGCGATGTAAATCAAACACTGCCAATCTTTGACGTCCCCACAATACTAAACGTGTAATAGATATGTATTCAAGGAGGACTCTGCTATGCCACACAAAGCTCTTACAATGGCTACATCTACGGCAACGGCTGCACCGACTCGACTTTCAGTGACGCTTCATGCCCATATGCCTGTCCTATGGCCAGTAAGCAAACACCCATCATACCATGCCCTTCCGCTTTCTCTGACGAACGCCAAAAAGAGGCCAATGGATGGAAATCCTACAACGTGCTTCCCTGCACACGCGACAAATGGTGTTGCCGCGATGCATTGGACTCGTCAAACTGCTGCAACAACTCGACCCTACTCCTCGACTCGGATCAAACCTCCTACCTTGGCCGCTCCATCAACAATGTAATTCCCGGCACCTCGACTTCAACTTCTGACTCAAACTCCACCGAGGCAACCGCCACAGTCACATCAACCATCACAGCAACTTCTTCCAGCGACTCAGACTCCAGCAACACCACCACTGTTGTTGGTGCAGCTGTGGGCGCAGTCCTCGGTGTCGCTTGCATAATCGCATTAGCCGGGTTACTATGGATGATGCGCAAAGTCAAGAGTCTGAANAAAGAGATGGGGGCGCTGAAATCGCAAGAGTCGTATTCCAACGCTAGCTCCAGCGCGCCTATGGTTCAACAACACTATAGCAGTGCACCGTTAAGCGAAGCTCCATCACAACACGCATACGAAGCAGATTGGAACAATGGCAGATACGAAATTGATAGTACGGGCAAGTAGATTCAGCTGTACGAGCGAAATATTGAGATGAATGTGTTATATCCATGTACCTATCTCCTTTCGCCCATCGCACTGGTATAGGTTCTCATTTGTACAACGACTCACGTTTACACAGACATAAACGCTATCGCCTTACAACCTTGTAAAATCCGACATGCGCATTAGGAGGTCGACTGCCCGCTTTAAATGATCACAGATGCGAGAGGAATTGCGACTAACACCCACCAAACAAAAGCAGCATATCAACCTCTTCCGCCTCTGGTTTCATCTCTCGATTCTCCGCCTTGCGGAACCTCGCCTTGCGGAACCTCGCCTTGCGGAACCTAAAGGTCTGCCTGCATTTCTTGCATCTGTACTTGTTTGCAACCTCCCAAAAAAAAAAAAGCGCAACAGTTTTTGCATAGCAAAATTCGGCCAGAGACAAGCAGAGGCCTTTTATCCCTCAACAACTAATTCTACGATATAAAATGCACTTTTCATGCTTCTCGGGATGGTTTCCTTGATCATCCAGTTCTTCCATAGAATTGTGTATTCTTACACCCTGAACGAAGGATGTTTCTCTACTTGATCGGTGGGGTTTGCATTTCTGATTTACACGGATTCTGCGACTGGAGGGAGCATACATGTAGAATGTTTGGTGTTGTGAGATTCGTTATGCGTAGGTCATTCTGATGCACACTTCGGAAGCAAAGAAGAGTTTTTGCAGTTTGATCGATCTCGGTTAAACAGCGCTGTGCAAGTGTCCTCATCCATACATGGCACTGCATGAACACCCACCCATCATCTCGCTGTCATTGCTGAAACTGCCACACATCAGCCCCACTCTGCGCATCGTTTATTCCAGCTAACCAATCCAATTCAAACCCATTCCCAGTGTTCTCGAATATATCCGTGTCCAAGGTGACAGGGACATCCCACATCATATCGTCGAACCAGAAGTTATTTAGCGTGGCTGCTCCGTTGGNGGAAAGTCCCCATAGGTCATTTGTAGTTGTATCCGAGGTTGATAGTGGTGGTTGAGCATTGGTATAGGCGGTTTGGTGTGTTTGGCCGGTAGTGGTCGGATTGAGGAGGTGAGGATTGTTGATGGATTGAGCGTGAGCAGCAAGAGTGTCTGCATCACTGGCCAAGATTTTGCTGGCCTCGTAGAGTCGCGATACAACGTCGCGAGACTTCTTTGCTGCCGCTGACCAACGGTTCATTTTCTCGAAGAATTGGAGGGCTTTCTCGACTTCAGTCTGCCATTCTTGCATTTTTGTTCGTAGGTGAAGGTCGGAGTCCTCGGCAGTAATGTTTTCGGTGGGAGATCCAGTTACCTCGACATTGTGCCGACTATCTGTCTGGCTCGTTTGTAACTTGCCCAGAGATGAAAAGATACACACAAGAGGGATCATGACTGCTTGGTACCTGTAGATCCATAAGCAAGGAACCTCTGACAATGGCAGATTATCTACTCACATAAACCAAACACCATTCCAGCCTTCCAGCAGGTCTTCATGACACATATCACTGATGTCTGAGATGGTTTGAGCTGCAATTGCTTGACATCGACCTATGCCTACCTTCTCTTCTGCAGAAAGTGAGCTCTCATTGCCATTCCGCAATGCTGTAGCCAAGAGATACGGTCTGTGCAATAGGAGACGCAGGTTTTGGTATCTCCAGTGCATGATCATGCTAGGGGTCTCGAGTATGTTTGTGGTTGTTGTTCGTTTCGACCGATGACTACCTGTGACGGACGAAATCTTTGGTCTCAGGGAAACTGGCAAGTCGGTGTGCCATTGCAGCAGCTCTTTGTCGAGTCTATTCAGCTCCTCGAAAGGTAGAAGAGGCGTGGCAGACAATGCATCCTGGATCTGAGAGGCGATTCCACAGAACTCGATGTTGTGCACCAGAGGTAAGAACTTGGCCGTCGCTGGATCGGAGATATCTCTAACCTTTATTATTGGATGTTAGCTTCAAGTGGGCTTTGAGACATGTACTCGTGCACTTACGCAGGGTACTTGAACTGTAATGCCTTTGTGCGGTTGTCCTAATGATGGTCTCCCNNCTGTAGTTGTGCTATGCTATGTTAGCAATACTTCAGACCTAATTGAACAGCCAACTTACTTCGCCCAGGTATCCAGCACGTATAAACTCCACCATGTCCGTCTTCTGACATCAGCAGACATAGCTTTATGTGTGGCGACTCCACTAATAGGGCCCGAGTCTATGTATTCTCGATGTAAGCCTAGTACAGTGGCTTGACGCAGAGTCGCGCCCATAAGATTATTTGCCAAGTTTGGCCTGCTAACATAATGAAGGCTACAAGTGTCAGTTGAAAGTATCAGAAGTCATGCGTTGACATCCAGGCTTACTANGTAGCCACTAAGAAGACCCAAAGCTTGGACGACAAGTGTGTTGCCAGAGCCAAGGCTATTGAAATTCAGAAGCTGCATAGCGCGTTGGTAATACGCTTCATGAGCATTACTGGTGCAATCTGACGACATGACAGATCCTAGAGCCAGCACCGTGTTGAGCAGGGCCAACCAAGCGTGGTCTTTCCGCTCGCCATAAAGCCATGTCTGCCAGAACTGTTGTTCGTCTAACATAGGCATGAGTGGATGAACCTTGCTGAAGTACGTCTCAATCAATATTTGTCCGAGCTCAGCAGGTGGCAGATACTCAACATCGATACCAGTGGTGTCCGAAGAAGGCGAGTCTGCACGGCTTGGCAAAGTTGTTTCCGTCTGACCCAACGCCAGTAATCTGCGTGTTGCAGGAGCCACCCTACAGATGACTTTGAGAGCAGCCGTGATGGACGAGACACCCACATACGAGGAGGGCAGATCCAGTGATAACGACAGGCCATTGACGTCGTCAGATATGCCCTGAACTCTGGTCTGATGTCGTGTGGCCTCATCGGCGACCGGGTCTTGCTCTGGAGCCTGTATAAGTGTCTCCAAACTATCAGCTCCTTCAGATCCCATGGTCGATGTCGGAGAACCCAGTCCTGACACCTGAGTAGGATGATCGCCTTCTGTTAGTGGTAGTCCAATGGTAGCAATGAGATCTTCCTTAGAGAGTTTGGCCAGCTGTTCGATGTTTCTACCTGGAANAAGACGCACAAAGACCAAGCGATATTGGTCAACAGACGCCGAGAGATCCTCCATCAACCTAGAACGTATTAGTATCTCGGGTGTGCATATCTTGGGATGCTGCTGGACTTACTTCTTGGATAGTACAACGCGTGGTGGTGGTTTTGAGTAGTGACAAGCATCTGCTTGCTGNNTGAAGCAGCATCAGCAATCGGCTCTCTTTACTGAGAAGATATCGTACCTGGTAGTATACGCCTAGAAGAAATTCAGAAACTGTCCTTGACTTTCCGTAGCATTGACCCTGTACTCACACTGGCCACAAGGTGTGGCGCCATCACAGCGTATTTTTCTTCTCCTACAAGACCCNNTGTCGCTGAGTTAGTGTCTGTCGGATACACCGACCACAGAGTCGAACGTACCGCATGCATTGCTTGTCGTGATTCGCCTTGTTCCGGATGGTCTTGTTGCCTTGAAAGCGTCTGTAGTGTTTTCACTGGCGGTGCTTGCGGCTTGGAAGGTATGGAACATGGTAGCGGGGTAAATCGTTGTTAACTCGAGTGGCTTTTGTACTTTCGGAAGGGCGCAAACATGAGCTTGCCTACAGATGAGTTACGCATCGGATAGATGCTGGCAAGGAAGTCGCAACACTTGAGTCTGGGGCACAGCACCTTCTTATATGGTCAGAGCAAGAATTAAGCTTTCTTTTGATCGTCCTTGCCGTGCGGCGTCGACTCCCCCACCCAACATGTGAGAATATATGGGAAAAGCATGCGGATCTCAGAATCACGTATTAGATATGTTTGTTGTTCATAACTGTCTTAGTGCCGGAATTTACTGTCCGTAGTATCGCCAATTCAATGGCGGATCACCGGGCTTCAATCCCTTGACTGTGATGACCTGATCATCTCCAGGCACAATATCCACGGCACTGTCATTCACAAGAACTCCTTCTCGTTCCTCAAAGACCAAGCCTTTGGTTGGCTTCTCTGATGTCACTGTGATCTTACCCTTATCGAAGACCACCTTGACACCTCTTTCTTCCATGTTCAGATACTTGAGTGGTTGGGGCCAGTCAACGTCTCGCGACACAACATCTTCCTGTCCATCTATCCAGATCCTCGCCGCCAGGACGTGCGGTTCTTCTTTCTCATTGTTTATCTCGCCATCGAAGATGTTCGTCGTGCCATTTGCCGTGATCTTCACATTCTTTTTGACCAAAGCTGCTTTGATCTCCTTACCAGTAGCAATGGAGATAAACTTGAGCTCCACCTTGGTTGCTGTTACTTCTTTGGTGCTGTTGCTCGATACCCAACACTCATATGAGCTTGTTTTGGCGGGTCGGGCATGTACGACACTCCAATCATGATGTGCACGCTTGACCGCAACAGCGATAGGAGCCAGAACCCTTCGCATAGCATAGTAAGCTGGCTTCTTGCGCTGGAAATAGTCGATGATTGCCCATGACGTGACGGGCCAACAGTCATTGAGCTGCCATACGAGCGCTCCACCGCAATGTCGCTTTTGGCCCCATTGCTGCCGCCAACCACGGTAACCATACATCAGCGCATCTGACTGGCTGAGTTGCGTAAGATGAATGTATGCTTCGAGACTGGTGTCCGTCGTTCGGAAGTTCTCGATCAGATAGGTTGCAATTCTTCTTTCATGTCCGTCAGCCTTGTTGTGGAAGTCAATCATGTGTGATTGAGGATAGAGCTCGGCTGGATCGGTGACATAGTATTTGATGGTGTCGATATGGGGAAATGCTTCCATGCCAAATTCGCTGTTGAAACGGCCACCGAGAGTATCAAAGATCTGGTATTTTTCTTGAGTGCCATGCCATACATTCCATTGATGCATGTCGCCGACGGTTTGATCAGATGAGATGAGGCCGTCTCCCCATGGCGATCCTGGGTGATACGGTACATGAGGCGAGTGCGAGGCAATGACTTCCGGAANGCAACTGCAAGAGCATTAGTTGGCGTGGCCAAATCGACAGCTAAAACCATCACGTACCTTTTCGTAGATGTACCTTGCAGGGAAGTCAGTCTTCAACCAATTCTCGGGGTCTTTGTCGGCGTAGTCGTATATTAGGCCGCATTGCTCCTGCACCTGGTAGTCTTCATTGTTGCCAGCATAAATGACGATGGATGGATGGTGATGGATGCGCTTGACTTGCGCAACACACTCGGCCTCGACGGAGTCTCTGAACTCTTTGATGGCAGCAGGGTAGTTGCCACAACCGAACATGAAGTCTTGCCAGACGAGGATACCGAGCTCATCGCAGGTGTCATAGAAGACATCCTCTTCCCAGATACCTCCTCCCCAGATTCTGAAACAAAGGTCAGTGGGCGAGTCAGATAGACGGTTCAAGCAAACAGACCTGATCATGACTTGGTATCCATCGACAAGCGTTTGCAGCCATGATCGATACTTTTCTTTCGTGATTCGAGGCGTGAAACTGTCAGCGGGTATCCAGCAAGAGCCGCCACAGAACACATCAATGCCATTGATCCTGAAGAAGAATGTTTTGCCAATCTCATCTGGCTCCTGTATCAACTCGCCGCGACGGATTCCAGTCCTTCTGCTGCAAGAGTGCACATTATGCCCGTTCAAGACCAACACAGCCTCGCAGGTATACAATGACTGTTCGCCATAGCCATGAGGGTACCATAGCTTGGGTTGAGCGATGTGAAAGTCTGCCTTGGCAATCCCTTTTCTGTCAACAGATACAGTCTTCTCAAAGACAATATCCTTGCCAGACCGAATTGCAATTCTGACATCGGCCTCGGAAGAGCGCTCGGTGGAGACAGAGACATTGACTACGACGTCGTCCAGAGATTTATTGAGGTCGTAGTCCACTCGCATGTCCGAGATTCGAGCGTGCGAAGTCTCCAGACGGACTGCTCGCCACGGCCCACAAGTCATCAGCACTGGACCCCAGTCCCAGCCNNCCTAATTCACGTCAGCATATGTGCAGTGCTCCTCGATGTTCAAGTCTTACCAATGGTATTGAGCCTTTCTTGTAGCAAGCCTGGCCATATCTGCATTGAAGCCGACCCATTTGTGTTCGGGGTGAGCGTCCTTGATCTTGCGACCTTCCAACAGTGCCGAACGAAAGTCGATCTCTAGTATGTTGGTACTGCCGTCCTTGANGCTTTTTGTGACGTCAAGCCTATAGGGAATGAACATATTGTCGCTTTCCAGAACAACCTCGCCATTGACCTTGACCGACGCGAACGTGTCAAGGCCATCAAAAACGAGCTCATGGATCTGGCCATCTCTTGAAGGACCAACATCTGGAAGCTTTGTCCTGTAGGTCCAACTTTTGTCGGCCACCCATTCACACTTGAGCTCATTGAAGCCGAGGAAAGGATCCGGGATNNGCTACGAATATTGGACTTAGTTATCGTCATTGCGTTTGGAGTCTCTCTCCACATACACATCATTCGCGATCAGGTCGAGATGTACATTCGTCGGTACAGTCTTCACTGGCATCCAATTGTTCAAGTCGGTCTGCTTGAATTCCCATGATTCCTCGAGCTCATGCACCAGCAGGGCTCCTGACGTTCCCGTGGTACGTGTCATGTCTGCTGAGAGGTGGGGCGGGCGATAGCCGACGCTGCGGCAGACGTTCGCATTTTATAAAAACACTGAGAGGAGTTGTACAACCTTGGGCCGGGTAATATTTGGCTGCCCGCTTCTTGGATGTTGACAATGAACCAGATTGGGATGGGAGCTCGACGGAGGTGCTCTTCGAGCTCCGTTCCCAATGCGGCTAGATCACCCCGACTGCCTTCCTCACGCCGAGGTTCTCAATCAGGAACGGACCTTCTTCCTCCGAGACTCGACCTACCACCACTCGTCTCATTCTACAAACGCGAACCAACCATTTCCGCGGTGTATGCAAGTTGACTCTCATTTCACCACATCACGCGACTATGGAAAAATCTCTGGTCTCCAGGCCTTACTTTTCCCATGAGGCGTGGGTTTGGGCTGACTTGATGGGTCCGACTGGCGGCCTCAAACACGCACTGAATGTCAACAGAGCAAGAGAAAAGACACGAAAAAACATACGGCCTCACTTGCTAGAATGTTTGTCTTTCATGGAATAACTGCTGTCCGTGACAAGCATACTGTCGCTACCCACTAAACCTACTTCTGCTCCGAAGGTGTCGACGATTTTCAGCCTCAATATCTGTGCCGTTTAGCACTCGAGACTCGAGCTCGCTAAGTATAACATTCATCTGATTACGAGACGCCCATCGAGGTGTTGAAGGAAATTCTCTGAGCTCCTTCGTCCGAGTACTCCAGGTTCTCTAGGTGCTCGATTGCACAGAACTGGATGGCCAGGTCTACAATCAGCACTCTCGTTTGCTGAGGTAGGCATTCAGGGCCGCTTCTCCATACGACAGCGCCTTGTTCTTGATCTAGGTTCGTCGCTTGCTGTATATGCGCTATTGATCACACTTGGCAATGTCACGCGGTACCAATGAGAGTGATCCAAGCAGAGTGCTTGCCCTGATGTGCATGAGGACCTTGCAGGACTGTGCGTCTTTGCGGGGTAGACCAAGATACAACTAATGTCGCTTGTCACGCTCAGTCTACACAGAACTCTGGGCATTGATGGATATCGGCCTAGCCCTTCGAACATTAAGGAAAACCGGCCCTTTACCCCGATATTGACTCTCAAATCCTTCAGGATTGGAGCAGTTTTGCTCTGTCGCAATCTATTATTATACACACGGACTAGAATGTGTGGACGGAGCACTGAAAGTTGGACAGCTGACATCGGCGAGGATGGGCTGCAACAGTGTTTTCAAGGCTCGGTAAGCTTCAACGGGTCACTGTATGCATGCGGAGGGCTCCCTCCGTCTCGATCCTCCCAAATTGATTCCTCTGGGGTTGCCATGCGGGGTGCATGCAGATCTATATCTATCGACTACATCCCCACACTCACTCCGACATATCTCTCAGCCCAGATCTTCATACATTTCTCACTATCATATCCTCTCTGTGGAGTAACCAGAAGTCATCTTTCACCATGACGATGGACGANAAAAATGTAGTCGCAGGCCTTACTGTATCATACACCGAATCTTATGCCCTGTTGACCAATGCTAACACCCAGTAGAAGGTCGACACCCATGAAGCAGATAATGAACACATCGAGACGATCGCGGGTAGCACGGCCTTCAACGATGCGTTGTTGCGAGAGCACCCTAGCCTGGTGAACTCGACCACCCTTCTGCTCTTTGCATGCACTCTTCTTGGTTGCTTGTGCCAGTCAGTCGTCTTCACGCCATCCTCCTCCTTCAGATATAGCTAATGCATCCCTTAGNNGACAATGAACGGCTATGACGGAAGCTTGCTCAACGGCTTGCTCATCAACCCACAGTTCAAGACTTTCTTCCATGGTTCAAATGCTGGAATCTGGGCTGGTATCGTATCGTCCATGTACCAGATTGGTGGCGTCGTTGCACTTCCGTTCGTCGGTCCCGCTATCGATACATGGGGACGTCGATGGGGTATGTTCATCGGCTCCTTCATCATCATCCTCGGTACAATCATCTCCGGAACCACTTTCCAGGATGCAAAGCTTGGGCAATTTATGGGCGGCAGATTTATTCTCGGTATGCTTTGAACTTTCTGAGTTACAGTAAAGTGGCAGTACTTACACATTGGCNNAGGATTTGGTGTTTCCATCGCCTCTGCTGCAGGACCCATCTATGTTGTCGAGATGTCTCATCCCGCATACCGAGGAAGGGTGACTGCTTACTGCAACACCTTCTGGTTCACTGGAAATATCGTCGCAGCAGGTGCCGTCCGAGGTGGCCTGAACCTGACAGGCAATTCTTCTTGGCTTTTGCCTCTCTGGCTCCAGTTGGCCTGCCCTGCAATCATTTGCGCGCTCGTCTGGGTCATCCCCGAGTCGCCTCGATGGCTCTATGTTAACAACAAGCAAGATTCGGCCACAGCGACTCTCGCCAAATGGCATGGTCAGGGCAACCCAGAAAGCGCTTGGGTCAAGTTGCAACTCTCCGAATACGAAGACTTCTTGAATTTGAACGGTGCCGACAAGCGATGGTGGGATTACAGCGCCTTGTTCAAGAAGGCTAGCTCCCGCTACAGACTTGCGTGCAACTGCGGCTTCAGCATCTTTGGACAGTAAGTTCATGCACAAGATATGTGCTCACCAGACCTACGCTAACCAACACCCTCACTCTCAGANTGGGCAGGCAACGCTGTCCTGACTTACTTCATTGGAGCTGTGCTCGATACTGCTGGCTACCATAAATCAATTGAGCAAGCCAACATTAACCTGGGCTACTCATGCTTCCAATTCGTATTCGCTCTCACCGGATGCGCATTTGTCGACAAGTTTGGCAGACGTCCTCTCATGCTGGGTGCCATGGCTGGTTGCGCTGTTGTTTGGGTTGGTATGACCACCGCCAGTGGCTTGTTCGCAGACACTAAGGACCCTGCCGCCGCTAAAGCGACCGTTGCCATGATCTTTATGTTTGGTGCGGTCTTCTCCTTCGGTATCACTCCTCTCCAGGCTTTGTACCCTGTCGAGGTACTGTCCTTTGAGATGCGTGCCAAGGGTATGGCCTTCTCCAGTCTGGCTGTCAATGCTGGTGGCCTGCTCAACCAGTTTGCCTGGCCTGTTTCTCTCAAGAACATTGGCTGGAAGACTTATATCATCTTCATCATCTGGTGTGTCGCCCAGACTATCATCATTTGGGTGTGGTTCCCGGAGACCAGAAACCGCACTGTACGTATTCTCGTCTTCACTTTATGGTTGTACACACACTAACTCATCGTTTCCAGNCTCGAGGAACTCGACGACATCTTCGAATCTCCCAACCCAGTCAAGAAGTCTCTGGAGAAGAAGCAAGTTTTGGTCAGCGAGCAACACGGTGTTGCTGTGATCGAGAAGGTTGTGGCGTAAGGATGTTGTCGATGTGTTATTCTATGAAGAGTTTGGAAGTCGGTTACTTGTCCAGGAGATACGGACGTATATAACATAAACACTGACTCGTGTTTTGCCATGACGCAATGTGAATCCTTCTTTGGACACCGCGCTCACAGAGCAAGTGTGGTGAAAAACACCACATTCTTCCTTCTTAGCCATTTGCTGTGGTCTCTCAATCCTCGATGCACAACCATGACACGGAGTTGGGCAGAGATACAGAAAGCTCGACCAATACTGTTCTCGAAGACCCGAGGAACAAAAGACCATATCCATCATCCAAGACTTACTTGACAAGTCAACCACATCCGAGTCAGCCGCCCATGGTATCGCCGCTACCTATGAACCTCGTCTACACAAAGGAGAGAAAATATCATGTCATCTTTTCTCCCTAATATCGCACGCAATCATACATCCAACAACTACATCAGAAGACCATCGCCACATCGCCGAATTGCTTGTGTATCTCTCTGAACTACCCGACATAATCGTCGACGGCAAGCCCTTCCAAGAAAACGACAAAACCTACTGGCGCTCCATTCCCGAATTCGGTTTCTGGTTTACTGAGACCGCTCTGAGTGCGTCCCCTTTTTGACTCACTGTGCTCTCCTGATTCAAGATCTAACAAACACTCACAGGTGTAAACACAATCGAAAACATGGATCTAGGCAACGGTCCATTAACCTGGTATGAACAAGCCCAACAATACAAACATGCCAACACCTTTGCAGCCATCTATACCTCTAATCTCGACTCATCAATCACACAAGAATGGATAGGTATGCAGTGCATCGCCAGAGACACTCTAATGCAAGCCCTAGAAGTAGACATCACAACCTACCCGCAGGTCCGCCGCGCAGGAATCTACATCCCTGCTGCTGCTGCGTGGATGACTCATGCTGGCACTCACCTCTGGCATTTTTGCAAAAGCAAAGAACTATGTAAGGGCAAGGTATGGAGGGAATGGATTGGTGGTAGTGATGGGAGTAAGCCTTTGTGGCCTGGAGATGATGGGTTCAGTGTTGAGCGATGGACGTTTTGGAAAGCGAGGTTTGGGGATGTGGCGGAGTTGAGGCAGAGGGGATTTGCTGGGCGTGTTATTGATGATGTTGTGATGTGTGCGAGGATGGCGGTCAAGGCGATGCATGAGGTTGAACAGGAGGATGCGTTTGTATTTGATGCATTATCAAAAGTGTTTGAGAGTAGCGAGGTTTCGAGTCCTTGTGTAGCGTGAGTAGGAAGGATTGAATGGACGCGTTGTTGTCGCGATGAGGGGCCGCTGTGGTAGAATTTCGGGAGGTCGATATAGCCATGTAGACGTTCAGACGAGCCCACCTAAAATCATCCTCTGTATCGTGTCGCCGTTTCTGATCAAGTGTTTGCGCGACAGTCTTTACATATCTCAACATACCTCTTGCCTTGATAAACCTCTTCGTCTCCTCTTCCAGATCGTACTTTCCATCCCAGAACACCCCCAGATTTCATTGCTTCTGTCGTCGAGCTCTTGTGAAGCACAAATTGAAAACATAAAATTGATCATACACAGCCACTTAAGCAACCATGCAGTACCAGAGTAGGCCAGATCACGAAGGCATTGTATAAGTCGTATACTGCGGTGACTTCATTGAACTACGACCTATATGGACCATGCCGTCGTCAGAAATATGGTTTACAAAGATGTCTCGAGTAACACCCTGTCTCCCACACGGACCAGCGATCCGTGCCGGATCAGCAAAGACATCCTCCGCAAACCCGCATGTGTCAAAAACTCAACCGTCGTCCGTGCCATCCACCACATACGTCAAGTCTAGCCCTCATCCCTGCTCGCCGAGAACCCAGAATTCCTGCTTTGTTATGAAACGGTTGGTTGGGCTGGGTGATGTGTATACTGCCACGTGTAATCTTAGCTGTGATGTCGGTGGTGGGATGAGGGGCAGCTGAAATGTTGAGAGGGGCTTGTTGAGCTGCCTTATATACCTGTTTACGCCCGCGCAGCGCGCTGTCATATCTCTGGAGCTTGATTTGCTGTGGAGTGTTGTTATCTAGGTGCTTATTCGCAACTTCGTCCTCTCACTTCACCTTTTCTCTCCTATTCATACCACTGCATCTTTTTCAAATCTGTCAATATGGGCGCCGAGGAACCTACACCTGAGAACTACACCCTGCTCCAGGGCTTTGAGTGGAATGTGCCTGCTGATGGCAAGCACTACAAGCGCTTGCACGATGCAATGCCCTCCTACAAGCATATCGGTATCTCCAACATCTGGCTACCTCCCGGCTGCAAGGCCAGCTCTCCCAACGTAAGTCGCCCACCACCCCACAATCACCCTTCGCAAAAAGACGCCCTCAATACTCACACGCAAACCACANNGGGCAACGGCTACGACGTCTACGATCTCTACGACCTCGGCGAATTCGACCAAAAAGGCGGTGTAGCCACAAAATGGGGCACCAAAGACGAACTCCTCGCCCTCTCCTCGCTCGCAAAAGAAAAGGGCATCGGTCTTTACTGGGACGCAGTGCTCAACCACAAGGCCGCCGCCGACAAGAAGGAAAAGTGCCACGTTATTGAAGTCGACTCCAACGACCGCGAAAAGCAGATTTCCGACCGCAAGGAGATTACTGCTTGGTTGGGCTTCAACTTTGACGGCAGAGGCGACAAGTACAGCAAGCAAAAGTACCATTGGTATCACTTCGGAGGCACCGACTATGATGCTGCGACGGGCAAGAATGCGATTTTCCAGATTCAGGGTGAGGGTAAGGGGTGGAGCGAGTCTGTGGATGACGAAGGCGGCAATGCTGATTTCCTCATGTTTGCCGACTTGGACTACTCACACCCTGAAGTCTGCGAAGACGTTACCAACTGGGGCAAATGGATTGTCAAGGAGGTTGGTCTGAGGGGATTCCGTCTTGATGCTGTGCAGCACTTTTCTCAGCGCTTCACCAAGGAGTGGATTGAGGCACTGAGACAAGAGCATGGAGACTTGTTCTACGTCGGCGAGTTCTGGACTGGCAACAAGCAGGACTTGATCGACTGGGTCGAGCAGATGGGGAGAAAGTTCTCGCTGTACGACAGCCCGCTGCTCAACAACTTCTCCAACATCAGCAAGAGCGAAGCTGCAGACTTGAGAAAGGTGTTTGACGACACTTTGGTCCAGGACATGCCCGTCAACGCAGTGGTAAGCAACCCCTTTCCTCTCCTTCCAACGACAAACAAAGCACATCACGCTAACACAAAACCCAGN
The DNA here is from genome assembly GCA_903819635.1 of Aureobasidium vineae. NCBI lineage: Eukaryota > Fungi > Ascomycota > Dothideomycetes > Dothideales > Saccotheciaceae > Aureobasidium > Aureobasidium vineae. The sequence goes on from CAIJEN010000006.1 coordinate 281,636, forward strand.
ACCGTCGTAGTAAACCACGATACCCAACCCGGCCAAACCGTTGAAACCCCAGTCGAAGGCTTCTTCAAACCCCTCGCCTACTCCCTCATCCTCCTCCGCCGCGACGGCTACCCCAGCGTCTTCTACGGCGACCTCTACGGCATGAAGGGCGACAACCCCGAACCTCCTTCCTGCGGTGACAAACTCGCCGACCTGTGCCTCGCCCGCAAACTCTTCGCTTACGGCGAGCTAAACGACTACTGGGACAACCCCAACTGCATTGGTTGGGTGCGCAGAGGTACTCACGACAGAAAAAACGGATGTGCGGTGGTGATGAGCAACACAGGTCCTGGAGAGATTAAGATGCATGTGGGAGGCGAGCACAAGGGAGAAATATGGACGGATCTGCTGGGCTGGGAGCAGGGAGAAGTTACTATTGACGACGAAGGCAATGGTGTTTTCAAGTGCCCTGGCTGCAGTGTTGCTGTCTGGGTCAACAAGGATGCAGAGGGCAGAGAGCACTTCCCTGTCAACTTTGACAGCGATATTTACAAGGACGCTGGCAAGCAGAACGGCGATAAGGAAGAGAAGGAAGACGACAAGGAATAGAGGAAGAAGAGCAAACGGTGCTCGACAATGACGAGCAGAAACAAGATGCTACCGATAATACCCAGGAAAGAGAAGCACATACACGCGTAAATATAGAAGAAATACACCTCACGGCAATAGACAAATGACACAAGCAACATACCCCCAACCACCTCCTACCATCTCAACCACCCTTCGCGAAATCCTCAAAACCCGCAAAACACCATCAAGGTACCTCTCACCTCCAACCTCTGCACGATGAGACGATCAACAGTCGGAATATATCGCCTCCACATCCCCTTCCCGAAAACTTCCTGCAACGCATGCTGCGGCATGCAACGCGAACAGGAAAATGATCAACCGCGTACCTGAAGATCTCGCACTTGGTTCTCAAAACGGACAAGCCGGAGCGAAGCTCTTCCCGACCAATCACTTGTCCTGGAAAACCGTTTCGCGAGCCAACGGTGCTGCCGAAACACTGTGCTGGGTAAACGAAGAAGGCAGACACGAGCGTAGGTGAATCACAGGCTGATGTTGACTCACAAGGTGGGTAGGAAGAGACGGCGAAGACAGGGCTGAGGGCCTTGGAAATCTTTGATGGTTGTTGTCGCGTCAGTAACTCTACTGTAAGCCTGACGGGTCGACAAGCGTAAGGCTGAGGAAGAAACGATTCTATGCCCGTCGCGTGGGTTGGTGCCACCAGCGCCATGGACCTGGTCTGCCCTTCGAAGAACCTTCTACGGTGTGTATTCCTCACCTAAGCACTTGAGCGCGTATACACCTATGCCTGGCTCAGCGCTCGCATGCAAGAGGGTGCGAACAACGGTAAAGCTCGGAGACTGTCGAGCGCGAGCATTTTGGTGCTGTTGTGGCATATCGAGACGGGTGCTCTCAGCTTCCGACTCCCGAACGCGTCCGCAGATACGACCAGACGACCAAGCGCATTGGGCATATGGTATAGCAGTTCCCTAACATTCGTACAAATTCCCAACGGTCGGTTCGAGTGACTGCCGCGAAACCGTGGATTTTGCCGGACATGCGCGTGTCTTTCGAGACATCTGTCACGGCTCAGCAGCCCTGAAGCTCAGCTTGCTCGTTCAGAAACATTGTCTTACCCTTGGTCAGGAGGAATAACAATAACAACCCTCACGGACCTCGAAGGTGCTGAAGCGAACTCAGCTCCGACTTCAGCTGCTGAGGATAGCACGGGCTATTGATACAGTGCATGGTTGTACCATGCCTTCTGCAATGCATGTATCCTGCAGTGCATCCCAAAACGTACAATCAAGCCGTGTCCGAAGGGGGTAAATTGGGAGTTGAAAAGACAATTCGAGCTAGGCCATGCAAGACGCGGCTGTATGGCATGATGTCTGCCGTCTGGGAAGAATCCTGAGAACCTTGTTGCTGAGCTGTGAGTGGCTCTGGTAGCTAGCAAAGGAGCAAGCGGCGGCATGATCTTCCCAAACTGGCGCCGACAGGCACGTGGGCTTGTCACATAGATACTCATCAGGTCAAACTATCTGGACCAGAAATTACAAAGCTCTGGGCTGAGTCGTAGAGGGAGAGACATACCAAGACCTTTCACCACAATTGACAAGACCCTTGCCCGGAGCTGTGATGAGAGCTTCCGGAGATGAGGATTTCTGCCCTGTGTCCAATATTCTGCATCCTTTGAGTCCAAGAACATACTAGTCTGATCGGAGACTCCGAACTCTCTCACCGCATCGTGATCAGAGAGAATTAAGTCTGGGGAAGCGAAGCTGCCAGCCTGGAAGTTAGAGAGGAGCTGAAATCCAGCCCCAAGCCCGATGTCTCACCCGTGGGGACGGCAGAAAACGGGGTATTGAGAGTCGTTGCACTTTGCGCGGCAACTGATCGCGTCGCGGAGTGAGTCCATCTCAACGACGTCGTTGATAGAACGTGTTTGGGCTTGCGAATTAGCAGCCATCATTGTCGTCGAAGAAGTATGATTGCTTATTCTACACGTTGACAGGTATCCTGCAGGAACAGAAAGAAACAAGTGACAAAGGCCAACCGGAGTTTTCTCCAAGGGTCTGTAAGCTTTTGGCTCTAACCGCTTCTGTACGCAATCTCGCTGTGCCCGATCGCGGAAGGATCACGCTTTCCCCTTCCACGCGACCTCAGCCTGGCTCTTGCTCGACCTTCCCCTCGTTTCTTGCACGCCAAGTATCTTCTACCCAAGGTTCTTGCCCCGTAACCATCAAGCCCCTACAAGCCCCTTTGGATCTTCAGCTGCTGTTGAACACTCCCATACAGCAAATGGTGAGCTTTACCTTTGCCATGAACGCCTCACGGCGTTCGCAAGGGCATTTTCTAGTACTCGGCCAGACCGAGACCTCTGCTATACCAGAGCCTCCATGAGACGATGATGTGATATATAAGGTAGGATGATCGCAGCCTGTACGACTCAGATTCAAGCTCATCTTCCATTCCAACCCACTACCATCTTCATAACATCAAGATGCGTTTCTCATCCTATGCTCTCCCCGCTTTGGCGGCCAACTTGGCTGCTGCCATGCCCAGGCCTCAAGATATCGACCTTGATATGGTCCTGGCCGCCCCGGATCCGACCTACTCTGAAGCCACCGGTGCCACTGCTCAGACAATCACTGTCGACCCTGCGGCTCTCATTGCTTCAGCTACCGCTGCCGTTTCCTCTGTCAGCGTCGAAATCAGTGATGTTCTGTCCCAGACTGCTGTAGTCTCCAAGAGAGCGGCTGCCACCCCCACCACCTGTGCTCAGCAGCCTGCTGGAGCTAGCTCCGCCCCTACCTACGCACCCGGAGCCGACACTGACAACGTCTCTGCTTTCCGGGCAAACACTTACTACTCTTCCGTTGCTGCTGCCGCGCCGACTCCCTCTGGCTACACTCAATCATTCCAGGCCCAAACGGCTTCCAACAATGCGTAAGCTACCACCCTATTCCGTTCGCAACCAATTCTTGAGCTAATAATTCAAACTAGATTCGGTTACATGGGGTAAACCAATATCCTGTTTCGTTCGCAACCAAGTCTCGAGCTAATCCACGCTAGATTTGACACATTCGACACCTACGACGTCGCTACCTGCGCATCCCGATGCACTGCTAAGTACGGCTGTGTCTCGTTCAACATCTATTACGAACGTGACCCATCTGGTAAACACTGATCCTATTCTTCTGTCTGAACCACAGCTGACACGATGCANGTCAACCCTGACGACTCATCCTGTTCGAACCCCTCTTCGGTAACCATGATCAAATGCGTGTACTGGGGTGGTCAGGTCACCCAGGAAAATGCCCAAAACTTCGGCCAGATGCGCGGTAACTTCGAGGTCGCTATTGCGGGCTCAAACGGATACGTCACCACCCAGATCTCCACCCCCGCTGGTTACCAGATGGGCGTTCCCTATGGCATGTTCGCCATCAACGCACCTTACGATGCTCAGGGTTACAACACGGTAAGTCAATCTGACTGTTTAATCAAAGCTCTCGCTAACACTCAATAGTACATGGGAGCCAAGATCTTCACTGGAACATGGGACGTCTCGCAGTGCTCCAACTACTGCGATGCCCAAACCAAGTACAACCTCGCCACAGCTCCCAAGGACGGCACTCCTGCCAAGGTCTGCAAGTTCTTCAACACTTACCTCCTGCAGGCCAAGTTGGCCAATGGCACAATTGTTCCCCAAGGCCAATACTGCTCGCTCTACACTGAAGCTTGGCCCATCAAGTACGCCACCAACGGTGGACAGTGGAGAGGCCAGGACCAGTACACTGTTGACTACAGCTTCGGCTACGCCAAGACAGCCAGCTCTTCTGATGTCGATCCCACCGTTGGAGACGTCAAGGGCGCTGCCTACCAAGCCCTTGCTGACATCAAGTGGTCTTCTCTCCAGCCTTTCTGCTCGACCTACCTTGGATGGACTGTCCCTGTCGTCAGTGCCACTGCTCTGACCACCACCACCCCTGTCGTTACAAGCACCGTCTTCTCCACCACAACACTAGCTAGGAGAGCCGCCACAAGCACTCCTGGAGGCTTGACCAAGTACCAATCCGTCGCTCTTTCGAGTGCCTGCTCTATGGCTGTCACTAGCCCTACCATTACTTCCACAACCACCGTCGCCACTTCGACAGCCACCGCCGCAGCGAGTACCACAACTGTGGTATCTGTGAGCACTGCACCAGCTGTCTCTGCTCCTCGATGCGATCCTGCTGCTGCTTATTTCGGCAGCTACAACAACGGTGGGTGCGGAGTCAACGCCAGGATCCGTTTGGCTATGGAGGCTGCTTCTGCAACTATGGCACAGACGGCTATGCTTACTGTGTTGATGATGATGCTTCACAGAAAACCTGTTCAGTCGACAGTGACTGTGATGCGGGCGAGTTCTGCGACGTTGGATCACAGTCAAACCCCTCTACATACTACTGCTCATCGGGCAAATCTTGTACCTCCACCTACAACTCCGGTGTGTCGCAGAGAGATCTTCCTGGCTCGGCTGGTATGCCCAGATTGGCTCGTATGCCTCACAAGAGATCCGACATTGTCATCGGTCCCAATGCCCTCAAGGTGTTGTCCCTGGTCCAAGCAAACTCGCTGCCCGCAACTCTAGCCTCGAGCAAAGCAGCTGTCATGACCAGTATTGCTTCGGCGGTCGCTGCCGCAACCGCAAGCGCAACATCCTAGTGGGTGGGACAGTTTGGACGGAGTTTTCAGGGTCGAGAGTCTGCTTAGGTCAGGATGGGTCGGAACAGGGTGGCGCGGATGAGGCGTCGGAATAGGTTGCTTATCGGTTGGTGTTTGTCATTTCTGTTTTGCTTTATGTTCTTTAGTCGTTCTAGAAGTTCGTTATACACAGTTGTTTATCTCAAAACATTACAACGCTCATCTCCACCGTCCTTTTGTTCTGCATATATCTTTTGACGTACTCCAAACAGAAAATGTCCATGTCTTTTAAGGTGTAGTCGCTCAGAACAAAAAGGCAGGAGATCAAGGCGCAGGGTGGCAAGAAATGACTATTGCTAGAGCTTGCTCGCTGCCATAAAGAAGGGGCAAGACAACATAATGTTGATAAGTCTTGGAAGCGAAACCTTGTCATGGATACTAAAAAGAACAAGCTTGTAAACCAGTAGCACTTCCAGAGACCAGACGATTGAGCGCGACTCCTGATTAGGCGGGGCGCGATACTCCGACATCACGAAGAAACATATTCAAGGTCTGCAAAGAAGCCTTGTGCGAAACACTAGCGCAATTTTTGTCGAGGCGAATGGCAGGTAAAGAAGTTTGATCGAAAGAAATCATGGTTTTGAAGAAATATCAACGAAAGTGTGGCTTACTAAAGTAACAAATATCCTATTCCCAAATCCCATCCCGTCATATCAGTATATACAAATATCTTTTCTCTTACTCACGCCAAACTCAAACAAGCAGCTTAGTTGTAAGTGTAGACCTGCTCAGGACCAAGGTTACCCCAGGTGCGCTGGCTGTCAACATTGCTGGCACCGAACCAAGCCAACTCGTTCTTAGCATCAACAACAGTGATGACAGCAAATGCAGGAGCGGGGTCAGCGACGTATCCCCACGAGACAGTGTAATCGCCGTTCGCACACTTCTCGCTGTTGAAAGACTTGTTGCTGGCGTTGACGATGGTGCAGTGCTCGGTCTTGCCGTTGGCCACAATGTCAAAGTTGTAGTCGCAGGTGGAGCTGCCGTCGGCGCAGTAGCGGATCACGTTGTTCAAAGTCCAAGTGGAGCCATCAACCTTCTTGGGGTTGGAGCCGGGAGCGGCTGCAGAGACGGCGGCGGATGAGGCGGCGGCAGCGGAGGAGGCCTTGGCGGTCGAGGTGGCCATGGTGGATGCGGTGGCGCTGTAGGGGAGGAATGAAGAGATCAGACCGCCGGTGGAGGCGACGGGGTTTTCGCCGAGACAAGATGCGTATTCAGAAGCACATACGGCCTGGTTGGCTGAAAGGCCATCGGGAGTGCGAGTACCTCTGCAAACATTGTAGGCTGCATAGCAGTCGCCCTGGCACTGAGCGTTCTCGGCAGAGCACTGAGCCTGGTTGGCAGAGGATCCATCCTTCATGCGAGTGGTGCGGCACTTGTTGTCCTTGGTCTTACAGTTGTCGGCGGCGGATGAAGTGGCGGCGGCAGCAGCGGTGGTGGAAGAAGCCTTGGTGCTGACAGATGTGACAAGGGTCAAGGCACCGTTGGTAGAGATACACTGCTGTCCATCAGGGTACGAGTGAGCAGGGTTGCAAGCGTATGTGGTCGCAGCGGCTGCGGATGAAGAGGCAGTAGCGCTGTAAGGAATGAAGCTCGAGATCAGACCTCCAGTCGACGCGACAGGGTTCTCGCCGAGGCAGGAAGCGTAGTCAGAAGCACATACGGCCTGGTTGGCTGAAAGGCCATCGGGAGTGCGAGTACCTCTGCAAACGTTGTAGGCTGCATAGCAGTCACCCTTGCAAGCTGCGTCATCGGCAGAGCATTGAGCCTGGTTGGCAGAAAGGCCGTCAGCACCACGAGTGGTGCGGCAGGCATTGTTCTTAGCGACACAGTTGTCGGTGTTCGAAGCTTGACGACGAAGAGCGGGAGAGGCGGAGACGGCAGAGGTCAGAGCCAAGATGGAGATGAGGTTCTTGGAGAGCATCTTGTTGGTTGTGGAAGTTCAAGGTCGATGTGTGGTAGTTGATTGTTGTTGGAGTATGAAGGTATGTTGGTGTTGTGATGTTGATGTGTTATGAAGATGCTGATTGAAGATGAGATATGATTGTTGAAGGAAGGAATACCTTGAGGCCTTATATATTCCATCTCCCTACCTCGTGGTTGATGGTTCTGCACCTCATGACAAAAGCCCAGAAGAGCTTCTCGCTCACCGTTACCATGTCTGAGAATTTACGATGCTATTGTTAATGCATATGCTCGTACAAAAGAGATCGACCCCACGTTTGTGGACATTTTTCCAGCGATCTTCTCGTACCAGACCCAGTCGCCAAGCATGAGGTGGCGGAATCACTTCGTGATAGCTCTTTAAGGTGTAGTCTCAAAGTGGGGGCGCAAAGACACGTTCGAACGGTCGTCGAAAATAGAATCCTGCAGGGTCACGCCGAGGCTGGTCTCGAACTTTGTTATTTTTGGTCCATGACATCAGACCTGTTTGTCTGCTCCATCAAATCAACTTGTCTTCTTCGTCGGATGAACTTGTCTTCATGGATGATTTGGAGTATCACCTACCGGAAAATTTGTTCTGTTATCTGCCGTCAAAGACCAGTGAGATGGCTTAATGACAGCATCACTGATTGAGACCTTAAGCCATGGATACAACCTCGTAACTGCAGACTCTATATCGCGGTCAGATGTTCTCTCCTAGCGTTGGAGCTGCAATTTGTCTTCACCTCTACTACGGTCAAGCACTTGGCATGATACCAATCTTTGACATCGATGCATAGAAACCACCTGCTTGACGTCGCATCGAGAAGGAGACGTTACATGGACGAGCATGTATCACCGGATATTGTTCAGCACTCGACAGGATATCGGGCTCAAGTCCCATTGTGAGCATGGATGGAGGGGATCTGCAAAAAGTCGAGTGAGCGGAAGATTGACCATGCATCTCCACATATTTGAGATCTCGATATGAACACAGGAATGCTCGTGTCCGACGAGCTTATTCTGTCGTGTGAGTTGAACACTGTGGATATGAGGCGATGCGAACAAAAGACAGGACTACACGAGCTTGTGATTGATTCAACTAGCGTTGAGTTTCACCTCAAGGGAGCAGAGCTGGTCCGCAATAATACATCCTGTCGGCAAGATGCGCTGAGGATATCAGTCTGCAGAATTAAGAACCTAGAGCCGTCTGCAGGTATTTGATTGCCAAGTTCCTGCCAACCCGATGTTGTTGCTTCCATGTGACTCGGGACTTGGGACTCGGGAAATGCCAGTATGCTTGGACAGATCGTCTCTGTCGAACAGGCACACTGTAAAGCCAGTAATCTCGAGTTCGCGTGCGAGCAAAATGTTCAAGCGACTTGTTGATGCCGCTTGCCGCCGCTGTCCACTGTCCATGCCATGTTCTTACGCGCTTTCGAACACGAGATGAGTACCGCGGTATACGAAATTTCTGAGGGCTGGTATCATCAAAATAGTGATAGTCGCCAACAGAGTCAATCATGGCAAGCGCGTCGAGTAGAGGAGCAGGAACGACGCAGACCTCAACCATGTTTTCGGCAGCTGCAAAAGTCGATTTCTTGGCGTCTCAGATTACCCCAATTCTTGGAGTTCATCCCAAAGCTTCACCCCGAGTCGACTTCAACTCAACACCTTGTCTACCTTGATCATCTCATCATCATGCATTCCACACTTCACTATGTCAAGCAATACTTCGCTGAGAAGAACTAATCCGGCCAAAGCCTTCCACTGCTCGATATGCAAGCGTGACTTCCGTCGTCGTGAACACCTTACGCGACACATAACTACTCGTACTTTGCTGTCTGTCTTTTCTGCCGCTGATATCTGCTAAGATTACGCAAAGATACCAACGAAAGGTCGTTCACATGTTCTTGTGGCAAAGCTTTTGCTAGAAGAGACTTATTGAAGAGACACGAAGAGAATGGCAAGCATTTGGTCACCCTCTCATCCGAGGGTACTCCATCCACACGGTCTATGCACATTTATATCCAGGGACCTGCCGTTCTCATCGACCATATGAATGGAGGTCAGACGGCTGCAACAGTTGAGGAGCCTTCTCACCCATGGTTGAATTACAGGCCGACGCTGGTGCCGGACAAAACGTTCAGCCGGAGGCATCAGGTACGTCTCGAACGCCAAAAGTACTGCATCATTCTCACCTTTCCAGGCTTACTCTCGATCAACGACACTCTACTCTTCTCGAACGACTTTGACTACTTTTCCAGTTTCACCGACAGCATGGGCTTGAATGCAGGACTCGACTTCTTGTACGATCCAACATTCGACATACATGACCTATCATTCTCAATAAACAAACGGTCGCGTAACTTGACTGAGTTAGCTCAAGCACCCTTGCAGGCTGTCGATTCTGTATCAGATCTACCAGCCCCCACTCGGATCAAGCCTATGGAAGATGACTTTGAAGAATTGGGACCTGTTCCTTGTCCTTGGAAAATTCTAGATGACACAAGGACCCAGATCATCGCCGCATTACTCCCTCTCCAAAGCCGGCTAGTAATGCCCCCAAGACTTGTCCCCAGCCGTTATATCACGCCATTCTTCAAGACTTCCAAGAACATCTACCAATCATACATCCTGTGACGTTTAGACCTCCACGATTCCACAAGCATCCAGGTCTCTTTTTGGCAATGGCAGTAATCGGAGCAGTATATCGATACGAGACTCGGACTGCCATGGAGCTATTCCGAGCCGGCAAGAAAGTCGTTCTGGCGAGCTGGCGAGACGAAGAAACCAGTGACGGAGACGAGGATAGCTGCTTGGATGAGGGATGGCACCGCAAACACTCACTCAGGACTTGAGCACTCCGCCCAGAAGGATGCCGCCTCTACTGCTTCCACCGCTGCCGCAATCAACAAGTCAGGACCCATTCACGAAGACACTGCCGCCGATCGTCGAGTCAGACCAGTCGCTCAAGCCGCTGACAAGAACACTCCTCTCAAACTAGTGAAGAACGACTCTGAGCCACACCAACCCGTCGCTGTCCCTACCCCATCAACCTATATCGCAAAGAACCTGAAGAGAAAGTGTCAGATTTTGTTCAACGATGAACAGATTGCCATCGATGAGGCTGAGAAGTGGAGACGTATCGCAACTAGACCCAGTGCCATCTTCAAGGGTCCCCTTCTCGAGAATGACGACCACCGCGGCCGCCCCTGGTAATCGTGGGCAATGAGCAATGGCATGCAAGAGACAAGCGATTCTTGTCAACTTCGAATTGCCATGGATTGTCTTGTTCCTGCATCGTCAAGGTTTACGCATGCACGATACAACCGACACTGGTGGAGGGTGTTTGTCGAGAGCGATGGAAAGCAACAAGAGAGTGATACAGAGGAAAGGCGATGGAAAGTCTTGAGGTAGGTATCTGATTGGCACACTGGTGGTACGCTCGTAGTAGCGAAGACATCACAAAGAAGAGACTCTTATTCGAGGACTTATACACTCTTTAGCATCAGCCAATACTATCACTCAAGAACATCACACTCATTTCCATAACCAACCGTTCTCGCTTCTTCTTCGTATAGGACAAGTGCCAATGTAAATGTCCGTGGCTTTTCAAAATTCATCCAAATTACAGTCTAAAATCGAGTATGAAGGCCTGGGTCCAAGCATACAGTTGACCTCGAATACACATTTGGAGATTCCAACTCTGACTTTGACTCGTCTTGCTCATCAGAAGGCACTTCTGACTCCGGCTCCGACCCAGAACTTTACAAGGGTAAAACGGGTGGCAGTTCGAACCCATCGGAAATTGCTCTGAACAGTATCGAAGAGTTGTTTGCACGCTCAACCACGAAAAATTCACTTCGGGGCAAAGTACAGGGTGTTGAGGAGGAACGGTGAGAGCGACTGAGGAAGACGTTTATGAATGGGAGAAGGATGATCTCGTGGAGAGATTTGCTTGAGCGGGTGTAGAGACCGAAGGAGATAGCCAGACAGCCACCATTGTGCTTGTGTTTGCAAGACATTGATGTGCGTTGAATTGAACACTAGACCATCGCTGCCAATGTTAGCAATTGGAAAAGTTGACATTGTTATAAAGGCATGTCTGAGTTTTGCATATGACAACTGGATTTGAGACGAAGCTACAACTCGTGATGATCTGTCATGTGAATATTGTCTTTGCCGAAGATGGTTACAGTTCGGATCGTATATTTGTCGGCGACTTGTTGACTCAAGTAAATGAATAAGAAGAGGTCTTTGTGGACTATGAGGTCTGATTTGAGAGGCCAGAATTAGTTATCCTTGGCTGTTCAAGTTCGGGGGTGTTCAGCTCTCCGTTTCGCGCTTGTCGAAGTCTTGTGGTCGAGATCGCCTCGTGCAGAATGACAAAGTGGGGATGATCAGCGTCTCGCAGCGCGTCGTTTGCAACTCGATGTCCTGAGAGGATACTTGGCGGGGCTTGTAGTGGTCGCTGCCCTTGTGAACTCGTAAATGCAGCGTCAGATGAGCCATGCCGTAGCCAAAATGCACTTGAACAGCGGGGTGAGTCGAGGTTGTGACACCTCAGAAGTGCGAGTCCAGAGCCTTGCCAGAGAATATGTCCCAAATAGCATGACATGGCAGGGAATTGAATGAGACGTTACAAAGAGCACCTCTCAAGCAGTAGCCTCTTCCTCGTCATCCCCTTCTGTTCTGTCTCTCGCCTTAATTTCAACCCCATACCTCTTCTTCAACACCTCAACCTCCTTCCNCCACTTTACCAACAAAGGGTGCGCCTCAGCCACATCCCTAAACGTCACCTCTTCCTCTCTTCCCTCCTCCAAAACCTCAAACCTCCAAATCCCATCTTCGCCAAACCACTCTCTGCCAAACAAACTCTGCAACCCCAGTTCTTCTCTCGCAGCCACAAATTTTGCAATAACTTCTTGTTTGACTTCTGTAGGAACAGAGGTAGAGGTTGCAATGCAGCGAACAATGCCTTCAAGCACACCTAGCAGATACCCAGCTTTTGTGCCTATAACAGCACCGAGGGAGAAGCCTTCATCGAAACCGTGTTGTACGTGTGAGGCTTTGGAGACGGAGATGCCGTCGCGGTAGCCAGAGGTCACGTGTACACTGCGCAGGCGAGGGATGTCTGATCGCTCTGCATTCGCACTGGTGAGCAATTGTGCGGGTACCTCGATACCATCGCCCTCGTTTCCATGTGATGGCGCCAAGTCAGGAGAATTTGGTACTGAGCCGAAAATGTCGTCGTGGAGTTCAGAGGTTGTGGTGATGGGTTCAGGCGAAGGTGACATGTTTGGGTGAGAAAGTGCGCCGGGCACTTCGCGGAGCATTTCTTGATGTTTGGAAATCCGGAAGTGATGTTGTTTGCTAGAAAGTCGTTGGAACATCCGAGTTCAGTGTATGGCGTTGATGAAACATCAAGGTGAAGTTGCGGCGAAGCCGAGGAGAATTTTGCTTAGTCAGCGTTTTCGGTGCTCTTGGGATGTCTTTTGCTTTTCACTCGCTCCTTTTTATGCTCTTGTCAACGGGAACATTTGACAGATTCGTCTTACGGCTGGAGCAAATCGTGCATCTTGTTTGTTTTGTCTGCACTTATTTCAGGTTGGACATGTAGTCGGGAAGATGTCTTCCAACAAGAGCAAAGGAGCCAAATCCGGCTCAAGCGAAAATCAAGAAGGTTTGTTCAATGAACGTTATAATGAATGATTGATTCGAGATAAGATAGTGTATACCAACAAGTCTATACTGCATGTCTAATGCCGTCACGAATGTCGTCCAAGGCCAACTTCTTGAGAGGGGTGAGAACGTCGCCTACGGTCAGCAGGCTGAGAGTGTACTTGTGGGGCTCGGTTCTCCAGCAGCTGTGAACTTGTAGGCCAGCGCCCTCCCAAAGCTTCTCCTGATCCTCCTCGTCAAACTTGTAACTGCTGACAACATGCAAACCCCTGCCTTTCTTCAATTCCACGCCACTAGCAAACAGATTTCGCTCAGGCATAAGAAATTGATCATGACATTTCTTCTCGGCGCTCCATACCCCTTCAACTGTCCAGTCCTCTGGGTGATAGGCTTCGATGTCCAACACTTTGTTGGCGTGGTGTAAGATGTTGGAGATGAAGCGGTGGTTGCAATTCTCAGAGTCGTTGTAGGCGCGCCACACCGTGTCAGCATCTTTGCATCCATCGACGCCTACGACAAAGATGGCATTGTGCTGTGAGCTCTTCATGGCTTCACCACTCGCTATGGCATCAACATAGCCTCCGAGAAGTCCGGCAGCCTCGGGGCGTGACAAGCTACCGATTGTGGATCCTAGGGAGAGTATACACTTTGGACGCACGGCGAGTGGTAGCGGTAGACACCGTATCCAGCGCATGCCATCGTCGTAGGTGCCCAACAGACCATGGAATTTCACATATTGGAACGAAGAAGGCGAGATGTCGGTGATGGTTCTTTCGAGCTCCGACCGACTCAGGTCGAGAGCATAATAGTCCACAGGCTTTTCGAGGGCTTCCAGTGCACGAAGCAGGATTCTGGTCTTTCTGAGGCTACCACTGCCTAACTCCAAGATGATAGTGTTAGGGTAGATGTCTTTGGCAATCTCGCGGCTGTGTTCTTTCAACAGCTCAATCTCGCAGTCGGTGAGGTAGTAATAGGNGGAGTGAGTGATGGCTTCGAAGTGTTGCAAGCCCTTGTCGTCCCAGAGGAGTCGTGATGGGAATGCGGGTGGATTATTTGAAAGGCTTTTCTCGAGCTCTTTCAACAACGAGTCATTGTGAGTCGAGGAGCGAATGTCCTTGATGTCGACTTTGATTTTCTTGGCAGGCGTCTCTTGGGGAGTGTCCATGATGAAGGGTTGTCTCAAGATATATTGTAGTTGAAAAGGCGATGAATAGCGATGAAACTTTGAGTGTCGAAGCAATAATTGGAAGGGATAATGGATACGCACGAACGTAGAAATGAAGTCGGTTAGAAAAGCAGGACGAGACTAGAAACCGCGACGAGGTATTTCACGCGCAAAGGCATCACGACACGAGGGCTCGCACCTTCCCCGTTCCCAATATTGAGAGGGAGAAGCGCGAACAAAGGACTGTCATCTTGACGTGGCCAAATTCAAGCTTGAGTTGAAATGAGTCCTGTCTACGTTCCGAGTACAAGGAACTCAAGGCACTCAAAGACTTGCTTATCCGAGGTTGTACCTCTGTTGATATGCATATGTCAATCGAGAAAGGGAGGCAACGCAACATGGAGTTGCCGTGATGTGCTTGTCGCTTGTGGCCATGCGATCTGGCCAACCCTCACAGCGACGACTTTTGCACCCCAGGGCAAGCTCTGTTGCCTTTTGCGACGGCGTGCAACAGTGTCCCAAACCACTGACACTATCAAGCTTTGAGTGCTGTGAACTCACCCCGAGCTTCAAGTCGAATCTCGAGATCGTCCGTCAAAAAGTGCAGGGCTCAAACTCGAGATTGCTGCAGCCAAAGTCCTCCGAATCGTGCCTTCTCGAAATGTCGTGACCAACAAAGCATCACATGCCAAACATGCATGTGACAATCCTAAATATGATGCCGTTCTCTTTCCTGAGCAAGATCTGCCACATTCGGACAACTCACACACGACAATTTCTCGATGGAGTTGCTGTCTTTCACGACCTCTGATCCGTTTGGCTCTGCATCTCCCTGCTCGTTTCCCCCTACCGACTGCCACGAACCTGTGCAACCGTTCTCCGTTCTCTGTGATGTCCCAAGAAATATCGGAAGTCGACCTACTTATCATTGGTGCCAGACCTGCAGGCTTGATGGCTGCTGCTTGGGCAAGCCAATGCAAGCTCAAATCAAGAATCATCGACGACAAAGACGCAAAAGTCAGAACCGGCCAAGCAGACGGTCTACACTGCAGAACCCTCGAAATCATGGATAGCTTCGGCAGCCCAAGCATTGCCCACAGGATCCTCGGCCAGGCTTGCGTAATCAAGGAGATCAGTTCATGGGCATGTACACAAGACGAGTGGGAAGTCTATTGCTGACTATTGCTGCCACAGAACCCCAAGGAAGGTGAAGAAGAACACATAGAACGATCAGAGTTAATGCGCTCGGGCGAGGAAGATTTGCCGGGTAGTCGGTATCCTCAAGTGAGTCTTGGTCAAGGCAGCGTTGAACAGGCATTTCTCAATCTTCTCGAACAAGATGGCGGCGAGGTACAAGTTGAACGCAACTTGACGCCTGTGGAGCTTCACGTCGATGAAGCAAGAGTGGATGACCACGATGCATATCCTGTCGAACTTCACCTTCAGAAATTAGGGAAGGATGAACGTGCTGGCTCTTTTGATTCCACGAGTATGTGTCTTTGTGTTGGCCGAGTCATATCCTCTGACCGAGATTCAGCATCCGAAAAACTNGCCACAGAGATCATTCGAGCAAAGTACGTCTTGGGTACCGACGGTGCACACAGCTGGACACGAAAAGCTCTGGGTCTGCAAATGGAAGGCGATACAACGAATAAGCACTTTGGTGTCATGGATTTCATCCCGCTCTCCAATTTTCCGGACGTCAGGATTTCGTGCGTGATACACTCTATGTCGGGCAGTATCATGACTTTGCCACGAGAAAATGGACTAGTCAGGTTCTACGTCCAGCTCGGAGAGTCTTCTGCTCAAGGAAGCGACTTGGATCGCAGCAGAATAACACCTGACGATATCATCAAGATTGCTCGGAAAATTCTCCGTCCATATACCCTGGATTATAACCATTGTGACTGGTTCTCTGTCTACACAGTTGGTCAACGGCTGGCAACATCCTTCAGTTATCATGACCGCGTCTTCCTCGCCGGCGATGCCGTACATACGCATTCTCCAACCATGGGCGCAGGAATGAACGTCTCCATGCAAGACAGTCACAATTTCATCTGGAAGATCGCCACCGCCATTCGCACACAAAACAGAGATATCCTGGCAACCTACACCTCCGAGCGCATGGCTGTCGCCAAAGAGCTTATAGTCAAAGACCGCGCAATGAGCGACTTCTATTGTCACGGACCTTCCGCAAACTCAACCCGCTATCAAGAGTTTCGAGAAAACTTTCGAGATTTTGTCAGCGGTGTTGCTGTAGAATATAGTCCCGGCCTCTTGGTATGCGAGGCAGAAGATGTCACAAACCACACAGCCAACGCGGAAGGCCCTCGACAAATTCACACTAGACCACAAATGGCTCTCAACATAAGGTTAGGCCAACGACTGCCGTCCTATCATGTCACAAATCATTTCACAGCCGAAGTCAACCACATCCACTCTGCCATGGAAAGCACCGGACAATGGCGTATCATNCTTTTCCCTGGTGACCTTAGTACCCTTGACCACTTCTCAGCTTTCTGCAACTTAGGTCACCGACTCGCTGCTCCTGACTCGTTCATCCACACTTGCACACCACTATCCGCACCCCTCGACTCAGTGGTTGGGATTTTGACCATCCACACCAGTAACAGGAATGAAGTCGATGCCTTGTCGTTGCCGAATATCTTCCACCCGTGGAACGACAAGACGGGGTACGATTACTGGAAGATCTTCGCTAGGAACAGCGACCAAGGAGATGATATATACAAAGCTTTTGGTATTGATGAGGAAGAAGGATGTGTGTTGGTGTGTAGGCCTGATCAACATGTCGATTACATTGGAGCCTGGACGGATATTGGTTCGCTGGGACGATACTTGACCAGGATTCTGGCTCTGAAACAAGAGGGATAGACATTGACAGAAGGGTAACAAAATCACTTTTCTGTAGTCATAGAAGCGGATGATTACTATCAATCATTGTCAACTACCGACTATGACTTCACCGTCCAACCTGAATACTGACCAATGTAAGCACCAACTGTTCTCACCATTAACCATTGTTACTGCTGACTATCATCATCACCCATCACTACCAACAGTAAAACTCTGCCTTCTCATTTATACGTCCTTTCCAACTCTTACTCATCACCTTCATCAAACCACTATAGCCTTCCAACAAAGCTCACCACACTTACTCACAACCATCACCGCATATCAAACAAGCATAATAATGCACCTTCAGGATCAGGAGTTCACATCAACGACTTGCTTTCCATCATATCCACTCATGTAATCTCATAGCAAGTGCGACTATAGTTTTCTGTGATCATATGTCTTTCTTCTGGGCACACCCGCGGTATCGTGTTGGAAGACGTGAAGACTATTGCCGCTTAGAACTGATGTTCAATGATGTAGACGTTTCTAGATACTGTGTCTGCGTGGTTTTTGCTCTCCTTTCCGCTCTTCAGATGGCGGGTGTAGAGGAGTATCGACAACAAGACCCGTTCATGACTTACATTATTACTTTGAAACACAATCGTATTCGTCTTTGCAGAAATAAGTCTGGAAATTATGTTTGGAGTATGGCGTAAGTTGGAGAAATCGCAAGAGACAGCGGGCTTGAAAACAAACAAAGATTGTGGTGAGAAAGCCCATAACTGCTCACAAGGGAAGGATCAAAGAGACCGACAAGTCTGATACGAAAGCTTTGCTTTGATTGTTCTCGAAGCTGCGAGAAGCATTTCTCATTGGAAGTGCCTCGCTGCCTCGGTCGTTTTACCGTTCTATGGTACATGTCATGCCATTTCCCTTGCCATCCATCATGCATTATACTTTCTTTACATCCAAAGCATCTAAGTTCTCTCGCTACCGCGCAGTCTGACGACCTGACCGTACTTTTGCAGCTTGGTGATCAGCTGGTCACCCTGCTTGACAACATCAGTGTACCTGTTTATGCCATGTCAGCAATAGTCATCAATGTCAAAAATATGCAAAACTTACTGCTTGTTCTTGTCACCAGCACGTTGTGTCTCAATGACACCCTTGACGCGATCGATAGTGCAAGGAAGGCGCTGGCTGGCAATGAAAGGAGCCAGATCACGGTCCAGCCAATCAACACTGACACCAAAGCTCTGAGCCATGCTCTCCAGACCCACGACCTTGTAACTTTGCAACAATTGTGCATAAGCACGCAGGCGCATCTCCTTGACGTACCAGCGACGATGCTCGTAGAGGTAACGGTCTTGGGCGAGGAATTGAGTCTCGACTGTGCTGAGGGCGTGGAAGAAGTTTTGGTAGTGGCCAGAGTAGAGGGAGCGGATCATTTGGGCGAGAGGAGAAAAATCGATCTCGGGTTCGGCCTTTTCTTGCTCGGCCGAACCAGAGTTCAGTGTGGTAAGGTTCACGACAGCGGGTTTGGNGGTGGCTGATGATGTGGTGTCGACCTCCATGGCGCTGGCGTCAGTGCCGGCTGACGGGTGCGATGAGACAGCGCCAGAAAGACCGGCAAGTCTCTCGTTGCTGTCTTCGGAACCAACTATGGCGCGAATCTCGGGAGCATCGACGACACGCGACTTGAAGTCACGGCGAGGGAGGGCTACGCTGCCAGCGAGAACGGCGTAGACGACCAGATTGCTGTATGAGCAGAGCTCGGTGGCGGTGAAGGTGCTAAGAGAGTCGAGGAGGAGAGGAGCGGCGGCAGCGTGGGAGCGGATAGTGATGAGGTGGAGGCCTTGGTAGGCTTTTAGGCGGTTGCGACGGTCCTGCGAAACTTGTTAGACGTGTAGTAGAGAAGATGTCATGCAACATACCCAGTCACCACCAGATTCGACCAAAGCCGAACAGCGCTCAACACTCTTCTTGACCAGGTTCTTGTCGTCGAAGAACATGGCAATGCGGATGATGGCCAGCACAATGTCGATCTTGGAGGCCAGGATACCCGTCTTTTCCAGCAACTTCTCAAAAGCCTCGAGGGCCTTGTCCTTGTCACCAATGCGGGCATACAGCTCTGCGCGCTTGCCACGGGCAGTGTTGACCTCGGTGTCGCCTTCGCGCTCGGCAGCTTCGTCCTCCTCCTTCTGGATGGCGGCCAGCTCTTCCTCGTTCTCGCGCTTCATCTCTTCGTACAACTTCTCATCCCATGGCAAGTCAGCTCCGCCGGTCTGCTTAAAACCGCCAAGGACGCCGATGATGCTGGTTGTGTTGATGCTGGATGTTCTTCGTAGCGAGGGCACGGGCGAGGATGATGAGGTCTTCTGGCTCGAGCCAGACTCTCCCGAGGCGTTCAGCTTGCCGGTCTGGGGATGTGCGAGGTAGTGGTAAAGAGGAGCCATCTTGTGCTCTCGGATGGCATCTTGAAGGGCTGTGAGGGATGATTGTTTCGCTGACGACGAGGTGGAGGGCGAGGCGAGGGTGAAGACGGACTGGGCCAGTCTGAGGTCGGGGAACTTCATGTACTGCGGGTCACCCATGATGGCGGTGTCGATGGGTAGAAGGAGTGGGTGGAAAGAGTGGATGGTATGAGAGATGCGAGTGTTTGACGGCGAGACGGCGACGGTGACGATGCTGGAGCTGCTTGAGACTCGCGGAGTCCGTGCGCCCGGCCAGCTTCACCGAGCCCCAATCATTTCATCACTGAGACTCGCTCCTTCCAATTGTATTGTGCATTATCTTATAGCCTCTAGAGACATCAATCGTAGTTCTGAGCTCCTTCCACATATCGAGAGCTGAGAATATTCCTTGGCCGCTCCTTCCCAGAGACGACACTGCTCTTATTCAGCTCTTGGCGAGGCGCCTGTTGCTATTCTCGAGCGTCACAGCGACCGCGGAAAAGAGTCCGATTTCACGCTTCTTGCTATTCTTCTCTTTCCCATAGCCAACTCACTTCAATATCCCCGTCCGTCATACTCTAATTTGAGCTACGTCAAATCACATCGAGTCGTCCGCTCGTTTCTTTAAATACAAAAACTCCTCATCACACGACACAATGCCTCGTCAGCCTCAAGACTCGAGCAAAGGACGCCGCAGTCCAGTCACCGATTCACCCCTCCCCGAATCAGACCAATACCAGAAGCCGTCACGCAAACGCATAAGAGAGGCCGACCTTCCCTCGAGTAGAGCTCCCAAACGTCAGCGCAGTCCCCTCACCAGCTCCACTCGTCGCGACGACCCCGATCCGCCATCCCCACCTCGTTCTCCCCCACGAAAGCGTCCCGGTGCTAGTAGCAGGATCAGTGCATCTGCCAGACAGGCCGCCGAGCAAAAGAGACTACAACGCGAAGAGGAGGAGCGCAAGCAGGTACAACAGAACAGAGCTACTGCTCCTACCGACATCGTCAGCGCTCATTACAATGCTGTCCCCGAAAGAGGCAGAGACTGGAGACGATCAGAGTCCAAGATCCAAGGCCTGCGCTCCCTCAACAACTGGATCAAGTCTTGCATGATCCAAAAGTTCTCGCCCTCGGAAGATAGAGACCACCATCCTATTGTCCTCGACATGGGCTGTGGCAAAGGTGGTGACTTGCAAAAATGGCAGTCAGCCCCTCAGACACCTCGTCTGTACGTCGGCGTCGATCCAGCCGACGTTTCCATCGACCAAGCAAGAGGCAGATACATCGAGATGCAGCGACGAAGGAGGGGCCCTAGAAATGCCAAACAGCTCGAGGCTCACTTCTTTGCTCAAGACGCTTTCGGTGTCAGTCTGGCCAACATTCCCATAGTACGCGATGTTGGTTTCGATCCGCACGCTGGTCCCGACACGAACGGTGCCATTACTGCTCGCTTCTCACAAGGAGGCTTTGACGTCGTCTCGATGATGTTCTGTTTGCACTATTCCTACGAGAGCGAGGAAAAGGCCAGAGGCATGCTCAGGAATGTGGCTGGTGCCTTGAAGAAGGGCGGTCGTTTCCTTGGTGTCATGCCTAACTCGGATATTATCCGCAGAAAGATCGAGCAGCACATGAAAGGTGGCGTGAAGCCCTCGGAGCCAACAAAAGAAGATTCACCACCAGCTGGGCTGAATTATGACGACGACGACGCTTGGGATCCTGAGAAACCATCTGAAGGTGCAGCTGCTGCAGGTGACGACGATTGGAACCCCGAGCAGAGTTTGGATCCGCATGCCCAAAATGACGAAGATGACTGGGATCCGGAAAAGCCTCTCGAGCCACCGCAGGTTTCCAATGGTGCTGGCAACGACGATGATTGGGATCCAGAAAAGAGCCTGCAGCCCACAGCGAATGGAGCTGCCGACAATGACGACTGGAACCCTGAAGCTCCCATCGACAATGCCGTTGCTGGCGAAGAGAAGCCGAGGCCCATTATAAAAGCGCCAGCATTGCCAAAAGAACCCCTGGAATGGGGCAACTCAATCTACAAGGTCAAGTTCCCAGAATCGCAACCTCTACCGTTCGACGGTGTCTTCAGACCTCCTTTTGGTTGGAAGTATTTCTACTATCTCGAGGAAGCTGTCGATGTGCCCGAATTTGTGGTACCATGGGAAGGATTCCGTGCTCTTGCTGAGGAGTACGGTCTGGAGTTGATGTACCGCAAGCCCTTCCCAGAAGTTTGGGAAGATGAAAAGGACGACTACGAACTTGGACCGCTAAGCGAACGTATGCGAGTCAAGGATAGAGAAGGCAGGTTTTTGGGCACAAAGGAGGAAATGGAGGCGGCAGGCTTCTACCACGCCTTCTGCTTCTACAAGATCTAGAAGACAGCCGGGTATCATGAATAGGTTGCATGAGCTTGCATTCGTGATCGCGAAAATGATAACAACGCACACATCATGTTGAGCGATCCAATATTTCCGTGTTCCGGATGATTTGCTCCTTGTCGTTGATGTCTTTGCAGCAAGCTTTGGATTGAGACGTGCACTATCTGTGATAGTAACAATAAATTCCCACAATACAGCAAAAAGCAGCACAATCTCTGGCTTGAGCTTCGATGCTTAAATCATTCGTAAATGGTATGGATACAAGATGGTCGCGAATCTGGAAGCGAGTGTGATATCTGGGCAGGGTTGCACCGCTTACAATCAGAGCTCGGCGCACCTTCCCCGCAGAGACCCCCGAGACGCGACCTCCTGCATCATCGGCGGCCTTTAACAAGTACACACAACCAAATCAACCATGTCGTCAACACAGATTGCCTCTTCCTTTGTAGAGGACGCTCCTCCAGGCGAGGTATTATGTCCCCAAATTGAATGTGCAAGATGCACAAGCTGACTCCTGATAGCTGTCCAATGTCATCACCGGTATACACGCAGCGCCTACTCGACCCCTCGCAATCAACACTCACAAGTTACTCCAGACATCAAGGCTCTGACACCGTCCGAGTCAAGTCTGATCTCCAACATCTCNCCCGCCATCACCAAGTACCACGAGACACAATTCAGCACAGTCAAGCTGCCCGGCAGCAGCGGCAGCGTCCTCGTCAGCGAGTTCAACAGCCTGGGCAACAACCGCTACTACGACAGCGCAAACAACACGGCCTTCGACTTTGATCCCGTCGAGCAAAAGGCCTCCAACGCACAGAGCCACTCNCTCGACAGCCAAAACGCCGATACGATCCAGAAGCTGCACAAGGCCCTGCGCGCCCACGCCGACGAACACTACCCAGCTGCCACTGTCGGCGTCTTCCCCGCCGACAACGACTCCAAGATTGCCCTCGTCCTCGTCAGCAATAAGTACAGCCCCAACAACTTCTGGTATGCTCCTCTAGATGCCTTTCTCTCATGGAGCACAAGACTAACACAGACACACCAGNNGAATGGCCGCTGGCGCGCACACTACCTCTTCTCTCCCTCCAACAACTCCCTCTCCGGCGCCATCAACATCGACGTGCACTACTACGAAGACGGCAACGTGCGTCTCCAAACCTCCAAGCCCGTCTCTGTCTCCTCCGCCACTGATGCAGTCCGCGAGATCGCAAAGCTGGAGAAGCAGTACCAGACAGAAGTCAACCAGGCTTTCACAAAACTCAACGAGGGTGCCTTCAAGGGCTTGCGAAGGCAATTGCCCGTTACCCGCCAAAAGGTCGAGTGGGAGAAAATTAGTGGTTACAGGGTGAGTTTGAAACATAGAATGTGCATATCGAGTTGTGAGTATTATAGCTGACATGTGCACAACAGNCTTGGCCAGGATATCGGCGGTGGAAGATCGAGATAGAAGACAGAAAAATCGTAGCCATATTTCCAGTTCGAGAATCGTCATACCCATCTGCATGTGTCCCGTCGAGCAGGAACCCGTGTTGGAAGCCCAACTTCTCTCGTGCCAAAGCTCCCGTACATGCAGTCAACCTCACAAGTTGGAGCCTGATGTCAACACGTATACTGAGAATAGTTGAGAGGAAGATGACTATCCAGGCAAGCGCTATACTCCCTAAAATGAAAGTTCTTCTCTGACTTGGAAATCGCTATAACATGCACTCTCAGTTCTGACCGTGGCCAACTTTCCAAAAGATCCAAGCCTTCACCGCTCGCAGCATCGTGGCATCCTGGAGACGGGTTCATGCAGCTTTCCGCTGCCTGACGCCAACAGACGCCAACGGCAACGTGCTCCCAAGCTCTCAGGCCAACCTACGAAGCTGCAAGTTTGCAGCTTTGGAGCTGTTCGTATACTGTCATAGCTTCTTGCGAGAAGTTTGAATCTGGAGCCTGTCACCTACGACTGGCGAACAGTTGCGAAGAAGAAAATCATCCAGGCAATTTCTACAGACCCTTGAAATGAGACTGATTCCCTGACTGAGACTGCTACTCCAACTTTTATCATTTAGAATTGTGCCCACTTCGAGAAATTCATATCATGGAAACCTGGATATATGCAGCAGCACGGCACAACTACCTTACAGCGTGAAGTATCTCTGTCGCTGGTCCACAACGAGTTTCAAGGTGGCCAGGTGGCTTGTCTTTGTTCCACAAGAATATCGGAGAGTATGGAGAGAATTTGTATATTGAGCAACTGCAACGTGTATGGTCTGCCATGCCATCTTGTTGCCCCAGGCTGTAGGCTCCCAGCTACCTCGTGCTCCAAGTGTTCCCCACCACTGCACAGCATACTTTTGGCACCAACAACAAGCAGCCTTCACACGCTTCCAACATCAATATCCAGGAAGGTTAGCTTGCTACCAGATCAGCTCTCACCAGCCCTAGTTGACTAGCGCTTCATCTACCAACGCTCAACCACCTGTGACCGCTGTTCATACCGACATGAAGGATAATTTCATTAAATAAGACATCATCCGCCAGATGTCTACTCAAATTATTGTAGGCTGTTGTCTAGAGCTTGTGTACAGTTCTATCATATATGAAAGGATGCTGGAGTCGACACTGGAAGCTACATTGCCTGGTCCTTAGACACCACGACATAATTGCCGATAATTATGTCCGCACCATTGACTTCTACCAACTTGATCCGTAGTTTTACAATGCCTTCGTCGAGTTGTAGAGTCTGGCCTTGGTTCCTTGGATCCTAGGCAACAACCTCGTTTTTGGGTGTCATCCGCACAGCCAATGGTGTGGAAATGGCAGACTGGCCATTGCTCGTCGTTGTTGAACTTCACGACTGGCAAGGTGGTGGATTTTTCCGCAAACAACAAGGAGAAGTCTGGTTTGGAGTGTAAGTGTGTTCCCTGTGAGGCGCGGCACGGCCATGACCTTCCACCCAGGTCTTGCCCTCGGGTCTTCTGGCCCTGCTTTTGCGAGTGTCTTCTGCACCCCAAGCCACTAATTCCGCTGATTCTACATCCGCCTATCTAGAACTTGGACGCTCGACTTTGTTCAATGACTTCTCCTAAGGCAACTCAGTCCAGGAAGAGATGCGGGATCCTTCCAAGCATAACCAGGAACACATTCCCGGCCCACACGGCTTGAGCCGCCTCTCTGTCGAGGAAGCAAGACACGCCATCCGCGTGTTCCAAGACAAGTCGAAGAATGCTGCTATCATGTGAGCAAGTACTCCGTGAATGCCAAGCTTCACAACACGGCCATGCGCGGCCATAAGAGGTCAGTGGTAAAGCTGAACATCTGGCAGAAAGTGGAAGACATTGTTGCAAGTCTTTCCGTCTTTTGCTTCAATTGTATATATAAAGATGAACACGCTTTGTTTGGCATTCTTCAGCTTGACTGTCTTCACGACCGGTTGAGGAAAGTTCAAGTACGGCAGCCGCCTTCTGCTCGCTTGGGACTTTGACAGAGCACTCTCTTTCACTGTAACTGGTTTTGCCTCTGCCCATCCAGAACGTTAATCTCTGGACGTCGGGAAGGTTCAAACTATTCCATGAAGCAGAGAAAATTCATAGTCCTGGTTCCATTTCAAGCATAAGACTTCCTTCTACCTTTTGTTCTTGATTTTGGTTTTATATATACAGATGAGGCCACTGGGCTTCGGCACTGCAGTAACTAAGCGCATCGATGCATTATCATTGGTTGAGAACAGAATTCGAGGTTGAAAGTGGGCTTGTCTGTTGTTTTCCTTGCAGTCCTACACAACGCGACTGGTCCTCCCTCTGCCTACTCAGCGCATCCATCTCTGGGGGCCGGGCCATGATACCTATGCAGCCAGTTTTCAGCTCGTCGATCAAAGTCGTCGCTGTCGAAGAGACCCCAAGGCTGCGACTTGACTTTCACGTGCTCAGGACCAGGCCAGGCAAGGCTCGTCTCTGGGTCACCTGAAGTTGAAGACCATCCATCCTGTGCTCCTCTAATCACAGGCGTCTATTGTGCTCCAGGTCGTTCTCCCTGCTGCCACCCCAACCGGTCTCGCGCATCTGCTCATGTAGTCAGTGCTTTGGACATCGTTTAGCATCTTCCATCAAGCAGAAAGACATGACACAGATATGCGTGTTGTCTCAAGCATACGACTTGTCTTCTGCCCTTGATCCGTGGTTGTGCAACACGAAGATGAGTACGCCACAATTTGATCCGGATATCTTCAGATATACATTCTTCGCTGTTCGAAGATGGACCAAAGGGACGAGCGTCACATGTCAAGACAATTACGCGCATGTTGTCTCGAGGGTTGAAGGTCGAAGCACGTTCGATGATTCCATCGATCTCGAGGGCCGATTCATCGGACTTTCAACAAAGAGATTTCCAGGTCAGAGAGAGTCAATTCGATCAAGCCCACGATAGGCTCCTTAGCTCTGTGCTCGGCATGTTCGCGCAATAATATCTCGAGGAAGTCTTTCGTGCCTGTCAAAGCAGGTTTATGTCGTGGAGATGCCGACAAACCCAGGTCACGAAGTTGACAAACGACAAGAAGGCCTTTCAGGGACAGCTTGCAGCAAGAGGTGAGGAGATTCGTTGGCAATTGTCTTCTATCATACTGTAACAAGTACGGCACGCACAAAGAGGAGGAATGCTGGATTTTCCATCCGGAGCTCCGCAAAAACAATGATAAGTCTTGCCCAAGCCTGGTGCAAGCCTGGTAGACGGCACGCCACTCAGCTCCGGTGACCACCCCACTCTCGATGCTCTGGAGAGAGCCACGGTTCTATCGTCGATGCTGAATCATGTGTCTGATGTAGATGCCTCGATTTCTCACAGCCTAAGTCCACCATATCTATCTCTTGGCCCTGGGCGCAGCGATCGTTGACCTCGATCAAAGCTAAGAAATTTTGTACACAACATTAGCAGCGCTCCAACGGCTCCACAATCGACGGGATGTCTGCAGAGGTCTCCAGACACCTCATCCTGAGCTTGGACTGGTCTTGAACCTATGCCACTCTCTCAAGGATTGGCGCTGGTCTATATATATAAGGGTGTCAAAGTGTTCTACCCTGCCGAAAGCTTCTGTTCCAGCTCGGCACTCGTTGTTGGCAGCAAGAAGTTGAGCATCTACAAGAAGCCTTGCACCAGCGCCCTTCCGACCTGTTTCGCCCTCTCCTCGGTGAGCAGCTTCAGGTCGTCAGCAAAGAGTTTGGACGCTGCTACAGAGAACGCTGTTGCACAGAACGCGAAGAAACCAAACCCCGTCTGGCGATGCGTGTACAGTGGTGGGAAGAGATCGACATGACTGGCTCACAAGACAAGACCTTCATACACCTTGAAGAAGAGTCGGACAAGCCAAAGCCGCAACCACAATGCAGCATTTGCATGGGTAAGAGTTTTGAGATTAGCGAACCAGATCTGTCTCCAAATCCTCGATGCACAATTCATAGATCTTTCCCCAGTTTGTTCCCGGCCTGGTTGCAGCCCAAGAAGTACACCAGTACTGGCACGGTCTCAGGTCATCGGCCATCCAAAAGGCCGATAGTCTCCTGATAAATCGTCAGGTTGATGTCAGAAGCACACACATTGGCAAGAATCCGAATGACAATTTGACTGGAGTGGAGCTTCGTAGAGCTCTCGAGAGTAATGATGACAAGATTCTTCGCAGAGTCTTTGACTATGGAGCACAAAGCATGGACGGCAGCGCACCATACTGATATGCTCGTCGCAAGGGTCTCTGGGCAATGGTAAACATGCTTGGTGAGCCCAGCGTTCTTCTGACCTTGTCTGCCAATGTTCATGGTTGATCAGACCTGTATGCCACTCTTCCTGGTCTCTCTGAAAATTTCCTCACAATCAAACCATAATACCATGGAGCATCTTGAGAGGTCGTCATGAGCCTCGTTTTGAGCTCGAATGAGTCCTTAATCCTTGTCTCACCTATGTATGGAGATGTCAAGTCTTTCTACCCAGCCCAAAAGCTACTCTTCTTGCTCGACAGTCGTGATAGATTAACGCATGCCTGGGTCCAAGTCTATCGCTCGCCCAGACCTGGCTTGCTCACTCGGATTCGTTGCCTCAGCTCTTCCTGCTGCTGGCCCTTCGTCTGCAGCTCCTATCACGGCTATGCTCGCGCATCAACCGGTCAATTACATGACTGCCACCAACCAGAAAGCTGTTGCTCTTAATCAGCGTGTTGGATGGGAGTCTGGCCCACTCTCACCTCTCGGCACCACTCCTTCCCCTCCACCTGGGCTTGTTACTCCCCCATCCCCTGCAGCTCTCCAAGACTCGATTGCCAGAAAAACACCCTCGTCCAGCCCTACGTTGGGTAGGCTACATGGTATTCGCAATCTCGCGAGCCGTCATGGAAGAGAGACTTGAGTGGGCCTGCTCAGGCATCACATCGATGGGCTCTCGGGCAATCCAACCCCAATAGAAACTGCCAGACATCTTCGCCTCCTGATTTCCGTCTTGAGATGGTACCGCAGTCAGCTAGAGGAGGGAGATGAGATGTATGCGACTGATAATGACCTGAACGACCTGAAGCGCTTGCTAGACACCGCCAGAGCCTTGCGGGCATGAGCAACATCAACCCTCGAAAAAGTGTGTTTGCGCGGGAAGACTGAACGACACGAAGCACAAGAAGGAAAGAAGGGGAAGCTATTGATTCGAGAGTGGATGTTGGAAGGACGATAGAGTCAGGGAGGTCTCGCAAAGAGTGTTGATTTGCTGATTTGCTCTTTATGCCTTCGCAGTTCTCGCATTTAGGCAGGGGCTATTGGCAGAAAGACGTTAATTCAAGCGAGATTGTTCCTCTATTGTAAGCACTCGTCTCGGAGGGCCACCACGACTTCCATCTCCAGGCATGATTGGTGTAGCACTCTCTGACCACCTCCACTTCGCCTTTTGCTCTGCTGGAGCCACTCCCTCGAAACTGTCAGCTACATAACGACCTAGGATAGGCAAGAACTTGAATGCNNACTGGTACTGATCAGCGAAGGTCTCGGTCGCAGGAAAAACGGCGTTGACTTACTGTCCACTGCCTCCAGTAGCCAAGAACAAATTTGTGTACTCAGGATGATAGTCAACAATGAAGTCACCCTTGGGCGTATCTGTGTACCAGCAAAGCTTCGTCTTCGAGAACGGAAGGTCCTTGAACTTTGGTAAGAAGAGTGTAAGACCATCTCTCAAGGCTTGTTCTGCATCGGCAGGCAGGTAGTCAGCCTGCGAGGACAGGTTCGGTGCCGAGTATCGAGTATGGTCTGAGTTATGAATGGTTTCGAAGCCATATCCATGTCTTGCCATCTTCAGGATATTGTCGTCAGGGGTGGNGGGAAAGGCAAACCAGCCAGTACTTAGGTTGATCATGACTGGGTTCCCGCGCATCTCTTCTGCCTCTTCGAGACTTAATTGCACATACCCGACAGGTTGGCCAGTAGAGATAAATCGGTTTCCAGCCTCGATGAGATGTGGTGTCCAAGCTCCGGTAGCCATGATGACTGTATCAGCCTCCAAAACTTCTCCATTCGCTGTTCGTACTCCGGTGATTGTTTTCCCATCGTCACTGTCGGCTGTGACAAGTCCGGTGACAGTGCTATCCTCGCCAACCAGAAATGTGACTCCAGCATCTTCACACAAGCTAGCTAGGTGTTCGATGCTCTTTCCAGCATCAACCCATCCAGCATCCAGATTGCAGTAGCCACTAGTCTGTGACAAGTCGCCATGGATACCAGGATATCTCTCGCTCGCTTCTCTGCCGGTATACGCCCACAGATTGACCTCAGCACCAATATTTTCGAGATTCACCTTCGCTTCTTTGAGATAAGCATTGCCAAAGTCGATTCCGGATTGAGCGCAAAGCAGACCGCTGCGGTGGAAGAATGGCGAGAAGTCCTTTCGCCACCCGGCTAGGGCTTCCATGCCCATTCTAGCATAGAACGCGTCTGCATAATCTGGTCTGACAATACGAGATATGTCGACTGAAGAGCCATCGGGGACTGGTGGGCGATGACGATCGAGGACGAGAACGTTACTGTATCCGCGACGGCTGAGCTCCAAAGCTGTCGAAAGACCAAAGACGCCGGCTCCGACAATGAGGATCTTTTTTCTTTGTTCATTTTTATCTTTGTTATTGGTCCACTAGCCAGATGATGTCGGATAGAAGATGTGCAAGATAAACAGTCGACGTGTTGAGAGTTTACTGGAATGTTTTCGGGGACTTGTCATGATTAGGGCGTGAGGTGTGGCGTGAGGTGTGGGGTCGGCTTGAAGCCCGTCTCCGCGCCCATATGTCAACATCACTCCATGACAGAAAAAGAGGAATGTGATATCCTATCGAAATGCTAGATACAAACCAAGATCTAAGTCTGTCTATGAGGAGAACTCAAATAGATACCTCTCTGTGCACAAGGCTTTTGACTATTCATTATATTGCATCTTCAAAGACATGTTCAGACAACTCAAATATCTCGAGATGTTATGCTCGATGCTGTTCCTCGCAGTTTGAAGCAAGTCAGTGGTTCATACAAATGTAAGATGCACTGAGAGAAAGTATGCATGGCCATGGAGAACTGTCGAGTTACCTTCTCTCTATGGACATTCTCGAGACTATGAAGGTACTGTGCATCTCGATGGCGATGCACTGACAAGTTGAGGTGTGCAAAACGTCCTATCTGTGATAATCCAGGTTCCAGTTTACATGGTCTCTTCTCTCCTAGCGTAACTGACACCGATGTTACAAGCTTTAGAAACGCACAATTGTTTCGATGCTCTCGAAGTCTCCATGGAGAGATTCTGAAATAGCATATCTCGACCGTGTTGTCCTAATTTTTGAGGATGCTGTGAGATGAGATTGTTCGGTATCTTTAGATGGATTGAGAAGGGAGTCAGCATAGTTGCCCCTGATTAGGTTCCTGGTAGACTCGGATGCAAGGGCTTGTTGATGAGAAAGACGAACGAGGCCCTTCGACTCGGCTGACAGTAGTTTCTCTGCATCCTTCTGCTTTACATCAAGCTCTGTGAGTCATCGGTATGGTCATGACAGAGGAGATACATGCTTCCAAGGGTGTACATCTCAGGAGCACTGGGTTTGTTCTGACTGTGTGATACCGAACAGAGTATATTACAAATGCGACTGTTGCTGGACAAGATACTTGATCACTTTCTCGAGCAAACGAAACAATCGGACTTTGTTAAAACGCGGCCCCTGCACCCTCTC
The DNA here is from genome assembly GCA_903819635.1 of Aureobasidium vineae. Lineage (NCBI taxonomy): Eukaryota > Fungi > Ascomycota > Dothideomycetes > Dothideales > Saccotheciaceae > Aureobasidium > Aureobasidium vineae. The sequence continues at coordinate 312,608 of CAIJEN010000006.1, forward strand.
ATCGCAGCGCGTCGTCACAACCTTCACTGCTTCGCGTCTCTACAACATCCGCAAACACCACCATCCCCTACCATCTTCATCACCAACAACAACGTCATCACCATGGCCTCTGTTTTCCGCTGCTCTGTCTGCCTGCAAAATGGCATTGTGAGAGATTTTGCCGCCGTGGGACTCATCAAGTCACACCTCGGTGCCGCCACGGTCCACAACATGGGCCTGTTTGTGTGTCTGCAGCCTGGCTGTACTCTACGCGCCAACAGAGCGTAAGTCCCACTATCAAGCATTGCTAATTGCATAATGCGTGCTCTTGTCCCAATCTGACTTATTGAACAAAGTGATCGCGCCTCAAAGCATCGCGACGCCAATGGCGAGCATGATGCTCTCTGGGCAGGCAGAGGACCTGGTCTTGAGGGCCAACATCGCTACTCAGGTTCAAGCCTGTCTTCTCCCTGCTCCCGCTCCCGCCCCCGCCATTTTCGCCCCTGCTGCTCCCTCGCAGCAACAGGAGGTCAACAGCAGCGACGACGACGACGACGACGACGACGAAGACGACCCTGCCCCTGGGGCCGGCTCCTTCGACGAGCAGCTCTTCGGTGAGGGACCCGGCGGCGACCCCGAACTCGCCATCAAGGTAAACGGTATCCCTTCGAGAAGAGATTCTCGAGGTATTGTTTGAGATTCTCGAGGCAGAGCTCGCTGCCTGTGGAGAGGATCAGCTTCGCTCACAATTTGTGGACCTGGAGGCTTCTTTGCAAGTCTTGAGACAGGCTTGCCTGCTCAGCGAGCTTCTCGCGCTCGTCAAGACTTTGGCGAAGCTTGTTAAGAGCCAGAAGTGTGTGAACATCCTGGTCGTTCTGTAAGAAACCCACTGACCTGCCGAACCCCTAATTGAGTTACAGACATACTACGACAGCTATTAGGAGATCACAAACTCTTTCCTCCTATAGAGCGCCACGACTACGTTTGGAGCCTCTCGCCTTGGAAAGATACAGCGTCGGTCATTTATAGAAATGCAGCAGGTTTTGCGGAGAAACGTCATGTCCACTGAGAGTCATGGAGGAGGGAGAGGAGTACAGTAGAGGGCAGTTCACTTTTCCATTTCACAATCGAATGTTTACCCGTCAAAATCAGCCTTCACTTGTGAGACCATACTGTTCGTGCTTCACTTTCCTGTTCTTGTCACAATTTGAGCGAGGCATTCCAGTCTCAATCCAGCTTCCTTCATGTCACACACGATCCATCAGCTGATTGTAAATTACTTTGTCATCTAGTCCTCTGCGAGCAACCCACGGTCGGATCTCATTGCATATTTGGCCTTTCAGAACCTCACTCCAAAATGTACAGTGCTGGGAAAAATCGTCATCTGTTCCGACTTGCTATAAAAGCAGATGCACACATACAACATCTCCTGACCTTCCACGTCAGAGTTCTAGTTCTCATCCCGATCTTTGTTATCGCTCCACAGAACTTACTGGTTGCTTGTGAGTCTCTCTTCCATTCGCTTTTCATGCTTTGTACGACCGGGTCCACTAACACAACCTCACATTCAACCGTCTCAAACTCACTGAAGTCCGTGATTTCCTTCCTCCGCTCGGCGGCAGAGCGCGAAGCCTCAGGTTTGGGCATAATCAGACTTGTTCTTCTGGAGATTTATGGTTTCGGACAGCGGTCGGTTAATATGCTTCTCTCCTGATTGAGCTTCAGAGGATTGAGAAGGAGGATGGAATGACGACATGATGCGAGATGAATGCTACAAAATAAAGAGGCAGAGAACTTTACATTCTCTCAGATATTCTGCGGCGGACAGAAGGCAAAGAAAATTTGAACCAGGCCAGAGCTACACCAAAACACTCAAAGACTGCTTTGGGCTCATATTCAAGCTTGCGAAAGCTCAAAACTGGTTGTCGTCAATGGCCATAACAGCGAGACTTCTCGCCGCAGAGGAAGCCATCATTGCATCGTTTGTTGTGTGGCAATGACGCTGAGTGATCCATTCCTTTTCTCAGCTGCAGAGTCCATACTTTGCGCTTTCTCCTTTCCTCCTGCCTTCCTCTCTCCATCAGGCAATCTTGCAGTCTGAAGCATTCATTTCATTCCATCATATCGCAATGCACTTGTCGCGATCTTTGAGCGCGGCCAACGACCGTATACGTCAGGCAATCATCGGACAGCCCCAGGGTATATCGCCGCCTCAGGATCATGCCGGCTTCCCTGCATCTCCAGCACCCCATCTGCTATTGACGACTGTGACAGAAGAAACTCACCGAGTAACGTCGGCGAGGACACTCGGAAGCTTCAGATCGTGGAGGAAGGCGGAACTCGTGGTTATGTGGTGCAGGATCTTGCCGAGGAGAATTTCTCCTCTTTCACTGGTCTGCTCAAGCCAATCTGGACTTTGGTAAATCTCCAAGATCTTTGATGTAGGCTCGACTGAATCTTTACAAGCTTGACTTCTACCTGCACCCTGCCCTCGAACTACCAGCTGGATACAAGCAATCGCCGGACCCCAGATAACAACTTGAGAATCTCTTCATTCACGGTAAGTAAACACGACGAGGTTACCCAACAAGAACGACTCTCGAGCTTCACTTGCGGGTTTACCGTCTCATTCTCAACATTGCTCCTTCAGTAAATTCATTGGCAACAGGCTGCTCTGAGCACGATCTACTTCTGCACCATGTCTACTACCAGTCCTTCCAATGCTCAGGCCACGATCGAAGAGGTCATCAGAAGAATGAGCGAAAAGCGCTCCAAGCTCGTGAACAAGGCTGTCTGTTAACCAGGATCCACCTGCCGGCACCGTCGCGACCCGGGTCGACGACTCAATCTCCCCTTGTTCTCGCTTCGTAAACCCGTGATGTTGAGTCCCATTGTTGACGGAAGCATCACACATCCAAACCACTGTAACGACATCTGCAGAAGCCAGATGCTGTTGTACTCGGGTCGCTGCAGTCTCCCTTGTTTGCGGAAGCCCTGCAGCAACAAACCCAATGTAACAACATTGAGAGGAGCGAAGTTTGCTCGTCGTTGTGCCCAGGCTGCTTTATCACTTCCGCCCGTGTGCCGGGGTATCCGAATCCATCTCCATTGTCTACGGACGCATCGCAGAGACAAAGCCACCGTGACGACATCGACAGAATTCAAATTTCTTTCCTCATTGTACCCAGCTCTCCTTGTCATTCTCGAATCTCGCTCGCATCCGCAAAAGCTCAATACATCTCCAGTTTTCCCGGAAGTCTAGCAGAGACAAACTCACGATACGGAGATCGACATGAGCGGAGGGTGAATTGCATTTTGCCCGGGTCGCTGTGTCACTTTTGCTCACCTTTCGCATGAACAGATGCATCGTCATCGTTTACGGAAGTCCCGCAGAGATAAACCAAGTTCGATGTCAAGGAAGTTGCGACCTGCACACTTAGGGTCCTGTTAACGTACCCAAGCCTCTCCGGCTTGCTTGTCGACGAGCAACTTCTGCATGTCATCGATTTCGGCTGCTTTAGATTTTGCACTTGCAATCTGATGTCGTGAGTGGAGGTCTGGCTCAAGGTTCGTGGTGTGTATCTTAATGGTAACATGGTAGGGAAGTCGAAGAGTCGGTGTGTGCTCAAACTTGTATTGTCTTAGCTACAATCATGATAGAGTCATGTAAGTAATTGCGTTCATGATATCCTCTTTGCAAACTCCATCAAACTCGTAAGTCAGCGAAACCAGCGCTTCTTCCCCTTGAATCGACCGAGAACATGAGCATCCCCTGGTACAATCAAGGCTGGTAAGTGATAGATCCAGTCCTAATAGCATCTCTAGCAGCATTTTTAGCAGCCTTGGAAACAAGATCCTCCTCCGAACCATCAGACTCGAAAGCATCAACAACAGTGGAAGCAAATTGGCGAGCAGGCACCTTTCTCGCAAACATAATGTCGAGTTCGTGATACGTGCGGTTCCAAGTCTCGGGAAGACGGAAGTATGACCACACAAACATGCCAAAGCAAGTGCCGGCCCAGACAAATCCAGTGTAACCCTTGAGATTCCATGCTTCGGGGTTCATCATGTATTGCTGAAGTGTGCCACCAACGAGACCAGTAAGGTTAGAAGCGTCACGAGCAAGGCAGATAGTCTTTTGGCGCAGACGGGTGGATCCCATTTCGGCAGGGAGAGCCCAGCCAAGCTGGCCCGCCGAGAGCTGGAAGATGAATGTCCAGGCAAGAGTGAGGATAGCTTGAGTCATAGCGATTTGGTGGTTGTGTGTCCATTTGTTGAGGATACCGATGATCATGAGAATGACAAACATGCCGCCCATACCCCAGATGTAAATTGTGCGGCGACCGAAGCGAGGCATGAGGATAAGCCAGTTACAGATGCATCCGACAAAGGCGAGAGCGGTGCCGCCAAGAGCAAGAGAGTAGGTTGCAGACGTGCCCATGCCGACCTGAGAGAAGAAGTAGCTCGAGTTGTAGGCGAAGCAAATGCCGCAAAGAATCTGGCCAGCAAAGCACAAACAGGCGATCTCTGTGCGGCGGAGTTCGGTGCCCTTGAAACAATCGAAGTAGCTTGTGCCCACGGAAAGCTCCTTCTCCAGGTTGTCGGTGTAGACGATGGTAGCGAGGGTGTTTTGAGGGTTGACAGCAGATGGATGGGCGCTTGACTGGAGGCGACGAAGAGACGCTTCAGCTTCTGCGTGCTTGCCCACGCGGACAAGATACCAGGGAGATTCGGGCGAGAAGTAGACAAGAGGAATCAGGAAACAGGGCCAAATCCACTGAATGGCAAAGGGAATGCGGTAGCCCCACTCGTCAATGCGTGTCGAAAGACCCTTGAGGATGCCAGCCGAGACTAGTTGACCAAGGATGAAACACATGTTCGTCCAGGATGTAAGGTAGGTACGAAGGGAAGGTGGGAGTACTTCGGAAGCGTAGGCTGGAGAGGTGGTGGCCAGGATACCCCATGGGATGCCGCAAAGGACTTCGCCAACAGCGAGAACGGGCAAGCTGGGCGCAAAGAAGACAATGAAGATGAAGCACATCAGAGCCATGAGCGCGCCCATTGTGACTTTGCGGGATCCATATCGAGAGACAAGAAGACCACTGAGGAGACATCCGATGATTGATCCAGCACCACCGCCTTGGGAGACACCAGCTTGCCAAGCCGCAGTGACNNTATAATCAATTGTTAGAAGCGGTTTCCCGAGTTGGAGCCGTGAGAACATACGTTGATAGCCGACAGGAGTCGAGGGAGTGATTCCAACCCAGTTACCGTATTTGATCAGGAAGGAAGGATAGGCGAAGAAGTTGGAGAGGAGATTGGTGTCATAGCCCTCCATGATGACGCAGCAAGAGTAGCCGAGCGACCAGAGAACAGCAGGTCTGTAGACCTTGATGGCCTCCCAGGTACCCAGTTCATGCTCAATGGCGGTCGATTCGTAGACAGCTTCGGCGAGGCAGCCGGTCTTCTCGCGGTCGAGTTCGTTCATTGTTGGGAGGACCTCCCTGGTCACGGCTTGATCGAGCTTTTCAGCCATCGTGAAGCGATTGGGAAAAGAGTTAGTGAAGACACTACAGTTGTAACAAAGGATGTAGCTGTTGAAGATGAGATTGTTGTTGCGATGAGATGGTATGGATGATCAGCGAGGGTCGTGTGTTAGATATACCCACGCTCGACTGGGTTGTGTGACAAGAGAGGATGTAGTTCAAACGGCAAAGAAGGATCTCAACGTCGCCCACGATTTCTTGGTTTGTCGCAATTGCGAACGGCGGAATTGACTAGCGTGAACTCATTGACACAGCAGATCCGGGGGTCGCAGAGTGTTCGAGAGCGCCGACGACTCTACAAGCAGTCTCGGACCGATTGAGGATCCCGTCAAGACTCAATCCAGGTTCTTGCGGGGTAGAGATCGTGGAGATGGTGCGGGAATATCGTGTTGAGTGGCGTGCAATGCTAATTCGCTGGCGGAATTGGTTTCGCCTCCGTCAACAAGCTGAACATAACGGCCCGTCTAGTTGGGGCATTCACACTATAGGGAAGCGCTATAGGAAATCCGAGTTATGCGTGTTACTGCGAAGCTTTCATTCGCGCCCCCATTGCGGGAACAGAGGTGGGTTTGCGGGGGTAGAGTTGGTGTCCGCTGGCGGTCTTGTATGGCATATGCTATCACCGCTGGCGGCATACCGCATGTTGCTCTCATGACTTTGTTATTGTATTCGCGAAGCTTGTAACTCGGCCCGTGGATTGATTTTGACCGCCGGTAATGGAGATGGTCAATGATTTTGATGGACAATGGATATTTTATGATGAATACAACTCTCGAATTCAAGTCTATTAGGCATCGAGTATTCATGGACAAGAGGGTTCCATTTGCAAATGAACACACGCGGACAATTCACGCGTCTTATTAGACTGTGACATTGAGCAGAGTGCAGTCAGAAATCCTGTAGTACTCATGCCCTCGGTTGTGGTGATAGTTGCACGCTTCTCACAGTCCCAATAGGCAAGCACGCGTTTGCTTTACCACTGAGAATACTCCTTAAGATATGACTTTGTCAATCCCGGGTGAGATAATTGATTTGAGAATCGTGTGGCTGCAATACTGCTGGCACCGCTCACGGACAGGGTTGTACACATAGTAAGCGAGACCGTCGCGAACCCCAGTGCGGACGTTAAATGGCATGGAATAAGTAGAATGTTGGAATATTCCACCAATATCAAGTGGAATATTCCACTCCGTTGGCATGGAATAGAATCGTTAATTTTAGTGGAATATTCCAACATTCCACTCTTTAGTAAGGTTGATATTATTTCTATTGGGTATGTTGATCTTCATATATTATCGCGCTTACATAATCGTGCCAAGCCTGATGATTACTAATCAATAGACAGGGTGACCCCTGACATGGACAGGGTGGCGACAACGACAGCAGCAAAATTGGAATTGGCATCGTTCCACTAGAGAATTGGCATAGAATGGAACATTAGCTTGGAGTGGTGGAATGGAATGGAATGAAGCCGATATTCTACCGATTCCATGTAACGTCCGCTCTGGTCGCGAAACCGCTTCTTATATGTCCATACTAGATGGGTATACATCTGCAAGGGCAGCCAAAACGATATCCAGCATCTGATTGGAGCAATCCAAGTGCAGATCCATGATTGGGTATCACTGATGTGGGCTGAGGATAATGAACGGAAATTTACGGGTATAATTTGAACTGGGATATATCCCCAATGCGAAGATTGGACTTTTTACTACGACACTGTTAATTGCTTAGAACATCTACAACTCCTGCTTCAGCAACGAACTTCGTCCTTGTTTTCCAGCCGAGCTTCTCAGACGAAAGACCTTTGCGGCATGTCTTCCTACATGCGTAGCAATCTTGCCATGGGGAGAAACAGTGCCAATTTTGGAACCAAATAGACGAGCGTCATTGGCTTCNNCAGACCCTTGGCGTAAGGTGTCTCGGTGGAGTTGTACCAATCCAGCTTCCCAAAGATGGCGGCACGCTCTTTNTGCGCTCGAAACATCCAGTATGGCTTTAGCGTCGTCATCGTCCATGCGATTGGCCCAAAGATCGTGAATGTGCCATTGTTGAGCCACTTGCGGTGCTGTGCCACCAACGCCTTCCGACACAAAGATCTCTTCCAGTGAGACCTCCATGTCTACAGCTTCCTTGGCGGCATTGAGGAAGATGACAACCTGGTCGCCATTGGCGAGGGGTCCGCTCCAGATATGAGTCTCGCCAATCCCGAATTGGTCTTTTGTGACGGTTGTGTTGCGAGAGACTCGATGGACAGGACGGCCACGCGGGTCTTGAGAGATGGCTATGATGGCAGGGTTGTTGATGATGGAGAGTGTCTTTGGTGACATGACGCGGAGGTCGTTTCCGAGGAGCATGGGCGATCTCAAGGCAGCCCACATAGAAAAGTGAGCTTTGTNACTGTCCAATGTGTCAGCATAATTACTCGCAGCAAAAGGTGGAGCAAGCCAAACCTCCTCATCTGTCATGCCACCAAGCCCGACCTCGAGCATGTCCAAGTCATTCCAAGCACCGGGCATACCGCGATCAATGTATGGTGCGACTTTGTTCAGGATTGCGAGTACCGAACAGTGAGTGCCTGGCGCAATACAGTAAGGATCTGTGGAAGCACCACATCCGCAAAGCTCATCAGGGCGAGCGAATGAGTCATAGATGTCGCCAGACACGCGCCAGGAATTCGCGATAGAACCGCCCCANNCTGCACGAACAATGTGAGCTGTTGCTATCCTATTCACATCTTCAAGTTGACTTACTGTGTGGACAAAATCTTCTCCCCAGCTGCACAGACTGTACAAGATCGATCTCCTAGTCTTCTTCAAAGCCTTGGCCATTTCATTGTAGCGGTTGAAGGAAATTAGAGGTGTGCCCATACGGCCCATGTGATAGCAGTTGTCNNTGTCGGCACGTTAGCATCCATCTACAATTGTGCTCGAACTCAAACGGTACTTACCATACTTGAGGTAGTCCACGCCCCATGATGCAAAGCTTTCGGCGTCTTGTTCCTCAAAGTCAAGCGATCCGGCTATGGAAGCTATCAGCTTGAAATCTTCGTTTGATCACGAGAGGAGCTCACGATATCTTGCGCAGGTGTACTCTCCTGCTGATGAATACATGCCGAAGAGCAAGCCTTCCTTGTGCAGACTGTCGGAAACAGTCTTCATGCCGTTAGGGAACTTTGACTTGTCAGCGACAAGGTATCCATCCTTGCCGCGCTTTTCGCTCCAGCAATCGTCCAGAACCACGTAATTGTATCCCAGGTCGCGAAGTCCGGTGTCGATTATGATTCTAGATGTACCAAGAAGCAAGTCTTCGGAAACGTCGCATGCAAAGGTATTCCAGTTGTTNNCTGGATATGCGTGTAAGTCAAACTATCTAGAAGATTTGCAGCAAAGGAGCATGTCAATTCATACCCAACCCATCTGGGGAGTCCTAGCCAGGCCATTTTCGACTGCAAGAGCACCTGCAGTGAAAGCCACTACGAAGGTAACCAAGTTTCGGCTCATGTTGACAGTAATGACCTATTTTGGAGTTGTGAATCAGCTTGTTGGACTCGGAAGATGCAGAGGAAAGTTGTAAGGAGGGAATGATTTAAGCCACAAAACTTCAACACGATGACAAGGAAGAATATACATCTCCCATCTATCGATGTCGATGATTGGCTAATGCAGCAGACCGGCGGGGTTGTGCGGATTGGTGGAGCTGACTAGGTCGGCGGATTTGAGCGGTATTGGCGGTATTGGCGGTGTTGGCTGTGGACTCGAGCGGTATTGGCGGAAATGGGCGGAATCAGCAGGGTTGACGGCACAGGCCGAGATGGCGGGATTTACGAAAACGCGACTGACAGAATGAGGATTTTCGGACCGGGAGAAGTGATGATGTTGTGAGATCAAGCAAGCTGTGATGGGGTCGGCGGGAAAGCTTCATGCTTGTTGTGTTCGAAGTGTCGCAAGACTTGATGCGGGATTGAGGTAGAGACTATTACCAGGCATGGAGGCAGTTTCCCCACGGTCCATCCATTCTCCTGCGCAAAGCACGATGAGCGGAGATAAGCATTGCTCGAATCCATTTAGGACAGAATCATAGACTACCAGTCGCTTGTACCGTCTCCATGAGGGCTTGTTTCCACACAAATTAGTCGTGCGTTCTTTGTCCAGAAACCCAATCAGAACTTACTCCATTGAAGTTCTCAAGAAGCAGATCAGTTGTTGTACTTGTTCTTCTCTCGTTGTCCCCGCCCAGCGAAGAACCATGGAGCTACAGCCAAAAGGGCTTCTTTCGCCGGTGGTGTATGTGACTCTCGAAGGAGTGGGCATGAGCGCAATATCCGGGTTGCTTGGTCAGGTCCTCACGGCAGTCCAGCAGAAGAAGGTATGCGCAGACTATGGCTGCGAGGATGAGATAACTGAGTTGACAATCTGACAACAGACAGCGCTCGACTTTGACCATGTCTCTGTGGTGCAATTTATGCTCTTCAGTGCAATCACCACCGCACCAAATTTTCTTTGGCAAAGCTGGATGGAGGAGCAATGGCCTACTATGAAACAAAAGAAAGAGAAGGAAGACACACAAAGATCATGTCGTCAAGAACTCAGTCTTGGACACGTCGTCGTGAAGTTCTTACTGGACCAATCACTCGGATCCATGGTGAACACGATGCTCCACTTTTGCGTTTTGGGGTTTATCAAAGGGCAGAGCTGGCAGCTCATCCTTGAAGATATTCAGATGGTAAGCACACTGATACGACTCACAAGGAGGGTATCTCTGCTGACGAGACGAACAATANNGAATTTCTGGTCTCTGATATTGGCTGGATATCGGCTGTGGCCTTTTGTTTGTCTCTTGAACCTCTTGCTGATTCCTCTGCAATACCGTTCGCTCGTTGGATCGTTGGCTGGGCTGGGATGGGGTGTGTTCTTGAGCTTGCGTTAGATAGCAATCAACTTGCAGTTCACTGGAAATGCCAGATGCAGTGTCCGTCGCGGTAGGCTGTCACAGGCAGGTCAGTCGTATAGAAGGCATGACTCAAGTGTGCGTGGAAGATTTGATCCTTCCGAGGAGCGACCCGCGGACGTCGGTGGCGGGGAAAATGGTCGCGAGTGGGGTAAGGCGAAGTTTATTCCGACGGCAAGTGCAGTCTCGTTCCTGAATCCAACCCACGATTTTTCTCCATTTTCCGCCATGCTCCGCTGATACAGGCGGGAATCACGAATCAGTGGTCGTGTATCAATGCGTGCCCCGACTGCTTGTCACTTTTGTCGGTACGTGAGCTTGAGTGCAGCGTAGAACGTCTGAATTTGTAGCCTGACACGACTTGGCTAGGTCACGGCGGCGCAAATGCGATCGGGACGAGAACCAAGGCCGGCAGACGTGCTCGTTGTGTCGAAAACACAACGTGCCATGTACCACGACTGCTCCTGCCAATCCGAGGCCGCTTCCATACCCTCAACCCATCCCGAGCTCATCACCATCGGGTTCCAGATTGCAGCAGATCACTAGCCCCTTGCTTGAGCAAGGCGAAGGACGCTCACACACGACTGCACTGCCTGCTCAATCTCAGCGGTCTTCTTCTTCTGCCGACTTGTTGGCCACTTCGACATCAAATTCGAATCAACTCTCTGTTTATGAGATTCCGTTCGACCAGTATGGAGCTAGCCATCTAGGCGTTCTTCCACCTTCGGCGGTTTGCAATCACCTCGTCAATCTTTACTTCGACTACATTCATGATCAATTTCATACTCTGTTCCAGAAGCCTGCTTTCATGGCCGATTTGGCCAGTGATAGAGTGCCGACGGTCATCCTACTTGCCATCATCGCACTCTCGGCACGCTTCTCTTCTCATGAGTATTTTCAAGGCTCAAGCCCACGTACCCGCGGCGTACAGTATGCGGGAAGAGCTTCCCAACTACTCGATCCAAGTGATGTCAGTTTGACCTGCATACAAGCATGCGTCCTGCTGGGAGCTTGTCGTATCGTCGAGGGAGACTCTGCTGGAGAGGCAGTCTATTATGGCATGGCCTGCAGGATGGCACAGTTGCTCGACCTGGCACATTGTAACTGTGACAGTCGACTAGAAAGAGAAATCAATGTTCGTGGTATGTTTACCTCTGTCATGACATGTACGCCGGGTAGCACAACAGCATTGCCTTGTTTTCGCTTGAGCCTTCATCTCACGTATTATGGATCTGTTCGCTGACCCACATGAACAGTCTGGCATACGCTCGTTATGATCGACGAATGGTCTTCCTCGGGTGTTGGTGTACCACGACAGATTGCGAACCCCCCAGATCATGTCCCACTGCCAACGGAAGAGATGGCTTTCCTGGGGTTGCGACGACAAGACCCACTCTACGTCCTGAACCCCATCCATCATCCTTTTCAACCCACGTCTTTGCTTGGGCAGATGATCGTGCTCAACGGTATATTTCGCCAGGTCAACAAGTTGAACAGTCAAGTCGCTCAGAGTCAGGATACACCTCCAAACATTACCGCCATTCATGAGTTGACAAACAAGCTCGATATCTGGGAGGCGTCCCTGCCCGACTATATGCGAGACAACAGGTCAAATCTCGCACACTACGCTGCACAAGGTCTTGGCCGCATATTCGTTGCTGTGTATCTTGGGTACTATCACTACGGTCAGCTGCTCATGTACCAATTCCTCCACCATGATGCCAGCGATGATCCGACTATCACCGCCTTCTCTCAAAGATGCAAAGATCATGCTCGAAAGCTGTGTGATATGGTCTACGCCGCCTTGGACACCCCGGGTTGTGATGTCCTATACAACATGGTTGGTCACGTTCTTGTCATCGCCTCTACCGTGCAAATCCACACCCTGCTGTTCTCGTCCCACAGGTCAGAGATCGATGCCGCTCGTAGCCGTCTTGAGCGCAACTATACCATACTTCTTCGTCTGCGCGATCTTTGGCCATCGCTTGACTTTTGTATGATGCGATTGCAGGTTTTCCACAAAGCTTGCGTGACTTCGATGGAGACGTCATTCAGACTTGACGCATGGATGCTGAAGTTCCTGTCGGAGTTTGCAAAACCTGTCAAGGACAAACAGAGTCCAGGTGATGCCGAGGCCAATGGGTGGGCGATAGGTGATATTGCTGTCACTCCAACATCAGACTTTGGCCTGGATTCATTAACGGCAATACTTTTGCTAATCCAGGACTGTGAGCAACATTGAATCATCCTAGACAACGGTAGCATGGTGGAATCGGACGAACAATCGCCCGCTGGTAGAGTTCTGCAAACCAGATCAAAGAGAAATAATTAGTGTAAAGCTCTATGTCTTACACCAACCGAGACTTGCACGCCCCGGAGGTCTTGGGGAGATCATCGAGATCACCAACAGCACTCATTCTAATAAGCCAGATGCAAACTTTGGTAGTTCTCACTCATAGCTGCCAGTATGGCCACTCTACAGTGAGACATCACCAAGCGCGCATGTAAACCTTTGGTCCCGTCGCTTTTCCAGCGACGTGTTGGCAAACGGTAGGGCATGCGGAGTTTCCACCCGTTGCATGAGATTCCATATGTCACCATCAAGATACTGTTCGTTCTACGGCGCATCAGAGCAGCACAGACCTCGACAAGTATCACTAGGAGATCGAGAACGCGTACGCAGTAAGGGGTTCAAGAGGAACGAAAGGGCATGAGGTAGCTGGATGCGGATTGAAAAGGCACAACTGTAGAAACATCCACATTGAATGACAAATCGGCAACACACGTACTGCGTTTGACTCGTTGAGTGGCTTCTGGAAATTCCATCAAGTCGTGTCTCACTCAAGCGCCCTCCCTCCAAGCTATACTTCCCCTGGCACAACGCCCACGACAATCAGTGCCCCCTCTCGACATACCACTGAACCACCCCACAATCAAAGATGGATCTGACTTGGCAAGAGTGGCACGGCACGACAGAGACTGGGCACAGCACCCCTCGACTCGCGCTCAGGACGATGACGTATCAGACGTCGGCGACAGCCCTTTCTGGGCAACTGATGAAGACAACGACGAAGGACAACATGGCGAAGGAGTTAGAGAGCATTAGAAGGGAAACAACTATCAACACGAGCTTGAGCATCAGCGTCAGCATGATGGAGACGATGGGCGCCTATCCATAACTCCTGAAGCCGATTCTCCTCGCCTACCTGCCTCAACACCACTTGATCAACTCTTCAGCGACGTTGAGGCACAGGAACGTGAGGAGCAGCATCTGAAGATGGAAGGCCCTGTGCCCCTTCATGTTCGCCTCCATGACACCAGCAACATGGTGGTCTTTGGCTACAGCGATCCAGGTGGTCCGAGAACAACAAAAGAACACCAATCTCAATCTGCCGAGCAAGAGATCGACAATAATGTCGAAATCCAGGATACCGACACCCTTTCCAGAGACTACGCCTTCGAGATCAACTACATGGTCTGCCACGAATGGGCCGTACGTGCATATCTCAATCGCTTCAATGAGGCTCTGCAACAGATCATTGACACTTGCTCGACATGTACCGAACTTCGGGCTCATAGAGAAGAGTGTGACGATGCTTGGACAAAGGTGAAGCTGGTTTTTGGACCACTCTACCACAGAGAAATGAATGTGCTGTTTGTACAGGGACAAAAAGATACGTCATCAAGACGAGCTTTGAAGATGCCATGACCGTAGAACCACCGATTGATCACCCATTGCCCGAATCTCGGCTGCTAAGAGTCCAGTGTGCGAGTATTTTTTTTTTTGAATCGAGAACAACCTCGAGAAACGTAGTAGCAATCAAATGTGGATAATGATCGTGTCTAATTACTCTACACCCAATCCTATTCCGAAAGAAAAAACGGCTATTTGTCCTCACAGCTTACCGGATCGTTGCGTGCTGCTGCAAAAGGCAGTCAAATAGAAGTATATGCAAATGCTTTGTACGTGTCTGATTACACAAGGATAGAATCGGGCATAGTGTGAAATCTCGACGCAAGGGATCGAACCTCAAAACCAAGCAAGGGATGCCCCACTACATGACTATATAAACCTTACGTGCTCATTACAAAGAGCCTTACAATCCACGATATGTGGACAGAGCAATTCGTTTCGCTCGCCTCGAGAACAACCTGGACATCGTCTGGTGCATGCCGCCGTGTTATATAAAGATTTCACTGCCTCGACACCTAACGTCGCCGGCCTATACGTCGTCTACGAGGTAACGAACGTCAAAGACTATATCTTTCTTCTCAATCTTGCGGGCAGTCGGTCAAATCGAGCTGAATAGCATCAGGTGGAGTACTAGGCGGAGGGGGGAGCGCGTATAATGTTTCAAGACGTCGGCTGTCGTTATAGTTATATCTCTCAAAGGCAGACATGTTGAGGAGTGTATAAATCCTCCATAGTCAATCAGAAAAAGGCCTAAGTCATGAATGAGCCGACAGATGATGCAATATCAATGCCGTTTAGGAGAAACCGATGGAACCTCACTGTCGCCGGCGGGTGGTCCAAGCTTACCGGTCGACGAGGACGAGGACGACAACGACGATGAGGTTTGTCCCACACTCGCGGCTTGCCTATTTCTTAACTTTCTCATGCAGAATGTTCGACCTCTTGACCCTTACCGCTTTCCTCTTCTCACACAACACTACAAGAAGGTACGCGACCCCTACCGCTAACGACGATATGCCTGCTTCTCTTTGACGCACACCATATTTCTCACACTTACTATAGATATATGTACTGACTTTGTAAAGCATTCAGCATGGTCCCCACTACCCGTTCAGCTGCCCGCAAGGCCGCCTCTGTTGACGCCGACCCTGCCTCCTCCCCCACCACTATCACTCCTACCAACACGACCTCTGTCCGCTCAGACAGCACCGCCTCTCCTGCGCCTACCTCTACTGGTCCCCAAGATGAGCTCCAGTCTCGCTCTGCCATGGGAGACTCACGCCCTGAGTGGGCTGTCTCTACCACAAACGCCCCTCGCCCCACCATGGAGGACGACTTCCCTCACGAGATGGATCTTGCCGACTGGCAAAACGCCGTGGAAGATGAGGAGGACCTTCACTACCTCCGTCATGCCCTCAAGGACGTGCCTGCCGAAGAGATTGGCAACATCGACAACTGGGCCGCCCTCAAGAAGGAGGAGAAGGAGCTTCAGGAGCTTCAGGATCATCTCACCCATGTCGCTGCTGCCCCGAGGAGACGAGAAACGATCTGATGTCCCGCAGCAAGACTGGGTAAGTTTCGGTGATGTGTTTCGACGAGACGCTTGACACTGATGTGTATGAAGGGCCTCTACGACTCCTTACGTCCTGCTACCAAGAACGCTTCCCCGCCGGTGATGCTTACAAGTAAGTCTTTCGATGTGGTTCTCTCAAATCTCGATCCTGACCTGTATGAAAAGGACTGATGGCACCAGCACTGCCACTGACGAGGGTGGTGTATCGGTTGAGGCTGAGCGCTAGACTCCCACCATGACCTTCTTATCACATTCATGGTCGACTTCATGCTGCCAAGCTTGAGATATCGACTGGAGCAGAAACATACACCGACAGCATCAGATTTGAGTACTAGATGCTCACATAGAAGCTTGTGGTGTTGAAATAGCCTCGGTGAACAGAGTATCTGGATGGACAAAGTCTCATAATCACGGTCATTTGCGCATCTCTATAGCATACTCGCAACTGGCCCCATCCTTCGAGATGTGCAATATAATCATCTTCTCCATCATATATGTACAAACCACTCGTTCGTGTGAGCTCTCTTGTTGCTCGCACACGTTTGCAACACCTATGGAAAGTCAAAATGTAGTCCAGATATGCTATGGTGTCCAGTGAAAGCTTTAAACCTCTTGATCTCGAAGGATGTGTCAATGGACAGATTGATACAAGCATATCTTTTCGTGTATTTTGATAGCATACTCATAGACATCTGAGTATTTGAAGATATCTAGTAACTCTGTGGTCTCGACTGTACTCTCGTATGATCTGTATGCATCTGTGATATCTACAAGCATGCAGAGACTTCTCTGAATACATGGTCTTTTCCACTGAGAGTTCAGATATGGTGTTGTTTCTACGGACAGAGCACCATTTTGTGCATTTCTATAACAGACTCATACTCGTGTGTCTACTTTTGGGATTGAGAATTGTGTTCTCGGCGGGTGACGACCAGACCGGATTCAGTTATCATCGTCCCTCCGTTTGTTTACATCTGATCTCACTCCAAACAGCCCTGTACAGTCGACAGTCTCTCACTCTGGACTTTCACCAACAGTTCTATCACAACAAAGGTGAGCTTCTTCGGTCCTTTATTTTCCTCTTCTTACCTCTCAACCCGATATCCTACAGCTATCAGCATGTCATCAGATTCGAAAGTTTGCTATGGTACTGTTGACGGCACCCCCAACGCTATCAACCTTGCGCGTCCAGTGCGCTCCGGTAGAAGTTACTCACTCACTGGATCGCGTCCTTCTTTAACCATCAACGAAGGTGTCCGCGAGACCGTCGCAGAAGCACTCGCACACCTGCTTCCCCAAGAACCCGCAATGCCCGTCACTCCCAAAGAAATCATCATGATTGACGACAGCTACGAGGAGGAGAGTCCTCCATGGTCACCTTCCACTCCTGTGGCCTCTCCCACCATTCCCGAGTTTGTTGAGGATGATGCAAGCCCCGGCGCCGAGCTGAGTCTTACTGAGACGCGCAGTCTGGAGGGCTCTCCCATTCTACAGCCATTCAAGCGCAGGGACTACCCCAAGATGCCCATTACGCCTCCCTCGCGCCGTGTACGCCGGATGACTGGTCCTACCACCGGCGTCTCCAAGACTGCCTCGAGGGCTCCCAAGACCACAGCGGCAGCTAAGAGCAAGAAAGGAACTGCCATCACTCTTGCCTTGCAGAAGAGTGCCCCTACATCGACTGCCACTCCAATGGTTCCCAGGTCTGCAATCTTGACTGGACCTTTGTCGCGTCCTGTGTTCCCCTACCCACCACGCGGTGTCAACCCTTACTTTACTTTGCCTGACCCTCGCATCGCATCAGCAGTCCCCGGTCGCCCTATCAATCTCCTCGATGCCTTGTCTCGCAACATCACCGACCCAACCTCCTTCGCCACCGCAATCGATGAAGCCATCGCTATTGCCCGCGAGGTTACACACAAGACCCCCACAACCAACGCCACTACAACAAACGTCACTTCAACCAATTCCACGGACCCCAAACAAACCATCGGAAAGATCCTAGAGGTGGCCCACAACCTTCTCAAACGCCAACGTGTGCTCATCCACGACTACGATATTTTTGACACTCAGACCTACACTCCTGGCATTGAGGATGATACTGGCACAGCTGCACTCAGACAGTTTGTTGATGTGCTTAGGACTGGGCTTTATGAGATGGAGAAGGAGGTTGCTGAGTTGGGTGGTTTGTGAGTTTTGCTGGTCTGGAGGGGATTGAGGAGTGCATGCTAATTTGTGGTTAGGAGAGATGAAGTTTGAGTTTTGGTTAGTGGGAAGGGCGTTGGATGGGGAGATTCCGTTTGCTCGTTATTGATGCAGCAGAGATGATCGAGGAAGTCTGGGAACGGTGAAGCGTCTTGAGATTGATACGACGCATGCGAAAGACTTGGTCATGGAGTTCTTTGTTGCTTTTGCTTTTTGCTTTTGCTTTGTCTACACACAGCCTGAACGAAATCCCGGGCAGCAGACGGTTTTCCTTGTTTTCCTTTTACCGTTGGGTCAAAACTCTAGCTTGTTCTTCCTTGTACTCGATGAATTGCGAAAATTCTACTCTGAGGTCTTGCTCGTTCTGCCAAACTCCCTCGATGCTCATTCTACGTCTCCCCTTCATGTCCCAACTGTTTGCATCAACTATCAACATCATCATCGTGGCACGAAGAAACCATTGCATACAAACTTCTCAAAACGTCAGCCGCATCGCTGACACACGCAATCATGTTACCAGAGATCGATCAGAGAACACTGAGTACACGTGCATCTGCTGGCAGCTCGGTGGATAGGCAATCGCGTATTGAAGACACTCTATTCCCGAACGAGAATCATTAAACTCATACTGCGACGCCTTCTACAATATCAGCATGCCGACAACATATCGAAACAAGCATCTACTGCTTACTGCTTGGAAGCTCTCACAGAGGTAATTTCAACGACAAATGATACTCTGATAGTTGGTTTTGCAGATACGAAAGCAACGGTTGTGCAGAAACTCTTGGTGATTTGCAATTCTGCCAATCTATTGTACGTGAGTAGAAGATTCAAGATGTTGCGAATCCGTTGACATGATACGGGAGACCAACAGTCACCTTTTCCAAATGAGGAAGAGAGCAAGAACGACATCCCAACACTCAAGCACATCTTGCACATCCTTCTTTGAACCAAGGATACCACAAAGTTGTCGACTCGTTCGTCAGCCGCGGATCTCGGTACCGCTGGCAGAGTCTCATGGAACTCTTGGTAAGGGTTTGCGTAGCTTCTTTTGGTCTAGACATGCCAATAGATCTTCTGAAAGACTTGATTGCATCATATCAACTATGGACGTTGGGAGGAGAAAGATAATCATCCAGGCATCAACGCTAGGCTGAGCCGAACATTCCTCCTCGTCAGAGATGTAAGCTGGGTGTGACCACAGATCGACGATCTAGTAATAGTAGCCCATAAATGTCATTGGTAGATGCAACCATAGAGAGAAACGGGTAAAATTTCGGAATGAAGAAAGATATATATTCAAAGCAAGAAAGTAAAAATGGCATTTCCACCACACCTCACTGCACCAAGAAAAAGAACTATACACACATCCCTCTTTATCTCCCTCTCTACGTTCCATTTACTCCTGCCAATACACTAAACACACTGATAATACCAATCATTCTGGTACTTGCACGTTGAGCCAGGCGCACACTCGGTAGGTCCCTCATACCCAATGCCACCACAACGGCCATACTTGGGAACCTGGGTGTAAGCCGGGCTAGGCACAGCGACAGAAGTGATCGCTGTGGTGCCCGTGAAAGTAGCGGTTTCAGAGGTTGGCGAAGCAGGGGCAGAAGTGATGGTTGCAGATGCAGTGACTGTAGCCGAGGCTACGGAAGACGAAATGGCAGATGAAGCGGCGGTCGAAGAAGCCACAATGGTAGATGAGCTAGCGGCAGAGGAAGAAGNACTCGGGAGCAGACTCGCCACTGACCTTGACAGCAGCGACCTTCTTGGCGGCAGCCTCAGCAGNNCAACCATGACAATGGCTTGTGTGTTTCCAGTAGGCAAATCAGGGTGGAAAGAGGCGTCCACTACAAACAAGTTGTCGGTACCATAGACCTTGGTATCAGTATCTACGACCGCTGAACCTCCCTTTCTGCCATCATCTGTTCCCATCTTGGCAGTACCCACAAAGTGACTGCCGGTAGTAAAAGTCTTGATCAGATCAGCACCAGTGACATTAGAGGAAGCAGTAAGTCCAGCATCCAGTGTCAAGGTTGAGTTTCCAGAAGTGGAGAAGGAAATCAAGCGGTCGATGAAAGAGGCAAGGGCTTCCTTATCTTCTGCAGTGGTGAACCATGGCTGAGTGATATATTCAGTTTTCCCTTCTGCGGTAACACCAATCTCGCCGACGGAAGTAAGACCGTGGGTAAGGTAGATCTTCATCTTGATGGTGTCGTTGGAGGGCGAGTTGCAGGTTCCTTGGATAAATCGCTCGATACCATCGCTTCCCTTGACCGACGACCAGAAGTTCAGGCGTTGGCCACCTTGAACAAGCAATCCGCTACCATGAGCAAACGAATCAATGTTCATTTGGGTGGGGTCGGTGAAAGCAGTAGTGGCCGAAGAAGACAATGGAGACTTGGTCTTGAACTTCAAGGTAACGATGGGGTGATCCTTCAGGCCCTTGCCAACAGGGAGATCAATCCACTCAGATTCCTCAGGGAGGCTGACGGCAGTACTACCGCTCTGAACAGTCTTGATCTGATCGGCGGGACCAATACCAGAGTTGATGAGAATACGAGGAGTGCTCAGTGCACCACCGGCAAGAACAACCTTGCCGCCCGTCTTGACTTTGATGATGTTACGGCTGCCATCCGACAGCTCAACCTCAACACCACTGACAAAGGAAGATTCGCGGACAGCGCGAAGGACAGTGCTGTTCAATTGAATGTGGAAGTTCTGCTTTGCCTTGGCAAGAGGGAGATATGTCAACACAGGGCCAGCACGAAGGCCATCTTGAATATTCCAGGGCGGGTGCGAGAAAACATCAGTCTTCTTGTTGGGCTCCTCGAGCGCGTTGACAGAGGACCATCCGTTGGCAGAGAAAAAGGTAGACAGAACACCATAAGCACCTTGATCGTAGCGTTGGCCATCCTTAGAAGGAGAAATAGTACCAGGGTTCCTCTCGTAGAAGCTCTCGGCAGAGGCTGATACATCAGACCACTTCCAACCAGTTGGCCATTTGTCGTCAAAGTCGCGTTCTTGGGGACGAACAAACATCAGAGCGTTGATCATGCTGCTACCTCCGAGCAGACAACCAGCCTGATCGGCAGTGTCAGTGCAGTACTCGTTAGTGACACTCGCAGTAGAGAGGTAGTAGGCCATGGCAGGCACATCGTATTGAGTCACGGTCTCATTCCAGGACTCGACGGCACGACCACCCGATGCATAGGTGGAAGCGTCACCACGCTCAATCAAGAGAACCTCGGCACCAGACTCGGCAAGTCTCTCGGCAACGATAATACCAGCGGGACCAGCACCAGCAATGATGTAGTCGTATGTGGTATTCAATGTGGTGGCAATGGGAGTGGAAGAAGGGTTGGCCTGTCCTGTGGTCGAGTTTGATCCAACAGTGCTGTTACTGGATGTCGTGGGGACGGGGACGACTGCTTCAGTCCAAGAAGCCCAGGTGTCGTAGTCTGCAGATCCAGAGTTGGCAAAGATGACAGCGAATGCACCAAATCCAGAGTGCAAGTTCAAGTCAGTGTCAGCAACTGAGGGCTTTGCAGGTGCGTCTGAAGAGTAAGCCCATCCGAAAGCATTGCCCTTGACGGTGCTAGGGAAACTGTCAGCATCGCCAGTGATGCAGCCACTGCATACAAATGTATAAGAGAAGTGAGTGCTGTTAACAAAGGTACCGTTAGCGATGGGAATGGTGGTAGCGTTTCCAGTGTAAACAGGGGGTGTGGTGTAGCCGGAGGCTTCACGGACGGAAGCCATAACCTCGTCGCCGTTAGGCCATGCAACGACCAGAATGTGGTTCGCCATCTGGGCGGACATGTCAAGACCGGCCCATCCCTGGGTAGTGGGAGCAACAATCTGACCAATAAAGTCCTTGCCCAGAGTCTTGGGTGTAGCAACACCGAATCGTGCACCGGACTCGGAGTCCTGGAAACTCATAAAGTCGATGCCAGTGATGGGGTCATTGTATGCCACGCTTTGGGCAACGGCGCCCAATGCATATGCAAGGGGAAGAAGAGCGGCGAAACGAGCCATGTTGCAAGAAGGTAGAATGAGTCGCGAGGACTGTTTCAAGACTGGTAAAAGAGTGGGAAAATGGACCGTGAAGGCCTGAAGAAGACTTTGAAAAGAGAAACAGATTCCACCGGGGAATTGTTGAAACGAAAGACTGAGCCGTCAAGGCTGGAAGGGAAGAAGAAGGAAAGGAGAGAGGTTGACCTAGGAACGAAACATTGGGCTGCGGACGCATTTTACATCTTATGTATTCACCCATGGCAGAGCCTAGAAAGAGTTTTTGCTTGTAGTAGCAAGCGCCAAGTCGGTAGGTGCATAGCCGTTTGGCAGGGGTATAGCATGTTTCGGAATAGAAGACAGCGGGGCAGGAGGTATGAACAAATGTCGCATGGTTTGATCAGCCCAGTCAACGATGGGGTAGTGACAGAGTTACGTGGTAGAGAGCTGTAGACGACACCAATGAAATTCGACCGATTATGGCCGACTCGAAGAGATCGAGAAATGAGTGTAGCGTCGATGCTGTATGTCAGCAGGTGCGATGACTGGTTATGGTCGAGGTTGTGCAAAGAAGGCACTCTCATCAAGAAGCTACGTTAGCGTGTTAGAAAACAGAGGTAAGCGAGGGGCTGGCATCGGCAAAGAGACGTCTATTAGGCCAAGGTCATCTATACCAGACCTCGAGGGAAGCGACGATGGAGCAAAGGGTCGGATGTGGTGGGCCATGTGTTTGTTTCATATTGCGCCACTGAGCGTAGGGCTGGGCTTGGTTCATGCGGCTCCCGACGCAGCGCCTCTAACCGAGCTGATGATTTTTCGGAGTAAGACCGAGATGAGTGAGTATATCGACGAAGATGCGATAGACAACTAGGCTGCTATGATGGCAGACGGTGGTATAGAGGTGGACTGGTCTATCTTATAGCAAGATGTGGGTCAGATGGTAAGAAAAGTTGAAATGAGCAACCGAAGCCAGCGTAGCGATCGAGTTTCAGCCATGGGTATGCAGAGCCACGAGGGCATCGATGCCGCACGAGCACAAGAAGCGGCGATAGACTTGCATGCATGTTATCAGAGTCAAATACAGGCCATTCTCTGCCTTGTGATAATGACATGTTCGTTGTGACGGTGGCAACGACCGCTTGAGTCGTCCATCGACCTGACAACATATCGTTGAGCATCTCGGGCTATGCGCATCATAAGTGTAACGACGACCTCAAGCTGTACCCGGTGAGATATAAATCAAGTCGCAGATGGTCTCGCTGGTTGGAGGATGTCGTCGAGACATGTTGGTCGTTGGATGAATCAGAGCGATTGCCCTGCCAACGCAGCGGGCGCGAAAGTTCCGCGCACCGCGTCTTCGTAGAGTGCATTCTGACCGCCATCTTCGACATTCACTCGTGCATTCTCTCACCATCACCCTATACAACATCTCCCTGCATAACTACCAAATACATCATACTGCACAAGATAACCATGGCACACGTTCGCAAGCGCCAGTTCCAACCATCGAACCAGTCGTCGATCAAGTCCTTCTTCACACCCGTCGGAACCAGCTCAGCTCCATGCTCAGCAGACGTCGACGACTATGCCCTGCCGCTGAAACCCACCGTACCCGATCATGTGCAGTCTTTGCTCATCAACGTCGGTATGCGCGTCCGCAAGTCGGTGCCTGAAGGATACAAGACGCACAAGTCGCTGCCAGTGCCAACCATCTCATACATGCACCCCGCCAGCATCCCGACACAGGATGAGAACGACCTGCCCGTCAGCAGCGCCCCAGAACTCTACACCAAGCCATCAGAACTCACTCCCTTCTGTGGACTGCACAAGATCGGCGGCATCAGCTCACAACCTACCTCGTCTGCCCCTGGCCTGTCATACACCCAGTCCACCATCGCATCCTCAGTCGACATGCCTCAAACACCACAGACAAACACACGCAAGAGAAGCTACGCAGACGACATGGACGCAGAACTCGATACCTACTTCGACAATGAGCTCGAGCAGAACGACTCGATGCTCGACGATACGACTTCACCCAAGCCAAAGTACCCTCTCAGCCATTCATCCATGCCCAATCTGAGCGCTCAGAGCAGCATCGTCAGCCCCCAAAGCAGACCCAAGGCTCGCATGAAGACTCGCTCGCCCCACAAATTGACTCAAGACTTTTCCGATGAGGATGTCGCTTTCCTCCAGCCCATGGACTGCGAGTAACCATTTTGCTTCGTCTGCATCTGTTTTTGGGAGCGAATATACCCGGCGTGGATATTGGTCTACTGTCTTCGTATCCGCTTTTTTGTTCTCCTGGCCGTTTCTTGTCCCTTTTCTTATCGTGGCTCACGCTTGTCTTGCAGCTCTTGCCTTTCAATCTCACTGTACTTCTAGAGTAGATGAAGCAATTTCAATTTCGTACGTTTCCCAAAAAGGCAACTAGTCGATGACGGAAAGGTGGAGGCGGGCCGAGATGCGGGGAGGCGCCAAGCATCACATGCGACCCTTGAACCTCGGAATGCATCATCAACATCATCAACATCATCAAGGAGCATCGTGCACATGCTGCTGTCTGTCTCACTATCTCTGCTGTTTGACTCTCATACTCACTGTCAACCGCATCGCGTGATGTGAATCTTGATATGGCAGCGCAGTCGACGTTACGGCATGGCCCGGACGAAGCACTCCGGGCACTCTTCAACCGCCTACTCGACCGTCTACGTGGACGACTCCGACGAACACCTCAGGCACTCCGCTTGTTAGCGGCAGTCCTCTTCGCATTCGGTCTGATTGGCGGTGGCGTGGGGTCATATAAGTGGTGGATTGAAACCCGCAAGGAGAAAGAGACAGGGAGACAGCTGCTGCGTCGCAACTCTGGTCTGAGAGCCAAAGACGGCACTCGCACCATCTATGTCGCATACAAATCCTCTACAGCAAAGGTCGTCATCAATCCGACCAAGCCGACTACCTTTGATGCTCACCGACGTCTGTTTTTACAGCCGCCCAGAGCTGTTGGCCTGAGCGACAGCAATCTACCACAAGTCCCTCCCCTCCAAACCAAGCCTGGCCTAAACCTCGCATTCTTGCATCAGTTCCTCAGTCTGATGAACATCCTGATCCCCAGATGGGGTAGTAAAGAGACTGGTCTACTCTTCAGTCACGGTGTCTTCTTGCTTCTACGGACGTACTTGTCCCTCGTTGTCGCCCGTCTAGATGGTGAGATTGTGCGAGACTTGGTGGCCGGCAAAGGCAAGCCCTTCCTCTGGGGCATTGCCAAATGGTGCACCATTGGCGCTTTGGCCAGCTACACCAACAGCATGATCAAGTTCTTGCAATCGAAAGTCTCGATAGCCTTCCGTACTCGTCTGACTCGCTACATCCACGACCTCTACCTCAACGACAACCTCAACTTCTACAAGCTTTCTAACCTCGATGGCGGCATTGGCCATGGGGCTGATCAGTTCGTCACTCAAGACTTGACTCTCTTCTGCGACTCTGCCGCCAGTCTGTACTCGAGTCTTGGGAAACCCTTTGTAGATCTATTGGTCTTCAACTATCAACTATACCGCTCGCTCGGTCCACTGGCCTTGACAGGTCTACTAGCAAACTACTTCGCTACCGCTACATTGTTGAGACGACTGTCGCCTCCTTTCGGCAAGCTAAAGGCTGTAGAAGGCAAGCGGGAAGGTGACTTCCGAGCACTTCATGCTCGCCTCATCGCCAATGCCGAAGAAGTTGCCTTCTATGGCGGCGATCAGATGGAGAAACTGTTCCTGGACAAAGGCTTCCAGGAACTCAAACGATGGATGGAGGGCATCTACAGTCTTAAGATCCGTTACAACATGCTTGAAGATTTCGTGCTCAAGTACTCTTGGAGTGCTTTTGGCTACCTCATCACTTCTCTCCCAGTCTTCCTCCCTGCTTGGGCTGGACTCGCAGAGATTGGCGACAAGAGAGCAGCTCAGCCAGCTTCGGAAGCCGCTCTAATGGCCCAATCGCCAACAGACGAATCAGGCAGCCGCACACAGAATTTCATCACCAACAAGCGCCTCATGCTTTCGCTTGCTGATGCAGGCGGCCGTATGATGTACAGCTTGAAAGACCTGTCGGAGCTGGCAGGCTACACCTCCCGTGTCTATACTTTGATCAGCACTCTCCACCGAGTACACGCCTCTGCATATCATCCACCTCGCAACACATACCCCGAACTCTACTCGCTAGCCGATGTGCAAGGGACCCTGCACAAAGGCTTTTCCGGCGTCCGCTTCGAGAACGCCCCAGTCGTCGCACCCGGCCTCTGGCCACAAGGCGGAGAAGAACTCCTCGACAACCTCAACTTTGTCATCCAGTCCAACCAACACATCCTCGTCATCGGCCCCAATGGCGCAGGTAAAAGTGCCGTTGCCCGTATTCTAGCCGGTCTATGGCCCGTCTACCGCGGTCTAGTCTCTCGNCCCCGAAGCATCGGTCAAGATGGCATCATGTTCCTGCCTCAACGACCCTACCTCTCCCCCGGCACCCTACGCGACCAAATCATCTACCCGCACACCGAATTCGACATGCGCGCCTCCTCACGTGGCGACTCCGAACTCGAGCAAATACTTACCGATGTCCGGCTCGGCTACTTGCCTTCCCGCGAAGGCAGCTTCGACACGCGCAAAACATGGAAAGATGTCCTCAGCGGCGGCGAAAAACAACGCATCAGTTTCGCACGTTTACTTTATCATTCGCCCGCTTTTGCAGTCATTGACGAGGGAACTTCTGCTGTGAGCAGTGATGTGGAAGGATTGCTGTATGAAACTCTGAAGGCTAGGGGAGTGACATTGCTCACCATATCCACTCGCGCAAGTTTGAAAAAATACCATGATTATGTTCTGACCTTGGGGCTGGGAAGCCAAGGCGACGAGTGGGAGATGCAAAAGATAGGCACCGAGAGCGAAAAAGACAGTACAGAAAAAGAAATCGCTGAACTCAAGGAGCGGTTATCTCAAGTCGAAGCATGGAAAGCACGCAAAGCAGAAATCGAGGCCGAGTTGGCTGAGGTGTGGGTGCAAGGTAGTGGTATCTTGGAGACTCCTACGTTCGCGAGTAACGAGCAAGAGTGCAAGCAAGATGCTGGTGCGCGAAATGCTGCAGAAGAGATTGACGTGCTCGCAGAGGAAGAGGGGGAAGAAGTCGCTCTCAGCGAGACGGAGACTGAGAAAGCAGTCAACAGCGATGGCGCAGAGAATGATACAGGTACTGATGGCTACAACACCGACAACACGCAAGACTTGTTTGTCAGTGCTGCTGCCACACCTTTGGAGAGGGCGTCACCGTAGTTTCGCACCACAGAGTCGAGATAGCCGATCATGCACATGATAAAATCGTCATTCTGCCACATTCAAACTCTTTTGGCAAGCACAACGGTAGCCGCTTAGAAAGCCCTGATTCTTTTTCGACTATCACCTTGGATGTCGGGTACGGCAATCACTCTATCGAGTCCTTGATCTTTAACCTTGGATATCGGGTATGCGCAAGCATGACCTCGGTTATATACCAACTAACACCATCGTCAAATTATACCTCTCACGTCTGAATTCCTTGCTGCCTGCAAGTAAATTGCCTAGAAGATTGCAACACGCCACAGTGAACAGAGCATTCCGTGAGGCAGAAGCAAAAGATACGTAATAACCTCCTTTGCCACACTTACACTGCTGCAACCGGTACTTCAAGCCGCCAGCCCAGCAAAAAGGACGTGAAAGTTTGGTTTCCTGATGGTTTTCTCCTTGGTTTCTATCCTTTTGTTTTGTGGCCACTTTCACCACAGATGATGCAAGGTTTCTGAAGTTGGGGGTTTGGGTGTTTGCGAGAAGATCTGTGGTATAGTATCTAGTATGAATCGCATAGACATGAGCAGAAGGTAGAACTTGGTTTGGTGGTATTTGTGAAGACTGAGCAAGCTGAAAAAAGGGCAGAAGAGAGGCACAGTCATCCAAAATGTACACAGACATGGCTAAAGAATGGGAAAGGTGCAAAAGTGTCGAGAACGTGTCGAAACATCTCATGCATCCTAAGCACATCTGCAAGTACATCGAGAGAAGAATTCTTGTAAAGGAATTTTGGCATTGGCGATTCTAAAACTACCAACTTCTTCTGTCGTCGATCGCTCGACCAACTTGATTAGAGTCGCATTACATCTTGTGCACAGAAGAGTTGCGAGACCTAATGGTGTGTTAGCAAGGACCANAATGGCACAATCAAAGCGACTCAAGGTGACTCACCATCTCCTAAACGTCTTGCCCTTGTAATAAAACAAAATACCAAACAAACACCACAAAAGCACCAAACTTCCATTCGTCATAATAGGCGGAATAAAACCACTCTTTTCCACCCACGGCGTGATAAACTTACTAAA
This sequence comes from Aureobasidium vineae, assembly GCA_903819635.1. Taxonomy (NCBI): domain Eukaryota; kingdom Fungi; phylum Ascomycota; class Dothideomycetes; order Dothideales; family Saccotheciaceae; genus Aureobasidium; species Aureobasidium vineae. Next base: position 340,963 of record CAIJEN010000006.1, read on the forward strand.
CCCATAGCCCCAGACATTTTTGTTCACGGTGATGGCCACGAAAAGGGGTCCCGCGACGGGTTTATAGGAGTCGACGGCATAGGTAGAGACAATGGAGGGGATAGAGGCAACTTGCATGCCGGCAGCGCCAAAGGCGATTACGACAATGACTTGCCAGGGCCATTTGCGTTGCATGCCGATGGCGGCAACGATGTTGCCAATGTACATGACAATGACGTAGGGGATCATGGCGATGAGACGCATTTCGGNGCTAAAAATACACACAGAAGATGTTAGTAGTCATCCTCATTGCTTGAGATTGAGATGCAGTTTGCTTACCTCACGGATGCCTCCATTTCGCTTGGTTGCTCTGGCAGCTACCCAATCACTGAGTTTTCCAGAAGTAGCCAGACCAATGATCGCACCGATGAGGATCGCAAAATTGAAAAAGCCAATATCCTCAGAGGAAAAGTTGTAAGGTGGAGCGGCAAAGGCTTGCGCTTGCGTCAAATTCAACGTCAAGAAACTGCTGCAAGACCAACTGCACACAAAAGCAGCAAATTCGACAATGGGGAAGGTAAATAGTTTCCAGGGGAGCCAGAGATCGAGGGCCATGCTCTTGAAGGGGTGAGGGTTGGGTTGCCAGAGCTTCCATTGCGCTTTTGAAGGATAGCCTTTTCCGAGGAAAGGGTCGCGATCTGCGGTTTTTGTTGCGGAGAGGTTGGGCATACCTGAAGGCGAGGAAGAGTCGAGGTGTTGAATTTCAATGTCTTCGACGTGGCCGGAGTTGAGTTTGTCAGGGACGGGAAGGGTGGACTTGCTGTCGTCGTACTTGCGAGGTACCTCAGCGGCGATCTCATGAGGATGAGGGCGATGGTACTTGGTCTCTGGGAAACAGAAGATGACCATGAGCAGCGAGACGGCGACAAGACCGACATTGAGCCACCAGAAAGATCTCCAGCCCAGACGGTCAGACATGACTCCAGAGATGATGGGCCCGACCATCAAACTTCCCATGTACGCAGTCCAATAGACAGTATTCTGGAAGCCACGGTTGTGCAGGAAGAAGACATCCGCAATCACGGCAGGTTGGATGGACTCAGCCGGGCCAGCACCAAGCCCATTCAGCACACAAGCACCCATAAAAGACCCATACGTCTGCGCTCTAGCCCTCCAAATCATACTTGCCAAACAGATCAACTGACTAGCAATATACACCACTCTGCGTCCAAAACTCGAACTCAACGGCACCCACACAAAGTTGCTGAAGCCGAGAATAAGAATCGAGACACCGGTAAACTGCACAGCATCTGCCAAAGAGCAATCGAATTCCTTGATGTAGTAGCCAAACGCAGGTGCCAGCGCCAAGGGACCAAAGCCTTGGGAGAAGGACACAAGACTGCTTGAGGTGATGGCGAGGAACTTCCATTTCGTGGACCAGTTTAAGGGGTCGTGGGGGTCGTCTGAGGGTTGGGGGACGAGTACACCGTTGTGGCCCTTGACGAAATGGTGACTACCGACATCGGTCATGANTCTGATAGGTTCCCTTGTCAGCAAAAGGTCTTTTCGATATACAAGGGAAAGAGGTGAATGTACCTCTGTGCCGGGCAAGATCTCCTTGCCAATCTCGGCCTCGATTTGATGCAACTCTGCATCATCATAGTTCATCTCCATCTTGACTGCAGATGGCTACCTTAGCCCAGTCAACGAAAAGTATGATACCAAGAAGTTTGTGTCAATGGGGTATCCAGGAGGCAGAAGATCGAAGGTCAAAGTCTGTCCAAAAAGAGACAAGCCCCAAGAAAAAGAGTCTGAACCAGAAGGGAGCGATGCAAGATCTTCGAGAGACGCAGCCATCCGAGACTTATGTAGTTCTTGCCCATCCAGCTCCTTCCAACGACAATGGCTCCACACACGCTCCATCGTCCAATCGTCGCTTCACACTCAAACCGGCAGATGCGATCGAAGTCGAAGAAACAAACCCCAGAAAACGCCACCATGCGGGGTCGTCGGCTGGGGACCCCACGTGGGGTGCGACTTGGGACCTCGACTCAAGCATTTCCAAGCCTTTTTGGCTGTCCGACTCTCAAGTTTCCTATCTTTGCCTTCACTTCTTGTGCCGTTTTGTGGTTCTAGCTCTACCGGGTCTGCTCGGCTGGTCGAATAGACTTTTGGAGGCTTCTCGCAGCTCTCGACTGGGTATCTTTTGGACATTTTGATTGATCTCGGATACAGAAGACGGCAGTTGCGCTTAGGGCCAGCAGCGATAGGAAGGCGCGGGGAGTCCGGGGTTGAACGCGCACTTCTTGATTGACTAGACCATTCTCAGGTTAAGCGCCTCTGTACGGCAGTTGCGAATCATGGGATCTGGACTTTGAGCACCTTGGAGGATACGATCGCGAGCTTTAGGACATCTTTAGCTTGAGAACTGGAGGAATGGGATTTGGATGGGTCCCATCTGTGTCCCATAGCTACATGGCACGTGGTTGGTAATGTAGTCAGTAGGGTTTGTGGTCGGCAAGTGAGACTGATGATCATCTCCGTGCGTCTCTCGACAGGTTGATGGATTTCGAGATCGGATTCCTTGAATACGACAATGACGAGCCACACCATGCAATCACGAGATCCTAGCAGTAATAGACATAGTCCCCAACCATCACACAGTATACAGAACTCCTCGCAAAGACCAAATTTACCCAATTGCCAGAAGAAACACCTGGGAAATCTGCAAAAGTTGCCTAGGGGTCACCCTATCAGAAACCCAAACAACGATATCCAAACGCCACAGACATAACTTAGCCACGGCAACGGTTAACATATAACCGCACATAACCGAGGTCATACCTGCCAATTCTCGAATGAAGATACCAGAAACATAGACCAGACTCTTATTCTCCTGCGCAAGAACATGTGATTCGACTGCTATTGTCTTTTGTTAGTCAGTCTTGACCTGTGTTTCCTCATGCATACACGAGCAATGAACACCCACTCTCTGCAGTGTCACCCAGGTAGAAGAAGAAAACAGTGAAAAGCAGAGAAAATCAGAGAGAATGATGCAAGCTAGGAACCAGAGAGGTAGATATATGTTGAGAACTTCGGATTCTTCGTACAATTGCGTGAAGTATATTCTGACACGGAAAAGGTATCGTACACATGAGTCGTCGTTCGAAGCCAGTAGAACCAGAGAAAACAATAAGAGTAAAAGGAGGAATAAAGTATACGCTGCAAGATGGAACAAAGACCTCTCATCATGCTCACCCCTTTTCTAACAACCCAGCATGTTGGTATCCAAACAAACATCCGTTGCATGACTTGACCTTCATAGGCCCAGGAGAGAAATATGCAACCTGCCATGATCGACTGAAACGCCTTCAACACCACGACATGCTCAAACTCCGAGTCATATCGAGTACCCCAAAACAAGAAAAGAGTAAAAAGCACTCATAGGAAAAAAGAACAGAGCTTGGTGGAGTTCAACTGTATTCTTGCGCGTGTTCAAACAATCAAGAGAAATCGTGTGGTTCACCATTCACGTCGGGGTCTTCTGGTCCTTGGTCCTGTTGTTCCGGAGGCGGCTCGATCCCTGCATCGTGGTCTTGAACGGCGGCGATTCTGTGCTGCTCCTGGGTCTGTCTGCTGTCGTCTTCGTCATCGCCCTTCTCTTGCGGGTCATCGCTGGCAGCTTCTTTTTGTACAGCGTCGCTCGGTCCAGACATTGCGATCTTGTCGTCGTCGGGTTTGGTGTTCGCTTCCCAAACATCAGACTGGGATCCTTCGAACCAACCACCTCTTTCCCATTCGCCTTTGACATAGATGTTCTTGTGGCGAACTTGCTTGTCGACGATTCCAGTCATGATCTCTTGTAGTCGAGGGAAAGAGATGGGTTTCAAGATCCAGCCATCAAAGCCAGCGTCGATGTACTGTTGAATCTCTCTCTCGAGCAGCGACGCAGAAACTGCGATGATGGGGATGCGGCCATTGTAAGCTGCTCGAGTCGAGAGTAGATGTGTAGGATGTGATTTCTCGAACGATCGAATAACCTTAGCGGCTGTGAGTCCATCGACAATGGGCATCTAAGAGCAGTTAGCGAAAACAGTCACATTGAAAGGATTTTCAACACAAACCTGCATGTCCATCAAGACAACATCAAACCAGCCGCTCTTGTCTCCGTGGGTGCTGGAACATTCCTCACCGTTGGACGTGAGATATATTTCGTGGCCCATCTTCTCAAGTCGTTTCTTGATGATCCTACTGTTGACCGGATCGTCCTCGGCAACCAATACACGCATGTGATCTGCTGTAGGCGCTTCATCTGTGTTCTCCGGAGGCTCCTGCTGATGGATGCCAAGAACGCGCGATGCTTCTTGTGGCTGATCTTGAGCTGCGGCAGGGACATCATCTGTCTCCTCTGGCACGCGTACAGCTTTGACAGGTCGTCCCTGATCCACGATACTTGATCTACCAGGCGGGTCTTTGATTACTTCAGTAGTCAATTCCTGTGGATTTGTTTCGTGACTCATGGATCGAGGTCGTTGTGTTTGACTGCTGCTTGAAAGTGCTGATGTCGTGTTATGTCGGGATCCCAATGCAGGTCTTTGTAAGCTGCTAGAGCTTTTTCCACGGGAGGGAGCACCCCGCTTATTATCGACTGGTGATGAGATTGCATCAATGAGTCTGTCAGCCTCACTACGGGTTGAGTCTTCGCTCGCGTGACTACGCCCAGATTTCATGCTGGGTAGACTGCGCCTGCTGTGTAAACTCTCGTTGCTCGTCGTGCGAGATAGAGAATGTTCGGTCGAATTACGTCTATGACTTCCACGTTCGACAAGAGTGATCTCGCCCTCATTGCCAGCGCTAATGATTGTGGAGTGTTGAGATCCTTCTGACATGGAGCCTGCGAGCGTTTTCTGTCCATTGGGGGGTAGATCGAAGGGCAGTTGTAAAGTGAAGCGTGAACCCTTGTTCTCAACCGACTTGAGTCGTAGTTGTCCGTTCATGTTTCGAACAATACGCGCGACCACGGCCAGACCGAGGCCTATGGTGCGATTCTCATCTGACCCTGACTCAACTTGCTTGGAATTGAAAGCTGGTTCGTCATCCAACATGTCGTGCACTTCACTCTGCACTTGCTCGAGTTCCCTGAAAAGGCTGTCCAACTTCTTACTGTTCATGCCGCAGCCGGTATCGGTGATAGTGATCTCGACCTCAACATGGTTATCTTCTCTAGAAAGCACGTACATCTCAATGCTAATTCCGCCGCTCTTGGTGTTCTGAATGGCATTGGCTGTAACGTTTGATATAGCTTGACGGACCTTCCTCTGGTCTCCAATGACTGTGGCAGGGAGGCCAGGGTGTTCAACCACGTCGTAGCTGAGATGCTTGCGACGCGCGTCACCAGCAAACTGATCCGTGGCATCCTTCAAAGTAGCAGACAAGTTGAATGGCTCTTCCTTAGTGAGACTGCCGCCTTCTTCGGTCTTGGTGAGGTCCAGTAGATCGTTGATAACGTAGATTAGCGACTTGGACGCAGAATGTGATTTGGACAAATTCTCTCGCGTGTCATCGTCCAGACTGCCCTCCAGAGCTATTTCCAGATAATTGATGATAGCATTGAGTGGTGTTCGAACCTCGTGCGCCGAGTTGGCTAGGAGTAAGCGTGTTAACTGACTGTTTTTCAGTGCAGCCTCCTTTTGCCGCCAGACCTCAATGAATTTGCCGTAGACAAGGCAGAGGACGGCAGCTGTTTCGATCTCCTCCTCGGTCCAGTCGCGACATTTTCCGACGACGGTCTCACTCCAAGTCTTGAAACTTTTTCTCGGCTCAAGATACCCCTCGGTACCTTCTTTTACGAACTTCTCGTAAGGATTGCCTGCCCACTTCACTTCTCGGAGCTGGCCTCTGCGGAAGAAAACAATAAAGTCATTACCTCCGGCGGAAAGGGGAACAACGAGTAGACCAGCAATATGGTGAAAGCCAGGTGGATAGCGTAGATCAGGGAATTCCTCCTTCAAATCTTGTGTGGCAGTGACCGAAGTCAGCTTGCGCATTCTCAGATACTCGAGCATGGCTAAGGCTTCTTGTGTTTCATCGACGTGTCCGAGAACCTTGGTCTCGTCTCTGATGGAAAGCATGCCAAAATCAGCATCGAACAGTTTCAAAAGATCTTCTGATGAAGCAATGATATATCCCGACGGGTTCTTCGACGTCGGCACAGTGTTGATAAGTTTGCGAGCATGAAGGCGTGAGGCATATGAAAGTCGTTCTATGTTTCGAGAAGCAGTCTCGCCAACGAGTCTACACATCTTTCTGATAGGAAAAGACACGCGAGTTCCCCTTGATCCGTAGGCATGGCAAGAGATCAACCNCCAGAGTTCATCAAAGGCATTAATAGAGATGGACATGGATGAACGTACGGCCATGTTGGCCAGATATTTGATGTGAATGGGAGACATGGCTCGGAGGTAGGAGTATGTCATGTCCAGAGGTTTTTCAAGATCTTCGACAGTGCGGCAGACCAGACGAGCAGTTTCGTGTTCGCGATCGTACAGCATGCGGACCTTGTTAACCTTGTAGAGCTCTCTTGCTTGCTTGGGAATGTCGGAAGCAGGGAAGTTCAGTCCTTTGTAGAGATCCTTGGTTGCTCTGGGATCGACCAGCTCAGTCACGACGCGGCCATTCCATGAAGCATCAAACTGGTACACCATGACACGATGAAAGCCGGTGAGCTCTTTCACGACACCAACAAGGATTTTGAGAAACTTGTCCAGGCTGGGAGCGGCTGCAAGCTGCTCTTGAACTTGCGACATGACATTGAAGACTTCCATGGCGGCAGCCTCTCCCTTGCGCTTTCTGGCACTCCGTAGCACTCGTAACGGCTTGCTTGCAATCTCTGTGCTTTCGGCAAATTCATCGGCCGTTGGATTTGAGCTGAGCGTGTCCTCGGGCAGGTCGGGTGTCCCTTCGTTGGCGGGGACTAGAGGATAGACAGGATCGTCTTCAAGTTCGAACTCGCAGATGACAAGACCAGGGTTCTTGTCGGTGATATGCATGGCGCACCACAATTTCTGCAACTTGCGTTGTGGTGTTCGTATTGACATGGTGAAGACTTCGGGGCCGTTCGAACCTACATCAGCCTCTTCGTCCCTAATGAAATCGACGTGATCCAGGAGGTTGTCTGTCTGATCTTCGGATAGAATGTCGGTGAAACTGTCGAGGGCAAACAATTGCTTTGGGGTGTAGCCAATAAGCCTCTTAGAGTTTTCGCTGACGACTCTTACAATTAGCTTTCCCTCGGTTTCTTCTTCAAATGCAATCAGCAATCCAAAACTCTGCACAGCACCGGGGATATGGATAGGTTCGTCTTCGCAGCGCTGTAATGTGTCTCCGTCCCTGCCAGTGATGATAGCGTGACCGCCTTCGGACACTACGTGCTTGAAGCGAGCAGTTATTAGCCCCGTGCCTGTTTCATCCTGACCACCGGTACTCTTTAATGATGGAGCGCGATCTGACGAACGTGGGCGGGTGCTCCGGGAGTCGGTGGAGCGGTTGTCGCTGTCGTTTCTGCTAGAAGCGAGCTCGTTGAACAGTTGTGCCGAATGCCGCTGCTTCTGGTTCGCACTGATTGAAGGTTGGCGCTCTTGCGGTTTGCTTTGGCGACTTTCAGAGGAGCCAGGGGCCCGGTTCTTTGATGTACCGTTATGGCTTTTGTGATCCGAGTCGCTGGTGACAGAAAACCTCCTGCTCTGTTGAGGCGCCTGAGTGAAATAGCCATTGTTGCTGGTGTCGGAGCGATGCGACGGAGTGGCGTTGGGGTCGACGGAGACGACGGAGCGAATGGNGAAGACGCGATCGTGGACGTCTGGGCTCAGCGGATCTAGCGGAGAGCGACAGTTCTGTGCTTGTTCGGCGCCGGGCCACAGATAATTCGAGTATGGGCGAGGTCGCTCTGAGGAGGATCGCGGCTGTGATTCCTGGGAAGAGTCGGAGTGCAACGAGGTGGTGGAGCTGTCTTTTGGACGAGGTCGCTCATCTTCAGACCACATGGTGTTGGGCGGCGGCCTCTGTGGGTATGGCTATGGCGATGGCGAGGAACGTACAAGACGTCCAAGCACGGTAGAGGGTCGTCGCAGTAGGGGCGTAGGTGCACAGGATTCGGGGTGATTGATGTGAATGAATAAATGAACGAATACAAGTCGGTGGAGCGTGGGCGTTGTCGGCGAAGGGGCCAGACCGGGAGTTGAGAATGAGATGGCGGATGCGAGTGACGCCACGTTCGGCCGAGACAGAGGGACGGAGCGACTGCGTGCTCTGAGCGACGGCGACAATGGAAAGACCTGCGACTCGGTCGGCGACGAGATGGTAACTGGGACGTGTGTTCAGGCGAGATGGCAACACTCGAGCGAGGTGCTTGCGAACTTGGACTTGGTTGCGGGTGGCAATGGCGGAGCGGACCAAATCAAGTTGAGCTTGTCGAGCACCCAAGGTTTCCCTTACGAGACGTTCTAGCGGGCTGGGAAGTGCAGAAGTTGCGCCCGATCACAGACTCTCGATCTCGACGCCGCGAACCTGACTCTCACTACGACTGCTTGGTATTGCAAACGTGTACGAAACAACCTACTGCCTCCCTCTCAGAACGAAGGAAGATTCTGGTTGAGCACAGGGCAAACGAGCCATCCACCATCGGTGATCATGTCGTTGCGCAGAATGTATCATTAATGCTTTAATACCCATGCGGAGCTGATCAGCATCGTATCCCGCAATCTGCTCGCCAACCCTCCCCTTGGCGATAATCTTTTTTTGCACGAGGCCGCACGAAGAATAAGTTGGCTATATCAGAGACTGTATCCCAAAGTCTGTTCGGCACATGGCATGCATAGGTAGCATGCCTTAGGGACCATGCTGTGAGCGGCAGAGCCGCATTAAGCCGATCTTGTTGCCATCGACCGTTATGTGAGTAATGCTATGGAAGAATGCACCTACCGTAAACGGTAATCAGCCTGGCCTTTGCATTTAGAATGCTGCTCTCTTAGCCATCCCTATCCATACACAGATAAAATGAAGCTCGGCCTGCGCTCCGCCGGCAGGGGCGGCAACCGTTGCATTCATACATGTGCATTTTTTTTTTTGGCTCCGTGCAGTTGTTCGTTTGGCATAAGGACAACATTGGGTCCCTTGCGACGGCAAGAGGTTGTGTCTTGCAGGTCAAGTATCGTAGGGCTGAGTAGGCAGATCTGCTTGCGAGTCGTGACAAGGCTTGTCCATGCACCGAGTTGAAAGTGTCTACTCGCTCAAGATGTTGGCTAGAGACAGAGAATCTCATCGAACAAAGAACCCGGTACTCGCGGGCAGAAGATGATTTGATGCGCCTGGACATATGAAGTTTCTATGTATAATTCTGGCTGTAATAATGATACCTAACAGAGATATAACAATGAAACGAAGACTCACGTATGCCAAGCTTTGTGTGTCGCTCGTCATGCGACACCGGGGCACTGTGATGGCTAACACCGAGCAGCAGCCTTTACATCCGACCGCCAGCGAGCCATTCAGCACTCTCCATCTCACAACCAACGACAGTCTCTGACCAGACAAAGAACCTACCGACACGTAGCAACCCTCCTCGGCCACACCTTCTCGACAGCCAATTCACCTCCAACCCCTTACCGTCAAACCATAGCCTGTAGCACCTTCACTCCGCCCCGCCGTGCCACCCCGCATCCATACCTAGTCATCCAACCTGAACAGCGGCAACGACCTGATCAGCTTCTCGAAGTCTACGACGCACCTTCCTGTCCAAAGAGAACTACACAGCCACCGCCAACATGAGCAGTCCGAAAAGACGAATCGAGACGGATGTAGGTACATGAACCAGAACAAAGAGCGGAAGTACCATGGGCTGACACCTTCTTCTTCTTGCTGCCTACAGGTCATGAAGTAAGTTAGCGAGTACACAGAGAGCACTTGCTGTCTCATATACTGACTATCAACAGGATGTATGTATAGACGATGCCTCGACTCACCACGTCCATCTCTGACGACTCACCCAGGATGATGAGCGACTACGAGGTTACTCTGGTCAACGACAACAGTAACACCACACTCAGTTGTCTTGCCTTGGTATACTCTGCTGACACATACCGCAGTGTTCGTACCCGACAGCTCGCTGCTTATCCCCTCGTCGTAGAGGTTACTCACACACGCACNAGGCAAGAGTTCTTTGTCCGGTTTAAGGGTCCTGAAGAGAGTAGGCTACACGACTGAAGATGGTGACAACTTGATACTGAAAACTTCCACAGCNNACCCTTCCAAGGCGGTCTCTGGAAGATTCATGTCGAGCTACCCGACCAGTACCCATACAAGAGTCCCAGCATCGGCTTTGTAAACCGCATCTTCCATCCTAACATCGATGAGCTGTAAGATGCATTGCGACATCAGAGAACGAAGATCAGAACTCTGACCACCATTCAGNNATCTGGCAGTGTCTGCCTCGACGTTATCAACCAGACGTGGTCACCAATGTACGAGATGGTGAACATCTTCGAGGTCTTCCTCCCTCAACTGTTGCGCTACCCCAACCCCACGGACCCTCTAAACGGCGAGGCTGCAGCTCTGATGATGCGAGAGCCAAAGAGCTATGAAGCCAAGGTCAAGGGTGAGAACCGTTGTCATGTATTTGACATGCTTTGACACGACTAATTCGCTGTCAGANNATACGTGTCCAAGTACGCATCGAGAGAAGCCGCTGAGGATGCGGGCGAAGACTCGGACGACGATGATGAGATGAGCAGTGTAGGCAGTTTCGACTCGGACGATGACGAGCCCGCGGGCAACATGGATGAGATCTGATGCACGAGTCAAGCAACGATGGGTCGCGAATCATTTTGTCTACACTCTTTACCAGAGCCCGAGACCACAGCATTGCTAGGTAGTCCGGTGGCGCAACATGATGACACAGGTTTGGGGCGCACGGAGGCAACTGGGGACGGCGTTTTTTCTCTCTCATTCTCTTTGCATTCTTATTGCTATCCTGTCCATGAGAACAGACGCTGAATTTTCATATGCATAGGTACTCAAGTACATGTCCAACAATTCCGCATAGGCTTCAAGAAACTTTTGTGCTGAAACCTCAGCGAGCATCTAGATCACATGAGGTGTATGCGTGGGCAAGGCAGGGCTAGGCAAACAACGGTTTAGCGGAATCAAACATGGCTTTTTTCTCCAGATGCGGCCCCACTGTGGGAAGGTTAGGAGGATCTCAGGGCCGAAGAAAAGGAGATTCAACAAGAGTCAAGCATGGGTGGTGGTGTGCGTGCGCAAGGGCAAAGTGAGATATGACCAGATCAACGTAAAGGTCAGCGCAGATGTTTCTCTAAGATCGAGTGGTGGATTTACAGAGTCAAAGATACAGAGTCAAAGATACAGAGTCAAAGATACAGAGGCAAAGATAAGAGAGCGTTGTAAAGTGATTCAGTAGAACAACGGCAAAGATAGACAGAGATAGTGTGTCTGCCGAAGTGGGACATGATGGCGGTGAGATGAATGCAGGAGAGCCAAAAGGATGTCATGTCGGTGGTGCAAAAACGTGCCTTCCGCGTGGCTGGTACGTTGCCTGGTTCTGAGACGACGATGCAATGCAGGTCACGGCGATCGGCCAAGCATGGAAGGATACACTTTGTCTGCCAGTCGTAGAGGGACACACGAGGCACAGCAAGGAATACAACAGTCAACCATAAAGAACGTCTTCAACAACAGTCTCTGAGAAAGTCTCTATTCTTGCAGGGCTGAACAGTTGCAGAGACTGAAAGCGACCGAGTCAGTCGCGGTGCTCAGAGTTTTGGCGGGAGCAACTTTAGCGCGTACCAACGGGAGGGCTCGCCAAGGGATGCAGATGCAGCAATGGGACATGGCCGATTTGGAGTCTTCAGCTTCTCTTTCAGACCATCAAGATAGCACCCATACACACGACACGAGTTATGACCTGAAGCCGCTGCATTTGCTCTCTTTTCTCTACGCAACATCGATAAAATCTCAAAGCCCGCCGTCGCCTTCGCCCACCCGTGACCCGTCGACCGCCGAGTCGACTGCAGAATGGGCAACTCCAGCGGCAAGCCCGTCGTCTTCACTGACGAAGGTAACGACAAATTCCGCCGTCCGCATTTGAGACTGGGCATTGATGTGTAGCANGTAAGCCTCGACCACTTTCGACTGCTCCGTGTCGTCGGCAAGGGCGCCTTTGGCAAGGTCCGCATCGTAGAGCGCAAGGACACTGGCTTGACCTTTGCTCTCAAGTACATTCGCAAAGATGAGGGTACGACCGTCTCTGTCGCTTCGATAAGAGCCCGCCTAACACATCCGCANGTGGTACGCAGCGAGAGCGTGCGCAACATGATTCGAGAACGACGGATGCTGGAACATCTCAACCACCCCTTCCTGTGCAACTTGCGATACTCGTTCCAGGACGTCGAATACCTGTACATTGTCGTCGACCTCATGACGGGCGGTGACCTGCGCTTCCACATCTCGCGCAAGTCCTTCACCGAAGAGGCCGTCCGCTTCTGGATCTCACAACTGGGCTGCGCTCTTCGCTACATCCACAAGCAGAACATTGTCCACCGCGACGTCAAGCCCGACAACGTGCTGCTGGACTCTGACGGCCACGTCCATCTGGCTGACTTTGTACGCCTTGCCCTCGTGATCTTGTCTTTGAGGAACTCTAGCTGACCGTCTGGCAGNAACGTTGCGACAGACCTCACACCTGGCAAGCCCCTGACCAGTCGATCGGGCACATTAGCCTACCTTGCACCCGAAGTATATCGCGGCAAGGGTTATGGAGCCGAATGCGATTGGTGGTCGTTGGGTGTCGTCTTTTATGAATGCATCTACAGCAAGGTATGACGCCCTCTTCCCCACAAGTATTCCAGAGTCAGGCGCTAATGCTCATTCCAGCGACCTTTCGAAGGACACCACCACGACCAACTCATTCAGTCCATCGTCAAGGGCGAGCCGAGCTTCCCCGTGACCAATCCTCCCGTGTCGATGGTGTGCATGCATGCCATCAGCTCGCTGCTTGAAAAAGACAAGCTGCAAAGAATTGGAGCGAGCAGCTGGAACAGTTTTACCGACAACCCTTTCTTCCGTGAGCTCGACTTTGACGCCCTCGAGCGCAAGGAGATTGAGCCCATCTTCAAGCCGTCGAGCGAAAAGACAAACTTCGATGCCACATACGATCTGGAGGAACTGCTACTTGAGGAAGCTCCACTGGAAGCGCGCACAAGGAAACAGAAGCCCCGTCCGGAACTACGAGCCGATGCCACTGAGGCCGAGATACGCGCCGACGAACTTCACCGCATGATCGAAACCATGTTCGAGCCATTCAACTACCTAACTGTCCCCGAAAACAGGTGCGAATCTCCTTCATCAACCGACCACTCTGATCCAACCAGACTGATGCATCCCAGGAATCCCGTCCAACTCGAGGGCGACTCTCCCGTCACCACAAAATCAGATTCTAACGACAACCACACCCAACAAGACCTGCACAAGGTCCGCTCAATACCCACTCCTCACGCCTCTACTCCTCACAACGTCTCGCGTACCCGCTCATCCACACAATCACCCAACGGTTCTCCTCCGCTACCGACCCATCAAAACCAGAACCCCTCACCAGCACAATCCGAATACTTTGCCCAACAACAACAAAGACTTCCTCGTTCTGAGCGCTACGACGGCCCTCCTCCACCAGCTCCCCCTACCTCACACCCGCAACAAGCCATCAACAAGGCTCACCGCCCCCGTGGCAGCACCCGAAGCACCTCTATGAGTGGTGGCGTCCAGGTAGTGCTGAACGAAACCGGCAGCTGGAGTGAAATGGCCAACCAGAGTCAAACCCTCGTCCAGCCCCAAGAAGAGCGCAAACCTGCTGGTATGCTCGGTTTCCTCAGCCGCAAAAAGGGCAGAGACCGAAGCCCCAAGGCCAAGGAGCGCGAACGCGGTGTTCTGGGCAAGGAGGGTGCTAGAGTCGTGGTTGGAAGCTGAGCATGCATTCTGTTTCTATATCCTTCCTCTTCGCTTCACTCGCATCTGTCCTGGAAACTCCAATTTGTCGTTTTATTCCCATTTAATGCGTTTGCGGTCTTGTCTGTCATCCACCGGTTTGTTTTTGCTTATTTCCCTTTTTTCTTCCTTGGAGCAGGCGGTGTGAAGCACAGATGACTGGCGACATGGCGAACTGGTGTTTGATTTTCGTCTCTGGATTCTCAGCCTAGATTGGTTTGTTCTGACGTTTTTTTTCTTTCTGAGGGAAAGAAAGAGCTAGGAATTGTATGCGAAGAGCACAGCAGACTTTTGCACAAGAAAGCAAAAGATGGAACGACTAGCATGTCGACACTGCTTGATGGACTGTTTGCGCAGACTGCATCGCCCTTTCTTTCTCATTACCAGAGAAACGCACATTTTACATACAAAGGGCGGTAGTTGAAGGAAACAGTCTCCCTTTCTCTTTCTCTTCCTCTCTTTCTTTCCTTCCTTCTCCTTCTCTCTCTCTTTCCGCATCTCAGAATCTCATGCATACAGAGGGTTTCTCTCTGTCCTCTGTCCTTTAGCCTTTTGTACAAAACCCCTACCTGAAGAATGCCAATGTATACCTTTCTTGTGCATACCAAACATTTATCTCCGCAACTCCTTTTTGTGAGAGTATCCATCTTTTCCACTTTATCGGTCACAATGATATTGTGTTGTTTAGTCATCGGTTTTGGTCTTGGGTATCTGAAAGAAGGTGTTGCTGGCACTTGATGATAGAGAGAGGGACGTTGAGTGCGACTGCCTCACTTTACTGAATATTGACGAGGTCATGGAAATGCGGTATGTCATGCTGGGGATCTTGCACAAGTGTATGCTTGCGCTAGTTGGAGTGTTTCGGTTGGTGTGGGATCATGGCTACAACACTTTTCCTTCCCTTCTCAAAAACTGTTTTGGCTAGTGATATTGTGTCTAGAATAACGTGCCGGGTTTTCAACAATGATGCTTGGACCTAGGATAACATGATTAGAATACTTCTGGGATGTCCCGACTCGACTCTTGCACTTAGGTCTCTGAAGGGTTCTGGGGATGTGTATGGCGGTATCAAGGCATTGTCCTTTGTATCTTTGATCTGATGGCGACGAAGGGGGAGGTAGCTTGGTCATGCTTCGCTGGCAGATTTTAGGGAGGTTGGCTAAGGTACCTATTGTGTTTGCTTCCTCGTATCTCTTGACTACATCGCTGCTTCTCGTCTCTCTCTGAGCTTCACGTGTATTCTTGATGGTTGTGTTACTCGTTTGCGTTGCTTGTGTGTTGGGGTGCACCGAACACGTTTACTGAATTCTTTTTCTGCTAACGAGGATTTTGATCGGAAGATGATATCGAGTAGCTTTGTGTAATGCTCTTTGCAGCCTGGACGTGTAATTAATCTTCAGTGTTTCTCCTGGCAATTTCTGGGATTCGCTTTTTCGCCATGGAAATGTGCTCGAGACCACAACTGAGCGAATGTTCATTCTTGTACTTACGTTGTGTGAGTATGTTGTGTTTGCGTTGTCATATCTTGGATCGAGATAGACAGACTCATGGGAGCGGCAAAGTGGTGGGCATTAGGTCAGGGGGTAGAGAGAGAGGTTGTTGCCAATTGCCATGCTTGAGTTTGCTAACATTTGTGGTTTTGCAAGGAGAGAAGGAAATAGCAATAAGAAAATCTCGAGGACGAGACGCAGGCGATTTAGCTCTAATGTTGGAAAGAGAGGCATCGGTGCAGATGGCAGAATAAGGGATGAGATGGAGGTGTCATTGTTGGTTCAAGTCGATGCCAGAAGCATGTCTGGCTGAATGTTGCAGAGAATAGTCTTGTTTAGTGGATTTGCTTCCCCTGAGATTTCGAAAACTTGCCTATATCGCACTGTCTATCCCTCGTCCAAACACACAACAAACCAAACCTCCATCTCAACCTGACCACTCGGCAGCGATCATCTCAGCAGCCCTCTCCGCAATCCCATAAATCGCCGTCTGTATATGCGCAGACAACTGTACAGGAATAACACTAGCATCCACAACCCTAATATTCTGTGTACCCCAAACCTTCAACTCAGGGCTAACAACACCACCCTCCTTTTCGGGAAGCATGGCACAAGTGCCCAGAGGATGGTAAATGGTCAATGTATGGTTTAGCGCAAAATCTCTCCATTGCTGATCGGTTTGGATGGCAGAATCAGGCTCGTATTCAGAGGCAATGATGTCGCGCATGGGTGCCGTGGACGCGATCTTGCGGTTTAGTTTTGTGGCGGCGATGGCGGCGGAGAGGTCGTAGGGGTTACTGAGGTATCGGGGGTCGATGATGGGTTTACCGAGGGGGTCGGAGACATTGATGTGTACATTACCACGAGAAAGTGTGTGCATGATGACGCTGAGCAGAGTAAAGTAGTTGGAGCCGTATGCTGAGGGAGTTGGCAGGGNGTAGCCGCCAACACCGGTGTAGCCGTCAGAGAAGATAATCTCGAGTTGAGGGATAGTATGGCTCTTTTTTCCGGTCATGAAGTCTAGCTTGGTCTTATCGATGATGGAGGCTTTGGCGTTGGTGGCTTTGAGAGCGGTGTTGATCAGTGCGGCGGCAGACTCGTTGCCCAGTGCTTGTGGCCAAGTCAGGTAAGCAAATCCAGAGGCGGCATAGTCGTAGCTGGACACATTGTTTGCATTGTAGAGGGCAAGTTGTTCGGCCTTGAAGGTTGCGTTATACTTGAGTTCATCGAAGGACGACATATTCTTCAGTTTGAAGCTGTTTTGAATGCGAATGTGATCTTGCAGGTTCTCACCCACAGTAGGGAGGTCAAGAACGGGCTTGATACCAGCAGCAGTGATGATTGACGAGTTACCAATACCAGAAAGTTCGAGCAGAGCGGGGGACAGGAAAGAGCCGGCGCTCAAGATGACCTCCTTGCGAGCATTGATTTTGATGTTGTTCTTGAGCGTGACGCCAGTGGCAACTACCTGACCATGTTTCTTCTCGGTATTGATCTTGACCACTTGAGCCTCAGTCATGACGTGAAGGTTGTCCCCAGCGATCTTCAGGTATTCGGGGCTGTACGAGCGCGTGTACTTGGCAGTGTCAATGTTGTTGGGCTGGATCGAGACACCGAGAGGATTGCCATCGAGAGATTCCATGTTCTCTGGGAACCCAAGATTTTTCATTGTCGGGATCCATGTGTCTTGATCTTTGGGTTGGATCCTGTTAATTGTGGCATGAATAGGGCCATCAACTCCAACACCCTGATCGATCTCTTGTCCGGGATACACACTCTGGGTGTAGTTCTCGACCTTGAGCATACTTGTGATCATGCTGTCCCAGTTCCATCCGGGGTTTCCGAGATGCTCCCAAGCATCGTACTCAGCCACTGAGGCGCGGTCCCAGCACATTAAGTTCAGGGCAGAGCTTCCACCCAGCACCTTTCCTCGATTTTGCGCCCAAGTGCGGTCACCAGCTGAAGGTTGCGCAACGGTGGTGAAATTGTAGTCGTAGATTCCACCAAGTGTGCTGCCCTTCATACCCGGGACGTAGATACCAGATACATTGCGGCCATCGGGACCGGCTTCAATGACCAGAACTGTGTTGTTGGGCAGATATTGACTCAAGCGACTGGCGACGGCAAGACCGGCAGTACCGCCTCCAACAACGATAAAGTCGTAGGACGGAGTTTTCGCTTGCACGACAGAAAGGGCAGCAAGGGCTGAAACGATAGTCGCCGTAAATACTGAAGGAGCCATGTTGATTCGTTCAACCGAAGACCAGAATTGCGACAAACCTCTATCTCGGATAGACTGTGCTTTTATACAAAGACCTCTCGGATCGGTCTGGTGAGGCAAAGTCCAAGAAAAATCGCCGGCAGTTCAGGTGGAGGTAAGCTAAGGGTTGGGCTAATTGATGAACGTGGGTTAGATGAAGTCCCAAGTGGCCGACTCAGACGGTCTGCATAGCCAAGATCTGTTATTGCATATACATAGAGAGCATACAAAACGCTTCACCGATAGCGGGAAAATCCAGGACCATCGTGCTGATCGCCAGTTTCTGCATATTTTACCACATGACAGGACCAGGACGTCTGGCAAGAAGCACCATAACAGATCGATGGATTGCATAACTGAGATGGAATGAGGCGTCCGACGGACTGTGGGAAAAGCGGACCACAAAATCATGTTCTTGATGACTCTTGCAAGATATGCACCTCGGTCGCTAGATTGTATAGCAAGCACACACGAGTGGCGCTGGATGAGAAGTAGCGAAGGATTGGTTTCATGAAAAGTGGTGGGGATGCAAGGTCGATCAGCATCGGCAATTTCCTTGGCCAGTGCTAGATGACCCTGGCTTCACCAACCTCGACGACCCTCTCTTTCCTCTCTATCGTTGCACACGAAGCTGTTTATGAAGTTCTCGATTTCTACGTTGGCGCATCGAGGTTCTCTGAGGTTTAAGGCACATGAGTATCGCGTATCGTTCACCTCGGGCCGCGTGGGGCTATCGAGTTCCGAATCATCCACCAGATTGCAGGGTTTATCGCCAATAGAGCGAGGTGGAACTTCAAGCGAGCCGTGCGAGTCTCAATGAATGGACCGCTCGTTCGCGGCCCCATCTCTCCAACGCCATGAATCCATGCTTGCTTGGACTCCAATATCCATCCCACCAGCCTGGCCAACCAGAAACCTTTCGCAAGGATAAGCTCCTCGGTCGAGGACAGAACAGAATCCCTTCTGGGTATTCGGCCCAGCCCTCATGGCTGTAGCTCAATATTCAAAGGACACCACGACATACGGTCCGCCGTCAGATATGGCCATTCGCGACTGATCATCCTCGTTTTTCGTTGGCTTGGATGTCCAGATGTCCATTGACAATCCAGCAGTGCTGAGTGAGAACACAATGGTAGTGTTATTCAATCCGGATGAGAGCTAATGCCAGTGTTATACTTTGTATGAAGAGTGGCGAAGATTGATGTGCTACAGGGAAATTACTCAAGATCCTGTGAATTTGTTGTTGCTTATTCACAACATCAGCTGCATACACGCGTCGCTTAGGGCCGGAGCCAGGATGATGGACTGCTCCTAGCAACTATCGTATGTGGGAACACTTGGCCGGAGCCCTTCAGCATTCATGCAGCCAAAAACGTTAAGACCTTGGTAGGTTCTTGTCCAACGGTTTTTGCTCTTGTGCCTAGCTTCTGAGTTCCCGATCATCCTCAAACATGGGAGAACACTCACCCAATGATGACAAAGGTCCCACATTGCTTATCCTTACTTGTGTACTGACCACTCTGGCTATTGTTACAACTACCTTGCGTTGCTGGGTGCGATGGGGATGCCGGCAATTTGGATTCGACGATGGAGCAATAGCTTTGACAACTGTACTTGCGGTAGCTCGTATGTCCATTCAAATCGTCAGCGTCCGGTATGGCAACGGACAGCACCGCGAATTCATCTCCGACCACGAGTATCGGACAATCAATATGCTCACATGGTACACACAAGTCTTGCTCTTCCCGACCATCTGTCTGATGAAGATCTCGATCTGCATTTTGATCTTGCGCATCAAGGACACACGGACGCTCAAATACATCCTAGGCTTCGTCATTACGGGTTTGATCTTGACGAACTTGGAGTGCTTGTTGGTACTGCTGGCGGAATGCTCACCGTTGGAAGCGTACTGGAATGGAACATCTGCAGAACACTGCTGGCCCGCCAAAGTGCGAATCTACAGCATCTACCTCCAAGCATGTTCGTATATTGATGTACTCTCTGCTTCTTACGCTAACTTGTTGTANGCGTACGGCGTGGCGACTGATATAGTCTGTACCATCCTGCCGATCCATGTGGTCTGGAATGTAAAGATACCTCTATCAACAAAAGCTGCGGTCTGTGGACTGATGAGCATGGGCTTGGTGTACGTATCCATCCTGACATGTCACAAGCATAGTGCTGACCGACCTGACCAGNNAGCAACGATATGTTCGACCGTCCGAGCAGCATCTCTTGGAACGACTACGAATGACCTCTCATACGCTTACTGCATTGCCGCAATATGGGCCAAGTACGTATCGTTGCCTAAGATATGACTATCTTGCAGTGGCTTATCTACATCCAGCACCGAGCTGTTCCTGGGCATCATCGCCGCGAACCTCGCCCTATCCCGCTCCATATACAAACACTTCGCCAAGCGCGCGCAAACATTGACATCGAACACCTATGGACCAAGATCAGCACATCTTCGCAACAGCTTTGCGACCCCATCCCGTATGGGCTATGTCAAGTCACCCGAGCCAACATTGACTCTAGAAACCATCGGATCGCCGGGCAGCGAAGCGAGTGGGATACCTTTGCGACCTTACAAGAATGGAGCAACATTTACCAAGTTGGATGATTTTGAGAAGGGGATGAGATGACCACTGAGATCGTCAAAGGAGTAAGGTCGATCAGAGATAACAGAATCACTACAGACATGCTATTAAAGCAAGACTTCCCTACTTGCTCTGAAAGATGTGAGATAACTGCCTTGTATCCTGTCTGGACTGTTTCTTTGGTGGCGAAAGATACGACTAGGCTGTTGGATGGTGATGTTGCGTGTGGTGCCTGTGAAGCTTCTGTATTGCAAAGTTGAATTTCGCAGATGGAACGATGACTGACCACACCAAGCGATTTCGACAATCCCACGATAACACATGCACTTTTTAGTGGCCATGCGACGTACCAAGCACTATAAATCGTTCGTACTCACCATTCTGCTTGGGTAGTTGCTCTTTTAGTCCTGCGAAGACTTGTCTATGGGAGCACCCTGTCATCATACATACAAGTATCAAGATAAGACGGGGAGTTGACTTTGATCTCAAATCAGATGGCCATAGAACCACAATACCATCGCTGAGCTTGCCGCTTGCACTCAGAGGATCACAAGAGTTCCTCCTGCACCAAGACATGATCGTGACCGCTCTTTTTGTGCAGGTTAACCGCAATAGAGAACGTGTCAGTATGTCATGCTAGATCCAATTGATACTAGTGAGAAGGAAGCTAGAGACGAGAGAACATATCCAATTCAGATGTCAGGCATGGTTTACGAGGTAGTTGTATGTAGATGTTTCGTCAACTGCAAGCACGAGAAGTCGCGATACGGGTGATAAACCCGGGCTGGCCAAAAGTCATGGTCGTGGCTGCTTCGCGTTCTCAACCTTATGTGCAAGCTTCGCTTATGCATGCGACTTCATCAAACCTTGTCGCTTTGCCCGTTCAAGAAGTCCAAAAACAAAAGCTGATCACCAACACAAGAGCAGTTGGCCAAAGGGGTTGCATGAGCGCACTCTGCCTCCCGCAACCCGAATGCTCAACTCGACTTCCAGGATGCTCCACGCTGAGGACATGATTCGATAGAGCCACAACATGCCAGCATCGCCTGTCTGTCGTCAAGATAGGCTACGAAAGGGTGGTGTCATCAACGCGCGAGCTATATCTCTCCAAACTAAAGAAACGGCCGACAGGTTTGCCGTCTTCGGCAAGAGACTTTAAGGTAGATTGTTGACATCTTGTGAAGTGCGAATAACGTCGCAACTATCGAAGCACGTCTGACATATTCCTTTGCTCGCTTCGCATCCATCGACATCACAACCTTGATGACTGGAAGAGAGAAGCGGTCAAGCTCATCTGGTCCAAGCATGTAATCGTAACTCATGAGGGACGGTATAACCACTTGGGCACATGTCTGCTTACTGCAACTGCCTTGGGGAACTGGGTTGTCGTCAAGGGTATCACGGGATCTCATTCGAGAGCTCCGACCACGGTATGGCCGACGAGTCCTGTGATCTGTGATAGGATGTTGTCGTCAAACCAGAACAGTGCTGGAGAAGATCCCGCCCCTGATCCTGCCAGCAATAGCTACCCTGCGACGATCAAAAGCGAACTTTACGGCGTACGGACGAACAAAATGTGGCAAGGCACAAGAGACACGAAAGGACGAATCAACCTCCTGACTCACCAAACTCCTTGACACACTTGGCCACCCTCTCAAGCTTTTTGGGGAATCTTTTCTGATGACATTTTACATCTGTAACATGTTCTGTCACTTCGAATCCTTTCGAACATTCGGCCCTCCTGTCTCGCAAGACAAGGCAGTGGTGTGACAAAATAATCAACACGGCGGTTACCCAAATATGGAAGTTGCGCCTTCGCTTGCACCTGCACCGTGCACAGCGCCATGCGGCACGTTGGTGGGACTTGAGCCGTGCGTCTGGGCCACGCTTGGGCCCTCTGTTTCCACCGCGATTGGTCTGAAGTTTGTTCTGCTGCTGCAGACCTGCACATGCAACATTCTCGAACCTGGTTTATGGGTTGGGCTCTGGGTGTCTGCTTGGAAAGGATTGTGATGGGAGCGTTTTCATGATGAAGGCATTGAAAGCAATATCAATCAAAACCGGTGTTCGGTAACCAGGAACCTGGTGTCTCCATTTGGTAAGCACATCGCAGCCGTTCGATGAAACTCCTTCTAGAGATCCAACGTTCCATTGGAAGATTCCCAACTCCCTCGCGACCTACAGCTGTCTGTCTATATCAGGCAGGTGCGAAGAACACGGCTTCACATCTGGAAGCTTTGTGTTTTGGAACTCTTTAAACTTCGTTCAAGGAAAATCTAGGTTTGCGATCTCAAGACGCGAGCGTTTCGGACAACGCCATGACACCGTTCATCGTTCTTGTCTGGAAAGGGCTTCGTAATCACGGCAGTCGATGATGGCAGTCACTGATGCGGAATATTGTGAGTTTGGTTGTGTTGAAAGGTGACTCGTTGAAGAGCATTAGATTTGGATGATTAGATTCGGACCTTTTGAAAGCAAGTAACCCTCCAGATGGCGCCAGCGCTTGAAATGCAAGGACAAAACACATGAGAAACTCTTGTCGACTATACTATGCCATATGTTTGTGTCGCTCGAGGTGAAGTGTTACCGACTCCGAGGCTATCTTGTACTCTCTCCTCGAACGACGTGTCGATCTGAACACTCTGAAGAATACCGCCTTCGTGAAGTTTGCTTGCGCCAGGCACGATTTCCTCCTCACTGTCGGTTCTGGAGAGTCCACCCCAGTTCGAGTCGTCGTTGGAGGCGCCACCGCGAATCGTGATGGTCGTTTTGATGGCTCCTTTGCCGGTGAAATCTTCCAGTGGTGTTGCTCCACTGTTCATGTAGCCGTAACCTCCGAGCTTGTTGCGCTTGGTCGTCCTCGAGTCGCGTGCTGTCGAGCTTGAGATGCCCATGAGACTCATGAGGCGTTGCAGAAGCGGTCTCAAAGTTCCCAAGTTACCGGCAGTGATGCCAATTCCAACTTCGACGGTAGTCCAGATCGCCACATCGGCCGTGCGCCAGAGAAACTCGCCCTTGTATTCTTTGACTGTCCAGACGTAGGGTAAGCGAATAATTGTCGCAGAACTGCCGACCGCAGCGAAACCCAGAATGACCGCCACAATCGCTTTTTGGTGACGATGCATCTGAAGATCCTTGACGATGAAAATTGGCAGGATACCAAAGACCCAATCTGCACACGAGTTGAGAGCAGATACCACGTAACTCGTGTCGGCCATGACGGAAGCGCTCAAACAATGTCCATGGTGATCCGGATTGAGGTCCCACCAGAAGGAGATCGGATGGCACTGGAAAAGAACAATGGCGAAGTATGTGACACCGAGCACTGCGCTGCAGTACATGATAGCCTTGATGATCAAAATATGCCACTTGTTGTTGGCTATCCGTAAGAAGAAGAGACCGATTGAGATTTTCAATATCGATGTCGCCAGTGTATAGAAGAGCTCACAGAGAAACCAGTANNCTGCATTGTTGAGTAAGAAGCTGGCATGCACAAGAGTCAGGTTCAGGCTTACCATCAACCCAATCTGAGCTGTTGCGTCCGTCATTGTCTCACGACGTCTTCCATTTCCATGTGCAAGACTGCCGAGTTGACATATTAGGTAGCCAGTGAAGAGGAGCAAGGTTGCAAGCATGGCTCCATCATCCCAACCGACTTGTTTTAACACCCGAGTTCTGGAGGAAAGTCAGTCATGTTTCTTCGAGGATGAGTGTTGGACTTACTTCACATATACTCGTAACCCTACAGAAACCCAAGAAAGAATAAAGAAAATGACGCATACGACCAGGATCTGGGAAGACCTGTCGTACATCTTGACGCTGGGATAAGTCGAGTATAGTCAAAGAAAGGCCTTGCGTAGATGGTTCACGATAACATAACCTGAAGATGGAACGAAGGGAAAGACTGGCGAAGGATCGTGAATAGAGTTGTAGAGAGGGACTGGGGGAGCCAAAAGTTGAAGGGTCCTACATCCGCAAGCGATAGCCCATCAGTCATATAAAAAGGCAGGATACGTGCCAATCAGTCGGTTACCTACCGAGAGGCGCAGGTGCACATCCAAATGCAAATAGAGAGTGCCGTCTTTGTGGAGCTCACCAAAAGCGTCCATCAATCTGGTCTTTGGCCCCATTGCGCCGGCTAGTCTTGTAAATCACGCTACCATGTCCCGACGGCAAGCCTAAAAGGCTCGTGGCCCTTGCTCGCACCGGTCGGTCACTGGTCTTCGCCAAGCCACACTTCTCACAATTGTTCCTGAAACCAGAATGACACTGAGACTCTGACAGTTGCGAGTATAGACGGGTACGGAAAGTGTTGATGACTCGAGCAGCTTCATCTATTGACGCGATTCGAGATAGCGAGCGAAGTGGGATTTGGCTGTCTCGGGGACCTTTCCGGACCAGCTAGTCTACGACATCTCCACGGTCAATTTGTTCGAGCCTGGAGGATCAGTTATTGTATGAGTGTTTTGATATAAGACTGAGCGACGACCAGGCACTTGCCTACTCTCCCAGGCCTCTTTTGCAAATCTACTTGTTGTCTTGAAGTGATCGAGCACAAGCCTGTCGAGGAGAAATTTGGGCACAGAGATGGATGAGGAGCGCTCGAACCGGCACTTCGAGATGGGGATCTCAACGTCGGGCCAATGGATCACCGTACAAGCAGCGGTTTGCCGGCATGAACGGTTCTTGCTTGAATCGATATACCCACAACTAGCTGCTTTTGTTGACTCTCAAAAGTGTCGTTGCGTTGTCCAAGCTCCAGATCCTCCAGAGTCAACGCAGTCATGTGCTCGTCCGCGTCCGGGCCCCTAATTAATTTACCCGACAAAGTTTGTCACACCCTCGAATCGGCCTCTCTTGCTCTTCCAAGACGACGGCATTGGACGTGGATGACGGCTTCCAAAGAAGAGATATGTGTTACGAGCCGTCGAGATATACACCTTTTTCTTATGAGTACTGCCTTGTTTGCCAAAGGTTCTGGCCATTCTGATAGCTGGAATAGAATGCCAAGGACGGTTACCCTCGGCTGATCGGTGTGCACCTGCTATCTTGCACGGCGACGATATGACTACAATCCCTATCGGATAAGAAGCTATATCACGTATAGCTTCTTGCGCCCTTTCTGTAACCTCATTGATACTCCTCGAGAAAACAATCACATAAAGACATGCTCACGATGGCATCCGTAGACAAGCCCCACGCAGCTCCCCAACCCGCCTACTTACCGACAGCAGGCAGCATCCTGAACGCAAATAAAGACTTCTACGACTCCCTCGCCAACAGCAAATCCAGAATCCTCAAGCAAACCATCGATATCCCACCACGATCAGCCAAAGCCTGGAAAGTGCCTGCTGGAAGCATTGTGCGCTTCTCAACTCCAGAAGGACCCCAAGTCGGTGACTTGAACATCTGGAACCTGTCAAACCCACGCGAGAGGTTTTGGGCAGCTCGAACCAGACAGTTGCAAGCTAGCCATGTTACTGTCTATGATCGTCTTTGGAGTTGCTTGCCGTATCTGAGGCCTATGGTGACGATTATCGCGGACTCGTTGGAGGATTATGGCGTGGACCAGTGGGGTGGCAGGTGTCATGATTTACTGGGGACTCGCTGTGATCCCTATGTGAACACGATGCTCACTGGCGATCAATACGACTATCATTGTCATTCGAACCTGACCAGAGCTGTAGTGCCATATGGACTAACGTAAGCTATCTATCCCGAAGTTTCCCTGACTCCCATTGCTGACTCAGAGGAACAGNNCGAGTTTGACGTCCACGATGTCATCAACATCTTCCAAGTCACCGGACTGAACGCCGAGGGCAAGTACTTCATGGAGCCCAGCCCAGCCAAAAAGACTGATTACCTCGAATTNTTTGCTGAACAGGATGTGTTGATGGCATTATCCGCATGCCCTGGCGGCGATCTCAGTGCTTGGGGCTGGGGTGAGGGCGGCGCTGGGGAGGAAGGAGAAAAGAAGAGCATGTTGGATTGTTGTCGACCTCTCAGAGCTGAAGTGTACAGCTTGGACGACGAGTCATTGTTGAAGGGCTGGACACAATTCGAGCCACCAAAGTACGCTGGACTCCACGGTATGAAGGTACCAATTGGGGAGAACGTATAGTCTCGATCAAGATAGACTCTCGTACTCGAGCATGATTTGGCATTTTCCAGCCACAGCCAGAGCGTCGAGATATGGTTGAGAATTGCTACGATGCTTGGAGACAGCCACAAGAGTGTGCCCTAACCCTAGACTCAAGGGTCGGACTCAGGAGTTTACGTCGTCATTATCGCCGTGCTGATATCTGATGTTGTTGCTTGGCATATTTTCGGCCGAAATCTAGAGGAAGATGGCTGACGTTAGGGACATATGTTAAGTGTTGGCATCGTGTTGACAAAAAGACGTGTCTAGAACATGGTCTACAGAAGTTGAGAACAAGCTGATGGCCAGCAAGCTTACTGCCACATAATATTCTGTCCGACGACCCCATCCAATGGCATATTTTCTGGCATTCTGTTAAGCTGGTCAAGCCAGAAAGTAGCGTCGAAATCATTGATCTGAGACATGTCGTTCCAAGCAGGTGATGCTGTGAAATCTTGGAGCGCTAGATCTCCTGCGTTCTCGAGCATGAACTCGGCGCCGACAGGTTCAACAGGAGCAAGATCCATCGAAGAGGTCGCCATATGTATGTAACCACTATTCTGGCTCAGGACCGATTGAGGGCTGCTCAGTGTGGTAGAGCCAGAGGAATATCCCTGGGAAGAACCTCGAATCTTATCGTAAAGTCGTTGTATGACAGGCACTGCCGCTCGCGCAACTATATTGGCAGCCTGGATTTCGATGACGATTGAAAGAGCCTGCTGTACTTTCGATTCAATAATCTTGACTTGGTTCTCGTCCGGGTAAATTAGGGCGATTGCTGAGAGCATGATTGCTGCGTTGGTCGTATAAAACCCGAAACCAAAGTAGATGTAGTGATGTCGACCCGAGAGCTCCATCAAGGCCTTCTGATTATCGATGGAGCCAGTAGCAGCTTTCGAAGCGGCATCTCGACTCTCCGGATGTGTTGCGATGAAAGGACGATGTAGTTCCATGATGACGAGGTTCAATTGGCTCAGTGCTTCTTCTCTGTGTAGCGGCAGATATGTGAAACTGGAGTCCAAATAAGTTGCAGGCTTAATAGGATTGAGGTACGAAGGCAGGCCATCCAGCAGATTGGTGAGTTGTCCATGGAAAGCCCATACTGAGCTATAATCTGCGTCCTGCTTGTCTAAGCCTTGCTCGCGGATCTCATGAACCTTGCCAGCGATACTGTAGCGAACAAGAAGCAAAGATAGAGGTGAGGGCGTGTGTTCATCCTTTGGATTTGGTACGGTCTGAGAAGGATCGTCTGGAAATGATTGATCCACAGGCAGGATAATGTCGCAATCTTTTGCATTGATCATGCGTGGGCGACCGAGATTCATTGCTGTTCCAGAGTCCCAGCAGAACAAATTGATCCAGACTCGTCTTCCGTATTCTTGGAACCAGAACTGCTCGAGAGTCTCCGACGAGTCATGAAGTTTAGCCAGAGACCGTGGCTCACGGTGGAGATTCAACTGTTGAGCTTGTCNTTCGATAATCAGTTCATCGAAGCCGTCTAGGTATGGCTTGTCGACTCACCTGACTCCATCACTGATGGCGTACCAACTCTCAATCCCATGACCATTGTTCTTCAGCCAACTTGCTCTGAGTAGATCATAATCGACGACAGCAATCGTACCATTGTGTCGACCAAGTAGCAGCATAAGTTCCGATGCTATATCATGGTACCTTCGAGACATGTGAGTAGCTGATTTTGCATCAGTTGCGTGAAGTCGGCGAGCTATATCTCTATCGGGTCGCATGTATTGAAGAATTACAGCGAGCAGCTCGAACGAGAAGGCCACGAAATATGGCAGACCCTTGTTGATTCCAGTTTGTCGCGAAGCAGGCGTGCATATCACGACCTTCCATTCTTCGAGTTGCCTGTCCATGTAGCACTTTTGACCAACATTGTAGCGCCAGTGTACCTCATCAAAGTAGTATCTGAATGCTATTGTCATGATACGAGGGTCCGGCAGTTGAGCAGCAAAGACCCAAAACTTTGAACAGGGTTTACTTTGATCAGAGGACGTCTGAGCATGGCTTGATGGTTGAAAAGCTTCATCATCTTCGAGCANACTGTGACAATACTGAGTAGGTACCACATGTGTGAAGATTAGAGAACATACCTTCTTCAGATCTGTGAAAGCATGAACGTCATAGAAAGAGGAAAGTGCAGTGCCATTTGAGACTGCTTCCGAGACGGGAAGATCTTCTTCGGCCGAGGCAGGTGAGTGAGGTTCGAATTGCTTGAATTGCAGAGCAGTGGGTTGAGGCCTAGATTATGTTAGACGTGATGCTATCAATCGCCATCTATCGCTAATCGTNNACGGCGATTGCTCATATATACACTTAGCAGCGACATTTCGGCCTACGCAATTTTGGCACGGTTCTTTTCTGTCACACTAAAACGATGTCAGGGTTGTCGTGAATATTTGATCGAGTTGTTCAATGCACCTTCTGCTTTCGTCTGTAACCTGATTAGAACAAAGGTCCTCCAACGAAGCTTGATCGGTACACACTGACCTGTAGCACTCCAAGCATGCCGTCACCACACGCTTTCTCTTGAGAGGTGGCGCCGAGCTTGAGTCCGTATCGGTGGTATTGTCCATCGAGGTTGTGAGAAAGAAGATGAATGCTGAGATGCTTTCTTTCCTTGTAACCTAGACAAGAACGCTCATTCTAAACGGAGAATCATCGGATTTCGAACTCGGCGTTGGCAACGTCTTGTAGCAAACTCTGTTCTCCTTCCTCGCCGTTGTAATACCTTGCCGCCGGGGATCATACAGTCATACCATCTCTGTGTCTTCCAACATCATGCATTGCCTTTGAGAGACCCGGGAAATATCCTCAACTCGAGCCTTCCATCTCCTGTTCTTCCCGCAACGAACAACATTCTTCAAGGTCGATCGGCGGCTGTCCCAGAGACCTCATTGTTCTGGGAACTATTCGTGCTCAGTCTAAAGCGGCTGCTCTACCATCCTGACTCTGGACCAGAAACACAATACTCATGCTCTTCCCCGCGGTGCGCAGTAAACACCTGACACAATGCTCGGTGGTACCACGACTGATGGTATCTCCTCTAAACCCATTCCTGTGCTGCCCAAAGCGGGTGGCAAGATGCGGCTTTAATATAGTGCAATTAAATTATGCACCGAGCACATACGGCCACAGTCAGCTGAAAACTGGGCATCCCGTCCGCTCTGCCATACATAAGCAGTTGAACGGCAGATTAGTACTACGGTGGGTGACCACGTGGGAATCCCTGCTGCTGTATGTTTTTGCGTTTCTTTTTGGTTATCGTCATTTTGCTCTTCCAATCTCGATGATGGAAAGCCTACGGAAAGGCAAGGTGAAGTGCAATATCTCAAAGCCAAGGGACATCAATACAGTACACTATAAAAATGCACGATATCTTATAGAAACAAGTAAGATCCCCTGAAAGCCACCAAGAACCAAGGCTCTTAGTGGAAACTTACAATCAGAGTATTCTATAGAGATGCACAAAACTTTGCAGCAAACAACACTTATCCACTGAAGGAGCCAGTATCTCATGAAACCCCTAGATCTGACACATACAGAAGAAAGCAATCTCACAGCAAACCACACACACAATAGTATACCATAAAAACACACAAAAGCCTCTAGAAACAAGCTCCATCCACTAAGAGCTAAAGAAACAGTGACCATCAGTAGAGCACACAAAAAGGGTTGACTATCTCACAGCAAACCGCATGCGCAATAGTATACTATAAAACTGCACAATAGTCTACAGAACCAAGCTACATCCATTGAGAGCAGACAAAACGACAGCTCTCAGAGGACATTATACCATTTTAGTATACCATAAAAATGCACAATATCCAACAAAAACAGGTCATATCCGCTGAGAGCCGTTAAAATAATCATCGTCAGCAGACAGGGAAAAAGGGGTTTGCTATCTCATAGCAAACAACAGCATAATAGTATACCATAAAAATGCAAGATACTCTACAGAAACAAGCTGTGTCCACTGAGAGCCAATAAAATCACGACTCTCCTTGGACATCTCCAATACTAGCAAAAGTTTATGCAATTCTATAGCATCACAAATCATGACACAAGAACATTGAGATCAAAGAGCAGAGAGAGTTGATTGCTAACAAAAGCTACTGAAAAAGCCACCGAAGCAATGCAGAAAAAGCAAACCATTAGTACCATGTAAGAAGCAGAAACAAAAGGGGTATCATCGAGAATCACAACGCGCTCCTTCCTCATTTGAAAACGCCGAAGAAAAAACAACTCCATCACTTCATCAAAGGCCAATAAGCAGGCTTAGAACCGCCGAAAACGGCAGGAGCAGCACCAACCTCAGGAGCGCCCTCATGCTCATCACTGTAACCCCATTTAATAGCCTCATCGCCACCATTGGCAGCGAAAACAGGACCACCAGCAGCGCGGCGAGCAGCCTGAGCACGGGCAGCATCAGCAGGGGCAACACCCTTGTAACCGGCGACAGCAGCATAGATGTCAGGACGAGCGTCAGGGTCGTTGGCAGCAGCAGCGGCCTCAGGGCCAGAAGGACGAAGGGCGTTGAGGTGAGGGAAATCGGTGTCGACTTGCTGGACTGCGCGGGCGAAGTCGCGCTCGTCGAGGTCGAGCCAACTGACGAAGGGCTTGGGAGCGGCGGCAGGGGTGGATTGAGGGTGCAGCGGCGGGACCAGTGGGAGNNGACGTTCAGGGCCAAAGAATGGACGCGGAACAGTGTCGGCGCGAGGAGGAACAGTGTTGGTGGAACTAGGGGCAGGGATAGCGTCCATGGCGGTGGAATCAACGATGCGAGTGGCATTGATTTCGGGGTTGAAGCGAGTAGCGCTGTCGAACTCGTTGTCGTTCAAGTTGCGCCAGGCCTCTGCGCTGGGAGGGAAGCTCACGGTGTGGGGCAGCCGGGGGTAGGTGGTGGCTGGCTTGCCCATGACAGCGTCGTAATCATGCACGTAGTCTGGGTAGTAGTCTTCAGGAGTGAAGGATTCCTCAGACTTGTTGTCGTCTTCGTCTTTGGGTTGAGCTTGAGTTTCGGTGGCTGCGTCGAAAGCGTCGTCAAGTTCGTCCAGATCCTCCTGGAACTGAGCGGCCTTCTGGCGCTTGTTCTTCTGCTTGTGTGTGACAGAGCGCGAGACAGGAGTGTTCTGCTGAACGACTTGGGGTGCGGCCTGAACTTGAGCGCGAGAGGNGTGAGGGACTCTTGCGTATTTCTGGTTGAGCACATCCATCTCGGCGACGTCAAGAGATGGGTGAACGTCCCAGGGCGAAGCGTACGTGTCGTTGCGAACGGGGGTGTTGTGGTTGAGAGCGTAAACTTGCTTCCACCAGCCTGGGTAGAGAAGGCCAAGGGCCTCGAGGACATTGAGGCAACGGACAGCCTTTGAAGTTCTGTGGTGGCGCACGAGATGGATCTCACACCAGCGAGTCCACTGGTCCTTGTTTCTGGTGGTGCGGCCGTCAGGCTTGAGGTCCTTCTCCCACTCGACGAAGAAAACGCGCATCAAGTGTTCGTAGTCGCTGACGGTGTACTCCATAGCAGCAGCGATGACACGCTCGAGCACCCAGTAATCGCGAACGCCAACCTTGCGTAGGCCCTGCTCCAACCAGTTCTTGCTACGCATGATCTGGAGATCCTCAAGATCGAACACCTTCTTGCCATAGAACTCAACGGCATCATCATCACGCCAATGACCAGTGGGATGGATGGGAACAGTGCCACGGGCATGTCCGCTACCTGGGCCCAGCTCAGTGGTGACAGTGACGAAGACCTGCCACAGCTCATCAGCGGTCTGGAAGACCTTCTTCTGACCGGTAGGGGCCATCTTATTGTTGCTAAGACTGTATAAGCCCATCAAAGTTAGCTTGGCGCCGAGATGCGTAACGAAAAGTTCAATACGTACAGTGGAGTTCGACTAAGCGTTTTGTTTACGCGTAAAGGACGGCGTAACTTGCTATTGATGATTATGTCGTCTTTATGCGCGAGTCCGATGAATGCAGTTAACAATTGTGCCACGATCTAAGAGATCGGATAGGCAGGATCGTGCGTAGGAACACGACGTAGAGTCGACGTAAAGTAATGCGAGCGCCGAGATGTTGTGACGACGAAGAACTATGCGAACGCCGAGACGACGAGGTGGATGTCGAGACTGAAGAGAAGGGAAGGTTACGACGACGACGACAGGGTCGCGCGTAAGTTCTTGGTGGAGTGAGAGGTGAATTGAGAAAAGTTATGGTAAACAAGTGAACAGGATTTGTGTGTGCGAAAGAACGACACTAGTCGAGACGAACGACGAAATTTCCGTGCCCGTCAACAAGTGAGCTCCGAGTGAAGGGTAACAACAAGGAGTCGGACTTGTGCAATGGGACAGGATGGCTGGCATGGTGGTCAGGCTTGGAGATGATGGCCTTTACATATGAGTTTTCTGCCCGGCATCTCATCGACCATCAACAACTTTCTTACAGAAGCTGCCACCACTTGCTAGAGGTAAGCAGACACAGATCTAATAGCCCTGACTGATGGTGTTCCATGGCTGATCATGACTTTTGCTTGGGTAATGTTGCTCCATAGTGTCTTCCACGCAAGACCGAGAAGCCTGGGAATGAATACCAGATGTGTCCGTATGTTCCTATCTCGTTCTAGAGGCCATCTCCTAAAAAGGTATCTTGTGATCCGGGATCAGCTCGAGGGCTAGCTCAACAATTGATCGATGCTGGATATCTCAGAGCATGAGGTCCGTATCGACACATGTGAGGGCTTGAACGAAGATGCCAAGGGCAAGCTTGTGTTGCTCGCGAGCCAGAGAGAAGCATCCATATCTTTCGGATGTCCTCTTGATTGACCAAGCAGCAAAAGATACCTGACCTTTTTGCATAAAGGCAGGATGATGACTGATTTCTTTATCTTTCTCTCTTTCTCAAAAGATTGACACATAGAAATACGAAGCAAAGAAAAGTTGACAAAAAAGTCAGGGTATCAAAGGAAAACCAGGGACAGAATCCCCGGGATTGAGGAGAAACATGCAGTTTTCATTTGCTTGTATCCTTCTCTCTCTCTACGTTGACAAACCCCACTTTGCAGGTCTAAGAAACGCCTTCGCAAGTTCCCCCCGTAAGCCCCAAAGATGCCATGATCGATAATGCTCGTCAATAAGTAAACTACTGTTACACAAACGAAAAGAAGATGTTGAAGACGATCTAGTTTTCGGGTCTGTTCTCAGCGTAGCCGGCGCTGCCGACAGCTTGCTCGGTGGTGTCTTCTGAGCTTGCGGGCTTGGCCAGGCCGTGCTCCTTGAGCAGGGCGTCGATCTCCTCGGCACCCCAGAGGTGGTGGTAGACAGTGCCTTCCTTTGTTCTGCCGACCGTAGCGAACTCGANCTGGGAAAATGTTAGCTGAGCCGTGGAACACACATTGTAAGGATCGAACGTACTCTTCTCACTGCTGAGGTTTGTGGAGTCCATGGTCTTGCTCAAGACCTTGACGGCCAGACCGCAGGCTTCTCTCAGCGAGCACTCGTCGTTATAGTCTTGTTTGAGCAAGCTCTGAGCGCTGGCATTGTTGGCGCCGACACTAGTGGCCTTCCAACCGCCGTAGTTGCCACTGGGGTTGCTCTGGTAGAGTTGGAATTGGCGCTGATCGTCGTAACCAGCATAGATGAACGAAACACCGAAGGGACGCAGACCACCGTGTTGAGTGTAACCTTGCTTCAAATCACACAGACGGCGGACCAGCTGTTCGCAAGGAATCTCTTGGTTGTAGGTGAGGAGGTAGTTTTGAGCGGCTGAGCGGGCGTAGTTGATGAGGATGTTGGCATCGGCAGTCATTCCAGCGACGGCGCAGATCATGTNTGCTTGAAAGAGGTCAGTACGAATAACAAGATAGGAATGAGGTGTGTCGACGAACTCATTCAGGGTGTACAGCTTCTCGGCGGATGTGTCTTGTTCGAGCAGCTTGCTGGTGACCTTGCGCTCGGCGGCCAGGACAATGCCATCCTTGGCTAAGATACCCAGAGCAGTTCCGGCGTGCGAGATGGCCTCAAGAGCGTATTCGACCTGGTAGAGACGGCCCTCGGGCGAGAAGATGGTTGTTCGTGAATCGTAGCGGCGAGACATGGCGCTTGCGTGGAGAAGTGTCGGTCGGAGGCGAGATTGGTTGGGAGAGTGCGCTCAGTATATGATGCGCTGACGGCGGAGATGGAAGGAAGGGCGATATGCACAAGACACGGAAAGAGCGATGGATGGGTAAAGTGAGTGCTCGTTGTCGTTGCTTGACTGCTGGCTGGCGACCGCCGGAGCTTGAATCGTCATGCGCATTGCCCCAAGCTCAGCTCCTTCCCCGACGCCGACACTTTCGTTGCCAACGCGTCTGAACATTCCTATCAATTGATATTAACAACCATCTCTTTGTGGTTCTGGTTGTTTGTTCAAGTAGATAGTGTTCATTTCTATAAGGCTCATATACCGCCGACCGTCATCAAGACAAGTCAACACGATCTACTCGAAGTAACCAGGGAACAACCAAGTCAACTTCTTCTTGGCAGCCTCTTTGCGACCAGCAGGCGCAGTAATACCACCAGCAAACTTGGTCTGACCCTCCAGGTGCTTAGCCAAAATCAAGTCTGTGTGCTCCTCCTTGCTCAGCTCATCCAGCACACCGCCAACAAAGCGGCGTGCGTTTTCCGAGTTGGCCTTCATGTTGCCCATGACCATCTCGACAGTCACGTCTTCAGAGCTGTGCCAGCAGTCGTAGTCGGTGCTCATGCAGATCATCTGGTATGCGATTTCGGCCTCCTTGGCCAACTTGGCTTCGGGGAGGACAGACATGTTGATGACGCTGCCGCCCCAGGAGCGGTACATGTGTGACTCTGCGCGGGTCGAGAATTGAGGGCCCTCTGTTGGTGTTGTTGTGTTAGCATTTCGTGTTGTTTCCACCGTCTCTTTTTGTTTCTCCTACGCACCCATGCAGATAATGGTGCCCTTGTCGTGAAGGTGCACGTTGTCACCCTCGAGGCTGTGACCAAGTTTTCTCACAACAGCACCGAGCTTCTCGTCAAAGGGGTCGGCAAAGCCAACGTGGCCAACCATACCCTCCTCAAAGAAGGTGAAGGGACGAATGCCCTTGGTGCGGTCAATGACCTGGTCCGGCACGACAAAGTCGCGAGGCTTGATCTGCTCTTGCAAGCTTCCGACAGCCGAGAAAGCGATAATGGTACGGACACCGAGGGAGCGGAGAGCGGCAATATTGGCGCGGGCAGGGACCTCATGGGGAGCAATCTCATGGTGCAGACCGTGTCTCGACAAGAAAGCGATGGGGATGTCCTTGCCGGTCGAAGGAGATTTGTGGTGCAGCACACTGATGGGCGACGAGGNGGTGCCCCATGGCGTATCGACGTTCAAGCTGGCAGCAAGAGTAAAGCCAGGCAGCGACTGCAGACCAGTGCCGCCAATGACGGCAATGTGGATGGGATCTGTTTGGGTGCAAAGCAGCCGCCAAAAGTCAGGTCCTCATTCTTTGTGTTTCTTCTAGAAAGCTCAATCCGTGTTGGTGCAGCCATTACCGGAATATGTGCTTGCGACGTTTGCCATTTTGCGAAAGCCTATATGTACGCAACGGACTGATTGTATACTTGGGCTGTAAAACCTCGAGTTCAAAGGTCGCTGGAGCTGGATGGCTTTCAACATTGACTTCATCTCACCTTGAACTTTTTGGTGGGGAACTTGATCGCAACATTGGTCCAAGCGCGCCAACTCTAAGTCTTGCTCGCTCCAGTGAATCCAACCCGTGTTTTGATCACAACTATAACAGGATAGACGCGATATTGCATAAGCATTCAGTCACAAGGGAGCATGAGATCTCACTTAACATCGCTCGTGCAGTGCTATGCATTTGGAAGAATCAACAATTGCATGCATTCGTACAAGTATTAAACGGACTCGCTCGGGACACAGGTACTCGAAAGTAAGGTATCGATGCGGAAATCCAATATCACCTGCCTGCTTCATGCAAGCATACGATGCCTCTCCGATCCGGGAACTGCACCCATCATTTCTACTCATTATATCCAAAAGTATTGTGATTAGGTATTGCATGTATCACTTTCCAGCTTCCACCATGCTGGAAAAAAACGCCACTCTGCCCAGTATCAATGCTTTGGGATTCTAGATAATCGGTAGGAACTGCTTTGGGGTTAGTATATTGCTGACCACATATGATTGTAGGATACGAAGACTTACATTCATAACAATCATCATGGGAATGTCAAAGACGTCTCGCTTGACCACCCAACAGAACATGCAGGACACTTTGCCGTCCCGATCGCCGAGCGAATTCATTCCTGATTCGCCACTGATGAGTGGGCCGACGGGTTTGCCGCTACTGTGTCTGTTATCTCGCTCAGCCAGCAGGTCTGCACTCCAGCCGGGGTCTTCCTTGGTCTTGTACTTCAATAGCTTGCAAGGTTTCATCATGACACCTCGTGAGTCTCCAAAGGCAAGCTTTGCAAAGTCTTCGTAGAAGTCGATGACATTATCGTCTTCCATGAGCTCAGGAAGGAGGACTGGCTGTAGTCGGCCAGCTGTGTCTGCACTGCTTTGGGCACGAGGTGTAGCAGTACCTCTTGTGCTGGTGCCAGTCTGGCGGCCTGATGCATTCCCGATGTTGATATTTAAGTTTGCTTCCTTGCCGAGCAGAACGTCTCTTGACCATCCGGTCAGTAGCGAGAACTCCTTACTGACAGCAGCGACCTCACCAGTGCGACGCAGGATGAGTGTCGGCGTTCCGTAAGCTGTCAGGAAGTCATCGTATTCGAACAAGGTCCTCTGGAAACACTTCTCCATGAATATTAGATCGTCAACGTTCAATTGTTTTGTGCAAGATATGAACGATGGTCGAATGGCTGCCAGCGCTCTGGCGATTCGCGCGGTCTTTTGTGGCGAGTATAGTCTTTGGAGGCAAGCAGTCAAGGCGTGGAAACCAGTAGTGTATGAGTATGGCGCGGTCACTGATGTGTATATATCAGAAGGATCTCGTCGTCGTCTATGTTGATTCGGCCGTATTTGATGTATATCGTTGGTTGAGAGACTGTTTCTGATCTGTGGTCGAGATTGATGGCGACTGTAATCTTGACTTGGATTGTGCAGCATGTGTTGCGCCGAAGCGACAGGACTCGAGTTATATCCTGTGCCAAAGTCCATCATGTTTGCGGCGCTGGGGCTTGCTCCAGACATAGAGCCATTCTCGCCGATAGCAAAAGCGTTGGGGAAATTCATTTGGCCGTCAAAACTGCTGTCTCCTGTTATGGAGAAGACCTGGCCAGAGCTGTTTTGCCTGGTGCCATCGGTGTTGCGTTGCCAGTCGGTGAAGCCTGTATTGCTGTAGGGAAAGGTGGCTGAGTAGTTCGAGTTGGCCGGGTCATAAGGTATCGAATTCATTAGATTGTTGTTCTCGGTATCAGGCGTCTCGACGGCACCAGAACTCATATGTCCAAGCATGCCGAATTCTAAAGCACCATAATGATTACCAAAGTTTAGGCTTGAGATGTCGAAATTGAAGAGTGAAGGGTCGGCAGGATCAAAGAAGGGAGCAGTAAACGGTTGGCCAGGCTTTGGGTCTCCAGAACTATGGGCGATAGATGAGATGGGGTCTTGAGGAGGAGGCATCTGTTGAGAAGCAGTTGATGGAAAAGGCTGGGTAACCATGTTCTGCTGAGGAACATATGGATTAGAGTGAACCATGGGGGATTCAGTGGTCGAGGGAGAGTGGATGGGAGCCACAGAAGGAGTATGGCCGAAGTTCGCAAAGGCTTGGGCACCAACAGGAGTCTGATAGTATGATGACGAAGACTGAGCTGCGGGAGTGGGCTCAGTAGCAGGAGTAGACTGGTTCATCTGGTTCTGATTCTGGTTGAAGGCGTGCGGGATCAAGGCTTCGTTGGGAGCGTCGTGTAGGTATTTGGCCTTCTTTCGGACTCCATCGTGGCAGTGGTCTTGCAAGCCACGCTTGATGCAGCGAAGACATGGCCGTTCGTCACCTGGTTGAGTCAGAGGAGCGTGTCGCGGACATCAGAGAGTAAATATAGACATACCGCATGTCAGATGTGCGCGCTGGCAGGCATAGCACGCTCTTCGTGCCTTTTTCCTCCGTGGCCTCGAGGGATCTTTTGCATTTGCTTTCTTGGTCGCCGAGTCGTTATGGTCCTTGTTGGACGAGGCAGAGGCGGGCGAGGCCTTGTCGTCGATCTGAGAGGGTTCATGAATCGAGTCGGACATGAGTGGCAGTGTCTTTGAAGGCGTGCTTGTCTGGTTGCTGGTGAGGTCTGTCTGGTCGTCTGGGTCACCGTGGTGGGCTGAATCGGGGGCCATGGCCAGGGTGATATAAGAGTCGAGTCCTCTGCAGTGGCACTACCGAGTACCTCTCGAGCACGTTTTCTGCAGCTTCCCGTGGATTGTTTCTGTTTCAGGATTCCCAGGTGGATGGTGAGTCGATATGCGATCACGAGTGGCTGTATGCGCCGTGCCACAAGGGTCTGCCTCTCTCCCTAGGTCCCGCCCACGCGGTGCAAGGTAAGCAGGGGCAGAGTGATGTCTACCAAAGCAATGTCTACGCAGTTTGTGTCACCCTCGCTAAAGTCATCATGTCTAGGCTGGACTGTCGGGACGCGCGAATGGGCCGTGGGGACGATGGAGCCGTGTCACTGCACAGACGCAACTCGTTTCAATGATGCGATGAGTCCGCGACCTTTGCGCGACGACAGTACGAACTCCGAAGATGTTGTGATTGCAAAGAACGAGCAGTTCGCCGATACCGTGAACCTCGACGGAGCATGCGCGATTCGGCCTTGGCAAGCCCGCATCCTTCCCGCGAGGCCGAACCCTCTCCCTTCTTCTCCACTCCTTCCCCCAGTCTGCCCGCCTTCAGCCTCCATCAAGAGCGTCAAAGCGCCATCACATGTATTGTTGTCCATCTCATGCCAGGCCAACATATCCACGAGTCCTGGGGTGGTACATGCTCGCTTGTTCGTCCTGTCACCGCCATTCATGTCTCGCGGCTCGGTGTGCCTCCGTCCCACCTCGACGTTTTGACTGGTTTCCAAACAATAGCTCGCCGCTCTCCACCAGCCCAGGGGTCCGAGCCCAGATCTTTTTGGTGTCTCTTGCCTCGTGGGAAAACGCGATGCGCTATTGTTCATGCAGTGCCACCGATCCAATCTCATCTATTTCCGTACCTCAGCCTTCCCAATTAGTCCTCATGATTGTGCAAACTTGGAGTTCTTGCGAAGTCGCTTGCCGTATCCTGTTGGCCTGTCAGCATTCCTCCTCGTCCAAACCTCTAACCAAGTAATGCTTCATACTGAAAAATAGGTACGCTTATGCCAGGGTCAGCACTGAATAACCATGGTACGAGGCCTTTGCCAGAAAAACTTACGAAACGGTGCCATGGCAAGGGCTAAAAAGGCCAGTAATGACGAAGCCTATCACCGATTTAGCATCACTTGACCATCATCGTCGTATTCAAATGCCTGTCACCCACCCATTGGTATCCCAGCTCTGTTCCAGGTTTCTGCATTAGTTACCGCTTCTTTGATCTTTGCCTAAAACCGGTAGACTTACTGTCGTACATTTGCACACCTGAGAGTATTGTTAGCATGCTTTTCTCGAGTTGAATAATATGTGATGCAATATCATCGACTGACCAAAGAGAGGGAATGCTGCAGCGAAGCTTGAGCGCGCAAAACTGTTGGCCGCCAGCGCGCTCGCGGCATACAAAGGATACTATTACAAAAATTAGTTTCCTATGCACACCTTGACTAGAGGCGGTCAAATGAAGCATCGTGGCGACCCCACGGTCCGGTCCGT
Source organism: Aureobasidium vineae (assembly GCA_903819635.1). NCBI lineage: Eukaryota > Fungi > Ascomycota > Dothideomycetes > Dothideales > Saccotheciaceae > Aureobasidium > Aureobasidium vineae. The sequence continues at coordinate 381,340 of CAIJEN010000006.1, forward strand.
AGCCGCACATGCCGTCTGAAGACCACTTACACATTCTACGAGGAAAGTAAAGACACCGCTAAAGACAAAGATGTTTCTGTTTGTTTCAGAGTCAGTATTGCGTGCTTGATTTGGTTCGTCTTGCTGCTTTCTGACTTACCCAAGTCCAAAGATGCCACTGAAGACGATGGGGACTTTGGCAAATTCAAGAGTCAGTGTCCAATCGCTTATGCAAGGCATCGAGCTCGAGGTCTTACCGATCCAATGTACCTGCAGCACGGGGGTTAGCTGGGTGTTCTTCTCCTCCCATGGACTCGGGCTGCCATCTGGCCTGTCGTGCAAAGTGGCACGTCTAGGGCCAGTGGGATGCCGCGGCGGGGTTGCAAGTGGAATATTGGGCATTATGTATATTGCCTCCAATAAGAATCAAAGATCTTGCTGCATTGCGCCAAGGGAAATAATCGATCCAAGCCACTTACCGAGGAGTACGTCGTCCATCCTATGCAATGCCTTGTATCAGCGATCCAATGATTTCGTGCAATTCACCTCCTCTCCAGTCACTCACCAAAACCAAACAGGCCGATTGGAACCAAGATGGCACCGCTAGCACAAATGTCAGCACATCCAACATCTTTTCGCTTTTCCCAACACTTTGAAGACTTACAGAATTGTTGGAGGCAGACGAAACTCAGGCTCAGAAACGCCTCCGTTCTTGGTGACGAGACGCCGATAGTTTTTCTTCCAAATGGGATCGCAGCTGACGCCTGTGACCATACCGACAAAGATACCTATAAATGTAAGTCCGGTCTGCCACAATACAAAACCGTGATTATTCTCAAAGACGAGGGGAAACGCTCCGAAGAACCTTAGGGCACGGTTAGCATGTGTCTTGAGCGGTCATTTGTGCCCTCGGCTACGTACAAGTAGAGAATGCCCAGAAGGATGGCCGAGAGGACACACAGGCTCAGGCACATCGCTTCGAGAAACAGGAGTTGGAATGGTCTGACACAGCTCCATGCGACTGTCCGAAACACCGATTTGTTCATGTTTTCGATTGGTGCTCGCCAGGCCGGATTACCCGTATCTTTCCTGAGCTTGATGGCCTTTTTGCGCAGAAGGACTGGATGATATGTTTCGGGCACTAGGAAGATGATGGCTGCCAGCATTCCACCTGACCAGATGAGTAGCACGTAGAAGGTCCATCGCTGACAGATACGAGTCAGTGGTTGAATGGTTCAATGTGGTTCATACATACCCAATTGGCGTAGTAGTTGATGAAACCTCCGACAATGGGACCGATCTCGGCTAAACGACTGTAAGCATAAACTCTGACCATGCAGATAGAGTGGACCCACGTCCAACGAAAGGTGCCGCTGTATAAAATGCTGCGTCACGTCAGCGTCTTGTCATGCTTCCGACTCCGAGTGAAAGACGCACCCATTGGTAGAGAAAGCTGGGCTTTAGGGAATAGATCTCCTACAGTTCCTCCTGCTACGCTATTGTGCATCATCGCGGATTAGCTCTCCTTCAGGAAAAGCATTCGTTACACTCTAAAATGGTTCGAACGTACCTAAGAAAGGCACTGCCAGCAAGTCCGTCAAAGAAGCGTGCGACCAACATAGTTTGGATGTTTTGTGCCACAGCGCAAGGGATCAACCAGATCAAGAAGAAAGTGTACGAGGCAATGTAGATGGGTCTTCTTCCGTAGAACTTCAATTTAGTTAAATTCCGAGGCCTTCATCTATTGTTCAGAGCCATTGACTTACTTCTGAAAGCGGTGACATGACCATAGGTCCCAGTCCTAATCCAACGACAAACAAGGACAGTCCCAGAGTAGCGACTATCCTCGAGCAGTGGAACTCTGGCTCCAATTGTGCATAGGTTGATGTGTAGAGCGCAGAGGTGCAGGTACTAGTTCACATGCGAGTCAGATTGACATGCTCAGCCGTATCGGTATATCGGTCCAGATAAGCGGATAGACAGCATGAGATTTTGTGATGTGTTCTGCTGATGGTGGCAAGAAGGGTTGATGTGAGTTCTACGTACACACATAGAGAGCTTGCAGAGACAATAATGACAATTATCCACTTTCGGACGTAGGGCATGCTCCTAGGGTTCATGGGGTCGTCGTCGCCGTCCCAAGTGACTTCGAATTCCTTCTCGTTAACGCCGTCGTCGCCCGTGGCTGTGATTCCACTCTCTTCATCCTTGGATCGTGGTCTTGGTTGTTCATCTGTATCGCTGTCTCTTGAATGACGCACTGCTTTTTCGTCGACGCCTTGGTCGACTCGCGTGTCCGGATTGGGAACTACGTCGAAGGGAACGCGCTCTTCGTCGTCTTGCACAGCTTTGGCCGATTCGTCGCGCTCCATCATCTGCTGCGATAAGTTGACTCGATCGTGCGAAGGGCTTCAAGATGACGGTTTGATCTGGTGTAAATTGTTTATGCGACGGAAAGAGCGGCAGCGGGTGCTTGAGGTTGGTTTGTAATCAAAGCACCGAAATGTCAAGACAAGCAGGAGTGGTCGATTGAGGAAGCACGAACGGTGACTGCCATGTTTTTCATTTCTGGCCCCCTCCTTCTTGCGTGCCGTTCTTTCCTCACGACCGCATCGCTCTGTCATTATTGCCTATGGAGATAGCACTCTCGGATCTTTATTGCCGAGAAGGCTAAAACTGCCAATTTGGGGGAAAGTGGGACCTGTCATCGGCAGCAAACGACTCTTTTCCTGGGGAACCTGAGACCAAGTCTTGCTCTTCAACCATTCCGTTCAATCCTTCAGTTCGTTCGTCTTTTGGGTTAAAGAACTTATCGATCGATTTGTTCGAGCTGCATTCGGTTCAACGCTGTGTAGGTCTATCAGCTCACGATTGACCTGGTCACATGTCAGCCACACCAGCGCCCGAAACATGACACCTCGAACTGCAGGACAATGATCAATACACGCACCAAGCTCTTCAAGGCTTCACGCCATGCTTCAGTCCGCTGCCAGGACGACGAGTCGACCAAGCACCATTCACCTGAAAGACCATTTCCTTTTGTCTCTGTTCTTGTTCTGCCGCGAAATAGAGACATCACGTTGGCATCAGACATGACGCGCTCACTCGATCTGTACGACCTCACAGCTAGATGAACATGTCAGCTTGTCAAGCACGTGGGTAGGGCCTCAGTGCTGTCAGACGGCAACCACTACAAGCCCGCTCGCTTGTTCAAGAAACGGGAACCTGCATCAAGCAACGTGGCTCGTCGTGCAAAATGCAATCGCCATGGGAGTCAGATAGCTCATGGCTGCATATCTGGTGATGCCGGAACTCGTGTGCATGCTTACTTGCGTGCTTGTTGTGTGACCAGCTCGCCATTGTTCTGCTGTGTCAGCGATGTCGAGTGAGTCCGTTCTCCTCAAGAAGATGCTTGTCACACGTTCGTGAAGGATCTCTTTCAGCTTTCGAACTCACATCAGGATGATGAAGAGATGCTCCTACCTCTCTTCCTAGCTTGTATGCCCATTGGGATGCTCGGGCTACTAACACAACGAGTCTTTCGGTGGAGCTTATCAATGAGCTCAAGACATGTGCAATGTAAGTGGAGCTCTTGGTGTGTCTGCTTTCACAGTATGTCTGGCTCGTGACGGTATTTGTTGGGTTGCCGAGAAGTGCAGCATGGCTTCCTGAACCTCTGTGCTGCAATTGAGCCTCTGGTCAGTATCGAGGAGTGACTGGACAACTGTTGCCCATTGATTGTTCTTGGTTCGCACGCTCCTCTATTGAGTTTCCAGAAGAGAGAAGGCGAATCATGAATTGTTTAATACCCTCTTCGGCGTGGTCACTGGCTTTGGTCCGCGTTGCTTTGAAGTTCGCGTTGCTTCACTTGCGCACAGCTCTCAGATCCATACAACACGCTTGCTCTGTCTTTGTTTTCTTTTTCAACCTCACTTCTGTTTCCTTCTCCCATCAACACGCTTCTTCAAACACCACGCGTCTTCCACCACATGGCGGAACCTCGCATCAAGCTTGAAATAGTTGACCACGCTTCTGGCGTTTCCAACCACAACAACAACTCTGCGATCCCGTCTGCGCCTCAGTCTGCGCCGTCCGACGACACTTCCACCATGGCTGCTACCACACCTACACCTGGTGCCGCCTTCGACATGTGCAACAACCAAGATCAAGCTCGTCAAGATAACGACCCACAGCTCGGCCTCCTCGGTCGCCCTGTGCAGAAGCTTGTTCAACTGATCAAGGATCTGGAACAGCTTGGAGTGGAGACACGTAACCTGCCTTTGCCGAAGATCGTCGTCGTTGGCGACCAGTCTGCTGGAAAGAGCTCTGTAAGACCAACCCTCTGTGTTCATCCTTCACTCATGCATAAACCAACTGACATGGCCTAGCTCATTGAGGGTATCAGCGGTATCAAGGTCCCTCGTAGTGATGGCACATGCACAAGATGCCCACTAGAGATCACCTTGTTCTCTTCTGAAGACGCTGCCTGGTCCTGTAAGGTGTCGCTGCAACAGAGATTCACCTTCGACTCCGAAGCTGACCCCGATGGCCGCTACGGCAAGTGGCGCGAGGACCACTCCCCGACAACCACTGAGTTTGCCATCGTCAACAGAAAGGAAGAGCTCGAGGGTGTTCTCAGCCGTGCTCAGCGCGCAACTCTGAACCCTGGCGACAACCCCTTCGAATATCTCAACGCACCATCTTCTATTGATGAGATGCCCATGAAGGTCGAGTTCTCGCCCAACAAGGTGATCCTGGCCATCACGGCACCCGGCCAGCCTAGTCTGTCATTCATCGATCTGCCAGGAGTCATTCGTCAGATGACACAAGCTAAAGACAAATGGCTTGTCAATCTGGTCGAGAATTTTGTGGCAGACCACATCAAGCAGGGAAACTCTCTGATCCTGCTCGCACGCTCGATGGAATCGGATTTCGCCAACTCAAGCGGAGCCGCGTTGATCGACCAACACGAAGGTGCTCTTGCCCGTACGATGGGTTGTCTTACCAAACCTGACCGCTGGCCTCTCGGCAGCAAGACTCAACTCATTAAGAACGTCCTTCACGGTGACGCATTTGCCGTTGGCCATGGGTATTTCGTCACCAAACAGCCCAACCAACTCGAACTCAATAACAACATCTCTGCCGACGAAGCACGCAGATCGGAAGTTGAGTTCTTTGCTCAGAATCCATGGAACACAGAGCTACACGATTTCCAGGACCGTTTTGGAACTTTTAAGCTTCGTGACACTTTGTCAGTCAAGCTGACCAAGCAGATTCTTGTTACCTTGCCTAGAATCACTAGAATGGTGGATGCTCGCGTCGAAGAGGTTGAAGCCGAACTCACCGGATATCCTGACCCGCCAGAAAACGCCTTGGGTAAAGTGCTCGAGGCATTAACTACCTTCCGTATCACGGTCGAGAAGCATTCTCAAGGTGTTCATCCCTACAACGAGATGCACAACTCTCTTAAGGATCTAGCCAACACCTTCCACGGAAACCTGCAGAAGCTCCGCCCTGGCCTTGTCGTTGCAACTCCCGAGCAGTTTCGCCAAGCCATTGAGACTCCCACCTTCTCACTACTCTCTGACGATGACGAAGCAGGCGGTACTCCTTGCCCCAGCTTGGAGATGTCTAAGTCTAACAAGAAGAGAAGAGCCGAGTTGGACACACCTATCGCTTCAACTGCAAAGAAGATCAAATCCGATATCGCTACTACGCCCAGAAACAGTTCCGCTCCTACAACCAACAAGAAGATGTTCCGCCTCCTCGAGGTACGCGAAACTCTGTGCAAGCTTACGGCTTCGAGCGTTCCCGGCGAGGTTAACCCTCTCGCTGTCGACCATCTTCGCAAACAGACTCTCGCCGGTTGGGAGCAGCCCATGCTCGAATTCATCAACAGCGTTCAACAAGAAATTCAGAGCACCTTGGACCAACTGCTCGAAGAGGCTTGTGCCCAATGGCTCAACACCGCCTTCTTCAGCGAGGCTAGAAAGATCGTCAAGGCTTTCGTAGCCAACACTATGCGCAACCAACTACAGCAAGCAAAGCGCGCTTTGGACATGGAACAACGCAAGCCTCTGACCTTGAACACTGAGGGGTTCAAACACCATCATGACAAGGAGCTCCAGATCTTGCAGGACGGTCGTGCAACTCAGAGACTGGTCGAGAAGCTCGAGAACGCCGACCGTGCCGCCGGCAAGATCATGGTCGACCAAACCGAACGCAAGAAGAAGGCCAGATCCGACACCAAGGCCAGAGCCGAGCTCGGAGACGACCCATTCGCAGAGGAGATCAAGGTGATGGCCAAAGTCAGAGGCTATCACAATGTCGCTCTCCTTCGCTTCTTGGACCATGTCGTCCAAGGTGTTCAGGCCGAGGTTCTCCACGAACTCGAGACCAACCTTATGCCGCATCTGAAGGCTGGCTTGGAGGTTGAGACCCGCGATGCACAGGAGCGCTGCAAGGAGCTNTTGGCCGAAGATCGCGAGCGCGAGATCCGTCGCAAGGAGCTGCAGAAGGAGAGGACCAACTTCATCGAGGCTCAGCGCAAGCTCGCTGCCATCGGTCAGATCGGAGAGGACGTTGCTTCGCTGACTGGCAACTGATCTGTCGAATCGACTGTTGCATAAGCATGTACACGGTCTATAGTACCAGAAGAAGACAAAGGACGAAAGGACAAAGGAACAAGAGAAGGATTGCAGGATTGACTAAGAAGGTGTGAATTCTTTTAGAGCAACGAGAGAAGAGACTGGCGCAGTCGTGATAACTCTGAGTCGAGAGAGCCGTAGGACTAAAGTCATGCAAGAGAACACAGTACCTTGACTCCAAAGGTCCAATACTAGAATGTGGCTGCGTGTGACTTACCCAGCAGAAATGACAAAGAAGACTCGTGCGAGAAATCGAGACAGAAGATGGGATTTGGAAAGCAGAGTCAAGTAAAAAAAAAAAAAAAGAGGCGCTAATGAAGAAGATGGAGACAAGAGATCGGGGCGATGAACCAGGAAAGTGCAGAGGTGCAGAGAAACAGTATGGGGCTGCAATGGGCAGCGATAGAGGAAAGGCGCGGATGGATGCAGATGTGGTAGACACGGTGCAGAGGACAAGATGAGTGTGCACGAAAAAGACAAATTACTCGAGAGCAGGCTTGAGATGCCCAATACTCTCATTTCTATTAATGCCGTGTATCTATTAATGTATCCTGCTCTTGCCTCTGACGGTGATAGCCCCGCTATTAACCTCCAATCTCCAACCGTCCTGCTCAAGCCCTTTCTTGACCGCAGGACCAAGCACGCCCTTGCCACCAGCACTATGTCGTCCCACACCCGTTATGATGCGGAACCCACTGGCACGCTGATCAGCCCCCACTCGGCCATTAACCTTGTTCTCGCCGAGTCCATTCCACCAAGCATTCGTCCTCTGGCGAGCAATGCGAACAGCATTCTCTACAGTCACGCCGTGCAAGTCAATCTCAAAGGCCGAGGACTGCGCAGAGACGATGGCGTTTGCCTCTGCGGCTTGGGATTGGTGCAGTGCAGCGCCGTGGTCGCGACCGACCTGCGAATAATATCCGGCAGCGCCGCCCATGAGGCGGTCGGATCGCGATTTGCGGTAGGCGGCGCGGGCTTGATCCATTGCGGCTTGTCGTGCTGCTCTGAGTTTGGCTGTTGAGGCAGAGGCAGAGCCAAAGTCTACGGTTGAAGTGTCGGTGTCGAAACCACTTTGGTTGAAGTCGTCTGCATCGGAGATTCGAACGGGAGCATACTGTGGAATGATGACTCGACTGCCGGTTTCGTGGGTCAGCGGTTTTGTGGTCAAGGCTTTGGCGAGTTCGCGCGCTGCTGTCATGGATGGCTGGGTTAGCTTGATGAGAGCTACCAGGTACTCAGGGGCGAGACCGGGGTATTCTTGACCCAGGACAGATGCGTCCACTTGAACTCCGGGCTCCTCTGATCGAGGGTCTTCTGGCAAGAAGGTCTTGAGGATGGCCGAGATGGTCCGTGACACTGAGCGGTCTTCTTGATTGTACAACGAGAGCACGAGCTGAGCAGGGATGTTGGCGCGATCCGAGATGAAATCAACATCACCTTTGGCAGTCTGCCATTGGTTGGTTGATGGTCGCGACTCGGTCGGTAGCGAAGAGGACCTCATTGCGTCGATAGTCTTGATATTCTTGCCACGTTTTTTCCCTTTCCGACCTCTTTTGACAACGTTCTCCTCGCTGAAGGCGTCGATGCCCTTAGCCGACACCTTGTCCTTTCCGTCGATGGTACCGCCTTCTTCAAAATACACTTGGTTCAACAGGTCGTCGAAAGCGGGCTTCCATTTCGAGTCGTGGTGTGCGAGCGTGTGAGAGATTGTGTATTCGGAGAGCGATGGAAAGATGTCTCTCAGGATGGAGACCTTGGTGTCTTGGTCGCAAGCCTCGAAATCGTATTCAGCACGGTCGGGGGAGCCTTCGGAGTCTAGGTCGACGCTTGAGAGGCCGTTGGAGAGGCTGGTCATGTCGGTTTCTCGTGACGCGGAAGCACTTTCCGGCACAGAGGTTGGATGCCCTGGGCTGTAGTCTTCATGTTGGGCGCCGCTTCCAGAGGCGTCGAAACCAGTAGCCTCTTCTTCAATGGCGGTGGCTTTGAGAGCATCCAGCGTACCCCTGAGCTCGGTCGTGGCGTTTGAGTTGGTCAAGTCATAGTCGGAGACTATAGCAGAGAAAAGAGCGGAATCAATTGGTGGACAGTATTCTGTCTGTAGCATGTTAGTAGAACTCGTCGCCGGTCGAGATTTGCAACTGACCTCGAGCTGGTGGAAGAGATCACCCATGTTCTAGTTTGCGATATACGTGTAGGGGACAGAATTGGACGTCTAGAACAAATCGCATAATCACAATATTCAGGAGTGTGAAATCAGAAGGTTCAGAAAGAGTCGCGTGTGTTGGCTGTCTATGACCGCGCCATCAGACTTTCAAGGTTCGCGCCCGAGCTTTGATAGAGACCAAAGACGTTTTGCGTGACGACATGGCTGCTTGGCCGGCGTTAAGGGAGCAGAGGCAGAACAGGCAGCAGAATGTTGGTATACGGATACAGACGTGGTATGGAGCAGAAAACAAGGGACAATGTGATCTGTTGACCTACTGTAACATGGAATTAGAGGTGTGCGACTTGTGTCGGAGCGGTGATTGGAGGTCGACGAGTGGCATGAGGGCTGCTGTCTCGGAGTTGCGAGGCGCTTTGATCGCTTCGGCACGTCTATCGACGGGGCACTTGCTGATACCCTGGCCAGCCTTCTGTCACCCGTAACTCTGAAGATACCCGCTATACCATAGCTTGATATCCTGCTGTATTGAACAACTGAAGAACCTGTTTGTGACAGGCAGCTACCCCCTCCCGCACAGGCTTGCTCTTTCCGTTCGCTTATGGAGCTGTGAAAGAAAGCTCCATGGATGAGCCAGAGCCACCATTCGAACATTCATCAAGTGCAACCGCCTCAAGGTCAGCCAACCCAACACCCTCACCCTCGCGTCCACCGCCTTCTCACTTCCATCACCACAACTTTTGCTTTACTTGTCCCATCACCCTCTACCATCCATCATCCATGACACTCCCTCTCAAACGCCGCTCATGCCACCCAGAGTAACTCGCTCTTCAGCGAGACTCGCCGCTCCGGCCCACCCTACCACCGACCCCACTGCTGCCGGTACATCCATCAATCCTACCGTACCTCCTCCGCCATCAACCTCGACCACCTCATCCTCCTCTCGCAAGCGCAAACTGTCTCAGGACGACCCACTGCCGCCTGCCTCTTCGGACACCGCCCAACCCCGCAGATCCAAGAGAGCTCGTCTTTCCAACCCTTCCTCTGGCCAGACTCAGCCATCCAAGCGCTCCAAGAACATGTCTTCTTCTAGCCATGATGACCAAGATCTTTCCCGCCCAACCATGAACAGGTCCAAGCACTCTCCCACATCACCAGACGACCACGCCTCCACCAGCAAACGTAGGTCGTCCCGTAGAAAGAGCAGCCAAGGTCCGCCACATCTTCCAAACTTCTCTTCCCACCACACTTCTAACCTAGTCTTAGCTCCTCAATCTGGCCAATCGTCTTCCTCGCGCAAGTCCTCCAAAAGTCCTCACACAAAAGGTCCCAGACTCCTCGTCAAGTCGCCCCGAGCCCGAACCACCACGTATGCCCGTCGACCACGACGACGATGAAGACGACCCGGAAGACAACGATGATGATAGTGAGGGAATAGACGATGATGACGACGAAGATGCCGCTGCCGCGGCCGCTGCTCTTGGATACTCTGGCGGCGAACCGGGTGACGATCCTTTCTCTGGCGCCTTCCTTAACCGCGCAGGCATGCCCGCTGGGATATCGAGTACTCTTCGCGCTCTCAGTGGTATCATGTCCGGTATGACGACACGCCTGCGAGGTATTCTGGAAAACCTTCGTGCAAAGGATGACCCCTCGGTGCAAATGGTTGCCCTCACTGAGCTCTCAGAAATCTTGCTCGTCTCCAATGAGGACAACCTCGCTGGCCACTTCTCTCCCGATCAGTTCGTCAAGGAATTGGTGGACCTCATGCAGCCGAATGACTTCACCGGTGAAGAGAATCCTGAGATGATGCTGTTGGCTTGCAGATGTATCGCAAACTTGATGGAGGCCCTGCCTCAGGCTACCGCGAGCGTCGTTTACGGCGGTGCTGTCCCTGTCCTATGTCAAAAGCTTCTCGAAATCCATTACATTGATGTCGCCGAGCAAGCGCTTAGCACCTTGGAGAAGATCTCGATCGAGTTCCCCGCCTCTATCGTTCGTGAGGGTGGTCTTACTGCCTGCCTGACCTACCTCGATTTCTTCGCCACTAGCACTCAAAGAAGCGCCGTTACTACTGCCGCAAACTGCTGCAGAAACCTGTCTGAAGACTCGTTTCCCACTGTACGCGATGTCATGCCTATTCTTCTCAACGTCCTGTCGAGTAGTGATCAACGGGTCGTCGAACAAGGCTCGCTCTGTGTTTCTAGGATCGTAGAGAGTTTCAGATATCATGAGTCCAAGCTCGAAGAGCTGGTCAGTCCCGAACTGCTCAAGGCTGTACTCAGACTACTTCTACCTGGCACGACCACCATGATCGGACCCAGCATTCATACCCAGTTCTTGCGAGTCCTGTCCATCACCGCGAGAGCAAGTCCTCGCTTGGCTGTTGAGCTGCTGCGCATGAACGTTGTCGATACTCTCTACCAAATCCTTACAGGAGTCTCGCCACCTTCAAGCAACGATGGTGTTGCCATGAAGATTGATAAGAACATCATCATGCAAGCTCTCATTCGTACGCCACGCGACCAGATCTTCGAAACTCTGAACGTTGTCTGCGAGATCCTCCCAAGTGTTTCGCCCGACAACCTCATGTTCATCAACGACCTCACTGATGCTGGCAATGTTGGTCCCGGCAGTGTCTCAATGGGCACTCGTGCTCGCAGCTCGCCCAATGACAACCGCTTGGAACTCTTGCGAGAGTGTCAGCCTGAAGTCCGACGCTTTGCAGAGATACTCTTCCCGACTCTGATGCACGCATACACCAGTACCGTCAACCTCAGCGTAAGGCAAAAAGTGCTCACTGCACAGCTTAAGATGCTTTCCAATTTCGACACCAGCGTGCTCGAAGATGCTCTCTCAGGCGTGGCTTACGCTTCACATCTCGCATCAATTCTGACACAGCAGGAGAATCCGATGCTCGTCACCTTTGCGTTGCAGATCGCCGAACTTCTCCTCAAGCGTCTGGAGTCGACCTACAGACCTCAGTTCTATCGTGAAGGTGTCATGGCCGAGGTCAGCAAGCTTGCACAACGAGAACTGACCTCGACCAACTCAACTGAGTCTGGAATCACCTCAGCACCGCCTGCCGATGTACCTTCTTCTTTCTCTGCAGAGCTCCCAGTCAGACCAGAGCACGGTGGTGAAGATGATGGAGAGCACAGCGAGCCTGATTATCCTGACGAGGGGTCTGTTGGAGAGCACGATGATGACAACGATGACCACGACGACGATGATGACGATTCGGAATCAGAGTCTGGAGCACAAAACTCGCGTACACCTCTTACTGCTAGCGTACAAGACGTGATCACATCCCGGGCTCGCAAGTTCGTTGAGGCTTACCAGAACGATGGTGGGCTTGGTGAGGCTTCGAGAGCATTGTCAGAGCTCAAGCGTCTTGCCGAAGACCTTCGCCAGTGTTACAACTCGAACAACCTGTCCGATGGACCTGCATTATTCCAACGCCTCGCCAAGCACTTTGATGGCGACACTCCCGAAACCATCACAAGCTACGAGCTGCTTACCTCTGACATTGTGTCAACCCTTCTCGAGATCTTCAAGTCTTCAGACAGTAATACAGGTCGCGCTGCGAGGTCAGTCTTCTTGGATGCATTTATGTCACGAAGAGGCCAGGCAATCGCAACTGGCAACACAGCTTCGCCAGCCACCGCATTTAGTTCCTTGGTCCACAAACTACAAGATTTGCTCAGCCGTACTGAGCACTTCGAGGTGATCACTGTCCACCAGAATGCCTCTGACAGCAGCAGGAGTGGCGCAGCATCAATGCTTGCCAAGCAGCTGCGTATCAAACTAGAAGCCAACGATGACTCCGGTATCCCGAAGCCATACAGAAACATAATGGTTTCGATCCATGCCATCGCGACGTTCAGAGCTCTTGATGACTATCTTCGTCCACGCATCAGCCTTGCGGAGAGAGCTGTACGCAGTCGTGATGCATTGACTAGCAGTCTCGCCGAAGCAGTTGCCCGTGGAGACGGAAATGCTACAGAAGGAGCTTCGACCCCTCCTTCGAGCAAACGCACTCACACAAGATCATCTAAGCCTGATAGCACTCCTCAGAACAGCGGTGACGCCACTAACCGTTTGCGTAGATCTTCACGTAAAGTCACACAAAGGGACTCTGATGCGGCTGAAGATGATCAACAACTTGAGTGCGCCGATGAAGCTGCACTCTCCGACGAAGACGAGGATGACGGAGAGGACCTCGACGCCATTGTTGACGACTTTGACGACGAAGACCAGGACATGGAGGATGCGGATCAAGATACCTCGGCAGTCAACTTGGAAGTCGCTAACAGCGGCAAAGTAACTGCTCACAAGGAGGATGGTACTCGCATCAGTACCCCGCTACAAGGCTCACAGCAGTCTGCGACTTCTCGTACCTCCGCCTCTGCAAGACTTGCTGCAGCCCGAGAACTGCTCTCTACTCCCACTTCTCAGAGGCCCGCTGCTAATGCTTCTGCAATCCAACCTGTGTCCCAGGATTGGCACATCGAGTTCAGCGTCGATGGACAGCTATTGTCGAACGACACTACAATCTATCGCGCTGTTCACTTCAACCAGACACATCCTGACGAGGTGTCGAGCCGTAACATCTGGTCAAGGGTGCACACTATTTCTTTCAGACGTGCTCCTGGTCCTCCTCCTGCCGAGCCTAGCACGCTGCATTCATCCTCTGATGCATCCACAGCTACCACGTCCGAACTTCCACCTTCGCTCAGTCAACATCCCGCCACTGCTGCCATTCTTCGTTTGATGAGCACTCTGCATGACATGAATGCTAATCTGGAGGACATCATCGCTGAAGAGCAAAGCAAGGACACTCAGATGAGCTCAGAGCCGTTGGCCCAGTTTGTCAACACCAAGTTGACCGCCAAGCTCAACCGTCAGCTCGAAGAGCCTCTCATCGTGGCCAGCAACTGCCTTCCTACTTGGAGCGAGGATCTCGCACGTTTGTATCCTTTCCTGTTTCCATTTGAGACCAGGCACTTCTTCCTTCAGTCAACATCGTTCGGCTACTCACGATCCATGACTAGATGGCAGAACGCTCAATCTGAGAATGAGTCCAGACGCCATCGCGATGAACGACCTTTCCTGGGTCGTCTACAGAGACAAAAGGTTCGCATCTCTCGCAGTAGAATTCTAGAATCTGCCATCAAAGTCATGGAGCTTTACGGATCATCTCCGAGCATTCTTGAGGTTGAATACTTCGAAGAGGTCGGCACTGGCCTTGGCCCAACTCTTGAGTTCTATTCGACCGTCTCTAAGGAATTCTCGAAGAAGAAGATCAAGCTCTGGCGAGAGAACGAGTCGATCGCTGGTGATGATTATGCGTTCGGCATGCGCGGCTTGTTCCCTGCGCCAATGAGCGAGGAACAGTCAAACGACGAGCATGGCAAGAAGGTGCTGCACTTGTTCAAGATGTTGGGCAAGTTTGTTGCACGCTCGATGCTGGACTCGCGTATCATTGATGTCTCTTTCAACCCCACTTTCTTCCGCATTGGCGCTGGCAACTCCACAATCAAGCCATCTCTCGGTGCTGTTGCTTCGGTGGACAAGGACCTTGCCAATTCTTTGAAGCCTCTGGTGCGCTGTGGCAGAGCAAAGCAGGACATCCAAGAAGATGAAGGACTTACAGCAGAGCAGAAGACACAAGCTATCAAAGACATCAGAATCAAGGATGCCTTTATTGAGGACCTTGGTCTCGACTTTACGCTGCCTGGTTACCCCACTATCGAGCTCCAGGCCAAGGGTGCTGAGGTTGATGTGACAATTGACAACGTCGAGCTATATGTTGAAAAGGTCATCGACTTCACCCTCGGTCAAGGAGTACAGAAGCAGGTCGAGGCATTCTGTGCCGGCTTTTCCCAGGTCTTCCCTTACTCGGCTCTCAACGCGTTCACACCTGATGAGCTGGTGATGCTCTTCGGTCGTGCAGAGGAAGACTGGTCCCTTGAAACACTTATGGATTCGATCAAGGCCGACCATGGCTTCAACCTTGACAGCGCAAGCGTCAAGAACCTTCTGCAGACCATGTCAGAGTTCACTATGCCTGAAAGACGCGATTTCCTGCAATTCGTTACTGGCAGTCCCAAGCTTCCTATCGGAGGTAAGTTACAGAAGAACAGATTGAAGTCTGACGAAAGTGCTAACCATGAAACAGGATTCAAATCATTGACACCGATGTTCACAGTGGTGTGCAAGCCCAATGAGCCTCCACTCATGCCTGACGACTACCTGCCGAGTGTTATGACATGTGTCAACTACCTGAAAATGCCCAACTACAGCTCCCAAGAGACGCTGAGGGCCAAATTGAGTGTTGCAATTAAGGAGGGACAAGGAGCTTTCCACTTATCGTAAAGGGTGATTCGTATTTACGAGGAAGCGAGGGGTTTGTAACTGGTGTTTTGATGGGCAATGGGCCCTGGAAGATGGGATTCTTACCATGGAGTTTTGAGGTGCCTTTCTCGCAATGGGATGGAGGGAGGATTATTTATCACATGGCTTGCCATTTGGTGGTTCTGCATAGCACCGGCGTCAGCAAACAACTCAATCGAACTCCAGATTATGCATACATATCTTGAGAAAAACTATAGCTATCAGAATGGCTCGTAACAATGTCTTCGTTCCCTCACTAGCTTGTTGTGTTATTATGGGCCATAAAAAAGCACAATTTTTGTCCAAATTGAGACGTCACCATGGGGATGTCTCAACGTACAGTTCTCTCCGTGGACAGAGCTCTGTCATGAGAAAGGTTTGTGCATTTCTATAGCTACACTGTGACTGCCAATCGCTTACGGAAAGCAAATACTTGGTATGTCAAAGACAAATATAGTAGCTTGGGGGATGACCCTGGCCATACCTATGACGTCGACTCTCGCGACACTCGTTACCAGTGAACGCGACAGACAATACCTACCATCCCTCTTACACAAACCCACATCACAATGGCGCCAATACGACGATATCTACGCATCACACGCTACTCTGTCCTCGAAGTACGCATTTACCTCGACAATCCAGCTCTTGCCTCCTCCTGGCTGCTCAACTCGCGCGACCCGGTGCTACCACGAGTGATTGAAGCCGTGCGACCGCTGGTGCTCNNCCCGAAACTGCGCGAGGAAAATGAGAATGCAAAGAAGAAAGGTGGAAAGAAGAAGAGNGGGGTCAGGGATGTGGTTGTGCAAGGTATGTGGCTCTGATGCGTGAGAAGTGACATGAGAAGTGGCATGAGAAGTAGATCGCTAATATTGGTGCATGTAGATGACTTTGAAGTCTCCATCTTCCTCACCGAGACCTCGACTTCGCACGCCATGCTCACGAAACAAAAGACCTTTACCGCAAAACCGAAACTCGAAAGCAATGCCTCGAAATTGACGAATTATTTTGGAGGCAAGGATAAGGATACGGCGATTAGAGTGGAAGATGAAGGAGAAGTTCCTGCTATTCTGGTCGAGGAAGACGCAGACGAGACGAGCATGAACGATATCCCTGAAGCTGCCCCGGAGACCNNGCGAGGAATAAACGAGTTCGCGATGAGGACGACGAACATATCTTTGTGCACAGCGAAGATGACGAGGAAGAAGAGCCACAGCCACGCAAAAGAGAAAAAGCAAAGTCGCAGATACAGACAAAGAAGACGACGACAAGAAAAGATGGGCATCAATACGCAATACGAGGGCTTCAGTATCTATGGCCGGATACTATGTTTAATTGTCAAGCGCAAAGGTGTCAAGAAGAATGCTTCTGGTAACTCGACAGGCACGCAAATGTTGGAGAATTGGGTGTCTACCCAAGCGGATAATGAAGGTGTGGTTGATGATGGAGATGATTGAGAGAGTTGATGCTTTTGGACAAAAGAGAGGGCTGTTTACAACTACACGGAGAAGCATGGGCTATATGCGTTATTCTGCTTTCTTGAGGACAGCAGAAGGGTTGGAGGGCTGAGAAGCAATGTCTGAGACCACGATACCAAGGATCCAGCAATTTATGCCAAAGAAAAGGACACTGGCTACCCAGAGCCCTGGCACGAAGGTCGGCTTGCCGAGGAACTCGAGTTCGTAGCCTTGGTGCAGCCACAGCGCCTGTCAGGGTTGTTAGCCACGCAAGAAGTTCGAGGGAGGAAGGTCCATCTTTACCTGACCAATAACCCAAAGGGCAAGAGCAGTATACCCAAGCTTAGGCTTCCTCAACAATGACGAATGAGGAAGGTAGAATGGCAAGAAAACCATATACCACAAAAAGTACTNGTTTCACTCGTCAGAAACAAAATACAATACTCTTTCCAAACCAACAAAACATACCTGACTCGTGCACACCTTGTTAAATGTAACAAACGCAAACGTTTGAGCCAACATTGTACTCGCCAAGTCCTTCTTTGCCAACAGCAGAGGGATAGCAACCACAGAGAGAAACAGTTGAGGAAAGAAAGCCAGAGATTCGACGCCGAGGCCTGAGGGAGAGATGGCAGCAGACTTCATGTGCAGTAGAGTGTTGTAGACGGAAAAGTTGTGGCGGTGGTCGATGCGGGTGAGGTGGTAGGTATAGCTGTGACGGATGAAGTCCATTCCATACCTGGATGAAAGAGCAACAGTCAGTATACACCAAAACGAGAATCAGAGAAAGGGCACTCACAGCTTGAACATGAGCATGTTCAACCCACTAAACGTGAGAAAGCTGAAGGAAGCCAATTGCACCCTCTTGCGATTGACAAGACCACCAAGCAAACCACCTCTCCCATCCCAACTCCCTGCTTGTCTTCTATCCATCCACCAAAATAGACTGACCGCATAAATGAACGGGTAGATCTTGAAGTGAACCCCTAGTCCTAGAAGACATCCCGCAAACCTCGTATACCCCATCTGCGCCGCCCACAAAGTGCCAACGACAGTAACAGCAAGCAACCCCTCACTGCTACCTCTAGTGCTGATATTAGCAACCATAGGATTCAACAACCAAATACTCGCAAACCCCATGGCCTGTCCCTTCTTCATTTCTCTCCTCCTCAACAGCAAAANAATCAAATACCCAGTCACAATATCGCCAACCGCAAACACTGCTTTACCAAAACAAAACCAGCGACCTCCCCATGCAGTGGGATAGAGTAACCAAGCTAATAGAGGTGTATATCGATAAGTGTCGCGTAAATAGGGAGATTGATTGTGGTAAACGTAGCGAGAAGCATCGGTGAAGACCAAGTAATCGATATCCGTGTATTTTAGGGGTGAGTTTGCGTCTTGGTATTCGCCCCAGAGGAGGAGTGTTGCGCGTAGTAAGGCGGAGATGCTGAGGATTAGGCGGGTGTTGGAGAAGAGGGTTGTTATTGTTGATTCTTTGGGGTTGGTTCCTCCAGGCTCAAGTGGGGTCGACCTTGACATGACGAATAGAATGCCTTCGAATTAAAGGCTCTCGTGATGTTTTTTGATGAGTTTATATGCTTGGTGAACTGAAAGGATAGGAGAGGTCGAGGTGGACTTTTGCCGGACCAAAGTCTTGGCATTTTGACCCATCCCTCCTGAAAGTTATCACAGATCAACAAAAACATGCAATTATATGAATGAGTTAAGCCATGTAATGGAAGGAATCCAATCAGATTTATTCGTTCATGGTTAATCGCGTATCAATATCGTCAGATCTTGATACTTCATCATGAAAATTCACTTGCTTCATGGCTAACTAATACAGACTAAGTAGCAAGACCGATAAAGTGATTGGCCATAGCAGCTTCCATGTTCCTCTCCATACTGACAGCACTTGTAGGCGAAACAAGTGGCGAAGGTGGTGTTTGTGTTTCAGAGACCGACTTGAAATGACCCAGAGTCCGGAATGTACCACTGCCCACAGACCTCTGCGACTGACCACTCCAGGCTCGCTGTAACTTAGGACGAGCCCACTCAGACCAAGTTGACCCCTTCTTCATGTCCAGAGGGCCTTCGACCTTGGTTTGCTCGGCCATCTTCAGACCTGCATCACCCTTCTTCCAGTTGACAGGGCAGCCCTCTCCGTATTCATCCTTGAAAGCGAGAGCATCGATGATACGCAAAGTTTCGTCAACACTGCGTCCAACATCTGCATCGCTGATGGTGATGTTTCTGACATTTCCTTTGGGGTCGATGATGAATAGAGCACGTTCGGCAACACCCTGATCTTCAAGCAGAACGCCATAATCGCGACTGATTTTGTGATTGCTGTCGCTCATGAGCGGAACGTGGACGCCACCGAGGCCTCCTTCCATCTCATTGGTGTGGTTCCAGGCACGAAGACAGAGCTCGGTGTCGGTAGAGGCAAAGACAACGGCACAGGAGCGAGAGTGAAGGAACTCTTCGAGGCGCGCACTAAATGCGCGAATCTCGGTTGGACAGACAAACGACCAGGCTTTGGGGAAGAAGATGAGAGCAACCCAGTGGTTGGCATCAGTATAGGCACTCAAACTGATTTCTGCAGTGCCAGTCAGTGTCTGGAGGTGGTTTAGCTAGGTGAGTATGGCTTTACCTTTGAGCTTGCCATCCATGACCGTCGTGGCGGTGAAGTCTGGAGCCGGCTTGCCAACGGAGGCTCTGATTATGATGATTAGGTATATGAAAATGTATGAACAAGAAGCAGTAATCGAGGTATGAATGGATTCCAGGACGCGAACTCCGGCTGGCCCTTGAAAGCCTACTTGTATTTTCGGCCTTTCATCTCAGTTACCAAGAGCAGTATGGTTCATCTCCAGTTTCCGTTTGCGGTCCAACAAGAGATNNTACTGCAGGATCTGGATCTCGTGCAGGACGAAGGGGTGTAAGAATGCCTTTGTTCCGGCTGCACATTCCTTGNTTCTTGACATCNCACGCGGCTTGTTTGGAGTCCTCTCTGAGCATGCGAATCTAGATTCGGCATGGACACGATGATCATAGAGACTTACCATTATTGACAATGACTCAGTGTCTGAATGTGCCCTGTTCTCTTTGGACCAGCATGGCTCTGAGCAATCGATACCAGGATCCTGAATCTGGTCAACCGGATTCAACCCTTACAAGCTAGGATGATGTGGTGTAGTGGTAGCATGTGTCGTTGTGGAGGTTAAATTCCAGCAGCGCCGACCCGACCTTCGATTTTGCCCATTGTCAGGATCGTATCGCTTTTGTCAAGTTTGTTGTATCAGTTGTGGACGATGAGATCAAAGATGAAAGAGAAGAAGCGGGCCGACGTTTGGAACCGAATGCGGGACACGATCGGAACCCTTCGATGCCAAGACCGAGTCTCTCTCGCAGTGACATAACCAAAAGCTCTCCAAACAGCAAGCCAGCAGCTGCGACAAAGAAATTCACAAAAACAAGACAGCAAATGGGCCAGAAGCGACCGAGATCAGACACAATGGAGGCCTCCGAGAACACCCAATCACCCTTCTTGCCCATGTTCGAGACCTTCCGCGCCGAACTCGATGAACACCACGACCGCCGCGAACGCACCATCAAAGCATCGCGAGACATCACCGCTGCATCNAAAAAGATGTCCGTCCCTTGATACAAAAAGTCACTGCCTGCGTCCACGGCTGACAAAAAGGCGATTTGCAGTATCTTTACCCTTCAAAGGTGCCATTGAACAATCGAAACGAACTTTCCTCGAGCATACCAGAGCTGATGGTTTTTGGGTGCTAGAATCCGCAAGCTTGCGCAACCGCTGCCCGCACATGTCAACAAGAATAATGCGCAATACTACGATATCATCAAGGAGCGTTACAACACAATCTCTGCCGAACTTCAAGGATTGAATGCTTGGAGATATGCTCGCAACATTACTGGTGGCAATCAAGAGTACATGGAGGCTGCCATCTTCCAGCACTATCTCACCACTGGGATGCTTCTCACATATGAAGACTCGGTAGAGCAATTGCGCACGCTAGGTGGAGAGGGTGGTCCCGTACAACTCACAGTCGAGGATTATCTGCTCGGTGTCTTTGATATGACGGGCGAGTTGATGCGTTTCTCCATCACAACCATGGCTACGGATGGTAAGCTGCCTTCTGTCGAGTCGAAGGACGACACTGCATCATCAGACAAGATGGATGTGGATACCCACCCTGGCAGCCACAGAGATGTGCTCACAGATCTGCGCGCCCTGCGTTCAGAGCTAGAAGGCTTGAACGTGGGCTTTGGCAGTTCGTTCGCCCGTGATGTGGACAAGAAGATGGATGTCATGCAGACAAGTGTTGAAAAGGTGGAAAAGGCCTTGTACGGTCTGGTCATTCGCGGTAGAGAGCGACCAAAGGGCTGGATGCCCGATCTCGACTCTGGTCCACGCAGAGATGTCGAAGTTGATGCTTAGCAAGCAAAACTTGTGATGAGGGACATCATGTACCACTGAATCATGACAGTGATATTCTTAGCTTTCATAGCTATATACAAGTAAAACCCGACATGGTTCTTGTCCATCCATCATCGCCACCGTCCAAATTTTTACAGCTTGGTGCCCAAGTTGACGTGAATAGCCTTCTTGTTGGTGTAGGCCTCAAGACCAGCCTCACCCAACTCCCTGCCAATACCACTCTGCTTGACACCTCCAAACGGAACACGGTAATCCGAGTCATTGCTCGAATTAATCCACACCATACCAGCCTCAATTTTTCTCGCCACACGGTGCGCCTTTGTAATGTCTTGAGTAAACACCGCAGAGCCCAAACCATATGTAGAGTTATTGGCTCTATCCACCGCCTCTTGCTCATCCTTGAAGCTCGAAATTACCACAAAAGGCCCAAACACCTCTTCCTTGAAAATGCGCATGTCGTCCTTGACGTCTGCGAAAATGGTGGGTTTGACAAAGAAACCTTTGCCGTCTTGCTTGAAGGGCTCGCCGCCAGAGATGAGTTTTGCGCCTTCGGATTTTCCGGCTTCGACATAGGAGAGCACGCGCTCGTATTGTTGCTTTGTGACTTGGGGGCCTTGGAAAGTAGATTCGGCAAAGGGGTCGCCGACGACACTGGTCTCCTTGCAGTGGTCCTTGAAGGCTGCGATGAACTTGTCGTAGATGCCTTCTTGGACGAGGATGCGTGAGGTGGCTGTGCAGATCTGGCCTTGGTTGGACATGATGCCGATGTGTGACCATTTGACTGCTTGGTCGAGGTCTGCGTCGTCGAAGACCAGGAGAGGAGACTTGCCGCCAGTCTCGAGGGTGATGTTTTTGAGGTTGACGGCAGCCATCTTCATGATTTCGCGGCCGGTTGCGGTGGAGCCGGTGAAAGCGACTTTGTCGACGTCCATGTGCTGGACGAGGGCAGAGCCTGCTTCACGACCATAGCCGTTTACGATGTTGACGACACCAGGTGGGAAACCAGCCTCCTTGATCAAGTTGGCGAGGTAGAGGATAGCAAGAGGAGTCTGCTCGGCGGGCTTGAGGACGATGGTGTTTCCAGCAGCGAGAGCGGGACCAAGCTTCCATGCTGCCATGGCGAGAGGGTAGTTCCAAGGGATGATTTGAGCGCAAACACCAATGGGCTCGCGGATTGTGTAGGCCAGCTTGGCTGGTGTGGTATCGATGACTTGTCCGTGGATCTTATCTGCGTATCCAGCGTAGTATTTGAGTGTTCCAATGACTTCGCCCAGGTCCTCGTTCAATGCGACTGAGTACGGTTTGCNCTGTACAACTCTTGTCAACTCTAGTCTTCTGAGGCATTGTAGAGAGTGTTGCTCACCATTGTCCCAAGTCTCGATTGTTGCAAGAACTTCCTTGTGTTGTTCAATCAAGTTGGCCAACTTGATCATGAGCTNCCCTCTGTCAGTGCTGGCAATCTCTCTCCACTCGCCCTTGAATGCCTTNNTTCTTGCTGCGGCTACGGCCTTGTTGATATCCTCGACTTCGGCGGCTTCGACGGAGCAAATCTCGCTCTCATCACTGTAGGTTTCGTGTTAGCCATTGTCACAGACTGGGGAAATTGTGGTCGAGGAAGTAGCCAGGCTTCGAGGAGATGAAAGTGCGTGGAAACTCAAGCCAGACAACCATCAGAGCTCTGCTCAGCAGGGATAGCTGCTTGACTCTTCGCTCTCATGCTTCGATGTGATTTGGCATGAGACTCCTCCTGGCACAATCCAAGACACAGAAAAGCAGACTTACCTAGGGTTTATGCTAGAAATCTTGTTTCCCTTCGACGACTTGACCCATTCATTGTTGATGAACAGACCAGTAGGCTGCGTATACCTGACACCATTAGGTGCCGTAAGCTCAACTGAAAGACCAGACATATTGCGAGCAACAACCGTAAGAAGCTTCAAAGGAGCAGGGTATCTTGGGAACTGAAAAGAAAGAGAAGCAGAAGAACGGAGGAGGGAGCGGTACATGAGAGAAGAAAAGAAGAGGGGGAACCACCCTCGTAGATATATGCTTACACCTACGTAAGGTAAATCAGTTACCGGCCACAACCCTCAATCAAGTACGGATGTTCTTGGGTAACGATAAGGCAGAGAGCTACGAAATCGCGGCTGCCCCACCAAAGGATACTCCACGCTTGGAGGGGTCCTGCTAGGCGGAATGGGGAAGTTACACGCGACCCTGTTGGCAACAGACGTAGGACTTGTAGATATCAAGGCAGGGTTCCATTGTCTGTAAAGATATCTGCACAGCCTGCTAGACAGACGTCTATTGAGCTCGGTAGTCGCAAGTCTAACAGCACAAGAGAGACCAAATGGCTTGTGCGGGCTATATCGTAGAAGGACAGGGTTACGAAGATGTTTTTGTCTACGGATGACATTGATACTGGTCCGTGCATGATATCCATCTAGCCAAACTTGGTCATCATTTTGACCAAAGATTCACCATTCACTCTATTCGCCATCAGCGCAAGTTCAGGTAAGTAAAACCGCCTTCACCAAGACACGAATTCTAGAAAGCGTGACTGATCATCGAACCAAGCTGTCACAGTCAATGTTGCGCCGGTTTGTTGCGTCGGCATCCAGAAGGCCGTTCTCTACCATGACTTCCTCAATGACACCAATGGAAGATGCTATCAAGCAAAAGGTATACACAACAAGTCAATGTGTGTAGAGCTAAACAAAGTTTTTGACAAAGTTCAGATCNACGCAAGAGTTGAAGCCGAGTTCTCTCGAGATTTTCAACGATTCGCATAAACATGCTCACCACAAGGCAATGGAAGGTGTAACTTCGAGAGAAACGCATTTTAGGCAAGTAGAACCTGATGTTTACCACCTTGAATGAAAGGTAAAAGTGAACCTGTACGAAATATGACTAACAGACTCTNNTAGGGTCAACATTGTTTCAGATGCTTTCAAATCAAAGATGCAGCCAGCGAGACACAGAATGGTGTACACACTGCTGAAAGACGAGATGGCTGCTGAGGGCGGCATTCATGCTCTCCAGCTCAAGACTCGCACGCTTGAGGAAGAGGAGAAAGTAAAGGCACGAGAGTCATGATCGTCTTCAATCACGCCTGCAAACGCTTGGCAACTAGTAGGCAAACTCATACAAACATCGAAGCATGAAAGAGCAAAAGCATTTGTGTATGCCATTTTTGATAGCGTCTAAAAAATCGCTCCCGTAGCTAACGTACAATCTCTGTAGTCTGATGTAGCAAAGCTAAGTATATATCAAGGCACAGTTGCCATGACTGAGCAAAGTTGTGGTTGTTTGCCATCTTTTCGTGACGCTGAGCGAATCCGAGTCGAAGCCTTCGAGGTTCGACACTAACGGATCATGCAGAAAGAGCCGTACTCCTGGACGTATCTTCAATCTTATGAAGGAGGGAGTTCCTTAGGGATGGGAGATCCGGTCGAATTGAGGTAGGACAGATAGCAGTTCCAGCNCTGGAGTCTTGTTAGCATAAAATCATTACCAATTGCAAAGGAGCAGCACATACCCAATGAGACAACGTTGACGACCAAAACTCTGTGTTGAAGAGGGACGAATTTGAAGTTCACGGCCTGAACGAATGGCCAGAGCATCCAGTTCTTAGAGAGAGCGTTCCAGTATGTAGACTCAATCTTCTTCTGAGGGTCCGAGCCTTCCATGATAGCCATCGAGGACAGGAAGGCGAACAAGTTGAGAGGAGCAAGGACGGACTGATCAAGACCGACACGAGCAAGGATCTCCGTATTGGGCGAGCTGGGGATGCGGACGCGACGCTGCAGGAAGCCGAACCAGGTGGTAGCGAGAGGACCGAAGACAGNCTGAACAATTCAATTAGATTTGTAGTTGACTTGTTATGTCAATGGATACATACCTCCACCGTAAAGTGCCATGCGAGCACTGCGGGCAAGATCGTGGTTCTTCAAACCAACCTGTTCGACACCCTGCTGGGCCATGGTATCACCAGTCGCGAAGAGGACCTAGCATGCCTGTTAACCTTTGAAGTTTCTCGTCTGCTATTTCTCAGTACATACAGCAGTCGTGACACTCTGAGTGAGCATAGGACGCTGGGCGAGCTTCACGCCATACCTGGATACTTGTTAGCCATGAAAAGGATAGACCTGCTAGATAGGACGAACCAGCGAAGGAACGAGGCCATTGTGACGTTGTGTTTGTGAGAAAGACTGGGTATGGAAGAGAAACAGGACACGCTGCGCTTGGAAGATGAACGACGAGAGAGAAGAAAGGACAAAGCAGTGAATTGATGCAGAAGTGAAGCGCCAGTCGTGCCTTCCTGTCGCAAAGCGCAATGGATAATTGTTATCGGAGCAGCATCCCCGAATTCAGCCTGTATTGATGACGATGAGGCCGTGCGACCAGCTCGGGACAATGATGGATAAACTCCGAGCTGCCGCGATATCGTGAAGCCTGAACAGGACTTCGGCCTCTCACCTTCAACTCAAACGTGGTACAACCTATGCAGAGTCGGTCAAGAATATTCAGGACCTGTAATATACCGAACACTACCGAGCTACTGATACATGGGCTGGGCAGACTGTATAATATGCGGCAATAGATTCATACCTTTCTCAAAGTATACCGCTGGCAGCTGCTTATAGGCCAAAGATTCAATGTTACCGTATATCTGCCAAAAACAACATTGTAAGCACAGTATAGGATCTATGCAGGTAATGTAGGACCAGATCGTATCCTAGATCTCGTCAGAATAGGTCTAAAGATTCACCAGATTGACCAAAGTTGTACAAAGCTCCAAAAGGGGATCACAGTCCCGCAATATTGACTGGGATATGTCTTTACAGTCCAATCAAAGGCGATTTGAAAGGAGTTGAATGGAAGTCATTTGCCTGTCATGCAGACACAGCTGCGACAGTGTAAGAAGTGAGATGAGACGTGAGATTCTGACACAAGAGCTGAAACATGTCCATGCGTCATGTGGGGATCATGACTTTTTCCATCGCGGTGCTTTCGCGTCGAGCTTCATCAGTCACTGTTGTCATACACAACCAAGTTCAACAGTTCATATCAGCATGGCGAATTCAAGGGAGGAAATGCCCGAGGGCATTGGTTCGTTGCTAGATACCGATCTCTACAAGCTCACCATGCAATGTGCCGTCCTGAAGTACTTCCCCGAAATTGGTATCTGCACTCAGCCTCTTTCAGGAAGAATTGCGGAATGCTGACAACCTGCGCANGAGGTTACTTACAGATTCACCAACCGCACTGCCGATCTCAAACTCAACCGCCAGGCCTACCACTGGCTTCAGAAGCAAATCGCCCAGCTCGCCAACATTCGCGTCACCGACAACGAGATTGACTATCTCAAGCAGCACTGCTCTTATCTCACTCCCGAATATCTCGACTTCCTGCTCAACTTTTCTCTCCGCCCAGAGGAACAAGTCGAACTCTCCTTCAAGCCGACCACTTCTGCCGACAAGGAGTCCGAGTCAGACGAGGGTGATATTGCTCTATTTGTGAAGGGTCGCTGGCTGGACACAATTCTCTACGAAATCCCGTTGCTCGCTCTCGTGTCCGAGGCATACTTCAAATTCTGCGATACCGACTGGGACCATGAGGGACAGATCGACAAGGCCTATGAGAAGGGTCTCCGCTTGCTCGAAGCTGGGTGCTCATTCTCTGAATTCGGTAGCAGAAGAAGAAGGGACTACAAAACCCATGACATGGTCATGCAGGGCTTGCACCAGGCAAAGGACGAGGCTACTAAGCGCAGTTTCCCTGGAAAGTGGGCTGGTACCAGCAACGTTCACATGGCTATGAAGCACGGTGTGCCTCCTGTTGGAACTGTAGCCCACGAATGGTTCATGGGCATTGCCGCCATCACCGACGACTACATAAAGGCCAACGAGACGGCGTTGCAATACTGGAGTGGGACTTTCGGTCGTGGAGTTCTGAGCATCGCTCTTACCGACACATTCGGCACGCCCGATTTCTTGAAGGCTTTCAAGAGACCTGCACCGCCAGGCCACTCGCGCGATCCCAGCCTGGACAAGCCAAACCCTAGCTTTGCCGAAGTCTACACTGGAACACGACAAGACTCTGGTAATCCCTTCGAGTTCATCAAAAGAATGCGCGACTTCTACGACGAGCAAAACATCACAGTACCCAAGACGATCGTCTTCTCAGATTCACTAAACGTGGACCGCTGCATCGAGTACATGTATGCTACTCAGGCAGCCAAGTTGGTACCCAGCTTCGGTGTAGGAACATTCTTCACAAACGACTTTACCAAGAAGAGCTCTGGTGAGAAGAGTGTGCCGCTCAACATTGTCATCAAGCTGTTTGAAGCAGACGGCAAGCCATGCATCAAGATCAGCGACAACCTGGGTAAGAACATGGGCGACTCGGAGCTGGTAGCAAAGGTCAAGCACGAGCTGGGCTACGTCGAGAAATCTTGGTCAGGAGGCGATGAGACGAAGAGATGGGGAACCGCAAAGGAAGGCGCTTGATGGGAACACGGAGTAAGCGCGGCGGGTGAGGAAACGGCATCCGAGAATGATGACAAGAGGTGACTGCACATCCGCAGCAGCACGATATACATAGCCACGACATGACGAGTACATAAGCATAGAAGGAATAGATTGGCTCAGGCAACCACTTTGCAAACTGTTGAAGATGAATTTGTATTGGTTTACAGGCAGCACAATACGAACGAGGAGAAGAATCGGCGGAAGGAGCGAAGAATGTGGGGTGATAAGTTATCAAGGTTAGGTTTGTTACTATAAACGGCGTTTCGGTCTCAGGGGGCTGTGGCTTGTTAGCGTTTCAGCTCTCCTTGAATTGTTCCTGCCTTGTCTTTTTCATTTACAATCTCACCATCTGCTCCTGTTGCTCGTCTGAGACGAAACAGTTTTCTCTCTTGCTTCTACGACAACACCTCGTGTCTGGTGCTTTCCCAATATTGTCTACATCCAACCCATTCCTCTTATATCAACATATAATCAACAAACAACATGGCGGTAAGCACAGACAAGTCCACCAAGTGACCTGGGGTACAGCAATGCTGACATGCGACAGTACAACGGCTATGGACAGAGCAACCCTTATGGCTCTAACTCTGGCTACGACACTCCTCCCACATANCAGTACGTCTCATTCATCGCTCTGCCTGCAAGGCCATCACCGCTCTGGGCCGATGTCTGTTCGAGATGTTCTGGTTCAGACTCCCTGCCTTCGAGCTTCTGCGAGACGCCTTGACACCAAGAACTTCAGCTAACACACAGCCCAGGAGCCCAGGGCGATGTCGAGATGCAGCCCCTCAACGACCCCTTCGCCGACCCCTACGGCGCCGGCCAACAATCAGACCCCAACGCCATCCTGAACGACTGCCGCGAAGTCGGCCGCGCAATCGACGACGTCGAGTCCCGTCTCCAAGGCCTGCAACGCCTGCACCGCCAATTCGTCTCGGGTACCAATGCCACAAACAAGGAGATCGACGCCATGGGCTCCGAAATCATGTCCGCCTACCGTGCCCTCGCCGACCGCGTCAAGAGAATCAAGTCTCGCCCCGAGTCCAGAAACCCGCGCAATGAAGCCCAGGTCAATGCCCTCGACCGCAGGATCCGCAAGGCAATCAACAATTATCAAACCGTGGAGAGCCAGTTCCGCAAGGATGTGCAAGAGCAGCAAAGACGTCAATACCTCATCGTGAACCCCGACGCTACCGAGCAAGAAATCATCCAAGCCACAGAGTCCGGCGCCGATACCCAGATCTTCCAGCAGGCCCTCCTTAACAGCGACCGCCGTGGCCAAGCCCAGAGCACACTGGCAAACGTCCGCCAGCGCCACGATGCCATCCAGCAGATCGAGCGCACCATGACAGAACTGGCACAACTGTTCCAGGACTTGGACACCATCGTCATGCAGCAAGAGCCCATGATCATGAACATCGAGGAAAAGGCCGAAGAAACGCAAACGAATATGGTTCAAGCAAACGAGCACCTCGATGTCGCTACCACAAAGGCTAGATCTGCCAGAAGAAAGAAGTGGTACTGCCTGGGCATCTGCGTCGCCATTATTATTGTCATTATCCTCATTGTCGTCATCTACCTTGCGGCAACTGGCAAGCTCGGCAGCCACAAGAGTAACGACACGAAGACGGCTTGAGGCTGAACCGTGTTCCATCTCCTTTATTTTTATTTCTGTCTACAGAGCGGGCGTTTTGGGGAAAGGAGGAAAACAGTTCGATTACAGTACTTTTATTAAGAGAGCAGAGAGATACCCTTACAATTCAGCTGCCAAAGTCATACTTTATTGCTTCTTATTCTCCGGTTTTCTTCTTCAACTGATAGATGCACTGCTATCTCCGTTTCGATCGTATCAGCACCCCGTATCGTGCTCATCAATCTCCACTCGACTTGGTCCTCATCGCCATCGCTCAACGCCATGGCTCTGCTCAAACTCCATCGGCTCTGCTGAGATTATGCATGATGGAGTCGAACCATTTTTGTCGTCGCTCACTTCATTGTCGTCGTTGTCGGTAACTTGTGTCTTTTAGAGGATGGTTTGATTACGAGAGACGAGGTCCTGGCTGAGCGAGTTCGTCGATGCCAGGCTTGTTCTGGTCCGCGGTTCTTATTACTCCATATCGCTGTCGGCGACGTAGTCTTCGTCGTCGCTGCAGTCGTAGATGATGAAAGTCTCGTTGATCTTCTTGCTGGAGTGTGTTGCTTCTCTTGCATACGAGACTCGTCGTCGCTGTGAGCTTGGAGGCGTCTTGGCCATGATGGTTTCTTCGATGTCGGTCTCGGCTTCTTCTTCGTCTTCGACCAGTGCGTCGTCGTTTTCGTCGTCGTCGGCTCTGTCCTTGTTCTTCTTCTCCTTAGCCGACATGTAGTTCTTGTTGATTGGTGCATTTTCCATCAGCGTGTTGTCGTCGATCATCATGTCTTCGTTGTGTTCTTCTCGGTCCCCCTGGTAAGCAAAACGAGCAATGGTCCTTTGAAAGGTCTTGTTGACTTCAAGTCGTGCTGTATCAGCCTGACCAACACCAAGACCCAAAGAGAGTCCTTTCTTGACCATCCTGGCCTGTTTCTGCGCATTGAGATGCCAATTCAGCTCTCCCAAGCCTGTCCTTGCCCCCGATAAGAACGCCTGTTTCGCCCGCTCTAGGTATACTTCGGCGACGTTGGTTCTCTCTCCATGGAAAGACAGGGCAAACGCAAAAGCGCCGCCTAGGACATCCCATTGCTTTGGCGTGGTTTTGGGTAGATCAATCTCAAAGCTACGAATGATCTCGGATATCAACCGCGCAATAACGGACGCAGGACTGGTGACGGTAATACCAAACTGAGGCATTAGTCGAGCGATGCCTTCCATTGTTGCTAGAGTCAAGTTGAGGTTGTCTTTCTTGAACTCCCGTCGGATGTGGGTATTACCTTTTTCTGTTCGCATCTCGTCAATACGGAAGACAGAGGCCATGTAAGGATTTCCGATCAAATGGCGCTCCAGATCGGCAAAGGCAAAGTCATGTAAAATGGCTGTTCGCGGAATCGTGGCCCATACGGCGTATTCATGCGATGATGGGTTCATGTATTTGCCATTATAAAAGAGCCGGTCGGCCACAAATCGTGTGTGGTACGGCCATAGATGGAACACCTTCTGACTCGGCATTGCACTGCCGCGTATCACATAGATACGTGGATTTGCATTGGATTTTGCTGCCAATCTCATTGCAAAGAACAGGTTGGATGTCGTGCTGATTAGCTCGGACGCAGTCTCGTCAGTGTTCAGATGGCAAAGAACAGCGGTAAACATGCGGTCGTCGTCGCACGATGGTGGAGCTGGGGGACCACATGGTAGATAGGCATGTCGTCCGGATATCTCCCCATGTTTAGTTCGAACACCTTGGCTATGCTCATCGTAGAACCGGAACAACAGCTCGGGTACTGCAGAATGTGCTTCAGTCGGAGCGATTGGGTTTCTGACGAACAGGTCTTGGTCTGTTGCTCTGATGATCGGCACTTGCTCACCCCCGATCGTCCTCGTTCGTGTAGCCGATACCATAGAACGAGGTGACTGCTTGAAGATGTTTCGGGACGGCTGAGTGACTAGGGAGGTATGTTTCCGACTCTTAATAACCACGGACACAAGCTGAGGTGGCTTTTGAATCCGACCAGCTGGCTCCTGAACTCGGAAAGGTGGTGACATTGGACGAGTCAAAGGGGTAGCTGCAATATTTAACGTTTCCATCTTTCGATACACCCAGTCGAGCTCAGTATTTTTGGAAGCCTCAACCTCCTGCCACGCTTTGCATGAGGCACGGTAGCTCTTGTTGTATTGAGCGTTGATGGCTTTCTTTGGAAGTTCGTTTAGCCCTTTGGCTTGGATGTCGTTTTTAAACATTCGGTTGAAAGTGACGGTGATCTGGTCATCACTCATCCGTCTCTTGTGGAAGACGAACAACGCCTGTCGGTGCCTAATAGACCAAGAGAACTTGGGTGACCTCGGTGAACATTTTGGTGAGGAGTTTGGTGTCTGCGGCGCCATGTTCTTGTAGTTCTTGTCGGCAAGTGGGTTGAGTGACACAGATGCTGAGTAGTCTTCCTGAGGGCGAGTATCAACTGCAGAAGCCTTTAGAATGATAGATGATCACAGGATTACTGAAGTGAAAGATAGTAACAAGACAAGAAGAGTCTCGGCCAGAATTTGAAGTGATGGAAGAAACTCAAGAAGAGTGAACAACTAGCGACGGTCGAGGTTAGAGGAACAAGACGATAACCTGCTGGCTAGGAAGAAGGAAGAAGAGAGAAGAGAGAAGGAAGGAGAAGGCAGTGGACTAGCTCAAAATACAAGTAAAGCAGAAGAGTAAGTTTCGGTAAAGAAGAGACTGTCTATACCATCACTCACGCTTGAATGTGCCACGGCCATATAAGCTTCACCTTAATCATTGACAAGTACGACATCATTGCCGCAAGCCCACCGGCGAACAGCTCTGCAGAGGCATACCATTACTCTCAGCCCACCGCAGCAGATCGAATGATGCATGTAAGACCGACAGGATGAAATTGGGTTTCAGCGAATTGAGTTCTAGCGGAGAGACAAAAGAAACTCGAAGCCGCTGAGGGGATACCCTGGAACGACGACAACGTGGATGTCGTGTTCACCCGGTATGCTACGGACATCGACAGAGTCTGAATGATATGATACAATAGCCCATGCTGATGTAACAAAATAAAGGTAGTCGACCATAAAGAGAGAGTTTGAGCAAGAGGTTCACAGAGAAGGATGCCTTCTTGTCTCCAACAACTCGCGGCTCCAATTCCGTCATGTTGACAACCTGCCATCGCAACCTATATGGAAAGAGCAACCATCCACCAAAGAAGGAAACAACGACCTTTAAGTACTATCACCAACTCGTTCGAGTACAGGACCGCAGCCACTATGGACCGCAACAACGCACAAGCAACAGAATTCCTCACCTCCCTCCTGAACAAGACCCTCCGCATCCACACCACCGACTCGCGCATCTTTGTCGGAACCATGAAATGCACTGATCAAGTACGTTCTTCCTCCCTCTCACCCATCTCTCCGATCCCCTGATCTACCTTCCCGTCCCTTCCTTTCATATTCACTAACCTATCATCCAAGGAACGCAACATAATCCTCTCCCTAACCCACGAATACCGCCAACCACCCGCGTCCGTAGTCGAAGACGCAGCCTACCAAATGCAACTCCAAGGCGTCCCCGGAAACGTAAAAGTGGACATGGTAAAGAGATTTGTGGGCTTGGTCGTTGTGCCGGGGAGGTATATTACCAAGATTGAGGTTGAGGAGTGAATAGGGCAGAAGAAGGGAAAGAAGGTAAGGGAAAGAGCAAGGATGGTTATACCTTAGGGTCAGGCATGTGGCCAGAGATGCTGCTACAAGCCAGACGTGCGGTCAGGCTGGCTGAAAAGTCGGACAGTCATGCGGTGACGACCTCAAGTCACTACAAGACAGGCAACGGACCGTGCAGGACAAGGTCGTGAAAGGCACACGCAAGACTCGGCCATGATGAAGGACGGCGATCGCTGCTGCGCGTCGAGACATGGTATCGGACGACTTCACGAGAGATGGGAGATGAGTGATGTATGCTCATCAAGCGTATCAAGACGGACGCATACGCAGATACGGCTTAAACAGAGTTGGGCACTGTTATGGCTTTGAAGAGGACATGGTTGAATTCTATGTGCTTCTGGCATTTCTCTCGATGCACAAATGTCCTTTGCTTGCACAGCAGATTCAAAACAGAACAGACGTGCAAGCATGCCTACTATACTTTAACCCACAAGACGCCTCGCTTCCAATCCCCACCTGTCGCCGCCAGTCGTAAATGCATTCAAAGGCCACTCGCGTACGCATTATATGCAAATTTGATGGTCGCTCTTTGCTCGACGCTTGCTTCATCATCATTACAATTTGACGCCCCACACTCCTTTGCCGGCGCAGACACCTAACCAATCGCCGCCTTGGCCAGTCAAAGCGCTTTGCGGTGCCCAAGAAATGTTGTTGACTTCGTAATCGCTTCTCCAGCTTGCTGAAGGGCCCTTTGCTTGAGCTTCGCCTTGTACGCCTCCATTGAGACTGGCTCCGTTGCCAGAGTTGAGAAGATCCCAGACCAGCACTTGGCTGTCGTCACCACCACTAGCAAGCATGCCTCGTCGGCTGGGGTTCCATTCTATTGAGTTGAGCGAAGCTGAATGCCCGCGAAGCTCAAGGAGAGCAGTGCCAGGTTGTCTGGCGTCAAGAATGCGCACAATGTTGGACTCCGCAGCAAAAGTTGCCAAGAGATGAGCATCGTGTGGTGAAGCGGCAAGACGCAGAAGGGGAGGAGATGCTGGTAGTCCCGCTGCCGATGATTTTGTCGGAGAAGCTGGCATAGCCGNCTGTTGAAGGACATGTTAGCATGGCATCCTGGGGGGGGGGGGGGGGGAAATGTTAGGGAACATACCTTTATCTTTGTCCGACTTTTCCGAGGGTTCGTAGATAATGGTGCTGTGCTCAAGGCTTCGCAAATCGAACATTCTTACACTTCCATCAGCACCACAACTAACGAAGACATCCACACTACCCGCACAGAATCGCACATCAAAGACCTCCTTGTCGTGTGCAATCAATTGTGTTTTCGCAGTGAGCGTAGGGATATCCCAGATGGTGCAAGTCGTGTCAATGCTCGATGTGATTATCAGCTTTGGCGACAAAGTGTTCCAGTCCAGCGAGGTCAAAGGAGCAGTATGTTCAGGGGTCTTCGAATTTGAGAGGAGGGCCAAAGGCTGCAACTTTTGGGTGGGTGGGTCGCGCACGTTGACTGAGGCGGATCGGTTGATGTTATTGGACAGCATGGCGGGTTGCGAGGACGAAGGAAGGGACCATAGGCGCAAGTGGTCACCCGAAGTAGCGAGAAGATCGGTGGATTGCTTAGATGATGAGGGTGGCTCCCATGAAATACGTGTCACTGGGTAGGCGCAAGTGGCTTCTGCGACCTTGACATAGTCGATGCCGTAGGCAGGACCGCCCATGGTCGATTGGTCCTGGGGCGCGATCTGCGTGTCGACGATTTGAATCTGTAATCCTGGTCAGCATGTATGCCCGATTGGATCGATTTGGACAAGGATGAGACGTACGAAGTTATGAGGATCCTCGAGGTAACTGCCAATGGCCATCTTACCGCAGCTGTTGCCGTTGGGCACCGGCCACTTGCACCAATCAAAGGAGTAAGCGGCCCACGGAGCCATGTAGCTGCAGTTTGTCTGGCTAGGACCATAGTCATAGACGGCAGCCGACTGAGCACCCGTGCGGTTCAGCAAGTCAGAGTTGGTACGGGGACGTATGTCGGCCAGACCTAGGGGAGAATGGCTTGATGAGGGGGTGACGGAGTTGTAGCCTTTGGTAGGAGTGGTGGAGAAAGCAATGTACTTTTGATCGAGACCAGCAGGACTTGAGCGCGAGTGACTGTGCTGAGAGTTGAGGGTGGGAGGGCGCGGCGTATACTGCTGCTGGTTGGTGTTGATGGGAGGGGGCATGGTGGGGATGGTCTGAGGAGCTGAGTAGGTTGTCGCGCCGGTGGGTGGTCGCGAAGACGAAGAGGCGCCGGGGAGCAGGGTATTTGGTAAAGCGGACATGTCGTGTTGTTGTTGCGACGAAGTCGAGTGGGTGGGTGTGGCTTGTTGGAGCTGGATGTTAAAGTCACCCTTCTTTGGCGTCTGCGAGTCGAAGCCCGACATGGCACTGCTTGCCGATGTCGAAGACGCTGGTGCTAGCGCGAACGCTTTTGCGCGATTGCTGCCCGGATGCGACGGCGACGCGACCTGATTAGTAGCTTGATGCTGTGGTTGATGGCAGACGGGCGTTTGGTCAGGGTAATGTTGGTCTCGGTGCTGCTGGTGCTGAATGTCGGCCAAAGACGATGGACTCCCGATTGCCCCGGGAGATGCTGCACTCAGTCCCAGCCCCGTCACAATCGACCTTTTGTTTGAATGTGACATGAACAAGCCTCAATCTATGTCCTCTCAAGCAAATGCTATCTGAAATTAGAAAACTGAGCTGTCAACTCCGAGTCCTCGCTGCCTTGTCGAGCCTTTGTTCGACCATCGCCAGCACGGTCCAACATTACGACGACAACTTCATAGCGAACGTCAGTCGCGATAGCTTGCTCCATACTTTTATGCCATCTCCTTCGCGAACCCTTCTTCAACCATACTCGCGAAACAGCTTTGAATCCAAGTTTCGACACCTCAGGCCTTTTGTTTCTTCTTTTTATCAGACTTTTCCAAGACCAATATGGATGACGCTGCCAGTTTTCTTCTCTTGCTTCCTCCTCCGCCATCACCTCCAACTATTCCCGCTCTCAAAGAACTATATGGAGATACCCTCACTCAAGTTCTGAAAGAGGCCGACCTGGCTTCCAAAGAATCAGTCCAACCCTCGATCCTCGATATCGCTCTGGCCATACCTCACTTGACCGCACAAGCTGCTATTCCGCGTGCGGAGCTCTATGCACCCACACAGACTATCCTTGCCGCCGTCTACAAACTTATTTGCTTGATTGCTGCTCAAGAGCACGTCAATGTCGAAGACGCCGATGGTGTTGATGTCCGCATCCTTCCAGTCGCCTGGTCTCCTCAATCTAGTTTCGATGCTTCTGCACACCCTACATCCTATGGTCCTGTGCTTGATTTGCAGTCTCTGGCTGCCAGCCAGCGTCCATGGCAGTACGCATTTGGCGTAGAGAATGATCAGGGAGAAGTCTTTGTCCGTGCCTTTGTCGCAGCTAAACAGGCTGCCGCTAACCACCATTGCGATTGCCATCCAACATCTGGAGGATCAAAGCCCATTGCAACCCCTCGTCTATCGGCCAAGGAACACCACCACGTTGCTGTTGGCGGTACCTTCGACCACCTGCATATCGGTCACAAGCTTCTACTGACTATGACTGCCTTTTCCCTTGACCAGACTCGGCCCGAGTCTGTCATCACCGTTGGCATCACAGGTGATGAACTGCTCAAGAACAAGAAGTACGCCGAGCAACTCCAAAGCTGGTCTGATCGTCAAGCATCCGTTCACCGCTTCCTCGACGCAATTCTGAACTTCGCATCTGCTGATGCTGCGGATCCCGTCGTAGAAGAGATCAACGAGTCAGGCCCAAACGGTCATGCAGTCAACATCAGATATCCCAATGGGTTGAGTGTCCGATGCGTTGAGATCTGGGATCCCTTTGGCCCAACCATTACCGAGAAGGAAATCTCCGCTCTGATCATTTCTGGAGAAACCAGAGCTGGCGGCAGTGCAGTCAATGACAAACGCACTGAAAATGGATGGGCCAAGTTAGATGTGCTAGAAGTTGATGTCCTAGACGCTAAAGAGACTTCGAGTGCTGCATCGCAGCAAAACTTTGAGGGCAAGCTTAGCAGCACTGAAATTAGGAAGAAGCATGCTCAAAAGACAGCATCGTTATAGAAGCGGTACGAAGAGCTCGATGTTCTCATCACTCTCAAAGGACGCTGCTCTGCCCCTGGAAGATATTGTGCATTTTTACGCTCACATATCGCTCTATGGCTTCACAGGAGATGAGTGGCCCGGCTTGGGGACCCAAGGAAGGCTGCTATCGGTGCCTGAAGACAAGAATTCAAGTGTAAAGGCTTGAACGGCTACAGAGCCCAAAATTACTCCAGCCTGGCCGAAGTGGAGACTAGAACAGGACAGTATCATAGCCTGGGAGTCTGCAGCAGCCTTGAGAGCGACAGTCAGGATATTGCGAATGCTGGCACGTCTTCTCTCTCAGAACACGATAGCACCAATGAAGTACAGGAAGAGACCCATGAGGAGATCAAGTCCCTGCCCTCGAGTATGGAAGCGATGCCTTTACAGATTTCGGAACTGTTTAGGATCACTGCAGCTTGACGATGAT
Source organism: Aureobasidium vineae (assembly GCA_903819635.1). Taxonomy (NCBI): domain Eukaryota; kingdom Fungi; phylum Ascomycota; class Dothideomycetes; order Dothideales; family Saccotheciaceae; genus Aureobasidium; species Aureobasidium vineae. The sequence goes on from CAIJEN010000006.1 coordinate 418,901, forward strand.
CAAGTGGTGTAACAAAGGTCGTATCTCGTATATTGCAATAGTCGGCGTGTTGAGATACATGCATCGATGAAACAGCGCTGCCGTTCATGCGAACCCATGCGCTGATAACGATATAACAGAAGAGGGAGTGAGGTCAAGACTTGGGCGGTTGTTCGGGAACGAAGCCGCAGAATATAGTCTCCTAGTCCAGCTGAGCTAACCTGCAACCTCGACGCTCATAATTGTCGTACGTACCTGCCTGTGTCGAATCAAAAGAACTGTTCAAACTTGCAGAAAGTGCAATCAGCCGAAAAGAAGACTGCAAAGCCCCCGCTCATGGCGCACTCAGCGTCCCCTGCCACAATCTCGCTCGAGTGCCAGCGAAGCGACCTGCATGAAGGGTTTTTGTATTATTGCCGCTTCTCCTTCATATTACAATCACATGATCTGATTTGTATGCAGTGATGGCCCGGTCCGATCGTGACGGGCATAACTTGGCCCTCTCCCGTCGGTGTGTGTTGGTGGCGTCGAGTATCCAGATGCCAACAGAGGAGCCCAACGACAGCGCACCCACCTGACCACACCCACCAAAGAGCTCTCTCTCCTATTCTGCGGTTTCAACCGCAGTCGTCATGTGCCTGTAACTTGCCCAGAGAGTCTACTTGTTCTGTCGTGTGCTTACCCGATCTCTCATCTCCGATTTCTCATTCCTTGCTGCTGCTCCGACCCCTGGGTATCATGCTCTACGAGTCGAATTGAAAATCTACTGAAGCGATTTTTTTGGCACTGGATGGCACCGATTTGCGCGATGACTGGCTATCGAGGGGCCCTCGACCTCTCAAACGAGCTGCTCCACGATATCCTCGATCTCATAGCCGCCGACCCTGAAAGGCTCGTGAGTGTCGACAAGCGAGCATATCTCTCTCAAGAAAGCTTCAGACCAGACCCTCTACCTTCCCAAGATCAAGTGGTAAGCATTGGCAAGTTTAGGCTGCTTTGTCGACGATTTGCTGCTCTTGGTGCTTCTCACCAGTTTGCACGTGTCACGACCAGGTTCTCATCCAAAGGGCTCGCGAGACTGGAAGCGATTGCCGATCAACCGCACCTGGCGAAACATGTCAAGAAATTTAGCTACAAGGTGCCATATTTCTGCACGCAAGGTACCAAGAGAAAAGGGTATCGTCTGGCAATTTGCTGATGTTGCAAAGGTCGAGAAAGCATACAATCGCTAGATGCGCAAATTCAACAGACCATCGGCAAGTCCAACATTGAAAGGTTTCGCTGCAAAATCTACGAGCAGCAGAAGATTGTAAACTCAAAACTAGATGTCGAAGTCTTGAGGAAAGCCATGAAGGCATTTGTTGCTCTTCAGCACGTCCAGATCTTGCGAGTCCAAGACCAAGAAGACGAAAGACTACTCATCTACATCCGATACCACCAAAACATCACCCAGTTCGTCGAGCTTAAATGGGCACCTGCCTGTGCTCACAGCGCCAAAACAATAGGAAACGCACTCTTGGAGTCTCGATCACCATGCTCACGCTTCTCTTCGCCAATGCTGAGTCCTCAGAGCGCTCTCGTGCTTGCAGAGAATCCTACTGGCTCCTTCTCGACACTAGCCGAACGACTCACCTGTCTAGAACTGCACTTCGACGATGGATACTTTGACGACGGCACAGACCTCGAAGTCCGCATGTTTGACTTATCTCATCTGTTCAAAACCGTCTTTTCTGCAGCCATGAATATGGAAGCTATTCATGTAGGCTTTCCCTCCCATCGCCCCATCGGTCTCCCCCTCGAAACAATATTCCACAATGTACGATGGAGCAAACTTCTAGCTTTTGGAATCCAAGGCTGGCGTCTACACAGCGACGAAATTATCGCTTTTGCTCAACGCCACAAAGACAGATTACGTGGTTTGAGGCTACGAGATGTAATGCTCAGAGAAGGAAGCATGTGGAAATCTGTCTTGGGCTTCCTGCACACAGAAATGAGGAGATTAGATTGGGTGTCCTTGCGAAGAATCGACTATGCAATGCATTTCGACACTGTCTGGGAAAACGCAGGTATAGAATTACCTGACGATCCTCCCGGCGGTTTATCATCTTCAGATTCCGACTCTGATACCGATGTCTACTGGGATGATGCCGAGCAACAAGCGTCAACTTCCGATTGGGACAGTATCATCAACTCAGACTCGGACTCTGAAGACGAAGATCGTGGTAGAGCCGCCCACGAGATGGATTTCCCACCCCTAAACTCACCGGATACACCAAACTCAGTACCTTGGTGTGGTTGTAATGGCAGAGCTTTTCCGCTCAGTGTTGATGAGTTGGGAGATGATGGCATCAGCGTCGACACCAGAAAGTGGAAGATGTGGGAGAAGTGGGTATTAGGCAGGTGTCCTGAGCATGATCTCAGGTAGACGTGCTCTCAAAGTTCATGTAGAGTCATTGTGTGCTATAGAGATGCACAATTGCTTTCTGAATATAGGTGTGAACCATTGAGATGACTGAATCTAACGTTCTCTCCGTGGTAATCACTCTGTGTGGAAAGCATTGTGCATTTCTATAGTTGTGCTGTGACTGTCTATCGCACAAGAGGCTGAAAGGTTGAAGATTGGCCTCTTTTCGTCGTGGAGGACGGCATGATGAGCATACATGTCGGCTCTGCTTTTCACACACTTATTTGCTATTTGGTTGGAGCAAGAAAAAGCATCATTTATTGGCGTAGAGATACTTCGCAGGCGTTCGACTTATTTAGAGTAGCAAGGCATCAAAGTCACATTTCGATCTCTGGTCAAAGTGGAGAAAGTGAAAGACTTGCATTTTTGTCATTCCAGATATCACGTAGAAGCTGTTTTTGTTTTGTGAAAAAGAAAGTCCAAAGCCAACCATTCCACGACCTCGCATCGAAGGCACAAAACAACGCCCACTAAATGCAAATTCTTCTTTGTGTCTGTTTACAGTCATGATCTTTCACGCCGCTCAATCATATCCGGGACCGCCGTCGCCAGCAGGAGTCTCGGCATTCCAAGCTCCAGGGGTCTCGGGGAAGGCGCCTGGTGTGGGTGCTGCTGCTGGGGTACGGTATTGACCATATCCGGGAGTGGGTTGATCCAGGTTACCAGGAGTGGGTGCACTGTTGAAGCCAGGCGTGGGTGCATCCATACCGTAAGCCGGTGTTTTTGAACCAGACTCGTAGGCTGTGCCGCCACCGTGGAAGGGTGTGCGGGTGTTTGGGTTCCAAGTGCCCTGTATCTTATCAGTATTGTTCCTTGCGAATGTAGTATGTGAAGAACAACTCACGCCTCCATATGCAGTGCTGCCTCCATAGGAAGTCTGGCCCCCATAAGACGTTTGACCTCCGTATGCGGTTGCGCCGCCGTAAGATGTGCTGCCTCCACTTCCTCTCTGCCATGCCGGCACACTGCTAGCTGCGCTGTTGCCGCCATAAGCAGTTCTTCCGCCTGCACCTGCACCAGCCCATGCGGGAGTGCGACCTCCAGCTGCAGGCTTCCAAGCAGGGGTGCGTCCACCATCTGATGCTCTGGGCGTAGCTCCGAATCTACCAGGAGTTGCGCCTCCCCATGCCGGTGGTCTGCCACCAGCACCGCCTACTGGTGGTGCACCAGGACGTTGGCCTGCATTCTGCTGGATGACAGCGCCAGTGACCGGATCTCTGACAGTCAAGAACTCTTTGGCAATGGAGATAATCTTCTTGCTACCGTGAACCTCTACACGTGCGTGGGTGTCTGTGCTGTCTTTGACAATGCCCAAAAGACCCTTGTGAGGACCTCTACGGATAGTGCAGGTCTTGCCGATGAGTCTGTCACGACCCATCTGGCGTGGTGGGGGCATGGCTTGTGCGCCAGCCTGTTGAGCGCCTGGTCGCTGCAGGGCTGGGTTCATCTTCATAAGACCAGCCTGAGCGGAGGCAACTCTGCCACCCTTGGCTGCAACAGTCTTGACATTGTTTGTGCGAACGACAAAGACACCGGCGTCATTCGTCTGTTCTCGATTGTGTGCGAAAAGGAAGTTGCGATGAATGTGGAGAACGCGACCTTGTCTGCCCTCACCACCCTCTTCCTTGACGGTATCATCGATATGAATCTCGGAACCTTCACGGTCAGTGGCGACGGCATTCTTGCGGCGCTCGAGCTTGTTGGAGATGTTAGAAGGAAGAAGGGATCTGACTGTGCCGGTTTGGTCGAGCACACGGAGAGACTCGCGATCGACCTTGATCACGCAAGCCACGGTGGATGCATCAAGCTGAACAAGTTCGTGTAGGTCGTACTTGCCAACACCAACCTGACCACCAGAATCTGTGGCGACACGCAAGTCTTTGCTAAAGACAGTGATTTCGGTTTGATTCGAGTCAGTCAGGATTGTAACACGGTCTTCGACAATCTTGACGACCATGCCGACCTCATCGAAGTACTTGCTGCCACCTATGACCTTGACGTGGTCACCCTCTCTGAAGAGCTTACGTAGGCCCTTGACCGGAGATTCGATAATTTGACCAGCAAGCTCACCAGCTGAAACCAGGATGCGCACAATATCGGAATGTACTGAGACAGCCTTTCCGACAACACCACGTTGTTCACCTTGCCAGATCTCGACATGGTCACCAGGGAGGAAAGCGCCAGAGCTGTTGCTCTTGATGGTAGCAGCGAGAGCGGAGAGATCCAGGTTTTCGGTTCCATCCTCGGCATCAGCGGCGAACTTGGTAACCTCCTCCAGAGTGGGGTTGACGTCCTCGGACTGCAGGTGGTTGGCCTTGTAATCCTTGATGAGGAAGCCGTCAACATAGGTGTCGTTCATGTAGGTCCAGGTGTTTGCGGTGAAGCCAGTGCCCTTTGTCAGGTAACGGCCATGACGCTTTCTTGCCTCGTTCTCGCTGAACAGACGCTGGGGAGGGCGAGGACCAGTATTTGCACCGAAGCCAAAGCGTTTGCGCTTGTTGTCGGCAGCTGCATTGACATCGTCGTTCAAACCATAGTCCAGACGAGGAATAAGTCGAAGCGTGACTTCCGTACCGTTCGATTCGACTTCGTCAATCTGAGCCAGGTCGTTTGCGTACTTACCGCGCTTGACACGGACGTACATGCCAGGCTCGAGAGATTTGCTCTTGCGAGTACGGAGCAGATCGGGCATCTCGGTAATGGGGACCATCATGGGCTTGGTGCCCATGTAGACGTTTTGAAGCCCCTCGAGAGCAGTTGTGACATCCTCGACAACCCTGGCTTCGCAGTAGAGGTTTCCAGACATGACACCACCTCTTTCAAAGGCTGAAATCAACTGCAACGGCTCTCTTGTTCCTGCGCGATCCTCAATACGCTTCATGATGGCAAAGACGACTTCTCGCTCCTTGCCAGGCTTGCACTTGAGGCGCCAGATGTGCGGATCGTCGACACTGGGAAGCAGTAGGCGCTGGGGCACGACGGCTGAATCGACATTGGCGGCTCTGTTTCTTCCATAGCGCTCCTTCAAGGCCTGGGCTTGTTTTTCGGCATCCATGCTAGCAGCCAGATCGCGTTGTCTGTCGAGTTCACGGTGCTTGCGGTCGTCGCGTTCGGCACCTGCGGGAAGCTCGAGCAAGTCGTCAGGGTGCATTTCCTCGCCAACAACCTCATCGTCTTCATCGGGCTCCTCCTCGTCTTCGTCGTCGACTTCGGCTTCCTCATCAAGGAACTGGTTACGGGGACCTCTGCGGCGGCGTTTGCGTTGTCGGCCCTACACGCAAAGGTTAGCAATAGAGATGTAGTGGTGGGCGGAGGGGCGCACGATGTCTTCATCCTCCTCATCCTCTTCGTCGTCCTCTTCATCTTCTTCGTCGTCTTCATCATCGTCATGGTTGTTTACGCGACTCCTGCTCGGGACAGCATCGTCGTCCTCTTCTTCGTCTTGGGCAGATGAACGGCGAGGGTTGGGTTGGACATCGTCATCGTCATCCTGGTTGTCCTGTCTCTGGTCGTTGTTGTCGCCTTCGTCATCCGAAGCGACGGCAGGGGCGGGGTTGAAATCATCCTCCTCGCCAGAGTCATCGCCGAAGTCTTGGTTGAGGAAGGACATTGTTGTGTATGCTGCGTGGAAAGAGCGACGCTGCGACGCTAGAGAAGAAGTGGATGTTCAATCGATTGTCGAGTAGGAATAAAGAAAGTGGAGCTGGTCGGTGGAGTTATTGAATGGCGTCCAGTTCGAGGCGATTCGTGATTGTTGTAGGAGGAAAGTTGGTCGGGGAACAAGATTGTCGTGTCGCTGACGCTGGGTGATGCTCCAGAAACGTGCAATGGCGATGCTCCAAAGCGGCTCTTCCCGCTCAGTCACCAAGCAGCGGGCAGCTCTTTCTTTGTTCACTCTTTCCCCTTCACTGTTCCTGCCACATGCCGTCTGTCCAATCAGGCAGGCGCTTTTCGTTCAAGCCTGTCTTGAAAAATGTGTGCTAGTGACCTCCAGCCTCGCAAGGCACAACCTCGTAGCGTGTCAGAAGCACCTCGATTGTCGCAGGCTAAACAGCGAGTTTGCTCTGTTTGCAGGCCATCTATGTGTTCACATGATAGTCGTCCAACCTGACCCACGACACGACAACAGTATGTTTCTTGCTCTTATCGCTCGCCCTTCCACTACGTGTATGTGATATTTGACCGGCCGTCATATGCATAACAGACATGGACAGGTAAGACTGCTTCGGGCCTATTGACCTTTACCACATAGTAAGACTAAACCATCACAGTTCATCATGGCTTTCTAATGCGCTCCCTCGCTATTCACCCTCATCCTTGTCGCCCAACAGTCGCCGCCGCTCCAAGAACCCCCGATGGCATACACCTTCTCCGATGGCCGCCTCTGCCGTACCCCAACCTATCGTGAACAGCATCTATGTTCCCACAACTGCCCACTCGAATGCCAGCCCCTCTGTTCAGACTGACGACACTCTCCTGATCTTCCGACAGAAACAACGCGAGCTCGAAGCACAATTGCAACTTCTCCTCGATGCACAGGCCGATGCTCTGCTCGCTGGTCTTGATCCATCACCAATCTCTGCTGGCGAAGACGATGCTCTTTCGACCGGTTCAAGCACCCCGACCGCCAGTGCTCTTCGTTCGAAGCCTAAGCCTCAGTCGTCTTCGAAATTGGAGAAGATTGGTCTCCGTCAAGCTAGGGTCGGCTTGTATGCCACAATGCGCCGTCTGGCACAACTCAAGTCTCAGGAATCGCAGTATCTGGCCCCCAGTCTCGACCACTTCGCGTCCGTCGTTAATCAACTTGATGCATGGCAAAAGAAGCGGAGCGCCTTACAGTCACGCGCATCGCAAATACAGTCTGGCGACGATCACAATCGTGCTCTTGACTTGCACAAACAAGCAGACGACATGCAAACCGAGATCAACGAACTTGAGGAAAGACTGGCGCGCTTGAAAAGAGATCAGCACAAGCTTAGAGAGGAGGCTCAAGAGATTGAAAATACTGTCGACGCACGTCTTGCATCTTACACCAACAGCCTAGGTTTGGTCGACGACTCGATCCAGAGCTTCCTTCAAGATGCTTCCGCAAGCCACTGGACTGCCGTCATCAATGTTACGGATATGGACCGCTTCTGGCGTTCACCATCTCAGAGTCGAACTCTGAAATCTGCAAAGGATGTTTTTGATCGAGAGCAAGATTCGTTGATTGAGAGACGTCGCATCAGCGACACTGAGCGGGAGGCGCTTGAAGAAGGTGCCGTTGTTTGGAGAAATACCGTCAAGCAAGTTTCCACTTTCGAGCGGACGCTCGCAAAGGCCATGTCCCGCATGGGTAAAGAGTCACAATCACAGCTCGACTCTCCTGCAGAAACCAAAGAGCTACTCTCAATGCTCGAGCAGACTACTACGGAGCTCGAAAACAAGCACAAACTCGCAGAAACCCGTAGTTGGAAGCTCTTGGTCGCGGCCATCGGTGCCGAACTCGAAGCATTCTTGAAAGGAAAACAGATTCTCGAAGCTGCTCTTGCTGCTGCAGTTGGTGAGATAAGCCTTGAAGAAACAAGAGGAATCTCTGGCAGTTCTGGACAGCTTGAAGGGGTGCAGACACCCAGAGGCAGCAAACATGATGATGGTGAGGCTATCCGCGATTTGGACAAGGCCTTTGCAGCAAAGATTCCTACACCGAGCATTTCAGACACGGATACTGAAGATGATGGACCTGACTCAGAGCTTTTGATTTCGCATCAGGACACAGATACTGAGTAGTCGCATGATACCCCGTTAGATCGTTGCAATGAGTGGTTTTAGGGCACGCTTGATATGACTTTATGATTGTTAGCACATTTTTCGCCGAATAGCATACTCGAATTTCCCATATCCCATGCTCCCTCTGAATGTAGCTTTTCTCGAATACTTATATCTTTTTAATCGAGCTCTGACCGTTTGCTATGTGATCGTGATCGCTGATTGGGACATTTGCTAGTCATTGTCAAAGAGTACGGCCGAGGTCGTCAGCTTTCCTCCGCGGCATCGACAACACTCCTGACTTCACGAGCACATGATGCAGATATTGTATTTCCGATATTTATCGTTGCCTCCATCATGAAAGTCACACCACGATGATGGATAGCACACCTGTCTATTCTTTCACCATCCCGTCAGTGTCTGATGGCACTCTTCTCGACTGCCGGCTATACCACCCTACTTCGATTCAAGATGCACAATCGACACAGCAAAGAACCAGGAAAGCTGCTCTTATCGCACATCCTTATGCGCCTCTNGGGGGTTCCATGGACGATTCTGTCGTGACAACAGTGGTGGACCAATTACTCGATCTAGACTTCGTTGTTGGAACATTCAACTTTCGGTATTGCTCAACTTCTAACACTATACATAATCACTTATACTGAATGCTGAACAGGGGTGCCGCAAACTCTCAAGGCAGCACCAGCTGGACTGGTAAAGCGGAGCGCGATGACTACATATCGGTCGCTGGACATTTACTCTTTTATACCAACCAACTCCAACCGCCACGGATCAACGATGCCAGTCCTGCACGATTTTCTGCTGGCGGTGTACCAGGCATACCTTCTGAAGATATCTCTCTGATCCTGGGTGGATATTCTTATGGCTCGTTGATAGTCACGCATCTTCCGCCAACAACAGAGATTCTGGCCATGTTCCGCNNAAAAACACAGTCATCTACCTGGGTGTCTGAGATTCTACTACGAGCCAAGGAGTTGGCTCTGCAAACAAACACATCACTTTCTAACCAGATGGACACTCGAGGTAGAGTCTCGGACACACTATCAAGGAGACAGCATAAGCGTCAGTCGAGCTCTCAACATTCCATCGTATATGGAGGTAGCGATAGCCCATCTCCTGCGGACCACCATAGCACCGATCTCGTACATAAAAGCAAGGAAGTACCGGCACGACTCAAGCATGCCATACATCTTCCTCGCAAGAAGTCAGCTTCTTCAACACCAACACTTCGATCAGACTCCTCAGCAGATGACTGTTCTGCAGAAGCAGTGGAGGACTTGCCACACGTCTTGACACATTATCTTCTTATTTCACCTCTACTACCGCCCTTATCAAATTTTCTGTCTTTCTCGACATCAAGTCTGATGTTCTGGCGTCATGCTGACTATAAAACGCATAACTTGGTGCGACATCCTACATTGGTAATCTTTGGCACCAAGGATGTGTTCACTTCTTCTCATAAACTGGATGTCTGGTGCAAGAAGATGGAGGAATCTTCATTGCAAGCTGCTGGATTAGATGGGCAGTCAAGCTTTAGATCGAAGAAGGTCGAGGGTGCAGGGCACTTTTGGAGAGAGCATGGAGTGGAAGCGCAATTGACGGATAGTCTGCGAGGGTGGGTGCATGAAGCAGTGATACAGGAACAGCAGTAATTATCGCGATGGAATCTCTTCAAGAGCGAACATTGTTTTGTGGAAAAGAGTGGTGGATAAAATAATAGCTTCTCTGCTGGTCGGCGCGTCATGCCCCTCGTCGTCACAACCACTTTTGCTCCATATCAATGACTTTCAACTTTTATTTCTCCAAACATCACAACACCCCACTATCCACACAATGCCGCCAAAACGCATGACAGCAAACCCTCTGGCGCCTCTGCGCTACCGCCCAGGAAAAGCCGTCGGTGCGGACGAATCATCATCAGAAGAGGAAGAGTCTGGCTCCGAATCAGAGACCGAGCAGCAACAACAATCCAAACCAACCACCGCACCTCCTAAGGCAACCTCTTTCCCCAAATTCAATTCAAACATCAGTAAAGCCGACCTCGAGCGACGGAGACAGGAGGCTCAGGCCTTGCGCGCCCGTGAAGCAGAGCTAGCGCAAAAGGCCCAAGAAGGCTTCAAGACAGCTTCCGAGAGCGAGGATTCTGGCAGCGAAGAAGGCTCCGAGTCTGAGGAAGATGAGGAAGACGATGAGTCTGAAGAGGAAGCATCAACACGCAAATTCATCGCCCCGACCTTTGTCTCAAAAGCACAACGCAAGACCGTCGCCGCGCCAAAGCAGAATGAGGAGGAAATAGCAGCAGAAGAAGAACGCAAGCGCAAGGAAAAAGCAGACGCCTTGCTCCAAGCCCAAATAGAAAAAGACGCCCAAGCCCGCGCAGCAGGCCGCAGAGCCTGGGACGACGAAGACCCAGACGCCCTCGAAGACGTCGACGACACCGACAACCTCGACCCTGAAGCCGAACTCGCAGCCTGGAAACTCCGCGAATTGCGTCGTGTAAAGCGCGACCGCGAAGCCATCGAAGCCGCCGAAAAGGAACGCGAAGAAATCGAACGCCGCCGCAATCTCACAGCCGAGCAACGAGAAGCCGAAGATGCTGCTCACATTGCTGCTCAAAAGGAAGAAAAAGAAGGAAGGGGTCAAGCAGGATTTATGCAGAAATATCACCACAAGGGTGCATTCTTCCAAGACGACGAGCAGTTGCAGGAAATCTCCAAGCGCGACATTATGGGTGCCAAATTCCAGGATGACTCTGGCAACCGCGAGATTCTGCCACAATACATGCAAATCCGCGATATGACGAAACTGGGCAGGAAAGGAAGGACGAAATACAAGGATTTGAAAGCAGAAGATACGGGACGATGGGGTGCAGACGAAGACAGAAGAGGCGGTCCCGGCTATGGAGGCGACAGATATCGCGACAGAGAAGGAGCCACCGGAGCAAATGCTTCTGTCGTGGGCGAGCGACGAAGAAGGGATGATGATCGTGGTGGACGAGATGANAAAAGGCCACGCTACGATTAATCTCTTACAAAGCATATTGAACGACCTTTACGAATTTCCATCGATATCTTTGCGCCCTAACACATAGGAGCCACCTTGTCCGCTCACATACGAAGCCTACAATGGTAATATTGAACCTATCCATTTTGGACGGAACCACACACTTTTGTCAAGTGCTTCACTGATGCGCTCCTTCCCTCCAAATTCGGTTTGATCTCAAATTCTGATATTCACGGGTGACCAAGATCGTCCTCAGTGCACCTTCCTCGCCCTATTCTAATCACTTTTCTCAAGTGAACCCAAGCCATCCCACGCCAACACCTTTCTTCCCTTGGAACAAGCACAGCGCAATCAACTCAACAGAACAAAAACAGCAGTATCATCCCTTACCTCATAGCAGCAATGAGTAAACATGGCGAGATGGCCATGGCTACTCTCGACGACCAGATGATGGCGCTCTCCTACGAAGACACCCCCAAGAGTAGCGAAAAAGCCAATGAAATTGCCCGCATGCTCTTAGAGCATGCAGAACTTTCCTTGCTCTTCGGCGTCCACGCACACATCGTCCTTGCTTGTGGCGGCACTGATTATCTTCACCACGCAAAGGAAGCTGTCCGCTTTGTTGAAATGGGCCGAGAAATCTATGGTCCTGGCAAGACAGAAGAATCAGAGGCAGCTGTTGAAGTTCTCTTGTGGCAAGCACGAGAGGTACTTCGCCGTGCAGAGCGTGACATGAAGGAACTGGAGGATGTTAGGAAAAGATTCAAGGCCAGAAGATTGAAGTTGAAGAAAGGCCAAAAACTGGTATACGGTAATGTCAATAGTAAGTTAATCCCTGAGTGACGAAAGATGCGGAAAAGAAAGCAAACCACTAGAAAACGAACCAATGACTGACATACTCTAGATGACCACCACCTAGCAGCCGAGAGACCTTCAGCTAGAGATGAGATTGGCGACGACAGCGATGATATTGCAAGCAACGAAGTTGACGCCAAGCCCACCGAAGAGATCACAGAACCCCGTCGCTCGACACGTCACAAGTCATTCAACAAGAATTACATGACCGGCAAGCCCAAGGAAAAGTAGATTGTTCATCTTTCCACCTTCAGAACTCATTGTCCAGCCTTGGAATCAATTGAAGGTCAATGTCGCTGTTGCCCACTTCAATCTCGTACTGTGGTTTCTGTGTACCATTGCTTACAAATGAAGGTCCTTGAGTATCGATGAAAACATATAATTGAGTTGACCAACATTCACATTCAGTCAAGGAAGAAGGCAGAGACAATTGTTTGTTTGAAGAAGGAGTGAAATTTTTCAAAAACATCGTAGCCTGTAGTAGTGTATAGACATCATCATAATCCCAGTTCAATCACCTCGAAAAGCGCCTTCGCTGTTCTGTTCTACCGCAGAAAGACCCAAAAATAAACAATAAAACTCGTGACATAGTATTTACAAGAGAGACTCAAAACGAACACTCTTAGTTCTTGAGCTCACCAACGTACTGCTGCTCGGTGATGGACATGGAGCGCTTGGCGATGACGGCACCACCCTCGACACCAGCGGCGGCAACAATCTCATCGCCAGTCTTGATGCGGAGAAGGGCAAAGCCTTCCTGCTTCCAGTGGAAGGCAACGTAGCTAAGGACGACGAGGAAACCGACAAGAGGGGTAACGAAAGAGATACGGGTGTTGGCAGCATCGGCAATGGCACCCTGGATGGGAGAGAAGACGGCACCACCAGCGACACCCATAACGAGGATACCGGCACCGCGACGGGTGTGGACACCGAGGTTGGCAGTTCCCATGGTGAAGATGGTGGGGTACATGGGGGCCATGAAGAAGTAAATGGCCATGACGGCACCAATGGAACCCTTGCCCTTACCAGCGCAGACGTAGGCGTTAAGAGCAATGGTGGCAATGCTGTAGACGACCATGATGAAGCTGGAAGACAGGACGGTGGCCATGGCGGTGGCGATGAAACGGCCGACGGTGAAGGTGATCAGAGCGTAGGAGAGGAGGTTGGAAGCAGCGGCCTCGGTCCAGCCAGCGTTGTCGACAGCGTAGTTGATGAAGAAGGCACCGATGGTGACCTGGGCACCGACGTAGCAGAACTGAGCAAGGAAACCGAAGAGCATGTTGTACTCTTTCCAGATGCTGCCCTGGCCAATCTCACGGCCCTCAAGATCGTGCTCGGGCTCGACAAGGGAGTTGTTGCGTCTGGCCTCCTCAGCAACCTCAGGGAGCCTGGCGAAGACGAACAGGATGGCAACAGCGACACCGAGGCAGGCAACACCGAGGTAGACGAACTGGACGTTGGTAAGGTTGTCAGCGTTCTTGCCAGAGAAGAAAGCCTTGGAAGCGATAAGGGGACCGATGAAGGAAGCAACACCGTTCCAGGCCTGGCAGAACTGGAGACGAGGAGAGGCAGTCTTGGGGTCACCAATGACAACGGCGTAGGAGTTCGCAGCAGTCTCAAGGGTAGCAAGACCGCAAGCAATGACCAAGGTACATGCACAGAATCCACCAAACGAGGCAGAGGCATTGGCCTTAGAAGAGAAGTGGGCAGTAGGCCAGAACATAACAGCACCGATGGAGTAGAGAGAAAGACCCATCAGGATGCAGACCTTGTAACCGAAACGCTTGAGGACCTCAGCGGCAATGGGGGAGAAGATGAGGTAACCACCACCGAAGTACATGACCTGGAGACCAGTGGACTCAAGCTTCGTGATACCGAGGACATTCTGGAAGTGCTTGTTCAAGACATCAAGAAGACCGTAAGAGAAACCCCAGAGGAAGAAGAGCGAGGTGATGAGGGCGATGGGGAAGATGAGCTTCTTTCCAGTGAGGAAGCCACCAGCGATGGTGGTAGTAGCGATGGGAATACCGCCGCCAGCCATTGCTACGATTGTTGATGTAGTAGTGGTAAAAGGATTGGTGGGTGCAGGAGCAATGAGCTAGATCCTTGGTAATGAAGGTGTGTTATTCGAAAGAATGAACGATGGTAGAAAGACTGAAGAGTCTAAATGAGAGACTTGGATCTGCTGATTGATGCTGGATGATGATCGTTGTTTGACAGGAGGAAGAGCTGGTACTTATACTGCTTGCCTCTCTATATCGCTACATGCTCCAAACCCATGGGGACTCCAGATCTGGACAAGCACGTACCGTCTAGTTCGATGCATAGACCATGCAACGACGAAGTCTAACATTGAACGGGCCAACGGCCAGCAGCCGGCATGCGCTAGGCATGAGTATTCGGTCCGAAGTACAGGTCCGCCTGGGGATCTGCTGGGGTTTGCAGCGCTCCAGATGAACTCCAGACGATAATCGGTCCTTCTTCTGTCCTGGAGAGCTGGGGTTCCGTGGGGGATGGGCAGACTGGCCAGCAATCGCTCGTCGATCCGACCAACGATTCATGAAAATTCGCACGAGTAGTAAAGCGTAAACTGGCAAGATGTCTTGCTTACCGCTTACCAGTTGGCCGTAGCTCTCTGGGGGAACAGTTGCTCGTGCATGAACATACCGCTCAGTGCTCAAAATTTCTCGTGCATCGGACTCGGTATGCATGCAGGACTCCTCTCGGTAAGAAATCCTATCGGCCTGCAGAACAGCTCGGACTACGCCACATCAACCTGACTGCATAGCTCCGGCAATTACCTGGGATTGCATAACGTTGCGGCTGTCAACATCATCTCACAAGTTTTTTTCCCAACTTGTGGCTGCTAGTCAGAGTCAAGGGGTGCCATAAACGCCCATTGTCGTGATCATGCATGAGCAGCGGAAAAGTCTGGTAACGGCACGCACGGTGGGTGGCACCCTCCGAAGGATTTGGTAGTGTCTCGTGAATTTTGAGCTGGAGCTGGAACGGTATTTCGCAGCTCGAGATGCGTTCGAGGCCCATAGTACAAGCATTGTTGTCATGCTCGATATGCTTGACACCGCACTCAATGGCTTGTCTGTTACTCGACCTTGGCAATATCGGATCGTCTCAACCTCTGGGCGGTCTTACCTATCGACTCGACTGCTCATCAAGCATAAGCAAGGTTTACAGCGGCGCGTGTAGAAAAGCTAAGCGGTCTGGATCACGCTAACCAGGCGGCTAATCTCACCAGGTTTCGTGGGGTTTCGTGGAGATGTCACGCTAGGAGAAGACCGATGAGGTAGTCGGGCCGAAGATCATATCACGGCTAGACACGGTTGTCGGGGGTTCCCCAAGGGGAAGTCTTCTCGATCTTTTCGAAGCCAACTTTCTGTTGACCTTAACTCCTCGTGCCAAAACTTGCCTCGTTGTCATGGTGGTCGCCAATGTGGCTGGCTCTTCGCACGCCTAGGGCACAGGAATCACGGCATTCACAGTTGAGGCTTCTCATAACTTTTGTTGCTTTCCAGAAAATCAACAAGTTGAGGCCCGGGTTGACTTCAAGTTTTGCGTTAATCTCCCCACGGTCAATAATGTTTCGCGCAAAACGACGGGAAGTTGGAACTTGGTATGGGGAGGGTCCACTTGGTATAGCGCTACCCCTCGACAAAGACCAAAGCGGGCCGATTGGGCAATGGGGGCCGCCATGGTCGCTTCTTTTCTCCCACCGCCTATCCTGCCCGTCCAGCTCACCCCGTGGAGATGGGGTGATCTGGAGAGAGAACAGCCTGCCTCGGGAGGGTTGCAAACCATGCTTCTTCAGCTGGGGATGAACCCAGTCCGTGTCTGCAGAGATCGATTCAGTGCTGGGATGACGATCTACTTGCCTGTGGTAGCGTGACCACATTCCCCTACGTACTAGAGCCGCATACCATGCCCGCATTATGCATGTTTTCTTTTTGCCATGCTTTTGCTTGTTTGCGTGAGGGGTTCCTTGGTCATAATTTCGACTTCTTCCATGTACCTTGTTAATCTTCGAGAAGGTCATCAGACGCAAGAAAGACAGGAAAGCCGAGGCGGTTTGTCGAAAAAGGAGCACATCCGTATGCAAGATGATGGTGGAGGCGATCATAGTTGATGACGAACGGTATGAGTCTTCGACAAGCACATCGTCGAACCCTCATTCTGCGTTCATTATTGCTCGCATTCGCAAGTGCCAAAGATGGATTTACGTCTTGGCCAACAGTACCAAGGATAAAAGCAAACCAGATTAGGTTTGTTTGTTGAGCGTCTGGACTGTAGGATCAGATGGTGCTCGCCGAGGACCAAGATGTGGTTTCCCGCTGGCGGAAGCAGGTGCGCAAGATCAGCTTTCTATCTCTTAGGTCAGCTTGAGATGGTTCAAGGTATGTGCCTTGCGGATTGCGGTCTAGAGAATGCATTGACATGGTGAATCGAAGGGTTGAATATTGAGCTTGTCTGGTCAGAATAGCTAGTTAAGGTTGCCAGCAAGGCATCGGAGCAACCAGAATACCTCCATGATTGCAATACAACCCTAATCATGACAAGTTTCTCCTCTGTTTCCTCACAACAAGAACAGGCGCTGGGGTCTCAGCGGTCTTCATCAGGTCGTAAATCAGTGCCGGAAGCGAACTCGAGGAATCGATAATGAAATTGATGTCGAACTTTGGTCGTTGTACAGTCATTGCGAGCATATACAGTATCGAGAGCGCAGTGGTCTTTGGACAGAATCTTGAACGTGCGCATGTCACGAAACTCGTTGAGTTTGTTGCCGTGATGGAAGCTGCGCCCTTGGTGGTCAGTATCCATTGTAGCTGTCATAAAATTCGAGAACTGGACTTACCGATCAGGAGTCGAACCAGTCGACACCGAGCACGAGACGACCCTTGCGGTCGAGCTTTGTCTCATCCCAGCCAGTCCATCCGGTGTGATCGCCTCTTGAGTCACGGTGGTTTTCGTTTGAGAAGAAGCGGCACAGAGACTTCATGACCTGCAAAACCGTGACACCACTCTTGTTTGTGATCTGAACAGGCTTCCACTCAACGACGCGGAGACGGAGGAAGGCAACAGGAGGGTCGGTAGCGTACTCGTCGGCAGCACAAGTGTCGGCGAGAACGGTGTCGTCACCGAGATACACCTCGTCGAGGTCGGTGGCGCATTCGTATGACATGCAATCGAATGCTGGATGCACACGCACATTGGCCAGATTGATATTGCCTCCATCTGGAATGATTGTCTTGGAGCGGAACATGGTCTTTTGGCAAGTGGGGAGCTTGGTGAAGGACTTGAAGGCCTTGCTGACGCTCATGCAGTTCTTGAGCGTGAAGTAGTCGAGATGAGAGAAGACCTCAAGCCAGACCTCCTTTGGGAGCTCAATGGTGCTAGCCATGGTGATGGAGATGCGTGTTGACAATTGGCGTCGGGCGAAGCACGCTAAGTTGTTTGATATTCGTGTCAAGGTGTTGGTAATTGTGATGAGGTGTGCAGAAGTAAGAGGTCGAAGAAGTGAACACTCAAGGCACGCGTCTGCCTGATATGAAGTGGTGAGAAGGAAAGTGCGCAGGACGACGCGACAGTGTTGTGAAAGGAAGGTGCGAATTCTCACCAAGAAGTGATCGCTCCAAACTTTCAAAGTGATCCTTCACTAACTGATTTAGACCTGATGAGCAGACTGCCTGAACCAAGTGTTGCTAATGTATACTCATCACGAACAGAATGAATCTCCACGACCTATAAACAAACCTAACATAACAGTGGAAGGAATGTGTAGGATCTTGCAGAGACCAGCTCGTCTGTAAAGCATACACTTCGCGAGTTTACTCCATCATGTCAGCCCAAGACTTCTTCTCCGTGCCAGGAGTTTCGTCGATGTCGAGCTTCTCAAGCTTTGTTTTCGTCGGGAAGGCCATCGTCGGCGGCGGAGCGGTATCAAATTTGGGAGCTGAGGCCGAGCCCGATAAGTCTGGGAAGTCTGTGGGCTTGGGTACAGATTGAGAGGTTTGTTTCTCTTGCTGTGGGCCACGTCCCCCTCTGCCCGGGCCTCCACCACGACCTCCTCTTCCACGGCCTCTGCCTCTACCCCTGTCCTCGCGGTACATGTATTCGCGTCCATCGGTGTGGTCTTCTCTGTCGCCGCCAAAGCCTTCACGAGAGCCATCTGGGTTCCGTTGGCCAGTGATTCCTCCGTGTGCACCGCGTCCTCTGCCACCAGCCTGCCGAGGACCTCCAAAGGCATCTGCATCGTCAGGCTTCTCAGCATCCCATTCTCTACCGCCTACAGCCTTGAGTTTGCGTAACCTGTTCTTTTCTCTTTCGCCCATCATCTGTTGTCTGTCTCTACGTTCTTCTTGTCGACGTTTGGCTGCGACTTCTTCACGCTCTGCAAAGTCGGCGGCATCTGCTTCGGCTCTTGCGTGTGCGGCTGCAAGCTTCTCGTTCTTGAGCGATATCTTGGACATCTTCTCGGCCAACTCTTGTTCACTGAGCTTGGGCTTGCGAAGGCCTCCTGTAGCGGTACGGTCACCGCGTACAGAATTGGTGGCTGGCTTCGTAGGCTCGGCGGTAGCAGCTGATGGTTGTTGTTCTTGCTGTTCGGCTGGGACATCTTTTGGTTGCGAGTCCTTCTTGGTACGGTCTTGATTGTTGCGACGAGACTCATTGTTATTGCGACGAGGCTCGTTGATCTTACGGTCTGAGTTGGCGCGATCCTGTTGGCTGCGATCTTGGTTGTTGCGGTTCTGTTGGCTGCGGTCTTGGTCGTTGCGATCCTGGTTATTGCGACCCCTGCCTCTTCCCCTTCCTCGAGCACCTCCACGTCCACCGCGAGCTGGTGCCGAAGTCGTAGGTGTTGGTGTTGACCCTGCAGGGGCTGTTGCTGATTCTGACGCTAACTCAGTAGTCGTAGCTGGTATTTCTGCCTCCGGTTGCTTGATTGGTTCTTCTTGCTTCTCCGGTTCGGTGGTATGATGGACCTCTTGATTCACAGGTTGAATCTCATGGCTGAACAGATCATCTCCACGAGTCTGCATTGATTGGTCGTACTGAATATCGTCAAACAGATCATCTTGTTGTGCTCCTGTCTGTGCGAACTCGTCCATGTCGTTGTCTGTAGACAGTTTTGTAACTTGTTGTCAATGATTGGCAAAAGGAGAGCTCATCGAAGCTTCCAATTCAAAGTGTCCAGACCTGGGGACGTCATTTGTCCGAGCTCGTTTCTTGACGCCTTGGCTTTGTATGGTCAACTTTCTTTCCATCCTGCCATCGTCCATTGTACACCACGAACCATGGACGCGCCCGATCGCAAGAGACTAAAGTCGACATACAAGGCGGCACAGGATCTCCCACCGCTGCCGCCGGGCTGGACCGAACACACCGCACCAACAGGTACTTTTCCAAAAGTTCATGGTTGTCAGTTCAAGACACTCATTGACACGCTNACAGGTCACAAATACTACTACAACACGGCCACCAAAGCCTCGACATATACACGACCAGCCGCCACTCCTGCAGTCCCTACTCCGCCCCAAGCTCAGCCCGCCTATTCTCCTCCGCCAGCTACCTTCCATCCAGCTCAGTACAACCCAAACGCTGCTGCCCAATACAACTTAAACCCTGCCGCTCAATACGGCCAATCCGCCGCTGCATACAACCCATACCCATCAAATGCTCAGTACAATCCATACCCACCATACGGCCAGCCTGCATTCAACTCTGCTGCTCCCTCTCACGAGCCACGACGTCGACCACAGCCTCAAGACCGCCCAAAGCGCAAAGAAGTCATTCCGAACTGCAAGCCATGGGTCGTTGTTTACACCAAGCTTGGCCGACGCTTCGTTCACAACCCCGAGACCAACGAGAGTTTTTGGAAGTTCCCAGACGATGTCATGAAGGCCGTTGTCGAATTCGATCGCTTAAAACTGGATGACAAGCTCAAGAATCTGGACGAGGCCAGTGGTGCCAACAAGTTCTCTGTAGCGGAACGCGCTCCTAAGCAAGAACCTGAGAAGGTGGCTGAGAAGTCATCTGAGAAGCCTGAGGACAAGACCAAATCGCAAGAACCTGAAAAGCCGCAAGAAGATGCTGCTGGATCAGACTCGGAATACGAGGAGATTGAGGTTACAGATGACGAGGATGAGGAGGGCGGTGCGCCGCGACAAGAAGAAGACGGCACAGAAGCCGAAGATGGACCTCTCGAGTTCGACGAAGACGACATCGCCTATCAGCTAGCTGCAATGGAAGACTCGTATGGTCTCGATCGCGGCGAATTTGGAGGTGGTGGGGAAGAAGAATACGAAGAGGGCATGGAAGGCATCCCTCTGACCGACGAAGACGGCGCGGCGCTATTCTGCGATATGCTCGAGGACCAGCACATCTCGCCCTACATACCTTGGGAAACTCTCATCTCCGACGGCCGCATCATAGATGATAGCAGGTACACTGCTTTGCCGACTACAAAGCGCAGGAAGGAGGTTTGGGGCGACTGGACTCGCACCAAGATCGCACAACTCCGCGAACAA
This sequence comes from Aureobasidium vineae, assembly GCA_903819635.1. Lineage (NCBI taxonomy): Eukaryota > Fungi > Ascomycota > Dothideomycetes > Dothideales > Saccotheciaceae > Aureobasidium > Aureobasidium vineae. The sequence goes on from CAIJEN010000006.1 coordinate 439,511, forward strand.
AAGGCTAAACAGGAGAAGCTGGACCCACGCATCCCTTATCTGTTTCTACTGTCCGAAAAAGCAACGCCAAAACTTTACTGGCCAGAATTTCGTAGGAAGTACAAGAAAGAAGACGCCATGCGCGATGCGAAGCTCAGCGACAAGGAAAGGGAGAAGTTATACCGCGAACACATTGCTCGTCTTAAGCTTTCGTCTTCGCAGCTGAAGTCAGACTTGATTACTCTCCTCAAGTCTCTACCCCTCAAACACTTGAACAGAAACACCAGACTTGAGAACCTACCCAAGGATCTTCTAATCGATGTCCGGTTCATCTCTTTGCCTCCTAAATCTCGCGACGATCTACTGGAAGCACACATCTCTACCTTGGCGCCCGCGCCAGATGAGGAGGAAGCAGCAACCGAAGAAGAGAGAGCAGAGCAGGAAAAACAAACCAAGGAGAGGAGGCGTAGAGAACAAGCACTGAGGGAGAGAGAGCAGAAGGTCGAGGAAGAAAAGAGGAAGAGAGAAAGGGACTTGGCCTTTGGACGCGGTCGATTGGGCGAGGCTGAGAGGGAGTTGGAGATGGCCATGAAGGTCGGAAGGAGTGGATTGAGAGCGCAGATTGACGAGGCCAAAGGGGACGAAGAGTAGATCACGCAGTCAATAGTCTCATAGCGGCCTAATAACCAACTGCATCGTCATTCAGATGCCACATCGACGGACCGCAAAAGACTTGGGGTGATACCGGGGTGATCCTTCGTGAATCTCATAGATTGGGCCAAGTCGGATGCCGGTGGTACGACCCGGACTCTGATATATCTATCCTCTCAACACGGCCTTGTACCGTGATGAGCGCTTTATATCACTTTGAAGCAGTCACAAAGACTGCTTATATGTCTCTCCATGTGACATGCGGTGCCCAATCGTGCACAATGTGTTGTTGTATGGATTTGGACATGTATTTTCCTTTCACCACTTTCGTGCACGCAAACCCATGTGTTATACCTCGACCTTCAACACAATCTCTACCAGCACCCCAGACGCATCGTAACATGATCAGAGACATGGAAAGTAGTTCTTCGGTGTTATTACCCATGAAAGAGAATCATGGATCCGATCTTTTGCATAAGCGTTTCGCCTCCTCTCATGTCTCGCGAGGTGGTCTAGAGAATATACTTTTTGGTTTAGAGGCCTCTCACATCAAGCCTCGATAGTATAACGGCTAGTACGAAGGTCTCATATCGGTCATCAATATGACCAAGCATGGCTTGGGTAATCCTTAGATGGGAGTTCGATTCTCCCTCGAGGCATTCTTTTGGTTTTCTGCAACCCTTCTTGAGTGTGCAGCAAACTTTTTTTTTTGGGCACGGTGGAAGAGGTAAAGTGGGGCGGAGGTGTGCACAAGAATAACTTGTGCATATTGTATAAAATTATGCAGAGTGGACATGGCTGGGGGTTGCGGACTTCGTGTGTTGCCTACTTTTGCCCATACCATCACACGAACCTCATTATCCTGTCAAGGCCGTGGCCCTTTCGGGGTATATATGATGGCAAAAGTTTAGATGCCTGGATGCTGTCTTGCGAGGAAGGAGTATGCCTCTAAACCAAGTCTTTTACGATTGGAAGATACTAATACGTCCTTTTCCTTGTGCTCTCGCCTAACCGCTCTTTTTCCTTTCCTCTCTCTCTCTTTCTTCACTTCCAACCTCTTTTCCATCTAATCTCTCAGTCTATCCGATTCGCTATCCCCGTCTGTCACTGAATTGTCCTTCATAAACTCCTCATTACATTCACCCTTCAAGTCCTCCACCATATCAATAGGGTTCCGTTGCCGCAATGAATCCTTCTGGCCAGCGTGGCCCGTCACTTCGAAATGGTGGCATGGACAGAATAAGAGTCTTTGGAGAACATAAAGAAGCTCTCATCGCAATTGCAACTCGCCCAGATGCACCACATCATCACAATCAAGAGTTTACGAAGGGTCAGGGACACATGTTTTCGAAACCCACGGCATCCTACAGTTTGCACAGAGTTGGATAAAAGAGTATCTGAACACACATGCTTGTTTTCCATTATTCTTGACTAACGATCCATATAGAGGAGCTCGTCGTCAGAGACTGCGCGCCACACCATGGCGACCAAGAGCACAGAGCACCACTACATTAATGCCAGCTCCAATTCCAGCTGCTGCGACTTGAGCTCCGACTTCAACAGCTACATCTTCAACTCCAATTTTCACTGCTACACCTTCAGCTCCAGCTTTCACCAATGGACCTTCCATCTTTGACGACATCAGCGACATCGATGATACTGCATTCGACGGTATAGTTCTGGACGATACTGCTCTCGACAAGCCTCATCCAAGTGATTCTTCTCTTGCAGCTGACTCCTTCCCTGCCAACAACAAAAGCCAGGCAACGACATCAACGAGGTCACATCAAGACCACTTTTATTCGCACCAAGACAACCATCACTCACGGGATCAAACCGATCTTCTACATCGCTTTGACAGCAACAATGTCATCTGTGGTACCCGCTCGTCGACGAGTTCAGTCAGTTCAAGTGGTTATTGAGACTCGTGGCTCCTCGTCTACAACACCACATATTCCAGTCAAAGACAAGGCAACATCAAGCAGCGACCAGAAAGATGTTTCTAAGCCCAAGGATACTGCTGACGATGCAGTTTTTGATGCAACACTGTTCCAGCGCAGATGGGAGATTATAAGCCTTGTTGTTGACCACGAGGCTCAAGAGTGTAGTTCCATAGAAAGTATGGAGTGCAGATTACTGGCCGTCTTGGAAGACCAAACTAGGTATACTTTCTTGCCGTATTCTCTTCTCCTTCTTGTCTTGTTATTTGCTTCAACAAGGTTATAGTGCAACAAGTGTCGCAGAAGCGAATCTGTTTGTACGGCCCAGTACGACGGTATCTGGTCATGTTCAAGGTGTATGGATAGGGATCTTAACTGTACACCAATGGTAATTTTCTTTCTAATCCAACTACTGTGGTATAAACAATGCTGAATTTTTGTAGACTATTGTATTTGGAAAATCAACACCAAATGTTGAACAGTTTAAGTTGCAAATAAACATCAGCTTGGTGTTGGACAAAGTCACACACTTTGATCAAATGCTTCAAATCTTAAAGCATGTGGTTGTTGCTTGTCGACACTCACAAGGAAAAGGAAATGTCAAAGGCCAGGTCGACTTTTGCAAGACTGCCGTTGAATTCTGTACCGACCTTGCAGTCAACCCAACAGACGTGTGTTTCAGCGCCGTCCAGGTCTACAACCTTTCGTTAGCTCACGCTCCGGCGCTGTCATCGGTAAATGAAGAGTTGATGTGCAAGCAGCAAAAGAAAGATGGTACCTTTCGAGTCAAGGAAAATGCCCTAGGCTCTGAGATGGCCACATCGCTTCTGGAGATACTCCTGTGCACAATTGGACGAAAGCTCGTTAGATCCCCAGGTCTAGACACACTTACTGGGCACTGGGAACGGTTTACCACCTGGATTGCCGACATGCCGGTCCAGGAAGACTGGCTTGTATTTTTGTGGGACATTAAAATCGGAGGTCAACCAACCAAAGACAATTGCACGTTCACGTCCTATACAGCCGACGGTAGAAGATGGGGATTATGGAAATTCAGCCAAATTACCAATTTCGTTCAGCTTGGAACCCCGGACAAGAAGTTGGATACTCTCAAGAGAGCAACAAGGGCAAGACAGACAAGAAAGGATGATATGGTAAGAAAGGATGATGATCCTCAAAGAAGGAGAAATAGTTATACAAGCTGATTATGATATGAAATAGCTTTGAGGATACGGAAAATGGGACTTGCTGGTTTTGCTTTGTAATTCTTGTATTCATATAGCAAGCTCAAATGTCAAGCAAAGCATGATTTTGCAATGAAATACAAATGTTATATAAATTATCAGCAAGCGGCTTCCATGTTTGTTTTCTTTGACATGGGATTTTGTCACTTGCTCCTTCCTATAGTATACAACTTTGTCACTTGCTCTTTTTCTTTTCTTGCTTGTGTGCGTCTTTCTTGTTTGTCACACCAATCACTCTTTCTTTTTTGTCGCACCACACTCACCAACCACAATCTTACAAGACAAAAGGATGGCGCCACCTACTCGCATTCGTATGGCTGCAGATGTCACAAGACAGCGACTCCAGTGTATATTTTCCTGGTCCGGTCATTCCTTTTGTTTGTCGTTGACTGTCTCATACTAGATTATCTTTTTCTCTATGTTCGCCCTCCAGACCACACCTCTGCCAACAATCAAGATGTACGATAAAGTTTTGCTTTATACCACAAAACGTGTGCGCGATTTCATCCACCAAGCCGGCAGGAGCAATATAATTCTATCACAGGGCATAGGCTAGCGAGCCGGCCAAGGTCTGATCTATGAGTGTTGTTGGAAGACATAATCTATCCGTGTAAGAGCAAGGAAGCATCCTTCTTAGTGATGTTGCACGAAGCTCTGAGAGACGATGTTTACAATTTCTTCTGGTTGTCAGCTTACATGTCCATCTGCATATCTAGCGTAGAGCATTCAAGCGAAAGAGGAAGTACAAAAAGACAGGGGGACGCATCGGAAGTTGGGCAGCCGGCGTGCCAAGCACAAGCAACGCACGTGCCTCACTAACCTCAGGCTTCAAAACTTTTAGCCAATTTTTCTCTCTCTGATCAAGTAAAAATGATATAACAAAATTAACAAAAGAAATACGATCCTGGCAATGGGCGGAATCGAACCGCCGTCGGGTCGGCGTTGCTGGAATTTAACCTCCACAACGACACATGCTACCACTACACCACATCACCTTAGCTTGTAAGGGTTGAATCCGGTTTGCCAGATTCAGGATCTTGGTGGAGCCCCCGGGCAGATTAATATATAGCTCTCTGACACGTCCTCGTGCTAAGCGAAGATTCGAGTCGGTGCTCGAGTAGGTTGATGGTTGGTGTGGTGAAGCCCAGGGTTTGCTCATGGAACTCGAGGACTCTCTAGAACCATGTGTTCCAAGTGCCAACGATGAACCTAGCTCTTCTCGAAGCCTTAAGGAGCAGCAGAAAGACCTAGTATCCGAATTGGGTCCTGCTGCAACGCTTCTGTCTCTCTCAACCTTTCCATGTTTTAGCCCTATCACGACTATACAAGAGACGACTACATAAAAAATGGTCACAATGACCACCTACTTCATACAGAATTACCTCTTGACAGTGTCCTGGCGTCGCTGTGCAGCCAAGCTTGCCCGTACAGTGACGAGATTTCGAAAAATTCTGGAAGCATCCCAACTTCTCAACACCATCTTCCACCACACAAAGATGTTGCAGGGAAGATGCAAAACAATGATTCCGCCCGGGTTCGAACCGGGGACCGCCTGTGTGTTAGACAGAAGTGATAACCAACTACACCACAGAACCAACTTGATGAGAGAATCTGTGGGTCATTCGTACTTGTTCTGCTGCGAAAGTCCTCTCTCAAGCGCAGCTTCAGACATGCATCGGAGGACCAATCGAAGCAGGCTGGTAAACGGTTATGCTCACTGTTGTTGACGAAGTCTCGGAGATGATGAGGACGAGAATCTCCTACAGGCTTCATGCTCAGACCCATCCTGTGACCGGCTAGTCAGCGATAACAAACACAACTTCGGAGGCAGAAAGCCTCTCACAAGAGTCGTGTTTCTGATCCTGATGAAATGACCTGTTGTTGCAGTCTCTCGTGTTGGCATGAAGCTGGTGACACAAGTGGCTCTCGGCCACGCAAGCATGCTGCACCGATTGCATACCAAATCGCGATAACTCGCATATCTTGAGGCAAACAATCGGTCGATTGTTGAACGCCTACTCCGAATGCTACTCCTGTTTCTAAATCACCGAACTGCATCACAAGATTATTGCCTGGCAACCTGGCAAGCCACAATCCGTGTGTATAACAGTCCGGTGGTTAGAAGCGACATGGCGACGATCGTAACTACTTTGGATCATCGATGTTTAGCAGCATCAGTGCGGCTGCACGTGGGAATTGGTGCTTTGCTAACAAGACTATTGCGACTTTTGCTGACGTTTGAGGTGGTGGCCTTGGGTTTCGAATCCAAGTTCACGTTCCCCTCCTCGCGCGAGGCAGCAAAATCCCCGAGAGCAGTTCGGGCTACAGCAGCTCTCCGTCATCGTGGAGTGCTGTTTCAATTCTCATGCAGAAAGAGGCACAAATAAGATCTAGAACGCCAGGGTCTGACGATCATTCCGCGGCTCTAATGCAACGCAGAAGTTCTCGACCTCTTGCCGCTGCGCTCTTTGCTTTGCTGTATCGTCGTTGTACAACCACTTTTCCCTTTTGGTATTCAGATCGGTGATGGGATTGTCTAGAATGGCATGGCCTGACTTTCGGACTTGTTTCGCGACCTCGGAGGGCACCGGATATGCGCCGGTGGCATGCGAGAACGAGTCCGCAAGCGACTTTCGGACTGGCTCGCCGTGATTTTTGCGCCGCCAAGCCAGCGGACAGTTGGAATGACCCTCGCATACCGTCGCTCTCCCACACTGCTGGGTGCAATTGATGAGCATGTCTGCGGTAATCTTACTACGACCAACCAACACAAGAGCGAAATCCGTGAGGATTGTTTGGCCAGGAAAGAGTCGTGTGCGCCAAGTGGTGGATCCTCTTCCTTCGGGATGCTTTTCAGGGTGCGGCGTTAGCGTGATGAGGGGGCATAAGCTGTCAAAGTTGATTGAGCCTCTGCTGTCTTGTGCGCCTGAATCAAAAAAGGAACGGCAGTGATATGGCTCCGGAAAAGCCAATCCCTTGTATGGTGGTCTAAAAAAACGATGCCTAAGCGGCTTGTGAGCCAGCACCTTGGGGCACGGACACAGGCACACCTTGGAGGTATTTCTCCTCGTGAGGACCCAATCGTTGACTTCTCTATCGTCTTGTCTGTTTCTCGTCCCTTTTACGAAAGCGAAATCGCCGATTCTACTCTTATACCAAATAGCGCCTAGGAAAAGCCACAATGGCACCCAATTTCCAGATCGAGATTGACAGTCTGCCGGTTGATCGCTCTGCTGGGTTCCATCAGAAAGTGGTGGATGGTATTGAGGACTTACTGCTGGTGTTGGCTGAGGATGGTCGTGTGTTGTATGCTTCNACCAAAAGCTTCTCGCTCATCCAGATTAAGCCTGAAGCTCTTATTGGACGTTACATCAGCACATACATGAATGTCGACGATATCCCTGTATTCCTGTTGGAGTGGAAGGAAAATATGGCACTAGGAAGCTCTTGGAGAAGCCATCATCGACTACGACAAGGAGATGATACCTACAAGCCCTTTGAGTCGACCTTTAAACCATACACCGACAACACCGTGGACGGCAAGACTGGTTCCAAAAAGGCAACNAAGCTGTGCTTGATGACTTCAAGACCTTATCAGATTACGAGTACATCCTTGATGGACTCATTCCTCGAACACTATACCACAAACATCCGCCTAACCAACCAGCTGGCCTGGCTGAAAGGAGAAGCCGAGGAGTTCTACGAAAGCACAATATCGACCACAACAGCCTGTATTCAGAAAGACGACACCACAGTCCAGTGTGCTACCTTCAAACTCGAGACTACGACGGCGAACGCTACGACAGTGAGTGTTTCCAGAATCTAGATATACTGGCAAAGACTTCGATCAGGATCGGATCTCAGCAGAACCATCATCTACTAGGAAAACGAGATCGCGATTCTGAAGCAACATTTTTTGNNCACATATATTATGTTCTTGTCATCGATACGCCAACTAACAAAGAACAAACAGCCCTCGATAAAAGTGTCAAACTCGGAAATTCCATCAACTACCCTTTCTGTATCAGGATCGGTAGTGTCCCGCAGCAAAAGAAGTTTCTCCGAATCGACCACTTCCACAAAGCCACAAACAGACTCTGTAATGGGCGATATAGGGATCGAAATCACCACTTCACGCCTGCAGACGATGAAGGAAACTGGTGCCTGGACAGCCAAACCACGCACAAAGAAGCGCAAACAAGAACTTGCGCAAGAGTATCTGTGCAAAGAGTGCGGCACTACCGATTCTCCAGAATGGCGAAGAGGGCCTCTGGGTTCGAAAACGCTTTGCAATGCTTGTGGNATGTGAGTACCAGTGGCCCAATATCTCGAAATCCATTTCTGATGTTTCGGTTGTTCAGTACGATGGTCGAAGGCTCAAAAGGAGCCCACTTCCTTGCATATGGAAGTCGAATCCTCGCAATGACTTCTGGTAGAGTTGATGTTCTGGTGGAGCGGTGCAGGCATTACTCCACAGATCAGGTTTTACATAGAATGTAGGAATCGGCGTTGCTGCTCTTATAAGCCAGACGACATGTTGGTGAGCGATATGGTAATCGATGGCTCCAGCCATTGTGTCATTAAATCCTCTGTATCGAATCTAAAATTGAGAGGTCGTAAAAAGTGATGCCGCTCCTTGGGCACGCTTCGTTCAGTCAATCCATTCCATAGAAGCGCCGCAAGGCGTTCTCTGCCTCGGCGAAGTGTTGCTTGGCCTGATCTAATAAGATCGTTGACGAATTGCATAGCGTCGTCCTCGAGTCGCCCTCGGCTTGGAATGTGTCGGCGACTGCTGTCATTTGCTCAATCCGAGCACAACTCAATTCGACCTTGTAGATGCCCAATGTCGCACTGGGACCTCTGAGGTACCGGGCTTTACTCCACAATTGTTTGACGTCTTGACTCTCTCTGTTGTATCCAGTTAGTATCATTTAGAGGAGCGAATTGATGTTGTATACTGACAGGCACGCATCCATCTCTGTAAAAGTCCGTTGGGCGAGAGCAAAGAAGTCGCATACTAACGAGCGAGTGAAGTATTGTTCGTCCTCGTCATCTAATTCCAGAATATCGCTAAATATGGTCACGTTGATGGCGTAGTCCAGCTCTGGCAGTTTCGAGATTTGATATGTCCGGCCCTGAACGATGTCAATAAGACATGCTTTTTGGAGACTCTCAGCAACAACACCTACACCAGTAGCCGTCGACTGGAAGGCATGGGACATCTGAGCGTGTTGTAGCATCGTAGAGGACTTTTTGCAAGCGTGAAGTTTCGGTATTATGGTAGACTGTGTTAAGGCCAAGTCGGTCAAGCAATGTGAAAATGGGTTTCTGAAGCGGGGCGGGCACGAAGAGGGTAAATATCAGAAGCACCAAAGCAAAGGTTAACCTGTTGGATTGGTGGAGACGCATGCACGTTGTCAAATAGACGCTCGGATTGCTTAGCCGTCTAAACATGTCCACTTACCTGCATATCATCGATCGGCATGTGCCTGCATGCAGTTTTGTTGACTCGGATTGATGGCAGACTGTGACAGCCACTGTCATCTTTTTCGACAGCCAGTTTTGGGCTCATATATCACATCGTTGCAAATTTTATCCTCTCAGATTAAGGTGCGCAAGGCATACGACACCGCCCTAATACCACAGACTTTTTCCAACAAGAAGCGTCGGTGCGAGATGAGGAAAACACCCGCGGAATGACGTCGGCCTCGTGAGCGCCAGTGGCAGTTTGGGAGCGCGCTTTGCGTTCTGAGACAAGTCGGCAAAGGTTTCCCAAACAAGCTTGCATACGGTTCCTCCTGTCCAAAGTTAAATCGAACACTCCGGGGAGACCGTTGCCTGTCATAAGTATTCGAGCACAATTCTAGAGTGCTCTTTTATAGGCACGTCCACACCACACGGGTGGTATATTCAGCTTGGAGGCAGCCAAAATATACAATGGTTCTGTACCTTGCGTTCGTGAGTGAGCAAGGTACCACATACGATTCCGACATGCAAAGCCCGTTGACCCCTCGGGATTTGACTTTCGAGGCTCTGCACATCCATATCAAGCAGCCAAGCATTCTTTGCATGGGCTGACCATCAAAAGTGGACTCCTCCTTGACAGACGGTCAAATCGGGTTCCGGATACTATATTACGATGTTCACCAAGGATCGAAATGGTCGACTCGGTCAGACTTCCGCTGGGGAGACGGCGCGACGACCGCCGACGGAGTTGATCCGTTGGTCCTTCGGTGCTTCCTTCTTATCACGGGAGCTGTGGCCACTGTGCGCGAGTAAGCCCTAGTCGCTTGCGACTCGTAGATATAGTGGACAAAGTGGCAGAGAAGTAACCCTCGTGAGTACAGCCGAGGCTGACTGTATTTCATGGAGTCACTGTATAGTGCAGGGGGTCAACCGTGTTCGTCAAGGAGCGCTTGCGAGTCGTGAACAGCTGTAAGAGGGAGCGAGCGTCACCGGGTGGTCTGACAGGCTCGCACACGTGGCATGGAAGATCTTGTAACCCAAGGAGGAGTCAGGTCCGCGCACATACTCCAGTTGTGAAAACACGCGAAAGTTGTTGGAGCGAGATCGGAACACTATGGGAAACTTGCAGTGATACCTTTGATAGAGTTGACCTTTGGCGATGTAGCCGGTGGCTTCGTCGGATCGAATACTCGGATGGCAGGGGGCAGAAGACATCATCAAGAAGATGCGCCTTCTTTCGACCAACTGTTTGTCTTGGGTTGCGTCTTCGGCAAACGGCTGTGACCGAGCGAAAATAGATGAAGGTCGACACTGCCATTAGGGCAGACTGTCAAGCGGTATCAACCAAGAACAAACTGCCTTGGCCAGCAACAAAACCAACATCATCATGGCCCAACCTGAGATACCAAGTGTCGATTGAGTGCATCGTACTCAACTCGACGGTGTAGCAAACATCACACGATCATGATGATATTGATTTTGTTTGTCCAAAAACGCTAAACAGGGGTGACAAGGAGGGATTGACATACCCTTTCTTGGCAAAATGATGCGTTTGCGATGCAAAAGTTGGAAGCAATCGTCAGAACACAACTCGCGCAACAACTGACTGCCACGCGCCATCACGATTTCTCGCACGTCAACACATCATACACATCCAGCGCAAATGGCAGATGTGCGCTCGCTCTTGCGTAATGAGCGTGTCTCGCGCCGCATCAACCACCCTCATGCAAACTACTCGGATTCTGGCAAACTGCTATGCGCCGTCTGCAACATTCAGATCAAGACCGAGTCGCTTTGGGATAATCACATCAAGTCAGCTCAACATGCCGCTCGACTAGACCATCTGCGCGCGAACCCTCCGCCAACACCAGCACCAGCGTCAAACCGGAAGCGCAAAGCAGGAGAAAACGAGGACGAAGGCAGAAAGAGAGTCAAAGCTGTACCAGGAGGTTTCGTACCCGAGGGCTTCTTTGACTCTGCCGAAGAAGGCGTGAATGAGGATGAAGGCGAAGACGAAGATGTGGACACAGCACCTGCTCCGTCAATACCAGACGCTCCGGTTGTCGAGTCACAACCCGGCGCTCCTGCACCACCCCCTGCACAAGACGTGAATGAGGATGAATGGGCCGCCTTCGAGCGAGAGATGGCCGCAACCCAAAACACTGCCCTCCCCATCATCAGCGCATCTGCCACCATCTCCGCCGCCCCTGTCACAGCCGAGGAGCTGGCTACCAAAGCTCGCGAAGAACAAAGCGCACAACGAACCGCAAGAGAAGCCGAGATAGAAGCTGATACCGAAGATGCCGCACTCGCACTACAACAAGAGTTTGACGAAATGGACGAATTGGACGAAAGAGTGAGACGTTTGCGAGAGAAGAGGGAAGCTCTGCGTCTTTCCAAGCAACAAGACACATTACCAGACGCCCCTACCCCTACATCAGATGCTTTGCAGGAGGACACAAGAATCCAAAGACCTCAAGAAGAGGAGGAGGATGATGATGATGACGACGAGGACGAATTTGACGACTGGACCTTTGGCGCTAGGTAGGTAGCAAGGCACTCTGCCCCTTTTTCTGATACCCGCAATGCTACCATTACTGCCAACCTCCCATATACGTTAATCGCTTCTATAGAGCATGCATGTGAGATATGTGCATCCTCCAAAAGAAAATAGTCTAAACAAAAATCAACGATGATGTCATTGATTTTCCGAATCCATCACTCAATTCTAGAGAGGCACTTCTTCCAATCTTCTTTTATCCTCACTCATCCACCATGACAAAATCGTGCACACTCTGTTCCACACCCAGGGATATCCTCATCCGCTGCCAAATTGACGAAACACAAAAATGGCATTTCGTCTGTCCTGGTGCGTGTTGGAAGTCTGTCTCTGGAGGTGTAGAAGATGCTCGTGGTTTGGAGGGCAAATATCCATACTATAGATATGGTGGTATGGTATGTTGTGGATCGTATTCTCAGTATCCGAGATTCAAGAGGAACAACGCTAATCAATAATACAGTGGAAGGATAGAAGTGCTGATGGACCCATCAGTGCAAAGAAACCGAGAAAAGTCAAGGAGAGGCAGAAGGAAGAGATGAAGAAGAGGGAGGAAGGGAAGGCTGAGGCAGAAGCACAGGATGACGAGGAAGGAAGCACTGACTAGTTGACTTGAATGTCGACTCTCGGCTTTCGACTTTATCACGAGTGTTGTTCAGCGCTATGCAAGACCATCATTTGGCAAGCGAATATCTGTTCTGACGATGGGATTCCAGACACCTGGCTGCCTGCTTCTCTAGGATTACGATACAATGGCTCGAATTCAGCGCTTCGGTACCACCAAGCTCGAGTCCACTGGTCTCCAGGTCATACCGTACTTCGGGGATGGTGGTTACCTCATTTTCCCTCCCATCACCGCCGAGGTCCTCATGCGTTTTGGCTACACGGTCTGCATTCTGATAGGCCTCTTTCTATACTCTATCGGTGCCATCAAAACTGGATCGCATCCCACTTCTCAGTGGTGTACAGATGAGTGTGTATCGCCAATTTCTTTTTAAAGCAAGTCGGGGATCAAATTCTCGCCGGCTCGCCAGTCCATGCCCTGCGAATCAACTCTCGGATTTCATCTCTCTCCATTGCCCTCGGGTTGGCATACTGCATGCTCATTGCAATATCCGTAGCCTTGTCTATATCCTCTTCTTGCATGCCAAATTCCTTCAACGCACGAGATACCTTGAGCTTCTCGAGCAGAATGTTCAATCCTTGTATCGCACCACCCTCGCTATCAGGCAATACTGATGTTAGTCCCTTCATCGCCTCAGGGATAGCCGGAGCATTGTAAGCCACTGCATGAGGCAGGATGATAGTGTGCGTTTCGGCATGAGGAAGGCTGAAAGAACCACCGAGGGTATGACAAAGCTTGTGATGCAACGCCATAGCAGAATTTCCAAGACACACACCGCAAAGCCATGCGCCATGCTGAGCCTTTTCGCGAGCAGCGCGATCATCGGGGTGCTGAACGATCGCCGGAAGTGCCTCCGCCAGTTCTTTGATGCCCTCCAGAGCAAGCCTAGAAATGGTCGGAGTGGTGTTCACGGCGTACAATGACTCCACCGCATGAGCTATTGCATTGACACCCGAGTAAGAGCAAGTAGCTAATGGCAACGACATGGTGAGATCAACATCGTATATCACAAAGTCCGGAAGGATTTTTGGATCGGAGCGGGTGACTTTTCGGCCATTTTCTGTTTCGCCAAGGATGGGAGTCAATTCGCTGCCAGAGTATGTTGTTGGTATGCAGATATGCTTGAGTCCAGTACGAATAGACAAGGCCTTGCCTAAGCCGATGACAGAGCCACCGCCGATGGACACGATGCAATCTGCAGCCCGAGCTTTGAGTTGTTCGAGTGCTTCTTCCGTGACAGGTTTCGGGGTATGCATCACCGCCAAATTGAGGATTGCGGCGGGAGTCATGGAGGCATCGGTCAAAATCTTGGCCAGAATTTCACCATGAAGTGTTCCATTCTTTCCTTTTGAAGTGAGTATGAGTGGTGATGAGCTGTCCAGTCTTCTGATTTCGTCAGGGAGTTTGGTGACGCTTTNTGAGCCGAACAAGACCTTGTTGGAGTCAACATCAGATGCGGAGATGTTCATGTCTAACCCCTGGCAAGAGTTCTGTCGTTTTCGAGATGTTCAATGTGCAGACCGTGGACACATGAGATCAGTCATACAAGTGGGGTGAGCAAACATGGTATGTGGGGTCGGGGGTTTGAGCCGGAACTCGGAAGACAGCTCAGTTTTCCGACCAAAGACTTCTGATGTTTTTCAAATATGATAAACACTTTTCCGGGCACGAATTTGGGTAGGTTCTTTTTGGCCACCAGTATGAGTGCCGATATCAAAGATGTGACCTGGTCCTCGTTGCTCATACATGTCAAATTCATCAAGTCGTGGCATGTCTCCTCTCAGTGCTGTTGATGGAAAAGACATTGGTTCGACTATCGCTTGCTTCCTGGAAGTCCTCCAGTGATGGAGAGAAGCCAAATCCTGTCCAATCGTTCGAGTCCATGGTAAAATCTTGAAGTATGCTGGGGTCAATCAAGGATGCCATGAATGCTTCCGGATCCTGGACGAAGCTCGTGCTACTGATCTCACTTGGCAAAAGTGAAGGTCCATGGCGTGCATGATCGTCAGAAGCATAGCTTGCAGGAAGCGCTGCGGGCACGTTGGCCCTTGTATCCTGATTTTTCTGTGTGTAAGCAGTAGCGACCTCCAAAACTTCGCTCAACAAGTCTGCACTACGGCGAGCCACACTTGCTTCTTCCATAGATCTCAGGATGTCTCGACTCTTCTTGACATCGTCTAGCAGGATATCGTGCGCGACAGTGCTGTGTCCAAGCATGACAACATAAAGCACGATCATTCCAGCATACAAGGTGTAGGTCGAATTATACCACCATGTACGGAAATAGTGTTTGTTCGCGTACGACTCGTACAAGATTTGTATGGTCTTACGGGCTGCTTCGAGACATAGATCGATATGCTTCTGCCTCTCTTGGAGCGCACCCATGCTCGAGTCTGATAGGAATGGACGATGCAAAATAACACGAGCGTTCAGGTAGCGCAGTTGGAGAACAAGCTTTTGTTTTGCGGCCCATTCTGGTTCTCGAAAGTCGACAACGTCAAAGTTATGCCAGGCCGGGAGGCTGAGCTTCCATTGATCGAGGAGCGCGTCTATGAAGAAAGCAGCAGTCGATTTCTGGGAGGCAGTTACCTCTTTCTGACAATGGTATATGTCCTTGGAGATACGTCGCAGTATGACCGCGAAGTCGACCATCACGTTGATCATAGAGATATTGGATCCCTCCAGATAGGCCGGGTCGGAGCTCGAATCTGGACCCCAGGACTTNNATTTTCTGGTCAGCAGATTTTCTTTGTGCCGTCTTGTCTAACTCGCCTTGATCTGAGGTTGCAGGATGGGATACTTTCTTGGTTTCCCAAGACTGTCGAATCGCCCGGCAGAACAACACATGTCNNTCTGAATTCAAAACATTAGCGTTAGTCGCCCTAAGCGTAGCTTTGCTGCTTACATCTCGTGGGAATAGATACANNCCTCCAGATTCTTAGTAAGGGATAAACCACACCAAGAGATTGGGACTTACCACCAAGTTCTTCGTGCAGCCTTGCAAGCCTCGACGGAATTCGACATCGACTCAGATGGTAGGCCAATAGCAAGCGCAGTTCGAACAGCCATTCCACAGTACATGTAACATGCGTGTGGCTTTAGCGAATTCTGGCAATACAGAGACTATGCAACATCAGCCATGAATACAATTAGAGAGCTCAGACCGCTTACCATCAACAAGAGCGTCTGAGCACTTTCCAAAGAGCATGCCTCAAACACGTCTCCAAGCAGACTTCGCGATTTTCGGAAATAGTGCCTTGATAGTCCTTGTAATGGAGCTTTCCCAAGATCTTGGGTATCTTTTCTGTTTTGCAGCATCATTTTGATTTCGTGGTGAAACTCTTCGGTAAGATCTGATCCAGCTACGAGTGCTCCAACAGAAACAACAATGTTGTAGAGAGCAAAGAAGTGCCTGAGCTGAGGAGATCTTTCATGCAGATTGTAAGACTGTGCCAAGTATTCCTCATATAGGCCGATGAATGTGTCACAGTCAATCATGGGATGCAGATAGTGCAAATTATGCATATAGCTGCGAACGAGTGCTTTCTCAAGGCGTCTTTCGGCAACGAGAAACTTTAAAGCAGGAGATATACTGCTCGACGCACGGTCATTCGATTGTTGTAGAGTACGAAAAGCGGATGACCGAACTGCCGAAGGAGATGTTTGATGTGGTGACTTTTCTCTCGAGGGAGGCAGCAGATCATCTTCATTTGCAAGTAGATTGACAAGAGACATTCTTCCTGCCGGAGTAGGGTCTCTCTGATCAGGGTTTATTGCTGGTTGATTTGAGCGACCAGGATTTGGGGTCTGTCTGGAGAGACTGTGTTGTCGAGCGTGAGAGAACAGCTGGTTGAGCAGTACATAGTTGGAAGATGTCCCGTAAAACTCAGTTCCTTGAGTGTGTTGATTCACATCGCCTACCACGTCACGATCATGTGAGGTCANAGATACCGCCTTTGATGATCAGATTGAGGATTTAAAGCCTGAATTGACAAGAAACGACATACCTGAGCGCACGGAGTTGACGTTGACTTCTGGACTCATATCCAAAATGGAAGCACTGTTGGATACATCTTCGAGGACATCTTGGGCAGAAAGCGACGCAGCATCCCGAGTCAATGGCCAGGGTCGAGGGGTAGCTTGCGATCGCATATCATCTTGCTNCGGAGCTTCCCCTACTCGATCACCCTTCCTTCTTCTTGTTCTCCTTCTCTCCTCTCCATAAAAGCATGGCGCGCTGACACGCACACATGACGAGCAAGGCTGCTGCTGGTTGCACCTTCCCTTCTTGATCCGACAGCGTTCACAAGCATGTGACGCACGAGGCCTATTACGAGGACCTAGCGGACGAGTATCCGGCGACTCGTTTTCCATGTTTTCATCACTGTAACATCAGAATCAGATAGATTCTTGATTGTGTTTCCAGTGTCGCGAAGGAGGCACTTGGACGCGTCGGAAGTTTGGTTATATGCACGGACTAGGCAACTTGCATCGTCGCTTCCCGCGTCCTCTTTCTCAGTCGAGACCGCCTCCTACTCATCGATTCAATGAAAAATTGGCAGCATTGGCGATATCTGCATTGCTCTCTAGATTATCGATGTCGTTTCTCGAGGTCTTCGATACGCGCTTGTGGTAAAGATGCTGGCGGAAAAGACCTCCAGCTCGGAAGTTAGGAAATTCGGCTCAACTCCGCATCTCCTCAGACTCCCATTTTCCGGCTCGGATAACCGAGACAAGTTGTCGTCGTCAAGAACTCCTCGAGCTCTTGATCGTGGGCTTGAACAAAGAAGAAGTATATCCGTCGTAAACCGATTTGGTCTTAATATATTGGTCTCTTTTGGCCTTCGAATACCCAGCACCACAACATCATCATGCCCGTCTTCGAAGAGACCTCTGATGCGCGTCGGGATCTGAGGATCCTACCATCACGAGCTCTACCACTACCACGCTTTTCACCCAAGACATCCACGACTGGCGATGAACGCGAAGTCGTTGTCATCGGTGTAAGTGTCCAAAAATGACTCCAATAACATCATACCGATAATCTACCTCAGGCCGGACCAAGCGGCCTCTTCCTCACGCTACTACTTGCCAGATATGGAATATCAGGATCGTCCTTACTTTGCTTGGACTCTAAGCCAGGTACCTTGAAGGCGGGACAAGCAGATGGCCTTCAACCTCGCACACTTGAAGTTTTGCAAAGTCTTGGAATAGCCTCTGAAATTATTGCGGAAGGATGCCATATGGAAGAAGTAGCTTTCTGGAACCCTGCAGCTGACGGCAAGAGTGGTATCGAGCGAACCTCTTTTGTACCCGATGTTAACGTTCCGGCACGCTTCCCGTTCGAGGTTACCATTCATCAAGGACGAATTGAGAGAATTCTTCAAGAGAACCTCAGTGTTTATGCGCCCGAGGATACAATCCGAAGATCTCATCACTTCTTGGATTACACAGTTGACACTGTCAACCACCCAGAGTATCCCATACTTGTCAATTATGAGCACGAGCTTGAGGACGGGAGTCGCGTGCCCGGCTCTGTTCGTACAAAGTACTTGGTTGGTGGTGATGGTGCACGTTCAAAGGTCAGAAAGTCTATGGGGCTTTCACTGGAAGGAGAAACATCTGATCACATCTGGGGTGTTTGCGATTTTGTCGCTGATACAGATTTCCCGGATATCCGCAATCGCTCTGCAGTGCATTCTGAAGCAGGCTCTATCATGGTCATTCCTCGAGAGCAAATTGCCACAGGAGAGTATCTCACTCGTCTCTACGTCCAAGTACCAGGCGATGTCGATGCAAAAACAGACCGCACAACGACAACCGAAGACGAAAAGAAGAACGCAAGCAAGAAAAAGCGTGCTGAAGTTACTCTCGAATACATCTTTCAGCAAGCAAATGCTGTTTTCGCACCGTACAAGATCAAGGTTAGAGAAGGGACTGCTCCGGATTGGTATGCCGCGTATCAGATTGGCCAGAGAATGACGCCAAAGTTCTCGTCGAGGACATCAGATGGCGTCGATAGAGTCTTCATCGTCGGTGATGGTATGTGAAGATTACAAATGATATAAAAACATCGCTGACCGTAATCTNNAGCTTGCCACACACACAGTCCGAAAGCAGGTCAAGGCATGAACGTCAGCATGATGGACAGCTATAATTTGTCCTGGAAGCTAGCTCACTCGATCCTCGGTCTATCTCTCAAAGCTGCTAAAGACAGCGCAGATACAGTTTTGGAGACTTTCGAACTGGAGCGTGTTGACACTGCCCGTCAACTCATCGAATTTGACACAAAATTCTCGCACATGTTTTCTGGCAAAATTGGGTCGGGCGACTCTTCCACCGCAGGACTTACACACGACGAGTTTCTGAAAGTGTTCCGCGATGGAAGTGGTTTTACAAGTGGCTGTGGCCTTGAGTACAAACCTAGCAAGCTCGTCCGGGCTGCCAAAAGCTCTCAAGATATGGTAATCTCGACAGGAGATCCGCTTTATGGTGCTCTCACTCCAGGTAGAAGAGTGCTGAATGTTGAGCTCAAGCGTTTTGCCGATAACACTACTCGTCAGCTGCAAGACGGTAAGTAGAATACTTTCCAACTTCCTGGTTGATGACTGAGCTGATGTCTTACTATTGCAGAACTGCCATCGAATGGACGATACCGTCTTCTCGTACTAACCAGTACAAACCTTCTTGACCCCTCTGGCTACTCTCAAAAAGCACTTAAAGCATGCGCCGATATTGTAGAAAGTCATCCGGCTGGCTCAATTGACCTTGTGGTCTTGCACCCTATCAAGGATAGATTCGAGTGGACGCAAATTCCGTCAGACGTCAAAAAACTTGCGGAGATGAGAACCTACGGACTGACGAAGAAGGAAGATGCTTATGACGTCTATGGTATTTCGAGAGGGGAAGGAGCTGTTGCTGTTGTCCGGCCGGATGGATACGTCGGTGTTCTCTGTCGCCTATCTGCCCCTGGAATTGCCGAGGACTACTTGGGAGGTTGTTTGGTTACGGTCTGATATTGTGTATCTAGCTCAGTTTCTACGATCTGCGAAATCTGGAATTCAAAGTGATGAGCCGCGACATCGGAGCTGTAGCTCTTTCCACATACAAACTATTCCAGGCTCGTAGTTGAACTCTAGATCTTCCAACCTGGGTGCATGTCTAGTAATCAGTCTAGCAACTTGCTTCCGCGTAATCTTATCTTCCACGGTCCAATCTATTAAGAACAGCCGGTTCAGTTGCGGAAACATGGGCCTTTGTGGTGTCTTGGAGGGAGGACACAGGTCGTAGGCACCACTCAGCCCTAAGACTTTCAACTTGGGACAGTATAACGACAGGCCCTTCAAGACGCCTATGCTCATGTCGTCCCAGGTTGAGCAAAAGCTCAGGAACTCGAGATCTGGCCAGGCTTCCACAAGGAAAGTGAAATCCGCGTCGCTGAAGTTCTTCATGGGTATGGTAAATCAACGCCAGAACACTATCTTCAGATGTCGGAGACTTAGAGCGCGCAGTTCATATAGGTCTCTCCCATCAAACGCATTGTGCAAGCATTCCAGATGTATTTCAGTTCAAGTCAATTTCGGCACGGCGAGAAGCTCCTTGAAAGAGAAACGCTTGTCGGATGGAAAAACTGTGATATTGATGCTGTCAATCTCCGGCAACACACGGATGGCAACTGATATCACAGACGACTAACACCAGTCAGCGTCGACCACTCAAATGACGATCATGAACTACATACACCCAGACTGATATGTTCCAAGAACCGGAAAGGTGCGTGGCTCCGCGTTTGAACCTGCTCAAATATTCCTGGCTTATTGAACTGACCGAAAAGCTCAAGATGTCTGAGCTTCTCCATGTTGGAAATGCAGACCAGAACATCGCTAGTCGTATTCCCCATCGTAGCCCACACTCTCTCGTCTTCGGGGTCGTATTTGCGCTTGTTCATCAGTGCCGGATGCTCCAAATTAGGGCACTTCTCGACAATTTCCCTTAGGAAGCTGTTGTAAGATACTGCATCTGTGCATTGTAAGTCGAGTTTTCGGAGCCTAGAACTCTGGTACTGCAACTCCCAAACAGATTGCCGATAACGCGACCTCATGAGTGTGACTTGGCGCAGTTTTGGAAACTCGAGATTGTAACACGACGACATTTGCTCCAAAACTGCGTCGACGGTGTAAGTGCATATGTGCGACACGTAGTACTGACGGCGGGACCCTTCGACCTTGTATAGTGATCCGACAGGCGTGTCTCTCCAAAGTATCCGGGTGATGGCTTCACGCCAGGTGCGATTCACGCGAGATGCCAGGGCAAGGATCTCGAGGGCAGAGACTCAAATATCTGGGCGAGCACTTCCAGGGGCATATCTGACAAAGCCAGAACTTGATTCATGTTGAAAAGGAGAGATACAACTCGGAGATATTGTAGCGTGCAGGAAAGAGAAAGAAGTCCAGTGTTTCTATGAACAAAGATGCAAGGGATGATATGTATGTCAATCTTAAGCGCCCGGCCACCAGATTTTCCAGAGCCGAGATGTTTCATATAACTGCATGACTGACGCATTCCTCAACGACCAATGACTGTTGGTCCATTGTTACACCAAGAGCGAAGGTTTACTACCCCCAACTCCTTGTCTGGCGATCTCTTCCCAAGCTGTTACAAGCTCATTGCTGGCGCGTGTGTCGCTGGATCGTAGACACTCAAGCATAGGCATATGATAGTGGATCAACTCAGCGATATTGAACGGCGTGAGTGGAACACACGTCTCACATGTTGACCAATTGCCAAGCTTCAACTCTTTCAATCGAGGAAGCAATGGAACTTGCTCCTCTTCGAGGACCCATATCTCATATTCGCCCCAGATTGTCAAGAATTCTATCTCAGGGCAATGTTTCGCCAGACTTGTAAGTACAGAGATACGACAGTTTTGCCACTCCATCCACTTCAGGGATCTGAGGTCTGGCCAGTACGAAAGCAGATAGTAGAGACGCGAATCGTTGAACTCTTGCACATAGGGAAGATTATCAGTATCTTGTGGTGCTATNNCGAGAAGTGCCGGAGTTTGGTGAGCGATGTATGAAGCTGCTCGAGTTCTAAAAATGAGCAGATCACGAAGGTTTGGCATCGCGGACAGATCCTCAAAGCATGATCCCTCTCCATTGTGAAGGAAGTAAGGGAGTTTCTCGACCCATGGAAAGACATGTGCTGCAGCGGATATCGCTTTCGACGTTCCCTGTATGATTGATCAGTAAGGTAGGTACGGGATAATGAAACTGGACATGTCAAGGTTCTCACGTCTCTGTGTACTTACATTGAGTCTGAGCACCGTCAAATTCTGGAAAGGACTACTGTTCTACGCCTTGATCGTCTCAAAGAATACTGGTTGATCCATATAGTTACCAAGGTCGAGCGACCTAAGCTTTGGCATTCTTGGAACTTGAAGCAGCAGATTATTGGTAATCAAGGGACTCCTCAGATCATTACCAGGCTGTAAATAACCAACACCAATATTAATCTGCTCGAGCTGATCATTGGCTTCGAAGAAAGTAAGAAAGTCGTCAGGTTGGATCCGAGTACCGACGGACACCAATGCGATGCTCCTCAGACGGGGACATCTAATCGTAATATCTTCGAGAAGACTCGCAGTAAACATAGCGTCCCACCAATATATTTTTAGACTTTCGAGTGCGGGTTGAATATACTGAGAGATCGTCAAGTCCCAGCCATCATGTATCCCACCACCAAGGCCTTCAAATCTACTGGGATCTCTCAGAGGGTTACCGAGTGCAAGATGCTGTAGCCCTGGGAACTGTGGGTCGCCAAGAAGAGTGTGAATTGTAGGATCCCGGTCGCTACTTTCGAAGTCTAATGTCCTGATGTACGACGCAAACATCTGTCGACGTTTTCTTCGAATGCTGGCGAGCGCGGTCACAAATGATGTTGCCCACAACATATGCTGTATGGTTTCTCGCCAGATTGAATTTACGCATACGATGAGTGGCAGCGAAGACTTGAGGTGGGCACTCCCCTCATCGTCGCCGGTTATCTGAAAAATCCGACTGAGAAGTTCGGGACTTTGCAGAACTTGGTCCTAGCAGCTGTATTAGTTTGCCCAAAGGAGAGTATCGAACGATGCAAGTTTTCCCGGATGCGACCAGTATGGAGAAAATAAATACTGCTAATAACTATCTCTAGCTGCCCATCAGGAAGATACTGAGGTCTGGGCAACCGCAAATGTCCCGGACCCGAGGTTACTCCATTCGATCAGGCCTCAAGGACCTCGACCTGAGGAAGTCACCACTCCTTCATTACAGGCATCGCCTGCCCACATTCTCTGGAATCACGACAGCCAACACGATGACTTTTACGATCACTGCATCTGTGTCTCGGATACTGATAGGTATCCCCATATTCCTTCTTGGATTCAGGGCTGTGGATATCCTCAACCGACCGCTTCCATTAACGCGCGACCTATCAACCATCCTCTCGAACCAAACTCTCACTCTCCAATATCCTGGTCATAGCAATACAAGTATTGCGACTGTTTATGTGCCCGCCTCTCTCTACGATCATGGCCGTGCTGCTATCTTCTGGGGCGGCTTGCTAGCTCTTGCGTGCGCTGTGGCTTACACGATGGAAAAAGCACAGCATCATGTTTTTTCCCAATTGCTTGCACTGGATGAAGGTGTCAAGACAGTACCCAAAGGTCAAAAGTTGAAATTCCACGTCCAGGGCGTGAGAAGTTTGAATCTGACCGGATGGATCAATGCTACTGGGCCGAGAGATACTTTTATGGCATGGACATTCTCCGTTTTTGCCGTTATTGGTGTGTTGTATCCGACCATCATCGCTGGTATCCAGAATCTCGCCAGCGACAATGTCGCAGACCAGTTAAACCGATTAACAATCAATGGCGCTATGGACAATACGATCTTTGGAAACTCTAGCAGTCATGGAAGCTATACTCTCGAGAGTTGGACTTGTCAGATCGCGCCATTGGTCTCAGGCCCCGTCAACACAACCATGCCTACAAGAGTAAGAGAAGTCTTGAATCAGTCATGCCGCGATGCCCATACCTCTCGCTATTTATTGCTCATCATGCTGCCACTCACAATCTTGATGCTTCTATCTATCGCAAGACAGCATTGGTTCACTTTTACATTCGGAGCCGAGGAGAAGCCAGCTTGGTTGACAGTACCACTCGAAGACAACGACAAAGAGATTGACAGCGACGAAGATGAGGATCCCATGGCTCGTTTCGGCGGCAATGCAAGAGATCAATGGCAACTCGATTAAATTCAAATGTCAAACGCCCTGACACGTTCAGTCATCAAAATGTAATAATCAACAACACCAGACACCAAACACCAAACACCAAACAGAACTTTTATTATTCGAAACCCAGCCGCCAAACAACGACAACACCAAAACACCAAACAAAGTTTCCATTCAAAACTCCGCTGCATCGCCAAGACAACCAAATGCACTTGGGGATTCATAAACCATGGAGTTGCTATGTTCAATGTAGCGGTCCGTTGGCGTAATGGCTTGCCATCTGCACCATGTTCTGAGTTCGACCCCCAGCGAGGCCGCTATGTCTGAACATTTCGCCTTACCGACTGAGACGCCGCCGCTCGAGCGGAGTGGCCGACGGGAGGTATGGTCAAGTGGGAGGTCCTTTTTGCCCTCTCCTACTTCTCCTGAAGATCTTTTTCCTTATATCACTCTGGCTCATCTCGATCTCAGCCTTTGTCCCTCATGGTTCCGAAACATTGGTCGCACTTGATAGTTCGTAAACCACGCGTCTGCTTTGTTTCTTGTAGCGGTCCGTTGGCGCTTGCCCTCCGCGTCATGTTCTCTGCTCGATCCCAGGCGAGACCGCTACGGGCTAATCGTTTCACTCTACAAATCGACCCGTGACCTGCTTGGAGCAAGATAAAGGCGTTTGATTGCAACGTGATGTCCTACTTTGTTTTTCGCTCGTTGTGGGTGATTGCCAAAAGTCACTACCTTCGCGTGCAGCACGAGTCTTCGAACTTCTCAGCCTTGTTAGCAAAGACAAAATTCGCGATGATGTCTACAGCTCAAGAGAGCAGGCATGATTTTGGAAATAGCAATGTAATGCTTGTTCGTAAAAGTCCTTCATCGGTTCTCGTAACCAAACAATTGTTTTCATTGAACGATATATCTAAACGAGCGGCCGAGTATAATGCTAACGCCATGGCCGTCCACCTTCACTCGGTCTTCTGTATCTGAGACGAGCAGGAGGGGTATTTCTGCATATGGAAGGTGAATCCCGGCGCGAAAGCAAGTCGCCTGGCAAGCGAGGAACATATCTTGTAAGTCCCGTGGCGGGATCGATGTCCGCCTCCCCATTCTTTCGCGGACCCTCGAGGCTGGAATCTGAACCCGATTCCTTGCATGCGTTGTCAGGACCCAGTTTTCCTTGCGCTCTCAACGCGCATGCGATTGCACACTAAGCGACTACATCATTGGCTTGCTCTTCAGCCTTGTCTTCTGTTTTCTGCTCTGTCTTGTCCAAGGTCTTGCCGCTTTGATCGTTCCTCACAGACTCCAACACACTTGTGATCTCTCTAAGGAAACGAGTGACTTCCTCCTCAGTGCCTACGGTAATGCGCAGGCATCCCAAACAGCCCAACTCCTTGCCGCGGAAACGGACCACGACGCCTCGAGACTCTGCGAGCTGTTCGTATACTGCCAGCGCGATCTCATTGCTGGGCTGATTGGAGGCGTCCAGCATTTCGACGAGCAAAAAGTTACTAGCGGCGCCGCCGCGGAACCTACCGATACCAGGGACGGAAGGCATTTCTTTGAGCATACGGTCACGCTGTTGGATAATCTTGTCGCGGTTCTGGCGCATGACTTTCAGGTTTTTGGGCTGGAGGGCGGCGATGGCGAGCTGAGAGGTTGGGTTCGAGATATTGTAAGGAGCCTTGAGGGAGTTGAGGAGGCGGGCGATGGGCGGGGAAGTAAAAGCAGCTCCTAGGCGGATGCCGGCGAGACCAAAAGCTTTGGAGAGGGTTTGCATGACGACGAGGTTGGGCCAGTCGTTTACCCATTCGGCGAGCGAGGTGCCGTCGGGGGCAAAGTCGATGTAGGCTTCGTCGAGGACGACAATACCGTTCCAGGAGGGGTGTTTGAGGACAGTCTCAACGTCTTCTTTGCGCACAAGGTTGGCGGTGGGGTTGCCGGGTGAGCAGATGTAGACCATTTTGATGTGGGCGTCTTGCTCGAGAATCTCATTGATGAGGTGGGGTTGGAGGGCGAAGTTGTCGTTAACATCTAGCTGGGCCTTGATGACTTGGACGTCGTTGACCTGAGCCGAGACGGAGTACATGCCGTAAGTGGGAGGGCATGTCAGGATCTTGTCCTTGCCAGGGACGCAGAAGGCGCGTATGAGGGCGTCAATGGCTTCGTCGCTGCCGACGCCGACAAAGAGGTTGTCCGGCGTCAGCTTCTTTTCAGTGTGGGTGTGGGTGTTGCGGAGGTTACACAGCAGTTGCTTGAGCTCGGGCTGGTGNNGCTGTCGAGTCTTGTCAGGTATGAGTCATGAGGTAGGTGTTGAGGCAGGCGCATACGGGTCTGGGTAGCGATTGAGACCAAGAAGGTCGACCTCGACACTGGCGTCTCCGTTCAATGCATTCTTCAGCTTGCCTGAAGCAGCGTCGATTGCCAGACCAGGGCCGTAGGCGTTCTCGTTGGCGTCCANAAGAATGTTTGTGCCGTCGTCCTTGTAGTCGCTATTGAGTCACTCGTCAGTGCATCGTCTTGGTATACAGAAGGGTAGGACATACTCTCTGGCACATCTATAGGGCTCGAGAGCCAAGATGTTGGGGCGAGCACACGTGTTGAGGTTGAAGGCGGTTACTTGGGACGACATTGTGGATTGATATATGTATGGAGTAAAGAAAGAGACAGAAGATTAATTGAGCTGAAGCTTGAGGGCAATCGGCATGTGAAAGTCGGAGTCATCGCGCTCGGATGCAAAACGTCAGCGGGCCGAACTGCACCTTCCCTCTGCTGGACCGGACCTTCCGTTTCCTGCCTGACTGACCTGCCTGCCCTATCACATGGTGCAATAGTGGACAGCTAATTTTATTCCATCTCACTCTTCTAGACTCTCAAATCTGATCAAGTTCTTCTCATCTTCATCTCTAGCACCTGCGTGTTGTCTCTGAAGAAGTAACCCGCAACAGTTACATCATCTTGCGCCGGCACTTGACAGCCGTTTGACCTGCTTTCTACGCGACACGTCCGCCGTCATCCTGGACTTTCTCCTCGTTCCTCCGTTCAAGAGCAGGAGCACGGAATCATGGCATCCGCACAACCCATACCCGTGACGCGGGTCATATCACCGTCACCCACGCCCACAGAATCATCCTCCGCACGCGACAGCTACTTCACCACCACCACCAAGAAACGCAACGGCCGCATCACCACTCCCACCCCAGCCATCCAAGAATCGCCAGAATCCTCAGACCCAGAATCCTTCCGCGCCCGACCACGCTCACGAAGCCCCCAAATCCGCCGTAAAGATTCGTCAAAGAAGGTCCCAGGGCCAATAAAAACAGATGGACATCTGGATCCCAGCAGTGCTGGCATGGGAAGCAGTTACTGGCGCAACCTAAGTCGTAGTCCGAGTCCGCTGGGCTTGATTCCTCTCCACAGGGAATGGCGCACCTTTATCCACAGGCATGAGATTCCGAGGAAGGCTCTGCATGTGTCGATTGGCTTCTTCACGCTGGGCTTGTTTGTGAGCGGCGCCCAGACAAGTGCTATTCACCCTCCGCTGCTTACGGCTTTGGTACCCATCTTTGCCGCCGACTTTATAAGGATGCATTATCCGTGAGTCTACCCTTTTCATCCGTTCTACCCTACCAGGAATACTGATAGGCCACCACAGNNTCCGCTCAACCACCTCTACATCCGCGCTCTAGGTGCCTTCATGCGCGAATCAGAAGCCCACGATAAATACAACGGCGTCATCTCTTACCTTGCCGGCGCATGGGCAGTGCTCCGCTTCTGTCCTAAAGATATCGCCGTCATGTCTATTCTCCTTCTCTCCTGGTGCGACACTGCAGCCTCAACTTTCGGCCGTCTCTGGGGTCGTTACACTCCTCGCGTGCGCAAGGGAAAGAGTCTCGCTGGCACAATCGCGGCCTTCGTAACGGGTGTCGCTGCTGCTGTGGTCTTCTGGGTGGTTGTTGCGCCGAGGGTACCTGCCGAGTGGAGTACCGGCATCAACTCCTTTGCTTTTGACGGCACGCTATCATTACCGCCGGTCATGAAAAACTTGCTTGGCTGGAAAGTGCAGGAGGCCACAGTGTCTGGTACCGTGGCTACTGCTATCGTTGCTGTGGTCAGTGGCTTCGTTGCCGCAGTCAGCGAAGCCATCGATGTCTTTGGTCTAGACGATAATCTTACCATTCCTGTTCTTTCGGGAGTTGGGTTGAACGCTTTCTTTTGGGTCTTCGGGAATGGGTTGCCATGAAAAAGGCGGAAAATGGGTAGGCTCGCAGTTGAGAGAAATAGAGGCTGGGATGGATGGAAATGGATATACCACGGACTAGGATTTGGAGAAAAGGCAACGAGCAATGAGAATGAGCTCAACACGACTCGAGGACTTTATTACTTAATGTAGAATTATCCCACAGGATTTGTTTTCTTTGTACTCATCGAGTAGACTTTGATCCCTGGGATTGAGCAGTGTGATTCGAGATGTTTGGCGGATGTGTCAGATCAATCTCACATCGTCCAGAGAACAAATCCATCCCAACCATAAAATCTACAGTAGTACACGCGTAGGGTACTCCACTCTGCATCAATCGATGTCAAGTCAGAACGAGTAGATGAACAATGTATTTGTACAACCAGTCACGGATGTCATGATGGATGAGTGGTAGGTGTCAAGGAAAGCGACCAGTCTCTACTGCATCGAATAACGTCTTTGGTTTGTTTACATCTGGCGCTCTCATTCAGCGATCGTACAAATCTCGTGGGACGATACAAGACTTGGGCTCAAACATCAGGGCGACAATCAAATGCCCAGCGGCTTTTCAACTCCGAGCGAGAAGAATAGTCAATAGAGATTATACTGCAACATGCAATAGGCCTGCACTCGGGTGGATTCGAAGCAACACCTTGTTTAGCATGGTTCTTTGTGGTTCTGGGTAATACATTTGAAAGGATCTGGCTTTGTCGCAGCAAGACCAGATTCCACACCATATATCCTCCGAGTCTCATGTTTCCTGCCCCAGAAATCTGTTTCAGCAGTAATAAAGGACATGCTCGGTGTTGTTGGATCTCGAACGTCATGAGGCGCAACCCCACACTTGAGAGGATGCACATCCCCACGGGGCAAAGATGAAGATCCGGGGGCACATCTTGCTTTGTTTTGTCCCAAGCGGTCCAAAGGAAGCAACATGTCTTGCAAAGCGAAAGCAAAGAGAAACAGATTGGGAGGCCGTTTAGCTGAAGATTGTTAGGGCAGATAGGGACGTTGCATAAATCTGTTGTCGAGTGCAAAAAGAAAGCCAGACAGGAAACGGTGGAAAGAGATACCTTGTCAGCATTCAGCACGATCGTCCATGCTTTCTTCTAAGATCGTCCAAGGTTTGATGTCTTGTGAGGGCGGTTCGGCGGGAGGCGCGGCTCTATACATAACGACCTGGTGCGTTATAGGCGGGGTAAGCATCCAATACTCAGCAACAGACCACTGTGATTTGGCAGCGATAGATCGAGCCGATACCCTCGCAGCCGAAAGAATCCCAAGGAGTGTTTCGGGCTGACAGCCTGACAGCCCTGGTGACATAGAAGGCGCATGTAAGCTCTCATATGTTAACTCTCAGCTCTTTTCCCGTTCAGGCCCTTTCTTGCTTCAAACCTGCTTTTCCCCTGCTCTTATACACGACTTACAGCTGGTTCTAGAAAGTTTGCTATACATAGCAGAAAGGGCTTACACTATATCAGCATGAGCAACCGCCACCCCGACGAGCAGAGTTCTGGCCAATGGACTAATGCTCAAACCTCGAGGCCATACGAAGAATGGTCGCAAGCTTCCACAAGGCACGACAGACAGCTCTCGGGATTGACTCAACACCCTGATGCTGTGCAGAGCCAATCCCACGACCCGGATGAGGATCCCATGAAGCTTCAGAAATGGTCGACGAGACCAGGTGATCATGTGGAACACATCGGTGAACACGGAGATGCGGGCGGTGCNCCCTTGAATACCAACACAACAACGTCGTCGTCTCAAGGATTGCAATTTACCAGATCAAAGTTGTTGGGCCTTCATCCGCATGCACCGATTGCAGAAGAACATGATGCGACACCGTACTCCAGCTTGTGGTGGAGTAAAGTGAGATTGGCATTGCGAGAGCCCTTTGCAGAGTTCTTCGGCGTGATGATCCTCGTTCTGTTTGGCGATGGTGCAGTAGCTCAAGTGCTCTTGGGAGCAAATGACAAAACAGCTCCAGGTGGAAATGGGTATGGAGGTTACCAATCCATCTCATGGGGATGGGCGTAAGTAGTCCTTGGTGATAGTTGTCGGTATCGATCGCTGACAATGATGACAGCNATCGGTGTGATGCTGGGTGTGTATGTCGCAGGCGACTCCGGAGCATACCTGAATCCGGCAATCACCTTCACCAACTGCCTCCTTCGCAAGCTCCCGTGGCGAAGGTTTCCTATNTACTTCCTGGCGCAATTCCTTGGAGGCCTGGTCGCTGCTGGCATCATATACGGCAACTATGTCAATGACATCAACGCCTTTGAAGGCCATGGCATCAGAACGGTTCCTCCGAGCCCGACGGCAACAGCAGGAATCTTTTGCACATATCCCAAGGCGTATATGACCAAGGCGAGCATGTTTTTCTCCGAGTTCATCGCCAGTGCAATCCTGATGTTCGTCATCTTTGCTCTCAAAGACGACACGAACAATGGAGTATCTCAGGGAGGCGGTAATTGGTTCCCTCTTGGGCTCTTCTTCCTGATCTTTGGAATTGGAGCATGTTTCGGTGTTGAAACCGGTTATGCTAGTGAGTGCGTCAAGAATTCATCAAAATCCATGCTGACATGTNNTGCAGTCAACCTTGCTCGTGATTTTGGACCGCGTCTCATGAGCTATGCTCTTGGTTACGGGCATGAAGTGTTCTCCGCAGGAGGTTACTATTTTTGGAGTGAGTAGATTCCAACCCTCAGCAGTTGCAGCATGTTGACTCTAGATGGAAANGTTCCAATGGTGGCTCCGTTCTGCGGATGTGTCTTTGGAGGAATCTTGTACGATGCCTTCATTTATACTGGACCTAGCCCACTCAATACAGAGTGGCTGGGCTTGNNAAAAGATGTGCTGCATCCTCGTCAGGCGATTGAGGAGAGACTTCGAGTGCAGAAGAAGGAAGGTATTGTCTAAACCTCGATCATTGAGGACACAGAATCGGGGCCGTATAGAGTCATAGCTTGAGTCCTCATGACTGTGATAGTATAATAATCAGACATGAATTATTTGATGAGGAAAAAGAAAGAAAAGCCCGAAACTCGATATCGACTCTTTGACGCGCGCCAAGCATTGTCGTTGGTCATCCTCGACGCGCCAAAGTTTGGGCATGCGCGACGCGTGCTCTCGAAGCCAATCCGCGTGCCTCGAAACTCCCTGCACCCGCGTCTGACAAGGAACAAGGAGATACCCACGACGGACACACGGCCATTCTTTTACTTTGTATAGCACTGTACAGCTGTGCTCGAACATCACACTTGCCCACAAGCTCTGTAATCCAGAGTATGAGACATTACGACATCCCTACAAAACGCGTCACGACCACGACTTAGATTGGACGACTCTTACTTGTAATTTCACGCATGCCGACCTAAGACGACACCTGCACAATGTATCTTCCGAGGACTCTTCTCTCGCATCTTTACACACATCTGGTCCGCAACACGCATCCACTTTCACCACCAGTCTTGATCCTCGTATCCCTCGACCCCGACGCACTCTGCGCGTGCCGAATCCTCACAGCACTACTCAAACGCGACTACATCCCCCACAAAGTTCAACCAGTAGCTGGCTACAGTGAATTATCTGCTGCTGGCAAGGATCTGGTGCTTCCATTGACGCGTCAACATGGCGGTCAAGGTGGTATCGTCGTCTGTCTAGGCGTTGGTGGCCTGGTCGACTTGGAAGAGATGCTCGGTCTGGATGGAGGTGAGGACCCAGAGACACAGGTGAACATGTATGACCACGGTGTCGAAGTCTGGGTCGTCGATGCCAGAAGGCCCTGGAACTTGCAAAACGTCTTTGGAACAGGAGCCATGGCACCACCAGAGGATCAAGATGCTGGAGTTACCCCAGCCGTGGCCAAGAGGAGGAGAGGCGTTGATGGAGGCAAACTTCTACCGTCCTACACGCCGGGAAGAGGAGGAATCATTGTCTACGACGATGGCGATATTGAACAAGAGTTGAACGCCGAGAAAGAAGCCTTTTGTGCTCTGCAAGACATGCCCGACATTGACGAAGAAGCAGACGATGGTGACCTCGATGAAGAGAGTGACGATGAAGATGCTGTTGAAGACTCGCAAACACGAAAACGAAAGACATGGAGTGATGACGATGCAGAGGAAGAGGCCGACAGTGACGATGATGGAGACAGACCATATCAGAGGCGGCGAAGTAACTCGGTATGTTGCGCCTAAACCAGAGAATGAGTTTGCATACTGACTACCACACTANNGAACTCATCAATACCCGCCACACCTAGATCACCAGCATCACGACATGAACGATTGGAAATGTCCAACCACCCTTCGTCTTCACAACTTGGTCCAGTCCCTTCATCACCACCGCTCCACCCCAAACAGCCATCAGCACGCTCACTTCGCCGCAAGTTACTCAAGATGAAGCGAAAGCACGAAGCCGTACTGGAAGCATACTACTCGTTAGGAACATCAGCATCTGAGCCAATATCTTCAATGCTGTACTCGCTTGCTTCTGAGCTCGGTCGTGAAGACAATGACCTTCTTTGGTTGGCTCTAGTCGGCATGTCTTCTACAGAACTCTACGGCAGATCCAAAACGGCAAATACAGAAACACGCCAGAACCCATGGAACTTGAGTCGAGGTGACCAGATTCGTGATGTACTTCGCGATGAAGTGCGCCGTCTCAACCCTGTACCGGCTTCAGATATTGCCAGAGAAAGAGATGAAGCTGGTGGCATCATACCTACTCATGCACGCTCACCAACAGACACTTCAATCCGTCTGTCACCAGAGCCACGCTTCCTCCTGATCAGACATTGGTCTTTGTACGAGAGCATGCTTCATTCACCATATCTGTCATCACGACTGCACATCTGGTCTGACGCTGGAAGAAGAAGACTGCACAAGTTTTTGGCCAAGATGGGTGTCTCCCTTGCCGAAGCCGAAAAGGGCTACACGCACATGGATATGGAACTCAAGCGCGGTCTACGAGAACGCCTCCTGAAGTTTGCTCCTATGTATGGCCTCGATGGACTGGTACCATCAGAAGACAGCCATCGTCACAGACACGAAGGTTGGGGCTTCGTCCGCTCTTGGGGTTGGCAAGCTTGTCTCTCAGCTGTCGATGTCGCTGTCATCACAAGCGCCATTCTCGAAGTCGGCGCAGATCAATCTTTCGAGACCATTTCCGCCGCCAACCCTCACACCGACTTCCGCATGAAGGTCTTCTCCACAAACTACAATTCACGTATGCAAGCACTGCCCACACCACCCACATCACACAATGGCGACTCATCACCCTCAGCATCTCAACTCGAGCACGAAGCTTCAATCTTGGATCCTGACTGGACAACAAACCGGTTCTTCGCCGCTTACGACGCTCTATCTCCTTCATCGTCAGCACTGCAATTGTTGTTATCTCACGTACCCACTGCACAGCATCTGCACAGGGCCATCCTCCGCACTGGCAGTGCATTGATCTCAAAACACCAGATCCGCCACTTGCGCGCCTTCCGCATGGGTGTCGTCCGGGAAGGACCAGACGTGAACCTCTTCATCCACCCGGGCGCCCTCGTCAAACTCGCCACCTGGATCTCCGAGGCCATTTCCGTGCTGGAAGCAGAAAAGGGCGCCAAACGCACGGCAGACAATGCACTTGTCCTTGCCGCT
Organism: Aureobasidium vineae; assembly: GCA_903819635.1. Classification (NCBI taxonomy): domain Eukaryota; kingdom Fungi; phylum Ascomycota; class Dothideomycetes; order Dothideales; family Saccotheciaceae; genus Aureobasidium; species Aureobasidium vineae. The sequence goes on from CAIJEN010000006.1 coordinate 473,138, forward strand.
CTTGACGAGCGTAGAGGTGTTTATGTCGTTGTCGGTCTTGGTGGTGGAGATGCGGCTTCAGGACGTGTACGCAGCCGCGCAGAGCAAAAAGCCCGCACAGACAAGAAAGCCGCTCGTGAAGCCAAGAAGGCGGAAAAGAAAGCTCGGAAAGCCGTACAGAAGGCACAACGCAAGCAAGCACGCCGTGAACGTGATGAGGCCAATGGCATCTTCGTCGACTCTGATGACGAGGCCTCTGATGCTGAGTCTTTGTCCTCAAGCTCTGATTCCTCGGACTCGGAAGATGATTCGGAAGATGAGGAAGAGGCAGAGAAGAGGAAGCAGAGAGGCTATGGAAGCAACAAGTTTGGGTCTGCGTTCCAGGAGGTCGTGGAAGAGACCCGAGCGAGAGTTCGAATCGATTCATTCGAACACGAAGTCGTTGAGGTCAAGAAGGAAGATCTCAGTGGTTTCTTGGAGGCGTTGAGTTTCAAAGGTGTTGTTGGTTGATGAAGAGTGCCTGGGTTTTGTTGTTGTTGCTGTTGCTGGTCTCTATGAAGGCGTGTTTGGCGCCTTGTATTGTCGTTGACGAAGATGGGGATGAGGGATCAAGTCGTGCTTGCATTGATCGCATCGAAGGAAAGGCGTTTGCATCTTGTCGTTCCTCGCTAGCATCCATAGCAGAGTCGTTAGATAGTGTTATTTCATTTTCTCAGTTCACAAAAGCTCTTCTGCCTCCTTTGCTCCCTACTCTAGAGTTTACTGCCGCCATTGAGATCCACAATTCCGCTCTGCAACAAGCATTATGGACGGTCAAACTCACCTCTACACCCACAGCACCGCTGCCGAGACTAAGAATAACTGAGCCGCACGTGATGATAAAGTAGCGGAATTACATGCATGTTAAGCTTCCGAATAGATGTGGCGTATGCACGAGTCATGGGAACGCGCCATCGGCGTGCGGCTCGTCAACATCAGTTGACATCTCATTGACAACAACATCAACGACATCAAACTGAACCTTGAAGTCTGCCATCTTTCGACCCGCTCCGGCACACCTTGAACACTTGCCGTCATTGCAGTACTAGGTACCTGCTACCGCGGCACCTTACCATCGCCAGAGTGTACCTTGCCGTCGCTGGAATTTGCCTCTCAGTCGTTGACTGCGTCCTCGCTGAGACATGTCGTTGCTGTCAATCCCCCACCACGGAAACATCATGTCCTCGGCGTTCCTCCCGCAGACATGATGGTGTCGACATCCAAGTGACACAAATTCACGTGTTTGCTTGTACGCCCGAGCATCAGCCTGGAGCCCCAATCCCCGCCATACTTGGGGTCCCCGTACTGTTGGACTCTCTGGGGCGAAGTATGTCGGTACGCGACAACGCTAGTATTAATACTGGGTCTTAAATCAAGGATGGATATGCTTGTTCCAGACCACTTCGCCGTAGATTTTGCTGCCGAATCTCCTAGGACTTTCGACATCCTTGGTCACACATCTCGACGGCTTGGTTCGTTGCGTGGGTAGTCGTCTGATCTGCAAGCACAACTGCAACGACAACAAGCCGTGCTGGGAATACTCACGGCAGAGATTTGAAGTACCTAGGTCGGGGTACCGGAAGTATCTGCAGCCCCAGGTTGGGAAAAGCTTACTCGGCGGTCACTGTCGATCCAGTGTATCAAATTCTGTGGTTTGTGCTCCTTGGATCTGCTGTGGACCTGCCTCGGACCTGCATGTGTACCTACAGATATTGTCTCTCACCCCTGGTACCTGGACACCGCAAAGATCAGTGGCTGGATACATCCACAAAGCGCCGTGCGCAGAATCTTCTACAGCCGGAATAAGAAATCCTCGTACGGATATCACGCATCATACATGGGACCAAGGCTCATGATACACAAGGTACACATATAAGATTTGGTAAGGTTGCACATACATGAGTTTACATTTACAAGACGAAACATTCCAAATAGAAGTACAAGCTAAAATCAGCCATCTGCAAAGAAGACTATCCAGTGGCTGGAGGAATGTTTGTCTTTCGAGATTATGCTTTTAACCCCCAACAAGTTCTGATCTTTCGGCATCTGTCCTGTGCACTCGAAGAACCTCGGCTCTGACAGGAACCGTCCCTGAAGAGGCATCATTACCAAGAGTCTTTCCCTAAAGTGGCTACGCTCATGCAGGACGGACACATCCGCTGGCTGTTTGGACTTGGATCTACCAAAAAATATTGTCTTCAGACCACCGAACCTATCTCGAACCTCCTTCCCAGCCTGGAAGTATCAATCCCACCCGCTCTACGAAGTGTGTTTGGACTACCCTGCTCTCTCAAATGTATACCCCCAACCAAGAGTTTGCAATCTTATGCCATCTTCTGGCTGGAATACTGGATTTTGGTAAGACTTGAATTAACATCAATCGACGGCAGAGCTTCTATAATCAGGCTAAGGTTGTTTTGTACTCTGGCTCCTTAGGAGCCCGAACTCTACATTTTCTACCTGCTCTTGTTTCCGCGGGATCGCATGCCTGAGCGGCATAATTTCATCAAATTTGGAGCGAGCTATGCTGTAGGCAGCTGAAATATGCAAAGCGGGCACTGCCGCACTTCTTTGACTAACTGATTGTGAGGAGGGGTAGGCGAACGACAACTCGAGATTGTGTGTGGTATCAATCGACAACAGAACCTTTATCGGCCGTTCTTCGATCGACGTTGATTACTTCTGGCTGAAGTCAGCTCTACCCAGTACTAACATGCGAACGTGGATTCATCAGCTGGTGCTGGCACAATGTACAATGTACATCGCGTTCAACAAGCAGTCATCTCTAATTAAGCAGCGGCACAAGAGCCGAGCTGAATCTCGACGTGGCTATACTGAGAAAAGTTCCCTTCGATGCAATAGCCACACTGACAGATCCAAGCTGAGCTTGAGCGATCGCTTCCAGATGGTGTGACTGGATTTCCCAACATTCAATATAGTGTGCTTTTCAAGTGCACATCCCTGGTATAAGACCCTGCAAACCAGTCCATCCGCTCAAAAAAGTATCATACTTGAGATACTTACTTTGCTGCTTCTGACCCTTGATTTTTATACTCTCGTTGCGCACGATAGAAATTCCAAGCTTTCTTCGGATACAAAGACTGGACTTGAGAGTCCTCGCAAGAGACCTACCATCCTGTGCTTCGTTGCCTACCCCTCATCATGGGTCTCAAATCATATTTCCGCAAGCCAAGCGGCAAACCTGTTCAATCATCAGAATTCTCGCAACCAGCGAGCGGTCTGATAACTCCGGCGATATTCACCCCTTCAGGATGTGCCACACCTTTTTCTCATGAATCTGGAGATTCACAAGCTATCGCCATGCATCGACTTAACAACGCCAAATGCGAACTCATGGTCAATCACATCTGGTCTCAGCAGGCACAGAATCTTTGGTTCACTGGAGACGAAGACGAGGGTGTGGTCATCAAGGCAGGACGCGACCAGTACGTGTGTTGCCCTCCAGACTTGCGAAGACCTGATGGCTTCTTTGAAGCAATTCAGGCCTTGAACGTCAAGGTAAGTTCCTATCAGTCCGTTTCATCTATACACGAGACTAAGCGATTATCANNGAGCGCCATGACGGTAAACACACGCGTAATCAAGATTCTCGTTCAAGACAGCGATCAGAGCTCTATTCCCATCGGCGACGATCTTCGTATCCAGGTTCTCCCTGATATCTCGTATCTGAGTCGCTGCGCAAAGCATCAATTTGCTGCTTTTATTGCCGACAGAGGCATATTGGTAGTGTGGGACGACAAGGCAGAGAACCTTATTGACCGCGTCGCAAAGATCGAAAAGGGCCTCATGCAACTGATCTGGTCCATTCGCGCCGAAGAGAATTACTCGGAGAAGGAGAAGAACGATAGGGTGTCTGTTCACGAAACGGACATCACTGCGAGCGAAGAGGATCTGACAGAGAAACCCCGTCGCATAGTGCTACTCCACTCGATCACGACCGCGGTCACTCTCTGTCTGATCATCGTTACTCTCGGCGCCGGCTATAGAAAAATCGTTCAGGAGATTGCTCTGGATAAAAGCTACATCCGTTTGGCATTGATCGCGGTTGCCCCAGTCACCATATGGGTCTCATTTTTCTTCTTCCAGGCTCTCGTTGGCAACATATTCCAGATCTTCGGCCCAATCAGTCAGGTGCAGAGCAACACCAAGTACTATTCTGGGCTACCACCAAAGCGACTGCCAACTGGTTCTTCATTGCCCCACGTCACAATCCAATGCCCGGTCTACAAAGAGGGCCTGCAGTCTGTCATCGCCCCAACGGTGTTTTCGATCAAAGCTGCCATCTCGACGTATGAGATGCAAGGCGGGACCGCAAACATCTTCATCAACGATGATGGCATGCAGTTACTGTCCCGTGAAGAATCTCAAGCTCGTATGGACTTTTACGAAGAACATAGTATCGGATGGGTGGCTCGACCTCGTCATGATCCGAAAGGAGAGCACAATGAGGTTCCATTCATTCGTCGCGGTAAATTCAAGAAGGCTTCGAACATGAATTATGCTCTGTGGGTCAGTAACCGTATCGAGGAAAAGATGATTGACCCAAGCCCGAGACCAGAATACTGGACTCAACAGGATGAAGCTGGCCTGTACGCCCAAGCGCTCGAGGAAATCATTGAAGAAGACGAGAACCGTACCTGGGCCGACGGCAATGTTCGCATGGGCGACTTCATCCTCCTCATCGATTCTGACACGCGAGTACCAACTGATTGCCTGCTCGACGCAGTCAGCGAAATGACGCACTCACCACAAGTGGCCATCATCCAATATTCTTCCGGAGTCATGAACGTGACGGATAATTTCTTCGAGAATGGCATCACGTTCTTCACGAACATGGTGTATACACAGATCAAATACGCGATCGCAAACGGTGATGTTGCGCCATTCGTCGGACACAATGCCATCCTCCGCTGGTCTGCAGTACAAGATATTGCGTACGACTGTGCAGACGATGATCGCGAGAAATACTGGTCCGAATCCACTGTATCTGAAGACTTTGACATGGCTCTACGCTTGCAGTCCGAGGGCTATCTCGTGCGATTTGGCGCTTATACAGGAGACGGGTTCAAAGAAGGTGTTTCGCTCACCGTGTACGACGAGCTGGCTCGCTGGGAAAAGTATGCCTTTGGCTGCAGCGAGCTATTGTTTCATCCATTACGTTTTTGGATATTCAGAGGACCCTTTACGAAACTGTTCCGCGATTTCATCTGCTCGGGGATGCCACTACCATCGAAGCTTACCATCTTGTCGTACATCGGGACCTACTACGCCATTGGCTGTGCATGGCTCCTCACCCTACTCAACTACTTTATCGTCGGCTGGTACAATACCGTCCTCGATAAGTACTATCTCAACTCCTTTCAAGTTTATCTGTCCATCATTGTGGTATTTACAGGACTTGGAAACGTCGCTCTCGCCGTCCTCCGCTACCGCATCGGCGAACAATCTCTGCTCCGCTCACTGCTCACAAACTTCATGTGGATCCCACTAATGACAGTCTTCCTCGGCGGCTTGTCTTTACACGTATCTCAGGCCTTACTCTCCCATCTCGTGGGTATCGATATGAACTGGGGCGCCACATCCAAAGAAGCTGAGAACACTACCTTTTTCAACGAAGTCCCCAAAGTCATCAAGAAGTTTGGCTTTACGTTTTTGTTTTGCATTACTGCGGCAATTGCTATGGTGGTGCTTGCTTGTGTGGTTCCTTATAACTGGAGGATTGATCAGTTNTTTGCGATTTATCCGCTTGCTACTGTGGTGGTTAGTCATTTTTTGTTGCCGATTGCGCTTAATCCTAGTTTGATGCTGTTTACGTGGTAGGACGTGGTTGGTTCTGGACAGTCGGGAAGCTGTTTTGTGTAGATAGGATATCTCTAATTTACTAGTTGGGTATACAGGCTTTTTGCGTCTCTGCTTCTTAATCACGTCTGCATCTCTGTTCTTGGCGACGATCATTCAATCGTTCCATCCCTCTCTTGCAATGTTGTGCATACTAATCTATTCCACAACGACAAGACGCACTAGAAAATAAAAAACCTGAAACACCAAGATAGTAGCACCAACAATTATAACAAGCATCTGCACCTCAAACCATCTATCTCGCTTCTTCTTACCCAAAGCCACAAATGCTGTTGCAACACCAATGAGTACCTAGGAGGCAGTACGAACGGCATTGACTTGGAGAGAAGATGGTGAGAAGACGATTTTAGCCTCATTGTAAAGCAGGAGTTCGCTTTGTGGATGGCTGTAAATGTCTCTTTCTCAAAACTTTCGTGATTGGATTCTAGATGCTTGTATTGTGAGTGTCTCTTTCTCAATTTAGTTCATTTCCACGTCTCCGATCTTGCTTCTTGACGTGTTTTTGATGCAAGAGTCGGATCCAGAGCTAGCGACGATGAGAATTGTTGTTCTCTGAGCAGGTGAACCTTGAGCCTAGTTGCAGATTCTTGATTCTCGAGCAGGTTAGGCAGGGGGAGGAATTAGAGGACCAATTTGATGGTTGGAAGACCTTGATTTGTCGATACAGATGCTAGACCGATTTCTATACAACCCCTGACGAGACGTTGAGATGGAGGATTTTAAAGGAAAGGTCATGATTCTTTATACTCTTGCGCTGGTGTGGACCTTTCGGCCTCACACAGCGACTGAAATACTATATAGGAATATGTACGTCTCAGCATCTCCATGTTCCGGCATTGCAGGGTCCCTTCATTGTAACATCTCATCGTGCCAGCATCTCGTCTTCTCGAGATTAATTTCTCGCAAAACTTCCTCAAACTTCACCTACGAAGAAGCAGCAGCCTCAAGGATAGCATCAGACTTGCCCTCCAGGTCAGCACTAGTAGCCCTCTCACAGATCACGACAAACGCCCTTCTCTTCTGCATGTCCCTGTCGCCCTTTGCCAGATTGCTAGTATCCAGCTTAGCCCAATATCTGTCCAGCACTTTAGCTAGCTCGTCGGGATGCTTTGGAAGCCCCAGCTTCTCAATTCCACGCGATGATCTCTCGTCCACGAAAGGATAAGCCTCAGGCCACAACCACTGCACACGGCGGAAGAAGATATCCAAGCCGGTCTTTCCCACACCCTTGATGTTTTCCTGCAGCAAATCGCGCTCCATGTCCCAGCCCTTCGAAGCCTGCTCGCGCAGCTTATCGAGACTGGTATCGGAGTCGTTTTTGGAGAACTTGTGGGAAACAACATCGGCGACAAGGCCGATTTGCTCGGCGGTCTTGTCTTTGTGTTGGGTTTTTGCATCGTCGAGAGCTTGGTGACGTTTTTCCTTGCCGGCGGAGATGATGGCTGAGGGGGTGGTGAAGGAGTAGGGAGCATTGAGAATTGTGCGGATGGCGCGAAGGCCGAGTTTGTGGCTGATGGGGCGGCTGAGGACAACTGCGCAGACGAGTTCTTCAAATGCGGTCAAAGCTGAGGAGGAGTAGGTCTTGAAGTCTGCGCCCTTGGACTCAACTTCTGCAGACTCGTCGTCGGGGCGACAGAGTTCAGTCGAGGCGGGAGAGAGCAGGTAGTTTAGGAGTTGCTCGGTCGTGGGTGCAGCCTTCTGAGCGCCACGACCGGATTTGCGCTCGCCTGGTCGGGGTACTGGGATATCGACCTTGCGCTTCTTAGACGCCTTTTTCTCCTCTGACTTGGATTCAGAAGCAGCTGGCTCAATGGCGGCTTCAGCAGCTCCCTTGCGCTTCTTTGGCTTGGTTTCCTTGGATGCAGCGGCGGGTTCAGCGTCGACTGTAGGCTCAGCTTCCAATGGCGCGTCAGCAGTGGGCTCGTCAGCCTTGGATCCCTCGGTTGTGGTCGCAGGTTCAGTAGTTGGCTCCTCTGTCTTGGTTTCTTCGACAACAGGCTCCTCTATCTTGGGCTCTTCAGCAGCAGGTGCTTCCTCAGCAGGAGCTGCCGTCTCCTCAACCTTCTCGACATCGCCATTGGTAGCAGGTTCAGCTTGAGGCTCCTTCTTAGCCTTGCCCTTGGGCGCAGCTTTTCCCTTTCTCGGAGGCATTGTGTGATGGACAAGAGGGAGAGATTGAGATGAAAAGAGTGGATTGTTTACACAAGAAAGAGAAAACAGAAAAGGAGGAGGAAAGAGATGCGAACAGCAGCAACGGGTGTTGGTGGCTGGCACTTACCCCAGACGAATCGATGTCGCACTCCGCGGTGGCCATGACATCAAGGAGCAACCCGAAACGGACCCATATCTGCGTCTGAACAAGGCTGAAACGAGTACGAGGTGATATATAGGTCGTGCATGCAGTGAGCACCCTCCGATCATTAACCAGTTTTGACTTTTTGCACGCAAAGAAGTCGATGAGGATGCAAAGTCATGGCGGCTAAATTGATGCTCTTTGGTGAGACGCGCCGCGAAAAAGGATCTGGGGAAGCTACGGCCATCCATCAACGGCGGGTGCTGCTGTCCTCCGTAGCAACCATCATTTTATCGCTCACCTTACCAACTACATCTGACTGATCATATCTGATCAATAAGTCGCATGATATCGAAGCATGCTCGGCTTCTCGAGTTCGAACCATCGCAAGATAATAAGGTTTGCGTATAATAGACAAGGTATCAGATGGCAGACACAGCTACGTCAGTGAAATAATCTACGCGTGTGCACGTACAAGAACGCGGCACAACCGACGGGGCTCTGCAGCTTCAGATTTATCTTTTCGTTCATCTCAATTGAATGATTTTCATTCACATAAATCACAGTCTTACCATTAATCATGCCTCCAAAGGGATCCAAGAAGAGAGCTGCTGACTCCGAAGCTTCTACCTCCCAAGCCAAGAGCACAAAGACCAATGCCTCGACTACTGCTGGAGCTGCTTCGAATGAACCGGCCCATAAAGAAGCGAATGTCCAAGGGAACGACTCGACCTCGCAATCTCCTACCAACGACGACTCTCATGATGATCATGACGACCACGAGATGACCGAAGAGAAGATTAAACAAGATCCTCACACCTACATCATGAACTGCGCCCCTCGTTTCGAGTTCGAGGCTCGCTANCAAAAAGAGCACGAAGATGACGAAGACTTTGACGAAGAGAAAGCAAGCGAGCTCTGGGCCAACGAACACAATGAAAGGAAATGCGCCTGTTTTGACAAGAGCCGCGCTGATGGCTGGTCCATGATGCGAAAGGCTTTTGCAAGAAAGATGGATGCAGAGACCATTGAGATCCCCCATCGTGATCCTGACATGTTCGGCATGTACGTTTACAACGACTTTGCTGGCTACGGCTACCAGGAAGTTGTTGAGAACAACATGGCCGAGTTCAACAAGATCCTGAACAGCAAGGATGGCAAGACCGAAGAGCTTTGGACTATCATGGAGTCGATGGTTTGGTGGATCGTGGAAGAGCCCCATGCTCCATGGCACATGATCGACGATGGCGAACGCTCGTGGTTGACTTACAGTCTGCTTGGTTTCATGTTCCTCACCGCCCTGAATCGCATCGATCAAGAAGGCGAACTCAAGCCGGACTCAAAGTACAAAGATCTTTCTTTGGTGATTTCACTTTGGGCAAGAGCAGCTGACGACCTTGGCGGAGACGTTGAGGATCCTCTTGACGATAGCAAGGGTAAGGGTGGTGACTCTGACCTTGGTAAATATGCTGGCTTCAACCTTCTCTGGTTCCGCTATCTCCTGGCCCTTTCCAAGGAGGCTGGCATTCCCATTAATGGTGTCTCGGACGTCGACGACAAAGTCGAAGAGTGGAATGCACAGATTGAGGACAAAGTCACATTGCCACCCAAGAAAGCAGATCGTTTTGGTTGGAAGACAAAGGTGAGTATAAATTCTCTCCCCGTCAAGTGACCTTTGTACTAACAATCTCATAGTTCCAANAAGTATGCCAAGTCATACGGAAAAGGCGGCAAGATTGGTGGACAGGCTTTCCAGATCACAAAATGGTCTCGCGCAGAGAGANNAAAAAAGCACGCCTTTGACAAGAAAGATCCTCTATCAGATGAACAAATCAAGGCTTTGAAGGATGGCATGGTCTTGCAGATGATGTAAATCTTTTGCTGATACGATGACATGACTTGTACGTTCTATTTGGAGATGACAGTAAAACTAGACTTCGAGATGTCAATAATTCTCGTTAATTCGCTCAGATTCTGCCTCGCAGGCGTCGCAACCAACCAATTATTACTTTGACTGCGCAGCCAAAGTATCTCTGTGTCTGGTTCGGCTTGTGCGATGAACAATATGAGCATATTATCTGTCTAATGACCGTCATCGACTCATAATCTCTCGCTCAAGAAAATACAAATCCATCTCCGTCGCAATTCCATTTCTTCTCCATCAACCCAAAGAGTCTCCGATCGGACCACAACCTCACCTTCAAGAACAAGAAAGTACTTTTGTTATCAACGATGAAGATGTCCACCACTGTTCTCGCCCTCCTCGGCATGAGTACCCTATTGCCTACCAATGCTGCTCCCATCGATGTCTATGAAAAGAGCATCGACGCTCAGCCTAACAACGCCGTCATCAAGCATGTCTCGCCCAACTGGGCCAAACCCTCGACCTGGTTCATGAAAAGGGATCCATGTTGTAGCTTCTTGACTTGCCACAGAACCAAGGAGTGCATGGATCTGGAAGGATGTGTCAAGGACGGGCATAACTGGATTTGTCCCAAAAACGTCAATCTTGATGCTAGAGCAGAGAACAATACCGTCGTAGCTCCCAATACCGAAGCCCAGCAACATGCAAAGAGAGATATCGAGTGGTGGTGTATCTTTGATGGTTGCCAAGTTGTAGTGAGGTCGTCACTGCCGTCTCGACTCTTGATACCCCATCCACTGCAGCCACCTTTACTCTGATCTCTTCCATGGGTGGCGACGAATCTGGCTTCTCAGAGCGTGTTGAAGCTGCCGAACAAAGATAGGTAACCAAACCCTTCAACTTCGTCACTGCCTCTTCCACTGGCTCCACGACGACAGTCTCGAATTTTACTCTATGTACCATTGTATAACAAATGATCAAAGTGACAATGCACGAAGAGCCCATGATTCTGTTCCTCCGAGATTTTGATGTCTCGATCAAGGAGTTGGGATCAGACAGCGTCTTTACCTCTTTCTGGAATCTGGGAGAGCAGGGTCAATAGATTATCTAGAACGCTGAGGAATCCTCCTAGCCGTGTCTGTCTCTGATAAACCTTTTGAGTGAAGTCATTAATGGACGGACTCGACAGAAATCGGCAGGAGACCTGGAGATCTTGTCAGAAAAAGTGGTTTCCGTGACAACATTCACTCGATCTTTCGTCTTGGGGCATCACTTCTCACTCGCTCGACATATCGTTGCGGTTTTCTTCCATGCTACTGCAACATCCTTTCGACCCCTGTCGTAACACGCAGAACAAGGACATAACCCCTCCTTCCAAGATGGAACTAGGGCATCACCGCGATAACAACCAACGCAAGGTCAGCTTAGGAGACACACAGCATGGACATCAGGTAGGCACGCGTTTATGACCCTCATCCAGACCCCATATACACATGTTCGAAGTTTCTAATGATTCTATAGCAGCATAAGCATAACGTCAAATGTGGCTGTTGCTTTGAGAAGGTCAGCAACAAGAGGACTGTAGAGCTACCCGGTTGCGCTCACATATATTGCGCCAACTGCCTTCATGTCATGTTCAACATGGCTATCAACAACGAGGCAGACTTTCCACCAACCTGCTGTTCGAAAGCCATCAACATCGAAATAGTCAAACATGTACTCCATCGCCCACAAGTCCAAGCCTTCGAAAGAAGCGCTCTCGAGTATAACATCCCTGAGATTGATCGCCGCTACTGCGCAGACAGCCGTTGCAACTCCTTCTTAGGTCAAGCAAACAATGGTATCCTCAGGTGCCGCAAGTGCAGAAATCTGACTTGTAACACTTGCAAAGATTATGCACACCCTGGAGCATGCAAACTCGAACGCGGCAGAGACACCACAAAGCTCGACAATGATCTCGAAGATTTGGCTGCAGCAGAGAATTGGCAGCGCTGCTCATCGTGTACAAGACTCGTAGCTCTAAGCCAGGGCTGCAATCACATCACGTTAGTATCTGCTGTCATTGACTTGATGTTCCTGGTACTGACATCTTCATAGNNATGTCGCTGCGGACATGAGTTTTGCTATGTTTGCGGTGCAAAATGGAAGACCTGCCGTTGTGGACAGTGGGAAGTCGCTGGTCTAGTCGCTCGTCTCCGAGAAGCTATGCGATGGCATGAGCAAGAAGGGTATCGCGAATTTAGGGAGCGTGTTGATGAAGTGATGCGTCAATTCGCTGCAAGACCTTACGGTGCCGGCTGAGCCACTGTCATAGTATCGCTGGTTGCAAAAGTATCTGGATGATCTAATGGACACAGAAAAGTACCTCGGCCCACCAAGTCATGTTTTTCTTACTTCTAGTCTTCTATCAACACCGCGTGTTGCATGGAAGCGTCCAACCAAAGAGAAAAGGAGAGTCGAGATTGAGACTTATCATTGTAAAATGTATGATCAGAATGACGAGTCCTTACTAGTGTATCAAAGAGCAAACGTTCATGCTATACCAACCCCTCTTCTCAGCTTCCGTTTGATTGTATAGCACTGCTTCTGGTTGGAGCAATTGTCCAATGAAAGGGTATCAACTCGAAGTCCAGAAGTTTGAGGACTAGATTCATCGATTGATATCTTCATTGTGAGACTTGCCGGATATCATAGCAATTGAGATTTTTCCCGCAAATATACATACAGGAGAGACATTATGATCCAAACCCTCTGCCACACAGTCGTTCGATCTTGCGGCGAAGTCGATGGAACATAGAACCCGGCTGCTCTTGACTTGCTCTTTCCCTCGATCTCTCTCCTCCTGAGCTCTTTCTGCCTCTTCACGTCGTGTATCCTCGAGTCGACGTTGCTGTTGGAATGGCGTCTCACCCTCTGTTCCTGCTCCAGCCTTTCGCGTAGTGAATGCTACGAACCCATTTAGAAAATCGTCTTGACGACCAAATGTTCTTCTGTCTCGTTTTGTTCTCATTCCCGGTCTCGTATGGTCCGTTAGCAGGTAATCATACTCAATACCAGGACATGCGTTGCAGTTGAATATGGGCTTTCCACAGTGAGAGCAGAATTCATGGCCGCATGGGCGGGTCATCCTTGCACACCCTTGAGATCTTTCGCACCTTTGGCCACATTCCATGCACCGTTGCCATCTCTTCTTGTATGCTAGCTTCAGAGCTTTTTGCTCGTTTGTGTCTGGTAGTGGACAGAAATAGCTCTGATGCGCAGGTCCCTTGCAATCTGAGCATGTGTCGATCTGGCAAGTTTGACAGCGCAGAATGCGGTCCTTGGCCTGTCCCGGAGAGATGAATCCACTGCATCGAGCATTCGAACAATAAGTTCGGTCCGAATTGGGAGTTTCGAACTCCTCAATCAGAGGAATCAGTCTTTGAATCTCCTCTGACGAGAAGAGTGGCTTTGCTGCATCGAAAGGAACGTTGCATCTCGTATGGGACTTGACTGGCCACTGTGCTTGGTTGAGGACGGTATTGAATACTCGTACTATGCACTTTGTGCACCAATGATGGCCGCAGGGTATGCGCACCGTCTCTTGACTTTCCAAATCCAGATCCGACCAGCAGGCTGTGCACGTCGTTTCCAGAGGTTTTTGGATGAGGGTCCTGTGTCATCATTCTGTAGTGTATTGTTGAGACGCCTCGATGGCTGGAATCTGTTCTGTATAAGGAGTGGATAAAATATTGAGGCGCGGTGGTCTATCAACTCGGATGTATGGTTATCCATATTGTCGAGAGGTTTTAAGACTTTATTGGAAGTCTTGCGTCCAGATGCGTTGCAGCAAGTGTTGCAAAGTTGCCGAGACAAAACGAAGATGGAGATAATCGTCGCATCTCGAGATTATAAAGTCAACCATGCCTGAAGCGGAAAGAAAAACACGTGTCTGAGGTTTGAGTTAATTTGCTCCTTCTTGTGCGTGGTTTCTTGAGTTCAGATCCGACTCCCACCTCCACCATGTTTTGACAGCCATAGATGGCAGTGACGTTCGTCCCTGCTACTGCCATAGATGCACATCACCACCTTCAAACCTAGTGTTTCGTGAAGTGTCACTGTTTATCACTGCTTACCTCTATCATACAAAGTTCCAGGCGACACGAGATTCTCAAATTTTGCATACTGCGTACGACTCTCCTTGTGGATAGTTTTTGAGTGGGTTCGATCTCGATGCCCAAAAACACTCGAGCCAGCAGAGAAGATGGCGCTTGATGATCAATACAACATGCTGCAATGTGATTCATCGGCGGATAAGAGTCATAGCCGATGTTGGTCGTCATGATCCTGCATCAAGTCATCTACTGTATCTTTCTGTCCGAATGCAGACTTCTTCCAATGTTTGCCGTTTCTTATCCAGGATTCATCTTCACATCAAAAGTCTCTCGCAATGGCGGAAATTTTTCAGCAAACCCAGTCAAATGGATCTACGGAGAATATAGTACTAAGAGCTCAATACCGACTGTACCATGAACCCAGGGATGCCGAGATCAAGAACATGATCTCGCGTGCCTTCACATTCAAAAATCCACAATGTTTCCATCCAAAAGCATTCTTTCGCCGCGATCATATCATTGTCAAAGGCCTACGAAGATACACCTATGAGCGAGTCAGCGGTATACTTACAACTCTGTATCCAGATAATTTCCTGAATCTGGAATATATCCCATACATCCGTAGCGATGGTCGAAGAGACAAAAATTCTCTCGTCATAAGCAACAGACATCCTCTTGGTCACTACTTGGCAAAGTGTCTTGCAGACTCTATCGCCCAGTAGATCAATCAAGTGTTCGGTCATGCGATACGAGGAGTTTCTGCGAGACCGTTGGCTAGGACCCATGTTAAAGAGACTTTGGACAGTGAGTCTTATCCCAATGAAGGCTATGATAACCGCGTGGATCGCCCGGACAATCAAGTGCGTATCATCCTGAGATCCGAACCGATAATTGTCATCTACGTTGTATCTCAGAGTCAACAATCGACCACTTGAAAGAAGTGCGTCAGGCTTTTGCTTCACAATCTGGGCAGCTTCACCACAATAGTTATCATCACAGTGAACCAGAAACATCGGTTCGATCTCGAAACCAAGGAATCAGCACACAACAGGCCTGGAAACCAAATTTGCCTTCCCTCCATGCCATGCTCTGGGTGCAAACTCATATGGCCTCCTGAAGACGTTGAGATATTTCCAAGGTCCAGAAACTTGGGTGTCAAGGCGACATGGGAAGAGCTAACCGAGATACCGTGGGAGTTCAAGTCCAAGGAACCGGATTCTCACTTCAAGTTTGATGACCTAGCGGCTTTTGCGAGTACCCTCTGCACCGATAGACGAGCAGCGAGGGACAACGAACAGTAAAGGTCGGGCCGTATGCAATCAAAGGTTGTTCCAAGAGAAGCAATTTGTGTGCATCTAAGGATCAGGTCAGATCTTGTAACAAGCGCCATACTCACAATGCAATTTTGGAGTCATAGAAAGAAGAACAAGAAGAAAGGGGCTATTACTGGTCCATCATCCGTCATAGACACTGACTACAGCCAGAGATAAGTTTTCATACGCTCAGAGGGATCAGAGTGTCGCGTTCAAGGGCATCCAGATATTTTGCGGGTAGCTGGCAGTGAAAGTCTTGTCTCAAGTAAAGCCAGAAAAAGGAAAAGGAAGAAAAAAAGGGGCTCGATGCAGAAAGATCACATCCTACAATCCAACACTTCCGCTCCGATTTATGCCCATCACACTTCTTCTTGTTCCCATAACCCGCTCCAAACATCTAGATGCCATCAATAAATCTATGAGACTTCCTTTGCGCACATCATCATAATCATCTGGTCAACCTTTATATACCCAGTCATCCCAACAATCCTCAATAGCTTACGGATCAATACGTTTTTGCTGCACTGGGTTTACTTTTATTTTTTTGCATGCGTACGATCTTTGTGATCTGGCGGGGAGGATTCTTGTGTATTGAGAATAGGACAGTGGACTTTGTTTGTTATGGTATGCATAATTTACATGGAAGTGAAAGGGCTAGGGTTCAATCCCTGGTGGTGTCATGTTCTTTTCGCGTTGTGATTCGATGCGTGCAAGTGAATAAGTCACATCATTCAATAGAAGCAACCTTGAAAGAAACATGATCTTGTCAACTGATCACTATATCAAGATGCACCTCTTGTTTGAGACTACAGAATGAATCAGACAGAACAGATTTGTCAGTCAAGCAACATCAAGTGCTCACTCCTCCCTATCTGGTCCAGACTCCAGACAATACTCTGCCTGTAACACTAACAGATGCATCTAGGATAGACTTTGCTCAGATAAGAGCCCCAACTAATTCTATCCACCAACCACGAGGACATCAAGCCAAATACCATCAGGCAGGAAAAAACTTGTAAACTGACGCTGAGCTGGCAACAAATACTTGGTCTGAGCAAAAGACGTCTGATTAGAGGTGACGGAAGGCAACCCACCGGTGAGTCGAGATTGCACATATCAAATCTGGAGAAGGCGAATGTGGTTCCTTCACCCACATGTCAGAATTGTTGTCTGTGTTTTGTGATCAAGGTCGTGGAGTCAAATGTATTAGAGGCGATATCGGATATTACAAGTCTGACAGATGGCAAATCGTCAGTCATGGTCAAAGAGCTGATGACAGACCGGTCATTCATGTCAAAACCAGAAGGGTGTGTTATTGCGTTCATCAGCAGATTCGTTCACTGTTGGCGATTGAGGTAGTAGAGGTTGACACAAAATATATCGCAAGAGCTGATTTAGAAACAGCGATATCGCGGTCTAGGGGTTCGTAAATAGACACAGCTAACAATCAAATCAGAAGCAGCGATATCGCAGTCCAGAAGTGTGTACTGTGTCTAACCTCGTACTCACTCAAACTGCTGTGCTCACCACAAATGGCAAAGTTATGCCTCTCAGCTAAGAGGTAGACACGAGTGCCTAGAAGATAGAGGCTCAGAGTCAGCATCGGCCACCTCCGACATTCAATCTACAACTAAACCCTTTGGTATACCAGATCCTGGGCAGGCTGGATGGAAGTCGTGTTGTTATAGCACAAGTGCACCGCTCCACACGGACAAACTCGGCGAGCCTTATTTACGAGGATGTTCCGGAGCCGCCTGAATACGCATAACCTTCCCATTATTTACCAAAGGCTCGGGTCTTTTGTTTTCATGTATATCTCGGTTATTGGTTGAATAAAAAAGTGACTGCCACATGTGGTAGATTTTGGATTGCGGCGGTGTGGAAGAAGTTGCCTAATGTCGACGTCTTGTGTTGTGACGTTGCAGTCTTGGTGATTGGGTTCGGACTCGGACTTTGTAACGATATGGTGATCTTCGTTGCATCCGAAAGGTCTATGGTACAAGAGGCCATGGACTGGATCATGGCGGGAGATAGGCACTCGATCATGGGATGTGTGGTATCGTGGGGGAGATACAGTATCTGGCCAACAGAAGAAAAGACCGAGACACACCTGCTATGATCAGTATAAGTAAGAGAAAAAGACGGTCACCATCCACCAAACAAGACCGGTAGATCATACCCAGGACAAGGGGTATTGGATCATGACCAAGTCATCGAGATGAGGCGGCGAGATGATCAGCCGCGGGCAAAACTTGTTTGTGAGTACACCATTCCATGCACCACGTGCTGGGTAAGAATAATCAGTACACGGTGAAACCAATCGCCATAATCGACTTATGTATATTGTCCAATCATCCTGCTCGCTATAGTAAGTTGAACAAATGACGGCTGAGGATGTGAGCAGATGTCGCAATATATTGTGTTTCTGGCGCGCTTGCTTGCCCGATATAGGCAAATCAAGAGTATGCACGACACTCGGCAAGTAAGCGAAGACTTCAACATGGCGGATATCAAGAGAGGCTGACCCTTCAGAGACCAGGCAGACACCCACAGGCTGCCAACACACTGCATCGCCGGCGAGAGAGATATGTAGACATCATGGACCTCAATGTAGCCGTTGGGCACTTTTCGTTAGACGAGATAAAGAGGTTCTTGGTTTGGCATGACAGTGACAAAGCTGATTCTTCTCAGCGAGGTGGGTGATATCACCAGCCACAGGATGTTGCCGATAGTGGTCAAATCATGCCACAGACGCGTTCTCCGCTAGATCTGTGCATGGATGAGTGATGCGTTTTCGATAACACGGCAGCTGCGAATGCAGGTACCGATACATCGTGATGGGTCGCCTCGAGCCTCTTCCCAAGTAGTGAGCGGGGAACACACCGCCTCTTAAAATCAATATGGCTCACCATCTTGTTGATGATGCAGAGAGGGATGGACGGTGTTGAGGAATGTCGGAAGTACTCAGAGGTGTGAAACATGATAATAGTAATAACAGTACTAGAAGAAGACATTACAGTGAGCAATAACAACACTCGAAGCATTACAGCTGTATGCGGCATCGGGGTATCAAATCCCTGCCAGAACGCCAAAGTAAAACTGATCGTCGAATCATAAAGTCGTGAGCAACGTAACAATGGAACTACCGGCGTGCTCTCGAATCATCTTCTGCCCAAGTTGGCCTCCTCTCCTGTGTGCGGTACCTGTTCTCCCGGACGTTGATCTCTGCCTCGACTTCTGCGGCTCGGCGACGTTCTCGGTCCTTTCTCTCTTCGTGACGGTACTCTGAGCGGTGTTCTTTGTGACCATGTCTGCGCTCGCGGTCGTGATCGTGATACCTAGTCTCGCGAGGCTCCTCCTGGCGGTACCTGTCTCTGCGACGGTGGTCGTCTCTGCGGCCTCCCTCGATGACGACTTCGGCACTGCTGGATCTGTGGGGTTCATCGTTGCGGCGACTGCTGTCGTTGTGGACTCTAACACGCGGTCTTTGCTCTTCTTCTTGTCGACGAGCATGACGGATAGCTGCAGACTCTTCAAAGACGCGAAGTTGTTCTCGGAGGTATGTGTACGTATGCGGGATCTCGACCTGCGAAGGCTTCCTAAGACGGGTGTATCTCTCGAAAACCTTTCCCTTGTGGATGTACATGGTATCGGCGATTTGCTTTGACATGTGCATTCCCTTATGGCACAACGAAGCACCTGCCTGCCATTGCTTGTATGGAGAGATGCACTGGCGACATTCGCGAGAGTGGGTTTCTAAATCGAACAAGAGCCATGCCTCCTCCGAGGTGAGAGGTCGTGAGAAGCCAGTGACGATTGAGGAAGTGTCCGAGAAGCGGACTTCCTTGGGCGAGGGTGGAGTAGAAGGCTGAACAGCAGGAGCGGCGGTAGACATGTTGTTTCTTGTTCTGATGGGAATAGGTTGGTTGACCGCAGGGGCCAGTGATGGAGTGAGTCTCGTCATGAGGATGTTTGGGGTAGGTTTGTTTGGTTTGTGTTGAAGGAAAGGCAAGGTGCTGATGGAAGATGTTTGTTGGGAAGACTGTTGTTGGGTAGCAGGTTACTTATAGTTGGCAGGCGTGGACAAGAGAGTGGGGAAAGAGGGAAGGAACGATAGACAGAGAATGAGACGTTTACTTATATCAACCTCAGGGAAGTAGCGTTCGTCTGCCTGAATTGTGCACAACTCTCGACGTCAATTACGGGCAGACCATACCTTACCCAAAAGGGACGCCGAAAGGCTGCGGCGACGTATGGCTATGCATTGCGACACACTGCCGCAGCGACAAGCTCGCGGATGGGATGCATGGAGCTACGCTAGAAGGGCTTGGGGACGGATTGACAAGAAACCTTGATTGCGATCCAAGAGTCTGGGAAGGCTGAGATACGCAAATGGTGGTTCCGTCAATCCGTAAACGAGCTGCCTCGCCCTCTTGGCCCTCGCGGATGGCAGCGTTCGTGACTCACGGCTACATATGCACAAGGAGTCTCGTGAACGCGTGTGCCTTCGGAACAGCGCGCCGAGAGCGGATCAGCACGGCGCTCGAGGAGTTCAGCTCATAGATTGACCAATTGCTGACATGGAGGTGACTGGGATGAGGTGGTGACCTTGCGGCTCAAGGATCCGGTGAAGGAGCTTGGCTGTGGGGCACGATTGAGGCTCGTTTGCAACGGACAACTGCGCCTTGCACAGCACTTTGCACTTTGCAGACTCGACGACGATTGCTGTCGCGGAGACGTGCCTGCGGAAATTTCGCATCCGCGGTCCGATCAGAGATGTTGTAGAAAGACAACGTGCCGGGCATGGTTTGTCGCGGATAGCGGCACGCGCTTCCTTCAAGCTGTGCTTCGGCGGAACTGATAGCAGTGTCACTGCGAACGACCAAGGAGTGAGCAGAGTCGCACGCAGCGGTCAACGATCAAGGCGGCTGGGATTGATACATGTTCAGGATACCTGCCTGACATTTGGTACATCTGAGAGTACGGCTTGGAGTCGAGAGTTTTGACATGTGCCAGGACGGGAGTCACGGTGGTGCAGACATTTGGCTCTTGGCCAATTGACGTAAAAGGTCTTGGGAAGAATTCAAAGGCATTGTTGCAGCATGTGGAAGAAGACGGCACTATGATTGGGATTTCAGACAAGGCGGACGTGTGGATTGGAGTCACTTGTTGTGGTGAATGTGGTTGCGAGATGGTGCCTAATGTTGGTGCAACTTTGGGCTGAGTTTCGAGTAATCGAGTAATCGAGTGATGGGGCTCGAGTAACGCTGGGTGTTCTTATGCGAGCGAGGCTACCAGGTGAGGTGTTCCGCAATCAACCTTGGATCAGAGTGTCTTGAGGAACCGCAAAACCCATCAGAATGTCTTGATCAGACATGGCAGTATTCTCAAGGTCTCTCACAGATATCCTAGCATATCCTAACATGACTTGATGCTCGACTCGTATGGGTATGCGGGTCTTGGTGGTAACGAGGCTGGATAAAGGCAAGGCTGGTGATGAGATGTGGGGAAGAAGAGGTTCGGCGGTTGACAGCAACGGTCGTACTTTGGACCGTGACTTTGTTGGATGCTTCATCATCACCAGAATTACTTTTAGAAGCTGTACGAATACAGCAGGCTTTGATTCACATGGTTATTCAGACACTCCCCAGGCTGCCACGACGACGATAAGACAAAAGACCATTCTACCATGATTGCCCCTACATAAGGACTCGACCATCAGCGGAGACAGCGAAGACAGCAGAGGCTAGGACAGACTTGAGAGTCGTGAAAGAGCCATGGATACATATATGGGCACACCTTCCAAGAGACGGTCCATCTCAGACGCCACGGCCACGGCTGCAAAACTGCAGCCCTCACCGCTCCTGACGAGTCGGTTGGCGAGTGCGACAAAAGATGACAGTCTGCTGGACACTTCACCACAGACGCCCAGGCGGCCTGACTTCTTAGCCAGAGGACTGTCGCTGCAGATGCCACCCAAGACGACGGCGACGACAGCTACAACCTCGATGGCTGCTCCCAGCACAATCCAGCGCGTACCGCTCTCTCCTCAACTCGACCCTCAGACGTCCTACGCCTCGCCGCAGACCTCTCTACCACGTCACTCGCGTGGTCTAGACTTTTCCAGAGCCTGCACGAATCTTCACCATTCCACGCTAGCCGACAACCCTTCTCCCAGCTCGTCTCCCATCATGACCCAAGCCGCCGTCCGGAAGCCCAGCGTTAACAGCATGATGCTCGACTCGCCCAACCTCTGGCCCCAGGGTCCGACCGACCGCAGTGCTGTCAGTAGTAGTGTGGGCAGCATTAGCATGCTTGCCGATGAAGACAGCAACGACAGCACCAGCGACGATGATGTGATGGACGACATGGACGACCAAATCCTTACAACTCCACAGGTTCGGAAAACTACCAACCCGCAAGCCACAACTCCTTTTGGGAATCACAACACTGTCATGTGGAGCAACAACTTCTCNCCCGCACACGCCAGTCTGATGAAGACTTTCCAGCGGAGTCGCTTGAAGAAAGGACGAAGCAGAAAGAGCTCGAGTAGTGCCAGCAACAACTCGGCCATGCCCAGTCCGCGCACAACTTCGCCGCCGCCGCTGCGCAGCATCGAAGGCTCTGCTCACTTTGGCTGGCCGCGTCTCCGAGAGACCAGGCCTGAGCACCCTTCTCTCTCATCAGGTAACGACAGTGGAGATGAAGCAGCTGCCTCTTCTTCGGTTCCTGGTGTTGTGCGCCGTGCCGTCACTCGTCGGGGCAACCTGCTAGTAAGTCACTGTGACTGTCCGCACATGCCACCACCTAATAAGCTAACCCCTTCTCAGCCAAAGACAAAGAACTTTGCGCGCATCCGTGCTGCCCTGCTCGAGGAGTCCGCCCCTGTCGACAGTGAGGTCCGCCGTGAGGCAGAGACTATGCGTCAAGTCCACAACCACGATCCGGTCCCTGATCTCGAAGGCCCGTCCCCTGGCCCCTCGTCTTCACAACCCAACGTCAACCCTAACGATCCCAACGACCCACAGCCCGATACCATCAACAACAATCCTATCAGCTTCAACCTTCATGCTCATCGCAATTCTGGCGGTGTCGACTACTGGCATAAACTGGAGAATGAACTGCATACACCTCCTCCACCCGCCTTCCCCACGAGAGGCAGCTCATCACTTTCTGGTGACATTGCTATGGATTCGCCAGCCGAGAGCACCGCTTTGCGCTCAGCTTCTGTCATCAGCATGAATGAACCATCAGCCGCTTCAGAAACGGACACTCAGAACTCTACATACACCAGCCAAGACGCCCTACGCAGGCCCTTTGGCAAACGTCGTCGAGACGATGACTTCGACATGCAGAGTTTCAAGCGCAGAGCCGTCAGTCCTAGCATGAGTGTGCACGGTGGCAGCCCAATCGTTGCATCACCCGTTGCTTCTGCTGCAGCACGCAATCAAGCTCTACCCAAGGATGGCGCTCCGCTTGAGAAAAGCACTAGTGGTGGAAACAGTAGCAGTACTGCTCCTCGAAGGATAGGTCTGCAGGGTATGGTCGACACAAACGAAGGTATCATGAGGATGAGCATTGAATAGTAATCTTGCTCTCCTCCGTTGATCCTCCATGTCTTCTTTTCTTTTCTGTTCTCTTCACTTCCTTCACATTTTTCCTCGATGGTGTCAAGGCGCTCCTTTCTTTTTGCTATCCTCTATTTCCTTCTATCACTTTTCTGGTTGGATTGGGTTTTCATAGCGTGTGGTGTTGGGGTTTTCGCATTCACTTTCTGTGCCTCTTCATGCGAGGCCTTCACCCACGATGCAGTACAATAGGTATCGGCTGAATACATCCCAAAATTCTGTTCTTTTTGAATCTCATCCTCCCCTCTCGATCTTAGCGATGAACTCATCAACCTGCACGTTCGGTTGAACGCCGGCTTTTCTTCTAGCAATGCTGATGGAACAACCCTGTTGCAAGCATTGGGACCTTCGAATCAAGTTCAACATACCCATAATCCTTCCAAAATATCATTCGTGTTTGCTTGAGCGTCCCTTGTAGTCATTTCCTGCCGTTGATATGTGGATGTTGCCATGGTTAGATGTGCTGACTATTCACTGGATATCTTTGGAAAATGGTTACAGATGTTAACCAGCGAGCCGGCTAGTGGCTTTGAGACTCGGAACATAGTTGACAAAAGCATCCATTAGACCGCGCGGAAGGTGTCACGCAAGTCAGAGCTCATGCTATCAGGTTGCAGAAGCATCTACATGCTTCTTGATGCATCTCGATGTGCATCTCGTACCATCGCGCTCTGGTCGGAAGCTGCGGAACCAGATTGTAGGATCATTGGTGATTCAAAACACAAATTAGGTATAATTCGCCGCTTTAGCTCATCTGGGAGAGCGCCAGACTGAAGTCAACTTCTGTCCTTCTTGCAGCCGCAAGAGTATTCTGGAGGCACTGTGTTCGATCCACAGAAGCGGCACGCACGTGTTTTGCTCGAACGACGTCCTTTTTCACCCATTAGTATGTCGGTACTGCCATGATCGCTGTTCGCCTTTTGGTCTGTGGTGAAATCCACAGGTTTCAAAATGCTCTCGGTAAGCTCTCTTTTTGCAGACGCGGGATTCTGGTTAGACAGCCTTGAGAAAATATAGACAGCACATAGACAAGTCTCTTCACTATTAGTGCAATCATTGCCCGAACCGAGTAGTGACTGCTTCAGATGATCTCATCTACCAGTCACTCTTGATTGTGAAGCGCGACAGCATCCCTCGAACGCCGCAGAGGCTTGCCTTTGGAGGGTGGAAGAAGAGAATCGAAAAAGGAAAGATATCCGACAGGATCTGATTGGCTGCGCGTCATGGTTCCCCTCTCCCGCACTCCCGAGCTGCCTGTCACAGACTGACCACGCGAAAGCTCGCAATCGCCGAAAGGTCTCAGTTCCTTCCTCTCTCAGTCATCATCCATCACCACATCCATACATAGCAGCAATTTGCGCGCGCAAGACTCGACAGTATCTGCCATCATCTGAAGCACGCGCGACACGACACGCGACCTTCACAAGATCTGCTCATCTCAGCTTGCGCATACGACCGACACAAGCCGTCCTTCGCGCCCACTCACGCGACGCGCCGACAGCGACAGCAACGACCACCGCTACAGCTGTGCAGGGAGGAGAGCTTTTCATTCTTGGGAAGCGCTTTTGGGGATTAGAAGTTAGACAAACATCCATCACCTCGTCTCTGCGCGTCTTTGACTACATCATCGCGTGCCGAGTGGAGACCAGAAAGTGCAACAAGCCAGGCGCATCCTGTTTCGCAGAGCAAGAGAGCGCGCCAGTCACAGACACACAGCGTCGCCAGTAGTAGACGGCGCCGGAGCTCTGAAAAACAGCTTGTGATTTTGCACACGCGCCGCCACGAGAGTGATTTTCCGCCGCCTGTCTCCAATCCCACACCTACGTTTGACTCGTTTGTGCGCCTTTGAAAGGTCGCCCTTGTCTGTGGTTGCAAGAGTTCGTACGCAGAAGGACGAGACGACACGCCAAACACGACAGCCATGTCCGGTAAGCAAAGACATTCCACCACACACACAAGCACACACTGCCTATACCACGAACACGGCTACGCGCTCCAATGCGCCATACACAAGACATGGTAGCTAACGCGCTCCCTCGAACAGACATCAGACGCAGTGGTCGCGCGACTAAGGGTCAGCACACCAAACTCGAGGCTGCCGAAGTCAACACACCCAAGAACAAGAAAGGCACCGCCACTGCCTCGACCAAGAAGAGTGCCAACAAGAAGTCAGCCGAGCCTGAACCTGAGCCCGAAGCAGACGACGACCCGGACGCCGAGGAGGTCATTCGCTGCGTCTGTGGAGACACCAAGGACGACGAAGTTGGTCGCCAGTACGTCAGCTGCGACACTTGCGAAGTATGGCAACACAATGTCTGCATGGGCGTGCCGCTGGAGGAGGAGAACCAGCCCGAACACTACTTCTGCGAGAAGTGCGAGCCCGAGAACCACAAGGAGCTGCTGGACGCCCTCAAACGTGGAGAACAGCTATGGCAGACTCGCATTGCCGACCACGAAGCAGAGAAGCGCCGAAAACGCAATGAGAAGAAGCGACCCAAGAGTCGTCAACAGAAAGCTGCACGCCAGAGTGANAGTCAAGTCCGAGGCTCCAGCCAGCGAGCAGACCAGCCCTGCGCCCACTGCTTCCGCATCCATCCCACCCCTTCGCAAGACTCTGCTCCTGCTGCTGGCAGCAAGCGCAAGTTCGAGGAGGAGACTCCACAAGAGGAGCAGGCGCAGGTAGAGGCACAGGCCGAGGAGACGAGAAGATCATCATCAGCAGCCACCCAGTCCAAGCGCCGCAAGTCGGAGCAGAAGAAGGACGACAAGGTTGACGCCGACACAGCGCTTGTCGATGTCAAGGACCTGCCCAAGGAGAGACAAGGTCCTGCTCAGGCACTCATCAAGGTTTTTGGCGATGTTGTTCGTGAGAGAGTCACAACTGGGTAAGTCGCACCTTCCACTTTTGCGTTTCGTCCTTTCCTGCTTTCACAACCCACCCACTTCTAACTTGATTCCCTCGTCGCACCCTTCGCATCTCTTGTTTCATTCATCTCAATCCAACAATGGCTAACCCATACTTTTTCAGTNTCTTACAGTCTTGGTCAAGGCGAGAACGCCGACTCGGTCAGCCATCATCATGCCACACGCATCGAGTACGAACTGTTCCAATTGTATGGCGCTCCTCAATCGCAAGGTTACACGCAACAATTTAGAGCCATCCACGCCAACATGAAGAAGAACCCCATGCTCGTTCAACGCATGCTCGACAACTCCCTGACTGCACACGGCCTCGCAACCATGTCTACACAAGACATGGCCAGCGAAGAGCTGCAGAAGCAGCGCCAACAACTCAAGGAAGAGGCCGACAAACAAGCTGTCATGATGCGCGACGATGAAGACGACAAGCCTCGTGTCCGCCGTACCCACAAGGGCGATGAGTACATTGACGACCAGGCCGAAAGCACACACGAATCAGTCTTCACCTCAGCACCTGTGCGCAGTAGAGAGGACCAGGACAAGCCACCCACTCCTGACGCTGATGCTCCTGCTACTGCTGGTGCTGCCGCATCCCCTGATGCCATGGAGGTCGATCGCCGCGAATCAAACTTTGACATCAACTCTGTCTGGGCAAAGACACCCGCCGACCAACAAGCACAACCCGCTCGCAGACGCAGTTCATTCGCCAAGACGCAGACATCTCAAGAAAAGGGCGAGAAGCACGACGCTGATGTCGACCGCATGCTCGCTGACGACAATGAGACCGATTATGCCCCTCCCGAAGCCAACGGCGTTGTCTGGAAGGGTCAACTCGTCCAGCCTGGCGTTACCGAGTTCACTGCATGTGCCCGCCATGCTGCCGGCAACGACTTCGGCCAGTTCATGCCTTGGACTGAACTCTTGCCCTCTGTCCTTGAAATCGAGGGTCGCCTGGAAGCCAAACGCGCTGACGATTACCTTTGCGGTCTGCAGTGGAGCAAGAAGAGCGACGTGTCAGTTCTCGCACTGACACCCTACGACAACCGCGCTGCTTTCGACCAGATTTTTGATTATTTCGCTACTCGTGGTCGTTATGCAGTCATTAGCAAGGGCCGCAGCATGTCCTCGATCGTCAAGGACGTTTACATCACCCCTGTCGGCCCTGGCCACAACCTGCCTCCACACATCAATCTGCTCGAGTACAACACACTCGACCCCAACGTACCCGAGCGTATGCTTGTTGTCACATTCGTTGTCAACAAGCCTGATCACTGGGACAACCCTGTCGTACCCGATGCTCCCCAGCCAATCGGTGCCAGCCCTGTCAATGGCAACAACGCACACGGTCCTCAGTTTTCGCCGCGTCCACCTCAGGGATTCACTCCCATGCAAAACGGCCACGCTCACCAGCAGCAGTTTGGTGGTGCTGCCATGCCNCCCAACCCATATACCACACAATCCCCTGTGCCAGCACAGCCCTACTCTGCCCCTAATTCTGGAGCTGGAGCATACCCATCGCCTTCCCCACAGCTGCCCCCTCACCCGAATCCCATGGTTCATGGCATCCTAGGCCCTTTGGCGCATACACCAGTGGTTGCCCAAATACTTTCTGCTGCTGGTAACCATGTTGAGGAGCATGTTCTGCTTAACATGCGCGACATCCTTGCGTCCGAACCTGCCGCGCGTGACGACTTGATCATCTTTTCGCAACGCCTAGCTAACGTGGGATCGCAGGGCCAACAGGGATAGAATTCCTGCGGTCCCTTTTATGCGAAGCGCATCGTTGAAGAAGAGCAATGTGTTGGTGGTGCTGGCGTCATTGATGCTGCCATCAAGCGTATCAGCCATCACGAGCGCAACGTTCATCATCTCTTGTTGAGACGCCACTACTATCGTTAGCTGATGATTTATGTTGCTTGTCGAATTGCATGAAGTCAAAGCACCCCGACGATGTCGCCGCTTGACTTGGCCGAGCCTTTTTTACTCTTCATGTACTTCTCCTTTTCTCTTTTCTTTTCTCGTTACTGACCGATTAACGGCTGGACGAAAAGGTACAAGGATGTTTGCTTTCTCGTTTCTTCCGCTGTACCTTTTCTCAACTTCTGCTTTCTGTTGTCTTCTTGCCGGTTTGGCGTCAAATTACTGGGGGCTTTGGGATGGCATGGCTTCATTTTGCGTTGGGGCCTGGCCGAAAGTTCCTTGTTGCTGGACAGGCCTTCTCTCTTTGCTTTATTCGCTTGTCAAGAGTACTCTATTAGATGAAAATGCGAAAGGAATACTTTCTATAAACCGACCCCCTTCCCCGTTGCCTATCGTTATGTGCTGACCTGTCTTTGGATCTAGCAGCTTTGTCTCCACCAATATTTTGGACCCAGGATTGTTTACTACATTCAGGGGCTTGCCGCCCAGCTTCGAGCTTTGATGTCGAGAAAACGATGACTATGTACAGGATCGGCATATTCTCCCAACTCCAGAAGTGTTTGGACTCAAAGTCTTAGCCGACAACAAACACTCTGTGGTCGCAAAAGCAGATTCTTCTCAATATGAGACGCTAATGATTGATGACAAACAATGAGTTCGTTGTCCACACTGGTGTTTTGTTGGCAGCGAGCTGATTCATGCACTATTATTGTGTCTCTGCATTCGTTCGCGTCACCATTGTGTTTGGAAAGAGCGATCAGAGTCAAACATGGTCGATTCGGGAAATTGATGCCTCAGCTTCACTTTCACTCTGCATACGCGCTCGGCTTCCTGCATCAAACCCCTCAAGCCATCACCCGACTATATCTTCTGCATCCCCAACCAGACTCCATTCTCTTCCTCCTCATCCCCTTCATCTTTGCTGTTCTTCAGCGAACTGTAACCGACCATGCCCTCCAGAATCGATTTCACTGAGATCAGTTTCAACTTTCCCAAGGACCACCCCCGTCTTTCAAGGATGTGGAAAGTGCGAGACACTCTGTACCGCTCAAAGATCACACAAAAGGTTATCAACTTCAAGTATGAAGGCAAGGAAGTTCCTCCTCTTGGAACAGTCATCGACGAGGATAACCCACCTCCCAACCCTTTTGATTGCGAGGATGAAGAATGCGTGGAGTGCTTCCCACAGTTCTTCCCTGCTACAACAATGATCAGCAACTCCGTTGCTCAAGAGAAGATGTCCTCTTTGACAGAGACCATACAAGAGAACACAGCATTCCTCCGCGGTGCGCTTGCTGCTCATGCCGACTTCATCGTCACCAGATGGCGCAAGAAGTCGCGTGACAAGCGATTTGCCTTCTTGGAGGAACACAGCGCTCTCTATCCCAAGAAGTGGGCAGCTGTTCATCTTCTCAATGCGGTCAACTACCCTCATAGCAAAGAAGAGCACGTCTACTGGGTTGGACCCGGTCGAGATATCATCGCGAAGAACATGCAAACTGGCGAGGTGAAGCGTGTTCGTAGGACNCCCCACCCCAGAGACCCCGAGGGAGTTATCAACAGATTTCGAGACACATGGTTCTTGCCGTACCTTGACGCAGAGATGTTGTCCGAAGACCCCATGCTCCTTCTGGCGTTGCTGCACCACCGCACCTTTAACGAACCTGAGAAATGGATTACCTTTGACAGCTCCAATGTCGTTCTCGCCGAATGCTTTGGGCCCATCGATCATGTATTCAACGCTCAGTGTGTTGTTGTGCAAAGCCCCGATTATGGCAAGCTGGGCAAGTGGAATGCTCAGCAGATGCATCGCAGAGAGATCATGGGTTTCACAAAGGCGTACTTTGTCTTCGCGGCTCAATCTCGCATGATGGCAATGTTGACTAGGCTTGTGTCAGGACTCTTGGCTGAGGCTAACGAACCACCCGTCTACGAGATCCATCCCAAGTGGTCACAGTTAATCAGTACAGACTTCTCCAGGTTCGGCACTACCTCTGGCTGGTCCACTGACTCTGTTAAGCCTTTCTCCGCTCCACCTTCTTTCGATCCCGTCGAAATCATGGAGCTTATCGCCTCTCGCCATCGCGCCGTCAGAGACGAGGTCGAACTCCTCCAGACAGGCCCTGCGTATGTCCAGTTCCATGCTCGTGAATTAGCCTCATCCCACTTCTTCGAGACCTGGTCCGGTTCTGACAGATGGCCATACTTCGTCGACCAGCTCTTCTGTATTCCACTTCGCAGGGAGATGTACTGGCGTCAATTGAACAATGAGAGCAAGCGTATGGGAGAATGGCTCAAGGCAGTTCAAGACTCTCCATCCGACCCAGAAGCCAGAGCTGAGTTTGAACATATGCTCTATACGGTCTGGGATCTTTGCCTGGAAACTTTCGCCGTCTTTGAGAACAACGTCGAATCAAGTCTTCTCTACCAGCGTGGCTTCGAGAAGAATCTCGATATCCAAGGTGACGGGAAGGATAACAAATTCAATCGCAAGTTTAGCTTGGACGATTACTTCCCTAACGACATGCTATATTGGGCTGTGAGTTCCTTGGGCTACGACAAGTACCGGTCTCTGAGCATGGACCCCTCGCTCAACTTTGCCATTATCGATCATTTGTGTCGTATCGACCGTAAGGAAGCAGCTCGTATCAGCCAGAGCTTGCTTGTCCAGCTGAGCGACATGGCTATCTTGTTCGAAATGATGTCCTCTATCAACTTGAGACCTTTCCGTGATGTTCGTACTACCCGAAAGCATGCAAAGATACTCATGCAAGAAGAACACCGCGATGAGTTCATCAAGAAGATCAACGCACCTTTTGGAGACAATGAAATTGGCGATAAGCTTGGAGAGTTCCTTGAGCGTGCTTGCACCCAGTATCCTTGGCCTCGTGGAAGGAAAAGCGAGGAATGGCTCCAGGAAGCTGACGCCTCTCAAAAGGCTTTGGACGTGTTTTGGTCCGAGATGCGTAATATCTGGGCACGCAGGCTTCGTGAAGAGGGCGGAGTTGCTGAGCGCTATGTAAGTACATTGACAGTACATCGTCTGTGTCTTGGAAGTTTCACTGATTGTTGTCTCGCCATANNGATCAAGGAAGACCTCGATGGGCTCATGAGCTTCTCCCAAGGAGAGAAGCATCTGGAAGAGCTATTAGCCCAGAGAGAATACGTCCTTCGCCAGATTGCGCGTGCTAACAAGCAGACTATCGATGTCAACGCCACACCTCAGACTGTCTGGGGCGAGGACACTGGCAGTCCATCCTCTATCACACCTGTCTTCCGAAAGAACAGAACAAGGTCTCCACCATCATCTGGTCGAGGTACCGAGTCGCCTACGCCAGCTATCGAGGCTCCAGTAGCTCCCTTGCCACAGCCCAAACCAGTCAGGATCGCTATCAAACGCGACAATATTGCCATCTTTAAAGCCATGTACCCAGAGAATGGNGAAGACTCTGCCCGCAGCTTCGCCTGGCAACACTTCCTCGCTGCCATGACCGATGCTGGCTTCAGCATTCTGCAGAGTCAAGGTAGTGCTGTCACTCTCAAGCTTGAGAAGAGTAAGGGTATCAACACAATCGTTGTTCATCGTCCTCATCCCGTTGCCACTATCAGTAAGTAAATCTTCAGAATGTTCTGTATCAGGGACTGGATCACAGTGCATACCCAGGTTCGTACAAGACCCATGCTAATTCGTCTCTCATCTCTAGACCCCATCATGTTGAGAAGCATCGCCAAGAGAATCACCAAATGGTTCGGTTGGCACAGGGAAACCTTTGTCGAGCGCGAAGAAGTAGGATGCAGTGGTGGACTGGAGAGAGTGATCTTGTGTTAGATTGCCATTGAGTCCTCAACAAGAGGACTCATCCACTAGAGCCATAACATTGAACTGAATTTCCTTGCCTCCCACCTCACGTTTGAAGTACTCTTTAATCAAGTCGATTGCTTTTGCGTCGAAGTCCGCAAGATCGGGAAGGAGGTCTGAACGGTAGAGGGGACCCCACCTATCCCCATCTAACTCGTATAGCTTGTGGGCGTTTGCGGAAGGAGCAAAACAAGTGTAATGCCAATCCACCTCTACACCATCCTCTGGCGGTGAGGNTGTCCCCTGATTAGCTGCTTCCGCATAAACCGTCTCTAGTTCTGCACATCCGTCCAAGAAGTTTGATTGTGCACTTGGTGGTGTCTTTATCAGTTCATCTAGAATCGAGCNCCGGATCTACTATGGTCAGCATATGATATTAAGATCAGCAAAGTGAAACACGCAACTAATGAATTTCCTGGCTTTACCGTTGCAAGTTGCATGTAGTAAAGCATAGAGACCACAGGCATTGTGGATGGTTTGACGTAGCCATAGTACCTCTTGCTCTTGCTCTTGCTTCACTCCACCCTCACTGACACCATCTTCTTCGCCATTCCTTCGAAACTCGGAAGTTTCGGCTGCTCGATCGGTGTCATAGGTATCTGATGTAGGAAACGCGAGCGTATAGGCTAGTACCCTACCGTCAAAAGATTGTTCGTCGAGAGAATATACTTCGTGGAAGGCGAAGGAGGACGAGAGGCCGAGGGAGTGGGCTAAAGAGGTGAAGATTTGTGGGTTTGATTCGAGGGGGTGAAGGTTTTGGAGTAGCTGCGTTGGGGCATGGTTTGTGGGTTTGTAGGAGCGGAGTGAGGGGTGGTATGATTAGTGGTTGGTGGTTGGAGGTGTGGAAGGTGCTGACTGTTGTCAACATGAAGGTGACGGGTGAGCTTGTCTTGTGCGATACACAGCATAAACCAAACATAGTAATTTATGCTAAGCACATTTCACTGCCTTGCATAATTAAAATAATAATCATATTCGCAAGCTATACTACGCGCAATCTAAAACGTCGACTCTTTGCCCTTCTCTGAATAATCCACCTCATTATTCATCGTCCTCGTCATCTCAGGCGAAGGACTCGCCGTAAGCACATGCTCATCCACAATATCCACCTTTGGACCCGTGTAATTCTTTCTGCCGTCAAAGATGTACGTCAACAGTGAAATCAACAACCAAATTCCAAATGCAACAACACAGTAATTCATGTTGTTGGAGTTGACAGGCAACTCGGGAGGGAAGAGGAAGAGCACAGAGGTAATGGCGACGTAGGCGAGACCGAGCAAATTGGCAAACCATGCAAACCATGAGGGCAGGATGAAAGCGCGGTCGGCGGGGAGACCTTTACGTCCTTGGAGAACGTTGAGGGCGATAGGGATGGCGTAGGTGATGCCGAGAGCGACGACAGAAGCACTGGTAATGGCGTTGAAAGCGCTGGAACTGCCGAGGAACACGCAGCCGAAGATGATGACCAGCGCCAAGGTAAGAGCGAGTGCGTTGACAGGCACGTCGAGTCCCGGGTGAACTTTGCTGAAGAATCTGGAGAATGGGAGACCTCTGTCTCTGGCAAAAGCCCAAGCCATGCGACTGCTGGTTGTCATGATGGCGATTGTCGCAAACACAGTGCACACCAAGGGGAACATGAGCAAGCAAATTGCTCCGGCACGCGAGCTTGTAGCGTTGTACAAGATTGCCAGAAGAGGACCAGCAGGCGATTTGATGATGTCGTCAAGGTTGCCAGCAACGAAAAGAAGGCACATCAAGAAAATGAATCCGGTAAAAGTGCCAATGGCCACGCAAGTGATCATGACAAAAGGTCCGGTCTTTCTAGGGTTAG
The DNA here is from genome assembly GCA_903819635.1 of Aureobasidium vineae. Lineage (NCBI taxonomy): Eukaryota > Fungi > Ascomycota > Dothideomycetes > Dothideales > Saccotheciaceae > Aureobasidium > Aureobasidium vineae. The sequence goes on from CAIJEN010000006.1 coordinate 506,757, forward strand.
GGATCTCCTCGATCATGTGTGCGACAGCGTCGTAGCCAGTAAGTCCGAAGCCTCCCTGAAGCAAGCCCAACAACCATGCAACACCGTCAGGCCAGCCAGTCTCATTGATAAACTGGCCAAAGACAAGTTCGGCGGAGTTGTATTCTGGAGCCGCGCATGCCAGAACCGTGATGGACACAATGACGAATCCACTAATCGACCAGATAATAGCACCTCTGTCGATATGCGGGATGATTCTGTTGGCAAAAGCATTCAAGCAGAATGCAAACACGTTATATCCGATGTAGATCAAAAACTGATGCCAACTCTTAGGCTCGTAGGAAGAGTCCATCAGCGATATGATGCCGAGGATAAGTTGCGATCCGAGCAGTCCACCAGTGGCAGTCAGAGCCATCCATCCGCCGANCCTGATTCTATGTGTCAGTACAACGTGGGTTGCGGGGTGGCTGTCTGGGGTATCACTCACATTGATCCATCCAGTGATCCACGAGATAATGCGGTTCTTGGGATTCAACATGGCAGCCCAGTGGTACTGGCCGCCAGCCGAGGGATACGCGCTGAGGAACTCTGCTAGACTTGCTGCAAGACATAGATTGCAAATGCCTGCCGTGATGAGTCCCCAAAGGACAGAGGTAGGGCCACCGCTAGGCAAGGCCACTGACAACGACGTCGCCAGCGCAGTCCATGAGTTCAGGATGGCGAATGCTAAGCCGAGCATAGCCAGCGGCGAAAAGGTCCGTTTCAATTCCTGGGTATGCCCCAGAGCCGCGAGTTGTAGCGCATCGTCCGAGATGTCGCCGCCAGTCATGGTGGATGGTGTTGTTGTTTGTCCTCTATGTTTCTCCAGCTCTTTCTTCCCTTGCGACGCGAGGATTTCGAGAAGGATGTACGGTAGGAAGACACGGTCGTCTAGAGTACAGAAAAGAGGGAGTGAAAGATCCTTTAAGAGCCAGAGTTTCCTATCTTACCCCTCAAGATGACCAAAGATAGTCCCTTCGCCGGACGGTTGCCCCAGAAGTATTGGTTTTGGTGTGGTAAGAAAAATTGATGTCATGGGGCACTCTGAGATCATTGCACCTGGAGATCATGCCGATATGCGGAGCGGTACGCGCGCTTTGCATCCTCCGCAACGACTTGACACAGAAAATTTGGTGATCCGGCCAACGATAGTCGGTGTTGAACTGCCCTGGCTTGCCAAAAGTACAAGTCCACGAGATTGTTGAGTCGACTGCTTTCCTGCTTTCCTACTTTCCGTGGCCGAGGAAGACCTACATACGAGCATGCCAAGCTAGATGGCTTCTTTAAGCAAGGACAAGCAACTGAGGCACTCGAGGCGTTGCGAGAGTGGCGCTCGCAGCCGTGAAGCCTTCCGAGACGGACCGTCGGCAACGAGAGTATTCGGTCTCCGTTACTGAGGCCTCGGCTGGGGCGTTTATGATCCTTCATAAAACTTATGCTTTGCGACAAACACTGTATACATGAAGATTATCAGGGAAGTCATTGATTCATAAGGCTATATGCGCTGTCGTGTATTGTTTCGTCACACTCTAGCAGACAGCGTGAGTCTTGCCAGTCTTGCCTTGCAGCGAGTGCTTCTCGTCGGTGAAGTGCTGGTTCATCTTCTTATGACGGCCAGTGGCGGTGCCGTGGTTCTTGATCTGGTCCTTGTGCTCCTTGATCTTCTGCTCATCCATTTTGCCCAGAGTCTCCATAGCAAGCTTGATGTCGGCGATCAAAGCATCACATCTGCTGCGCGAGAAATCCTCACGGACAACAACACGCATCATCTTCAGACCTTCAGAGTGAGGAGCCATGGTGTAAGCAGGGACAACCCAACCGCGCTGTCTGAGCTGGTGTGCAATAGCGAACTCGTCNNAGAACTTGTGGCCGTCATCAGGATTGAGACGGAAGGCAACTAGAGGAAGACCGTTTCCACGAGTCTGAGACATGAGTAGGAAGCCCATCTTCTGAACAGAGGCAGCCAGATAGTCTGCAGTTCTGGTCAGGTTGAACATGATGGCACGGTAGCCGTGCTTGCCCAGACGGATCAGCTGGTAGTACTGGCCCAAAACCTGGGAAGCACCACGAGAGAAGTTGAGGGTAAGGGAAGCCTGGTCAGCACCAAGGTAGTTGATGTTGAAGATCAGCTCAGTGGGCAAGTACTTGGGATCACGCCAGATGCACCAGCCAACACCAGGGTAGACGAGACCGTACTTGTGGCCAGAAACGTTGATCGAGACGACCTTCTCGAGACGGAAGTCCCAGACGAGGTCGGGGTTGACGAAAGGTGCAACGAAACCACCAGATGCGGCATCGACNNTGGTAATAATCAGCATGAACCAATGCTTTGAAGCCTGAGGAAACTTACCGTGGATGGGAATGTCGATGTTGCGCTCGACCAGGAGGTCGTTGATGGCCTTGGTGTCCTCGTACTCGCCAGTGTAGGTGGTACCGAGAATGGAGCAGATACCGATGGTGTTCTCGTCGATCAGGTCGACGGCCTCCTTAGGGTCGATAACATAGCGGTCCTTTGTGCAGTAGACGTACTTTTCCTCGACATCGAAGTAACGGGCAGCCTTCTCCCAGCACACTTGAACAGCCGAGTTCATGATGATGTTGGGACGAGAGTAGTCCTTGCCCTCTGCCTTGCGCTTGTTGACCCAGGACTTCTTCATCGCCAATGTAGCGAGCATGATGGCTTCGGATGAGCCGACGGTCGAGGTTCCCATGGCATTGGTGTCATCGTCGTGAGTGGGGATGTTGAAGAGGCGGGCGATCATGTTGACACAGCGGTTCTGGATGTCTGCGGTGACGGCNNTACATTTGATGTTGTTAGACAACGAACCAAATACATCTTGACTAGTTGACTTACGGTATTCTTCGTAGTCGATGAAGTTCTTGGCAAAGGCATCCATCATGAGCTTCTCGACCTCGGGCTCCATGTAGGTGGTGACGAACGAAGCAAGGCTGTGTTTTGGTCAGCGAGTGTAGCGTGCATTGGCGTAGTGGTGGAGATACTTGAGGGTAGGGTTGCCGTCCAGGGTGAGGTCGTCCTTAATCATTCTGTAGGCAGTGGCAGCGGGCATCTCCTTGTCAGGCATCTCATGTCTGGGGAGGTCCTCTGCTGCGAAACGACTGCCATAGATGCTGGTCTCGAAGTCGTCAGGCTGGCTGCCCTCAGGACCTAGCTTGGACAGGTCAATGCCCTCGGAGGCATCCTTTTGGATCTCCGAATCGTTTGTGACTTGTCCGAGGTGAACCATGGTGTATGATGTGTTTTGAATTAGGGAGAAGGATGAGTAGAGCAGAAGGGATGAACGCAGGGGAGATCTGCGTGTTATAAACAGAGAGCGGCACAGATCGGCTTACAAGCTCAATCGTCACCACGAGCTCAACCAACAACCAGCTAAGCTTCTGCCAAGCTGAGCTTGATCGGTGACGCGAGGGACGTGTCAATCGCGGGGTAGCTATTCACTGCCTTTGCCATTTCCTGTTTGTTCCCGTCTTGCATCCATAAGGAACCACTCAGCTTGTCTTCCCCTGCCTTGTGGCTCCCACAGCAGGCTCCATGAGCGCTTCATGACCTCTAGAAACGTGAAGGGCGCTTCGCTGCCTTGCGAGCCTTTGTAGCGCTGTCAAATCTGCCAAAACGTCATCAAAAACTTTCACATGCCGCCCGCGTCGCAACGCGTCTTCTCCTGCGCGAGTCTTCGTTGGGAACCATCGATGATCCTCCGCATCCAAGTTTCGGATAGATGAAGTGCATAATCAAATGTCGACCTTCGACGGCATCGTCAGGGAGTTCCCCTCAATCCGCATTGACAACTTCACCAACTACCCAGACGAGCCGCCTCCGCTCGCCTGCTTCCTAAGCCATGTTCACAGTGATCATTTGAAAGGACTCGAGTCGTTCAAGTCGACATTCGTTTATTGCACTGCTCAAACTCGAGAGCTGTTACTTCGCCTAGAAAAGTACCCCCACCGCATGAACTTCGCGAGGGGCATCTTGGAGTCGAGAAAGCAGACATATCGCCGCCTCAAAAATTACATCAAACCAATACCTCTCGAAACACCGACTGAGATCGAATTGGCTCCTGGGCAATCCATTCGAGTAACCCTCTTCGATGCAAACCATTGCCTGGGATCATGTATGTTTCTGATAGAAGGCAATGGTCGAGCCATCCTNTACACTGGCGATCTTCGATCAGAGCAATGGTGGGTCAACACACTCATTCGCAATCCCGTTCTTCTACCATACACCAAAGGTACTCAGAGGCTTGACAACATCTACCTCGATACGACTTTCGCCTCTAGCGATGCTCTGGAGTACGAAATGCCCTCAAAGGCGGAGGGCCTGACCGAGCTAATCAGTAAAGCCTCCCAATATCCTCCAGAAACCATCTTCTATCTTAACACGTGGACGTTTGGCTATGAGGAGGCCTGGGTTGCACTTTCAGCCGCTCTAAAGACCCGAGTACACCTCGATGATTATCGCTGGCGGTTATACTCTTCGCAAAGAGATCAGCCCACATGCTATGGTCCGCAGACTGCACCTTTAGTGGGTTACAAACTCGGCAATCACGAGCATCCTGGATGCCTGACAAATTCGTTGGAAGGCGCACGAATCCACAGCTGTGAACGGGGAACTCGTTGCGAAGTATTCCAAAANTCGTAAGTCTCTTTACAATAGCGCACACACTCAATCCTAACACCATATGCAGCTCATGTGGTATGGATCACGCCAATAATAGCTCGGCACAAAGTCTACGAGATCGCCGAAATAGGTGCTGGTGGAGGTCAGGGTGATCTGAACCAGACGCACTCTCTTGAGCTATACGACCAGGCTAGCGTTCAGCAGCTGTTACTCATTTGTAATAGAGCCCTTCAGACTAAGCCCGAGTTCAAGGGACCAATGAAAGAGTGGTTCACGACTTTGATGAAGAACGGCAAAGAGTCCATCGACCTTGATCTCGAGATCTTGCGTGACGAAGTCGATATCACGAGTCAAGACGGTAGAGCCGATGACGAGTTCGACATGGACAACTTGCCTATTGACAAGCTAGTTCCGGCTCTTACAAGGTTAATCAGCGGCAAGTCGAAACAGGAGGAAGAAGATCGCATCAAACAGCAACGGCAGATTGTGAGTCTGGTACAATTTCTGATGTTATAAATGCTAACAGATCCANNGACATTTCCACTCTCTCGTCACTCTTCTTACCTGGAGCTTCGCGAACTTGTACAAGCTTTCAAACCAAAGGATATATATCCTTGTACTGTCGATCGATCGACCTACACATACGACGTATCAATGGAAATGCTGTTCGGAGACATTTGCTCGGCCAACATTTTCCAAGCAGATAAAGAACTCCATGCACAACTGGGTATCAAGGACCCAGAGGCGAATGATGAAGAGTCTCGGAGGAGTACCCCATCACCTGGAAGGGACAGGTCGCTGTCACCAGGACCGAAGGTTTCAAAACCAGCACTCCTATATGCTCAGACAGAGCAGAGCTCCCTTGTAACGACATCAAAGGCCAGCATTAGTCGCAGCCCATCAACAGTAAAACACGAAACACCGCAGAAGCGAGTGAAGACATCGAGGTCTGGACACAGCAGCACTCCAAGTAGTACTCAAAGTGATAGGAACGTGCGGCGGGAAGCGATGTTCAACGCGGCTCTGAACCAGAAATGGGAGAAGGGCNNTTTTTTTACCAGTGTGGATGGGTATCATAATCAAGAGCCAGAGAGGGAGCTGTGACTATGTGCTTATCCCTTCGACTGAGATAGTCAGCAGTATCATACCAGCCATATACTTAGCCCTCAGATTTGCAACGAAAATACAAGACTTGGTTTGTGATGGATAGTGGCAGGAGTGATGGCGCTTGTTGCTGACAGCATGAGCCGAAGCCGAGCTGCATGTGATTGTCGCACTTTTGTCAACAAAAACACAACCTAAAGACAGCAGACTCGATCGCTTCCGAAACACTTTCAACACACCATCACGCAATGCCCGAAGCACTTGCGACAACGAAACGCAAGTTTCACAAGCTGCTCGACAGCCGCTTCGGATCTCCCTCGGCGCCGGCAGCCACTCCTCCCAGACCCGTATCGCAAGGCACAATCAGCGAACCAGCAACCAAGCGCATCCGATCAAGCGGCTCGACCACATCCCTAGCCGTTAATCCAAGTAGCAAGACACTGCCTAAGACATCAATCAACCCAGTCAGAGGAGAACCAAACTTTGCGCCATGGTCGCACGATGCTTTCATCAAGCGATTGCGCAGTTTCGGGCCTGTCACTAGCTGGCACCCCAAGCCTGACGCTGTCAACGAAGTCGAATGGGCCAAGCGAGGATGGTGGTGTGTCGATACGAATACTGTCGCTTGCAAGGGAGGATGTCAGCAGCGCCTCGTGGTTAAGGTTGAGCCCATTGTCAAGAGACGTCGCGTCCAGACTGAAGAGGAGGATCAAGAGCAGGAAGATGAAGGCGAGGATGACGAAGACGACGACCAGGAAGAGCTGGAGCGGGCCTTAGTAGACAAGTACAAGGAACTCATTGTCGAGGGACACTCGGACGATTGTCTGTGGAGAAAGGCAGGCTGCAAGGACGACATATACCGCTTACCTATTGTCAAGTCGACTGTCTGGCAACCCGAACTGCGCACACGCTACCAATCTCTCCTAAGCATAGCACCATCACTTGCCAACCTGACTTTACAACCCGTCGAACTCAANCCCTCTCCAGACAAGATTCTCGCCAACCTCCCAACAGCCCTGCTCGACAAATCAGAGGACAAGCCAGATGAAAATGAAACAAGCGAAGACACGGGTGCCACAGAAGACACAAAGCAGAAGGTACTAAAGGTCGCCCTCTGCGGCTGGCAAGGCTCGACAGAATCCAGCACGCAGCTGCTAGCCTGCGAGGCCTGCTTCCAAAGAATAGGTCTCTGGATGTACCAGCCCGACTACAAGCCCCACAGATTCGACGACGAAGAAGACGAACAAGGAGATCGCTCTCTCGACCTCATCCAACTACACCGCGAGCACTGCCCATGGCGTAACCCAACCACCCAAGCCGCCACTGGAAACTATACTGGTAAATCCGCTCATACTATTCTCCTCGATGTGTTGGATCGCTATATCGACGAGCAGAGGCGCAGATCTAGAGGTACCATCCAAGATCCTACTGCAATTGGCAGTGAGGCGGAGAGTGGTGCAGGTGCGACGGATGATGGCAGGGAGAGTTTGGCTCTGGAGACTATGCCATCGATGCCGGAATTAAGCAGGGCAGAGACAGAAAAGCATGACAAGGAAAGACTATCAAAATTGAGGCGTCTGAAAACGGTTCTGGGCTTCAAGAAAAGGGCACCTCCTGCCATCTAACAGGTAGAAGCAGATGTTAACGAGTACAATGAATCCACGGTCGTTATGGAGAAGACTTATTTAACCAAGTCCGTTGTCCCGTGCAACACCCTGTCCTGAAAAACGCCTCCTCTTTAACAGGCCATATCACACACTAAAGCTTGTAGGTGTGCATGAATAGCATCTTGATTCGCTTCAGGAGCGTCTTGTAGCAAAGAGGCCGTTATTGTGAGTCTCGATGGCATAGCATCGACGTGACCGTGTTCGTTTCGGTTAGTGGTTGTGAACAGACCAGATGTAAGACGTAACTCATAACATCTTGGTCACAACAATACGGCGTCAAGATGCTAGTATGTTCCCTGGTCTCCTTCGTTACACAAGATCTGAAGCTTTTCAGCAGGCCAACAGGAGAATTTCTTTCTTCTGCTTTCAACAATAACTATGACGAGTCGGGGATAGAGGTTGGTATCGCCGGCTGGTGACGGCGGATCCTGTCGCGTGTGTGTCACAGGCCAAACGTGGGGTTTCATGTTCCGAGTCTCGATAACGAACTTTCTTCCTGCAACACCTCGCCGTCTTCTTTTGACTCTTCCGGACGACCATGGCGGGCGAACGGGATAGCATCACGGTACTGCCACCATCACCACTCGACGACGACGAACAACGGCCCTTGCTGGACGAGGCACACCCGGATCATGGAACCATTGACCGAAATGTTGCTGCACAAGAAGAGGAAGATGGCGAGGCCGATCTGGTTGATGAGCCGACGTCTGCAAAGGTCGTAGTCATCATGATCTGTCTGTGGGTGGGCTCCTTCTGGGCTGCTATGGGTGAGTGTCTTTCTAATCACGACACCGAGACGACAGCATACTGATCAATCCTCTCTGTAGACTCGACCATCGTGGCCACGCTTGCTTCGCCCATCAGCCGAAACTTCCACTCTTCTACTCTGCTCTCCTGGATTGCTACCGGATACCTCATTGCCAATGCTGCCTTTCAGCCTCTCTCAGGGAAGATGTCGGATATCTATGGAAGAAAGGCTGGCATCATATTCGCGACCACCTTCTTCGCTATTGGAACTTTGATCTGCGGTCTGGCTCAGAATGCTCCCATGATGATTGCCGGTCGCGTCATTGCTGGTACCGGTGGTGGTTGTCTCAACACCATTTCTACTTTCATCGCTAGTGACCTGATCCCTCTTAGAAAGCGTGGGCTCTGGCAGGGTTTCGCAAACCTCATCTACGGCACTGGTATGGGTCTGGGAGGCATCTTTGGCGGCCTTATGAACGATCACCTCAACTGGAGATGGGCCTTTTACATTCAGGTGCCATTCATTTTGATTGCCGGGCTGTTAGGATGGTTCTTTGTCGACATCCCCGTCAAGGAGGGCAATGCAAAGGAACGTATCAAGCGTGTCGACTTTCTCGGCGCCATCACCTTGTGCACTGCTCTCGTCTTGCTGCTGCTTGGTCTCAACAGCGGTGGTAACATCGTGCCATGGAATCACCCTCTGGTCTATGTCAGCTTGCCCCTTTCCGGACTTGCCTTGATAGCTTTCATCTATGTCGAGGACAGAGTCGCAAAGGAACCCGTCATTCCCATCCGCCTGCTCCTCCGCCGTACCGTGGCTTCAGCATGTCTGACAAACTGGTTCCTCACCATGGCCGTCTACGCACTCTTCTACTACGTCCCCATCTACTTCCAGATTGTCCAAGGCTTGTCCGCCACCGCAGCAGGCACAAGACTAGTCCCTCAATCCATAGGCACAGCCTGCGGTTCTCTAGGTGCCGGCGTCCTCATGCGCGCAACAGGACGTTACTGGTGGCTGTCCACCTTTGCACTAACCCTCTACATCATCACCGCCGTCCTCATCGCTACAACTTTCAACGCAGGTGTCAACGGTGTACTCCCCTTCGTCTGGCTCTTCTTATCTGGAACAGCATACGGCGCCATGCTAACAGTCACCCTTCTCGCCCTCCTCTCAGCAGTTGGCCACGAACACCAAGCCGTCATCACATCCGCCTCGTACGCATTCCGCTCTACAGGCTCCACCATCGGTATCACCATTGCCTCTGCGGTCTTCCAGAATAAGCTATCCAATGGTCTAAATGATCGCTTTGGACATTTGCCCGGTGCTTCGGATATCATCAGTCGTATCCGAGATGATGTGGGCGATATTTCCTTNTTGCCTCCTGGGTGGGAAAAAGGTGTCAAAGATACCTATATCGATAGTTTGAGGGCTGTGTGGTTTGTTGTTGTTGTGTTGGCTGCTTTGGCGGGAGTGGTCAGTTTGTTTATGAAGGAGCATACTTTGCACAATAAGTTAAGCAGAAAGTAGGGGACCAAAAGGGAAGGAGAAGTAGAAGGTGTAATATGGGGTCTGCATATCAGGGCGTTTCCCTTTGTTGCCCTTTCAATCGTTGGCATACATGATTGGAACAGCTAGAATTAGAGTAGATGGCAACATGATCAAATGGAGACAAGGCAGACTTCTTTGTCAAATGTTTGATTCAATATTCGCTGTAGTGATCCCCTGTTCCAGACTTTTGATCATGGTTTCCTTTTTTCCGATTTGGTCCTTTCTGACTTTTAGGAAGGATGAGTGTTGGTCGTTGTTTTCTCTTCTATGCTCAATTTGCTTGCATCGCTCATTCTTCATGGTTGGCTTCTTTCTCATGTATCGCTCCTACGTTATGTATCGCTCCTTCCTTGTGCATTACTCCTTCGTGTGTCGCTCCTTCCTTATGGATTGCTCCCCTTTTTCGGCCATGTGTCATCTATCCTCACTCCTTCCTGAATCCACAACATTGTATACGATACCGCTCCTTCGAATCTACACTTTTCTCGTCTTGACATGAACTGCGACTAGACTACCAAGCTAGCAGTCTACAGTGATAAGAATCGCTAGCATATAAATTAGTTGGAGATGTCTCCATTGGTGCTAGCACTGATACTTGTGCAAATATGGAATTGGAAGAATACCTTTCAAAGCGCAAATGATAGCTCATGAAGACATTGTCGGTATTGAATGGTAGGATATCACTTGGCGACCCTGAGTGAAGAAAAGATAGACAAGGTTGTTCTTTGATATGAATGTTTCTAGAGAATGTCTATCTACTCCCCGTTTTCAATATCGGCAACAGCGAGTGAAGATGGCAAAGCGAAAGTGCTTTTCCAACTCTTCCCGACGTTTGTATCCATTGCAAATCGCTCTAGGTCTCCGTGGGAAGGATCTTGACACCTGCACTTCGCCATCCTGTGCCAACACTTTGCACATCGGTGACAAACACATCGGCTTGTAGGCATCAGGCAGAGGATACATCGGAACACTTTGCCGATCAGTTTGTTGCCGTCCATAAGGATGTGAGGAGTGCGCCGGGGAGGACGAGGTGTACGAGGAGTACCGCTTTCGGGACACGTGCATTCGTCCACGAGACGCCAACAAATGTCACATCTAGGGCAGCGATACCACCGCAAGATATCCAGGCAAGATGGGCATCTGCCACTTAGGCGGCCCAAAGCACTGCCACCTAAGGGGTTCTGAACAGAGTCTCTCTCCTAGCCAAACAACCTCCAGAAGTTCCTCTTTGCACACGTGTTCGTCCTGTATTTGCCAAGCAAGAGAAGAAAGTCCAAGTCCTAAGAGAATGCTCTATCCAACTTGGCAAGTGCTTCCTTTTTCTCTTTATCAAGCAAGATCTTGTCGCCAAGAGGAAGGTCGCGCAAGGCGGTCTGCATGAGCTCTGCTGCCTTCTCTGCCGTCATCTTGGGGTGAGGTCTGGGCTTCTGAGGTCCTGAGGACAACTGGCCGATGTCTTTCCTTCTAAGTCCGACTTGGCCTTTTCCGTCCATAAATGTTTCGTAGCCATTGGTGTCGAGCACCTCTTGAGGCACAGGTGGGACTTGGAATGGGATCAGTTGATCGGGATGGGTGAGTTTGCCGTGTGGGATCTCGGCGTAGGTGGGCATGCGGGTTTCGCCTGCTGCTGCCATGCCAGCCATGTCTTTGATCACGGCTTGGTTGTCCTCGTTGTTCTCGACTGCAAAGCGAAGGCACATGATTGCATGTTCGCGGATGTACGGGTTATGTTCATCGTGGCGGCAGCAACCGACCAGCGCTTCCAGACCCCCATATTCGCGTACCTGATCCTGCACTTTGCGGTTCTTCCAGATCAGCGAGGAAAGCACGAGTACCGTCAACTTCTTAAGATTGCGCCACTCAAAGTCCGAAGGCTCATCTTGCGGATCCTCTGGGTAAGCCAAGGGCGTCTCGGCTTCGAAAATTGTGTTGTTTGGGGGCTGAGTATTCGCCTCCGTTGGTGGGACGGGAAGCGGTGGAAGGGTGTTGGCCAAGTCTGGGGAGAGATCAAATGGTCGTTCCACACTTATAGGCAGGGGCTTGAGGTTCTGGGGCGGTGCCGGCGGAGGTGGGTAGTTATGAGCTGGTGATTGGTAGTTGTGGTTCTGTTGATGAGGAGCCGGGCGTCTTGGAATGGGTCCATGTGAGGTGCCTCCGGGTCCAAGTTTGGGGATCGCAGCTTCCAATTCCTTGAGTAACGTCACAAGCTCGCTCGCAACTTCCCACTGTGCCATCACATCCTTCCAAATGCTCTCTTCGGTGAGCACGGCGAAGAATTCAAGATACTGGTACACGCCTTCATACATACGCTCCATGTCCCACAGATTTAGCGGGAAGTCTTCGGGCGAGGCCAAGTTTTGATGAATCTTGCCTTGCAAGAAGATGAGTGCACATGTTTGCGGAATGATATGCTGGCGGAATTCGGTAAAGATAAAGTTGACGATGTGAACGTCGACTCTGAGAGGATACGAATCACTGGGTTGAGGATTCGTCTTGGAAGCCTCAGCTCTTGATCTGAAGATATTTGTGAGCAGCTTCATAATCACTGCTTGGGCCGGTGAGATAATATCCTTGGACCTGGACTTGTCTCGGAAGGCGTGGTATGCATAAGGCATCAAGCCATTTACCAAAATCGCTTCCATGATCTTGACCATGAATTTGAAGTAGAGCTCTTCCTCTCGCAGGTCCCAAGCAGCAACGAATATTAAGAGCTCTCTCAACAAGTTCTTACCATTGTCTTGAGCCAGTAGTAAATGACATCTGACTGTATGCATATTGACAATGGCATTAGTCTCTTCGGTCGATGTACCAGCTTGTGTGGATTTTGCAGGCGGGACGATTCCAGACATGACGATCATGGGTAACACTTCGATTTCCGACGGACCCAGAATTAGCGGGACATCGGTCAAGAGGCCACGTCCATCCTCGCTAGATCCAGGATACTCGTCCTCATCTTCGCTTTCTTCCTCCTCGCTTTCTTCGTCTAAGCCTACGTCATCCTCATCCGTCCGGTTCTCGTATACTGGTGAAGCTGGAGAAGCTATGGGTGAAGCCGGGCTTGCGATTTGAGCTTGTTGCGGTGGTGGAACGGGATAGCTTTCAAGTCTTTTCATGAGTTCTGATTTGCCACTCTCGAGGATCTTTGCTCCTGCCGAGGCTGTGAACATCATCTTATAGTCGTCCTCTGCCACCGGTCTAGGTCCTGTAGAAGTTTTCTCGTCCGGAAAAGCGATGGCTCCATCTGCGTTATAAACCGGGGGTTCCATCGGGACGACCTTTGTACCTTCGGGCTTCATGCGATCACCAAGTTGCTCCTCGATATGTGCAATACGCGCAGCAACCTGATTTGCGTGCGCTCTATCAGACTTGTCCTTTTCGGCTTGTGCGAGACGACGGGCATCCTGATAAGCGGCCAGTTCCTTCTCGTACTGTTGCGCAAGTGCGTCGTATTGCTTGTTGTATGTTATCTTTTCTTTGTCTGACAAGATACTCCATCTGGCAGCCAGAGCTTTTGCAACGCTGTCCGGAGTGGCAGTTGGGCCAAGAGCCTCTCTGGTCTCTGCTTGATGTTGCCTGACAAACAATACATAGCCAGATACAGGCCTCGATGGCGGTTTCATTTGATCCTTATTCGCAAGTAGTCGTTTCGCATTCAAGGCGTCTTGTGCAGCGTCGTAAGTAGCCTTGCTTGTCTCGCCCAGCGCAACCAGAATGTCACCGGTGGAGACAGGTGGTTTGGGCATCTCGCCGAGAGCAGGTTGACCTCCAGTAGCATCGTCGGCATCTTCAGCCAGAATGCCTTCGGTTGAGTTGTCGAAGAGGGCGACCCATAGCATCAGCTTCCTTCGTTCGTTGCGAGCGACCAAGTTGTTTAGAAATTGTAAAGAAGTTATAAGAAGCTTCTTGTAGGCATTGACAATCCACTGCCACTTTTCCTCGTCGCCTGTACCAGCATCGCCATCAAAGCCTCTAGCCGTGACTCGCACGCAACAGTTGATCAGTCTGAATATCTCTTGGTCGAAGGTGCACTCGGCAGCCAGATCCTGAGCCTTCTCTCCAATCGTCAAAGTATTGCGCAGTATTGACACTAGGTCGTTGAGTCTTTCCAAATCTTTCCACAATCCAGGATAGTTCTGAGCGATGAGAGCACCCGAGGTTGATTCGTAGTCAACGGCGGAAGGATCCCAGACGGCAAAGGAGCGGCGTTCGAGCGAGGGAATAGCGGCGCGGAACAAGGTGACCATGTCTTTCCAGATATTGTCATCGGTACCTAGACCTTCTCNTGCACGTTGACAAGCGCATTAGCCGATGGCGAGTGCGAGTGGAGGCGCGCATATGACTAACCTGACTTCGGGTTGTTGCGCCGAGGCCTTGAGTATATCCTTGCACACGGTCCTGTCCAGTCTCTCCAACATGGACTCCCGCATATACGTCGGGCTCTTAAAGTGCATCGTGTATGCCGGCAGTCCCAGGCGCAACAGTGTGCTGTAGGCATGGCCCGTCACACTATCCTCGTAGGACGTCATTTTGTCGTCGCGCAACCCCACCAGGCAGATAGCGATGTTGTCGTAAGTCTGGTCCAGTATCCTAGTAATAGAAAGCGATATCCAAATGAATTGGCGACTGGATTGCGAAACACCTTGAAGGTTTCAAAGTCGACAAAGAGCTTGGCCGAATCATACCCTGAAGGCCTTGCCCGAAGTTTCTCCACCGAGGGAAGTCGCATCTCTCAACTTTTGGGAAGCTTCGACCTCTTCTTTCTACTGCTTAACACGCTCGCAAACATCATCACACTTCCGCATGGACTTTGAAAGACACCTCAGATACCTAAGGTGTTGATGTCGTGAATTCGTTATCTAGCTCTGCCTGCAGGCTACCTACTATGCCGCTCACGCATGTCCTTGAGCCCGTCTGGCTGCCCTCCACTCCTTCTCCGTCTTGTGCGATGCAGCATGCACGTTGGTAACAGCACCATGCCCACGCTGATCTGGATGGAACAAAGCATCTCTAGGCGATGCCACTGGCGTCAAGATATCTGATGCTCCATCATCGAACGCAGAAGCCTCGACCTTGGCTGCCTCGATATCCTTCTCACGTGCTTCCCTCTGATTGTTCTTGTGCTTCAGCCAGCGCAGTATGAGCACCAGAATGATGATTGAAGAAACAAATCCGATGATGACGCCAACTGGGACTGCGTTCTCGTATGCCATGGCGCAGTTGAAAGCTTCGAGTGTGAAGATGACTTTTGGTGGACCCTGACCGGTTTCTTGTAGGTTGTCGAATTCGTCGATATAGTACATAAAAGGTGGTATAGTCGTCTAGAGTAAGTTAGAGATCGAACCGAGTATTGAATTAGCTTCAGAAAGTACCTTGTTTTTGAACGAGCTGGGTTTGGCAAGCAGTTGAGATGGAAGGTGATAGAAGATCTGGTAGTGGTGCAAACTGTGGGCATCACAACTCTTATGTATCACAACACAGCAGATCATGACCGACCAGGCAGTGCAGCAGGTGTAGGAAGCCTGAAACCCTCCAATCAGGCCCGCAATTTGCGCTGAGTCGAAATCCTTGTAAACCCTGTCGAGTGGTGTTGAGCGTCGACGGGACGATCAAAATATACATCTCCCCACTCTTTCCTTCATGGGCTGACGAGTTCAAATGTACATCACTACCGTTGCATGCCCGCTTGGGGAGAATTCTAGCGAGGGCTTCTACCTTGCTGGGACGCTGGATCATGGTTGTTGATGTGCAAAATACCCGTGGTTTGTTGTATGGTGTATAGAGAACGCTACTTGTTCCGATTCTGATAACAAAACCTTCGACCGTCAGATTTGCGATGCATTGAGATGTATGTCTCGTCGAGTCTGGGCCGGCTAGGAACACAAGTGCGCGTTGTAAGGATGATCAGTCTTGAAGAGCATAGTGTAGATATAAGAGAGAACGAGCTAATGTGTCTCTATAAGCAAGATTGAACGCAACAAAGAAGCAGGAAGAGCTCTGGCAAATGCATGATAGATACCCCTCAGATCAAGATGCTGATAGTAGAGGAGCGTCGTCAGTTGAACGGATGCCAGCTGCAAAAAAGATATATGTAAAACTGAACGAAAAGGGAAGAAAAGCAAGATAAGTTTGCCAAATGTCAGCTCGTAAGGTCGTAAGCTCATGATCGCATCGTGGTGGTCGTTGGTGGAATCATGCCAGTGCAAAGCAATATGAAAGAGTCGTAAAGGTACTGTAGTGCAAGAACGTAGAGGTGCAAGCTGTTGAGTGGGAGCTCAAGGAAGGAGTGGACCAGTGCTGGAAAGTGGCTGCGACGGCGGGACTGATTGCTTCAAGTCCTCGTTGGCGCTGTTCAAAAGAGTTGACTGATTCGAAGTCTCCTGTTGTTTGTACCAAAGCTTGCAAACAAAGGCTGCAGCGGACGTGACTGCGACAATGCCTAGGACACTGATTGCGGGAGCCTCGGCGATCTGAGGGATCGCGAGCACAAGATAAGTGAAGGCTTTGAAATGTCAGTAAACCGTCACAATAGCATACCAGAAGAACTTACCGATTGCCATGCCGAGCGATGCAACGACCGAGCTTCTCGCGCGTAGCAGGCGCCAAGTGTCGAGAGCAGCAAATGCGAGACACCAGAAGATAGACAGTAGCACAACCGAGACGCAGCCGGAAGGGAAGCCACCGAGCGAAGCTTCGAAGACTTGTTGGATGACCTTGGTAGGTAGGTTGTGGATATCGTTATGGAACTCAGAAACGGTCCTTGCGGCGTCTGTCACGTTTTCCGTCACAGTGAATATGGCGTCTAGCAATATCTCGGTCTGATGGTGAAGTGCTCTCGCAGTCTCGGCGTTACGAGCCAGCGTATATGCAAGTTCCTTGGTACTGTTAGTGATGAGAACCGAGCGCGTATAGAAATCAAAACTCACTTGATTTTGTTGGTCCAGAGCCGTCGAGGCCGCCAGTGAATTGTTATGAGATCGATCAATCTGGACGGCAATGTCAAGGACCTGACTGAGGTGCTGTGTTACGTCTGCTTGTGCTTCCTGAGCCCGGAGACGATGGCTTTCAAGGTCCGAAGTGATATGAGAAGATGCCTGCTTTACGTCAACATCAAGGTGAACCGTGAAAGAGATATTCAACCTACTTCNGCGGACTCTTTCGACGTCCCTGCCCAGATTTTGGATATTGTCGTCGAGGTCCTGAATATTGGCTTGGAAACTTGCCCACTGTTGAACAATGCGATTCTGCATGTCAAGATCTGAGTTCAGCGCAAGATGGAAGGCTTGCATGTTCTTGCCCATTTCAGTCCATTGCTTCTCGAAAGCGCGGTGCTCCTCGGTTGTGTCTGCCATGACACTGGATGCTTCCAAGACAGCCTCGAACATGAGCTTCACTTTCTCGACCATGTCATCTGATTACGCACGTTAGCGAAAGCGCCTCAAGGATCAGGAAGCTTTGGACCCACCTTTGTCCAGTTCCGCCCTCATAGAATGGCAGAGCAGGACAGCGTTTTGGCGAGCATTTGAGTAGCTAGTCCACCACACTGGGTTGGAAGAAAGAGAAGCGGAGCAACGATCAAGATCTCGGCTGTCGTCGAAGTCGCGAGGAGCTGTGGGTTTGGTGAAGCGACCGTTGACAATGAAACCTCGAAAACCATTGAACTTCGAAGCATGCTCGACAGGCCTGAAGGGTGAGCAAGAGGAAGGAATGTTGGCGTTGGCATCCATGAGTTCGCAGATAGCCAGACGTGTAGCATAGATGGATTTGGAGCGTTCGAGCATGACATCGACACCTTTGTCAGTAGCGAGGCTGGTAGCATGATCAATTTCAGAACAAGTGTTGAGCAGAGCCTTCGAAGCCAGCTTCTGACATGAAGGGAGCTTCTCGACTCTGTGCATAGTGTCAATGATGGTGTGCATGCCTTCGGTGATGCGAACCTTGTTGGAAGAAAGTTCGATACCTGCAAGGTCTGAGAGACTGGAGTCGAGATGGTGAACCTTGAGGGCTGGTTGGAAGCCCATGCAAGGGAGGAACAAGAAGAACGAGAACAGCAGCATGGCCAGCATGGTTGCGTTCATGATCAAGATCAGAGAAGGAAAGTTGTTGGCTTCAGATCGTGTGACCTGAGTGGCATGGGAGGGATGTTGGGGTTGGAAGAGGAGAAGGAAAGGAGGTTGACGACGAGAGATCTTTTCGGATGCTTACTTGCCACAATGGACAATGGTTGAATAGATGATCTGGTCAAGGTCCGACTTGCAATTGTGATGTTGACAATGCAGAATGGTAGAAGGTGTTGAATGAGCGGAGCCGGCGGCGAGGGCGGAGAGAGTCGTCGCCAAGCTTCACTCGAGCGCGGAGGTGGGAAAGTCGAATCGCCGTCCAATTGTTTCTCCAGCGAATAGTTGTGCTTGTCGCGATACACACACCGTCCACACACACCATGTTCACTCCGGCAAGGCGGCGCTGTGTCAGCGCGATAAAGAACTCTCGTTCCGCAGAAACCTCGATCCCAGCTTTCCAGCAACAATCGTCGTCCTTTTCCACCTCGTCGCCATGCCAGTCGAAAATCGGTAGTGCACCGCTATCATTGCCTCCGGATGTCAACTTCAACATCGTCGAAGCCCCGGTCCAAAAGAAGGGTGCAAGAGTCAGCCGTACGCAAGAAGGCGCCACAATTCACATTGAAGGCCCTCTTGGAAAGCTCTCCATGCCCATTCCCGCCTACATGAACATTGTCTCGGACGAAGCGAAGCGCACATACAGCTTGAGCATTCTGGATCAGGAGGAGAGAAAGCAAAGGGAGATGTGGGGTGAGTGAGAGATGCATTCAAAGAGCTGGGATTACAAGTCTAACAAACAAAAAGGAACCTGCCGCGCATATCTGCAAAACCACATTCTTGGTGTCAGTGAAGGTCACTCTGCCATTCTCCGTCTTGTCGGTGTCGGTTACCGTGCAACCGTCGAGAAATCGGCCGTCACAAAACAGCCAGAGTACCCTGGCCAGGAGTTCGTGTCCCTCAAAGTCGGCTATTCACATCCCATCGAACTTGGCGTTCCCAAGGGTGTGAAGGCGAGCACGCCCCAGCCTACACGTATCCTACTCGAAGGTGTCGAGAAGGAGGTCGTGAAGCAATTCGCTGCCGAGATCCGTGCATGGAGAGTGCCTGAGCCCTACAAGGGTAAGGGCATCTTTGTCAACGACGAAACCATCAAGTTGAAGGCCAAGAAGATCAAATAGACGATACGCTCCTTGTGCTCTGTATTTACTGTACAATATCTATTCCGAGAGCTGGATCTCATGTTCAAAAGCCTCATTTTTGCCGACATGCCTACTTCTACTTGGGAGGCACGTTCACTACTCCGTAGCGTGAAGCAGTAAAGATGGAGGCGGGTGGAGTGGCTGCTCGAAACTGTGACAGTAACCGATGCACGAGTGTCACAGAGCTTTCATTCGTTTCGCGGTCATTCATATCGGAGGATGAGCTGCAGGGGAAGTGCCCGGAACGCGACTTCCTTCTTGATTGATAGTGCCAAGCAGACAGATGGCGGTGGATTTTCAATCCTACCATTTTGTTCTTTTGATCTCTCCTACAAACATATGTATTGTTCATCGCCAACGCATCCGAACATTTTATTCAATATTCAGCATTCAGCTGAGAGCTCGATAGACCCTCTTGCATCATATCTATGATGGAGAGTCGTCTAAAGAGTTTTACCCTTCGGTCTCGTATTGCAATTTTGGCTTCAACTGGTTTCACCAGTGCACCAATGAACACCTGCGACGTAAGCCACCGTGGTTAAAAAAGCAGCACTCAAGAAGGATCCCCAGACGGCAACCTCGTACCTTGCAGACCAGTCCCAATAGGCGCGCCTACATAGGCATTCCGTCCCCTCCTTCACAACCGGTAGGTTATTAGTCGACCAGCTGAAGCTGTTATCTGTGACGAGATCTTCCTTCCTGCTCTTGACGAGCCACATTCCTTCTGAGATATCATTCTGCTTCCTGTCACATACCGCTCGAATTCCTTCTCTCGTCTTGATACCTAATAACGAGTCCCCGTCACCCTTCTCCATAATGTTCTCAGATCTGTTGCTGAGTCGGTCGCGAACTCAGCTGTATGGCTATGACAAAGTTCGCGTGCCATTCCACGCGATTCGTGCTGCACAGCTAGTATCTAGCATTATCGTTGGCAGTATAATGTCGTTCTTCATCTACCACCTATCACACGACCATTGGCCAACACCATGGACATTCAAAGTGGTATGCTCAGCACCCAAGTCCCTGGTTGATCACCGAGACTGACGTACATCATTANNGCTCATGAGCGTTTCGTGGATAACGATAGCTATCCTGGCTGCCACCATCGCCCTCCACCTGCAGTCCGGTCTCAACCCTCGTCTCAACCTCATCCTTAACTCCACAATCTTCGTCATCTGGACTATCGGCTTTGGTATGCTGTCCTGGTGGATGTGGGGAACCTTGACACACTATTGCGACGTCGGTCACTGGAATGACGATACTGGCATCATGGTGTGCAAGATATACAAGGCCTTGTTCACCTTTGCGCTGCTCGGACTGTAAGTAACGACTTGCGCAAGACCCTACTTGAATTTACTGACCAGCCGTAGGATCTCGACTCTAATGGCAGTCGCTTTGGATATCCATATCAGCCGTATGAACGGTCTACGCGGCCAACACTTCCGCCTGAATCTTCGCGGCGACAGAAAGGCTGGCGATATCCCCATGACTACTGGCCCATACACCGACGTCCACTCTCGATCAAACTCGCAAGAACGCCTCACAAACAACTCTCACGAGAGCCTAACACACCTCGCGACTGGCGATGCCTTCGAGATGCCCGTCACTGGGTCACAAAAGACCAGAGCCGGATACGCAATTCCAGAATCGCAATTTGATTACGAAACTGGATACCATGGAGCTCACGCCGAAAGAGTCTTTGGCGCAAAGTAGAAAGAAGAAGGCTAGAGGCAGTCACCTTGGATAAAGAGGGTGATATAAAATTGGGGGAATTATAACGCATATTACGAACTGGTCGTTTTTGATGTCTGGAGGCTGGAACCTCGATGCGTCAAGGCGACCGCCAACAAAATCTGCTCTAAGAAAGCAGTGATGAATACATGTTTTTCACATATCGCACTGGCATATTGACTGTAGTCATCTATTGGATCTGGTTAACAGTGACAAGAAGCAGACCAAAGATCAATCTCCGACAAACCAACCACTTACTCACTTGCTCACTTTATATACCAGCACCGCTGCCACCATTACATCGCCACCATCACTTTACCGCCAGGCGGTGGTTGGCCCACCGGTCTTGCGCCAACACATTGTTGGCGACCCCCGCTAGCATCTTAAAGGTCCTCGGTTCGAGCCTCGACCTCGCCAATCTTCTAGAGCCACGACGCTCCCACCCCTCAACAACCGAAATGAAACCAGTTTACTGGTGGCTTTCTTCCCGCGAAAGGGCTCTGTACGACTGAGCTCTAGTAGCGGGGATCTGTTTTGCTGGTTCTTGGTCCTTAGAGGTGTCTGTGAGGTAAGGTGATGGTGTTGTGATTGTTTTCTTTTTTCTCGGTCACTCGTATTGACATCTTCTTTGTTTCGCTGGTCAAGTCACTTGTGCTTGACCAGATTGTCTCCTGTTGCAGCTCAATAGCAGGCTATACCAATGCCCAAGCCTGCAAAAGACGGACTCATAAGGAACAGCCATGATTACAACTACGGCAATCCCAACTCCATCAAGGAGTATGCAGACAGATTCGTCAAGGATTTCGAGTGGGAATGGGATGGATTGCGCAAATATCTTTGAGACGCCGCGGGCACACAGTTCGCTGACCGGGTCATCATCGCTCTCTTCTCAGCAGGCTTGCTTCGTAGAAGATGCTCCTTGTTCTCTGCAGACCGTCAAGCACTACCCACTACCTCGTCTGCACTAGGAGATATCTCCGGGGCCCACCGACGCGTTGTGTTCTGACCGGCTTCGCATTGCCATGATATTAAGACTCGCGCTTCCTTGGGTACTTTGCACTCTGCAACCGACGAGTACTATTGTACACGCCGCCGCCTGCTTGAGAGGTTGTCGTCAAGTTCGTTCATGGACGCGCCACATGTCCTTGTTGCCTGGCATTGTACACTAAGCATTCAGAGCCACATTGAACCTTTTATCCTACTTCACCACCACCAACGTTATAGCCATCAAGGTGCAAAACATGATTCAGGTTATGGTTATCTTCTGTGAAATATTCTCCGAGACATTTTATTCTGTCAATAGAACGTGTACTTCACCTCTAGGAGCATTTTAAACTGGACTGGACAGTTTATGATGCTATCCAGTTAGGAAAGGTGCACTTCAGGCTCACCTTCTCTTTTGACCTCGTAAAACCATGATCTGTTGAGATTGCTTTTTGGGCAGGGATTGGAATATTAAAGAATTAAGTGTCTTTCTACGAAGACTATGCTCTAGCTATAGCTATTGCTCATCAAGCCTTTCTTGATGAACTTGAACGTCTTGTAGCTAGCAGACCGCCAGGCTCAGTGCCAACAGTATTGAACCTTTCGTACAGCATACAGTTCATGTTGCTTGATGTTTCGAGCCACACAAAGTAGTTGCACATGCTAGAGCTGTTGCACGAGTCATAGCATTGACTTATAGCTGCGAAGCGCATTGCAGTAAAGTAATTGCCGCTATCGGGACCGATTCCACATTGTACGTTGTATGTCACGCCTTCGTAGTCGTAGTTGTATTGGGAGAAGGGCTCCGGGCAGGTGCCCGCTACGGCCGAGCTTGAAGTGGTCGACGTGGCTGGATCTGGGGTAGCGGTTGTTGTCTGCACGTTAATCGTCGGCGTAGTGCAAGTAGGCGTAGTTGTGGCTATGATGGTTTCCGTCGTGAACAATCCCATTCTGTAATCGTTGTATGTTTGCGTTGTTGTTGTTGCATATGCCGTCTCAATCGATGTCGAAGTCGTCACGCCCGATGTCGTGCATGTGATAGTAGAAGTAAGAGTCGACGTAAGGGGACACTCAGACACAGTGCTATAGAATGTGGGTTTAATGGTGATAATCCTCTTTTCAAACGTGACAGTCACTGGGTTGGTGTAGGTGCAGGTCGTTGCAGTGACGAAGCTGTTGACAATTAGTTCGCGTGTTCAAATATCGTGTTGATACTCAGAAGTACTCGCCTGGTCACCGTATCGGTTCCGTCCCGCTCGGTTGTCGTTATCTCGACATTCATTGGCAAGGTCGTGGTAACTGTATCCGTTACAGTAGAAAATGAGGTAGTCCACAAGGTAGATGTAGGGGTCACAGAAGCGACACTGGGACAGGTGTATGTAGCGATGGAAAAGATCTGACTGATGCTTGTCGATACAGAATCCATAGAAGTCGTCAAAGTAGCCTTGGAGGTGCTCTGAAGAGTCTGGATTTGCACAGCAGTCGACACGATCGAGGTAAGAGTCGAACGGATAGTAGAGAGCTTGTTCACAGTCGAGATACGAGTGACGGAGATGATACGAGTGCTTTGTGCTTGCTTTGTGGCAAAGCTCGTTGCGGTGCTCAGTATCGTCTTGGTCGAAGTGTACACCGCGGTCGGCTTCAAGGAGCCGGACTTGATGCCCAAGCAGTTGCATGCTTGAGTAGCCTGAGCAGGTGCGAGAGTTTTCCAGACTGTTGGGACGGCGAGTGAAGCGGATGCATCTCTGCGAGCGATATTTGGTTCTGGCATTGATGGTATAGTGAATCTTTCGGTAGAGAGGGCTACTTTCACAGTCTGCAAGCTCGTCTCGGTATCAACAGCCAGGGAAACGGTGCCAATGTTTGTGGTGTCAACATAGTCGACCACGACGCTGGTCTCAGTAGCGGTCGATTTTGCTGTGACAGACTGGACGACCTGCTCAGTGGTAACCTTGCTGACAGTAGAGGTGCGTTGAATCGTTGAGACAATGTTGATAATCGAGGTTCCTTGTGTCTTAGTTCTTGCGACAGTGGTAGCCTTGGTAATCGTCTTTACAGCCGAGACGGTAGGTCTCAAGAGCAACGAACAGTACTGCGAAGCCTGCGACAGCAGCGTAGGCTTGCTTGCAAGAAGCGTAGACTGAGAAGAGCAGAAGGGAACTGAAGTAGCCTGCTTTGTGACCACGCATTTGCAAAGCGTGAGCAATTGCTTAGCAGAGTACACGGCGAATGGAGAGGTGCTCCTAGGGCTTGTATCATGTCAGCATTCTGAGTGGTTTTTATCAGGACCGTCAAACATACTATGCGTTGTAGAAGGTGCAGAAGTGGTAGGGTTGGGTGAACTGCTTGCTCATCTCGGCCTGACATGAAGCTTGCGATTGCCTCTTCTCAAGGACATGCTCAATCGAGCCCTCTTCACGCTTTGGCTTGGAAACAGTACTGGACAATGCGAGGCATTTGCAGAGATCTGTAACTTGAGACTGAGTGAACTCAAGGAAAGGCGACCTTGTACGGATGCTATATTCATGTCAGGGATAGATATACAACAGCGCTGATAAGACGTACTCGGAAAGCCACCACTTGCAGAAGTAAACCTCATCACTGACAGTTCGACGAACAATAGCGATATCTCTTGCAGTACATTTCGAGGTTGCCCGTTCCTGCAGAGGGAAGAGAATACGCCTAGGGCGAGGGTAAAGAACGTAACGAGGAACAGAAGCCTCCGACTGAACATCTTGCTAAGGAGGACTTGCGTGATGAGAAGAGTTTTGGAGGCACATCTCTCCTGCATTTATAGTATCTGGAGCCATGTTGACATAGGCGACCGAATTTCTCGACGAGATACATTGAGGAAAAGGTGAAATGCTTAAGGGATGTATGAGAGCAACGGTCGATAAACTGTCGGCGATGACCGAGTCTACAGCGTCTGGATGCTCGTTTCTTGTGGAGATTCATCTTTATAGTACAGAATCTGAAGTCGAGCAAAGAGTCGAGCGGCCTAAGAACGACCGTCTGAGACTGCTTCGCATTAGAAGTAGATAGGGTCGAAGGGCGCAGCCAGAGCCTTCATTGCGAGAGTAACGCGACAACCATCTCAAAAGAGAGTTGTGGGATCATGTTTGAGGTCGACAAATATCAGAGCGGCCATGTGAGAGTTGAAGTGGAGTGTTGCCAACCGAAGGGGAAAGAACGATCATGGAACAGGTTCCCTTCCAGGGCACACGCTTGGCACTCGAGTCATGCTCATGTATATAGGGAATATAAAGGAGAGCCTCAACGATAAACAACTGTACACCGTTCTTGTACGCCATACGCCACACGCATCGCTACGCGAGATGCAATCAGAAATCTCATGTAGAGCCGCCATTCAGAAGTAATAGATACAGATCCTGGCTCAGAACTTTTGGCTCAACTACGTGATGGACCAGATCCTTTCATGGAACTATATGAAGGGTCAGTGTAGACAAGCATTAGACAACTGTATCTTCACAAATACTTTTATTACCCAGATCAAACCACTTCTATGAATCCCAGTCTCGAATCAACACATTTGGTTCCTCTTCGCCAAATTGACTACCGCTCATCCCACAACTCTTTAAATCTGGACCCTTCTTGCTTCAACAATTTCTTCGGGTCGTCATATTCGACCAATTTGCCTTGATCCATGACGCCCACAAAGTCGAACCCAGCGATGGTTTGCAGTTTGTGAGCTACCGAGATGATAGTGTGTTCAGAAAATTCTGTTATAATGAGCGACTGAATGTTGATGTCCGTCTCAGTGTCAATACTNNGCAGAGAATTGTTAGTAAGTAAAGTCTACAAGAAACAGAACATGTCGAGGAAGGAAAGGAAGAGAGCGTTTACTGACCTGCTGGTAGCTTCATCCATGATCAACACTTTGCCTTCATCTTTTCTCAGCAAAGCCCTGGAGATGTTGAAAAGTTGCTTCGATCCTTGACTCAGGTGTACATCCTCCATCTTCGCATCCAATCCTCCTTTTGCATTGACAGCCTCCCAAAGCCCTGTTTGCTGCAGCACCATAACCATATATTCATCAGTGAGAGTAGTGCAGTCGAGAGCAAGGTTATCCCGAACGCTGGTTGGGAAAAGGAAGGGTTCCTCGGCAATACAAATCAGGCGAGAGCGCAGTGTTTCGCGACGAACGGTCGATAGGTCAAGGCCATCCATGACAACGTTGCCTGATTCTGGGGTCAAAAGATTGAAGATGGTGAGAAGAAGAGAGCTTTTGCCGCTTCCTGTTCGACCACACAAGCCGACTTTTGAGCCTGCTGGGATAGAAATGGAGATGTCGTCCAGTGTCATACGCTCGCTGTNCGGGTCTTTCACGCGTCAGTATAGTTAGGATCAACAAAGATGGCTCAATACTGACTTGTACTTCGCTGACAGATTGTTGATCTTGATCGAGCCTTGACTAGGCCAATTGAACGGAGGATCATGGGTCTCGCTCTCTAGGTCTTCAGCAACAGTCTCCTTCTCAAACTGTCTGATTCTAGCCACTGCGCCCAGAGAACTCTCGAGTTGTGTCCAGAACATGATCAAGAGTTTGATATTAGCGGTGAACGAGATGATCTGTGTCAGCGAAACACCAGTAAACCCTGGCGAAGAGCTATCTCGCAGACCGATAACAATGCCTACTGTCAAAACTGCAATGCCGGTGATGACTAGATCGAGCACTAATGCTAGCCATCTTTTGAGTGCCCACATCAGGTAGTTGGGTTTCTGAGAGCGGTCCACGATTTCAAAGTTGTGTTTGATGGATGGCTGGCTCCAGTTGAACGCACGGATGGTCACCAACCCATCGAGGGTCTCCATGAATTGCGTACTNNATTTTAGAGTTAGTGCCAGTCCTCTTACAGTTCGATACTCGTGATTGACATACTACACTGGAGCCTTCTCCTCGAGATCGAGGTGTCTCATCTGTCTCGACGTCCTCAGGTAGAACCCTTGGACGACATAGAAGACAAAAAACAATGCTGGGAAGCTCAAAGCTATCCAGGCAGAAGCTGAAGCGATTAGCCCTACTTGAGCGAGGCAGATAAGTGTATCTACAACAGATTAGCTATCCGTTTCGCATTGGCTGTTGGGTCACTTACTGGTGGCGACCACCATGAGAGCTAGTGGTAAGGATATATCGAGCAATTGTATGTCTTGGCTGAATCTGCNTCTCCATTAGACATATAAATCATAGTGTAGGTACATAGTTAGCACATACCTTGTCAATATACTTCCACTGTCGACCTTGCTGAAGAATGAGAGCGGTGCCCTAGACATCGTCAGAATCGTAGACCTCATGAGAAAGATTACCCGGACTCACGACATGACAGTCTTAGCAAGGGTATTGTGTAGCTGGATGCCTGTCTTGACAGCCATTACATTGAAAGACCACCTGAGCACGTGTCAGTCGACTCTTGGTCCATGATTGCTCAAGGCTATACCTTACCAAGTGACTGCAGCAGAAAGCACTAGAGCTCCGATCTGTAGCGCTGTGTAACTTCCAATGTAATAGCCGTATTTCGAGTGAGATTCTTGCATGTTCGAATCCGTCCACCACTTGAGCCAGACAGCTTCTTTCGTTAGCTAGCACATGGCCGTTTAGAGTGTATCCATAAACTTACTAGGGAAAGTACAGAGGAACGCATACGCGAGCTGTAATAGAAGGAAGATGGCTGCTACAGTCCGACTGATGCATGCGAAGTAGTACTTGTAGATACCAAAGTCACCTTTCTGGCGTGCTGCTTCCAAAGTCTTGTCGTCAACCTTGTTATCACTCTCGGCGAGGTGTGGCTTTCCAACACCGATAGACTCTTTGTCAGTCGTAGAGCCCGGTGCTGCTTGATCTTCAGAGCTAGCTTCAATCGAGGTTATGGATTTGGTCGCGTTGCTACCCGCAGCACACAGTTCCTGGAAGGTGCCCTGTCCCTCGACTGTGCCATTCGAAGAGAGAACAATGACGAGGTCGGCTCGAGAGAAGAACTTGGCTGCACCAGTAGTCATGATAGCCGTCGTCTTCCATCTGCGCAGCAGACCCCGCTGTCCAAAGAGACGTTCGAAGACGATAGTCTGAGTACTCAGATCCAGTTGGCTGAAGACGTCGTCGAGAACCACGATAGGGCATCTTGAGTAAACAGCGCGAGCCAGAGNCCTTGATTGATTTGTTAGAAATCACCGATCAGTTTGGTTACAGGTCAGACATACGATGCGTTGTTTCTGCCCGCCACTCAAAGCGAAGCCTTTGCTTCCGATCGCCGTTGCATCACCCTTTGGTAATACTTCCAAGTCGCTATCAAGATCACAAGCGTGGATCACTGATGAGTAGAGTTCCGGATCAAACTCAGAAAAGCTGATAATGTTTCGTTGGATGGATGCATTNNCTGCAAGGAGAGTAAGCGGACGGGACATCAAATGTGACCAGAAGCAAAGACTTACCATCAGCCAAGGAGATTGTTCGCACCATGCGATGTCAGAGCTCGAGAGTTCGACCATTCCTTCTGATAGGGGTGTCTCGCCAAGTATGCCTTTCAATAAAGTGCTCTTGCCACAAGCGACGGGGCCTGTAATCATGACTAAGCTTGAGACAGGTACACGAAGACTGACATTCTTGATGGTCAATTGATCGCCATCTTTCCAGCCAAAGGAAGCATTGCGCATTACGACGGTACTGGGGGNGTTGGTTCCAGTAAGAGAGCGAATATGGCTCGGTTGAGGAAGTACGATGGTTCGAGTATCGCATCGTGCTGGAGCCTGCAAGAAGGTTTCTAAGCGTGCGAAGCAGCCAATCGCCGAGCGTAACTCGATAAGGCCACTGATCAGCATAAACATAGGTTCAGATGCAAGAAGAATAAGAGCAAGCGATGTGAACAACTTGGTTGTATCAAGTGCAGTGTGCTGCTTGGAGGAGACACCAATATAGATCGCAAAGGTCAGGACAGGTGCTATAAGCTGAGGCACGTTCCCTTCAACACCATGTTATCAGAGATGTGCTTGGTAGTGATGTCCAAGTAATGGCGTGCGGAAGTCTCACGTACCTATCGCGACTGAGATTGAGGAAAGAGTACGAAAGCGTGTTGCAGCGTCAAGCTCATTGACACGAGACTGACGTAGGAGACTCGCTACCCTCGAGTTCAGGCCAGAAAGCTTGATAGCTTTCATAGAGCCGAGTATGGATGTGGTTATGCCNNTGGCAACGATCAGTACATACCGTCCACAGCCTCTCTAGGCAAAATCTCATGGACACTTACCAATCCTCGCTTGAACTTTATCGATCCAAAGAAGCTGGAACGAAGCAGTATATCCAGAGAACCATACGGTGGTACCAGTCGTGGCTANGCCAACAATCAGACAGAGGTACGAGAATCGGAAAGGTGAAAACCTACCCAACGCAATGACGACAGGGCCTACGCATGCAGCACCGAGCTCTACCTCGAGCAGCCATGTGGTAATAGCGACCTGAACGATGTTTGCCCACATTTCGTGCAAGTCAATCAGACCACGAATAGTGCGTTCGACATCCGTGCTCATCAGTGTGATAGAAGCCTTGTTGTCTTTGGCCACGGCGACGATGTCGGTAGCTTTGCCGTAAACTACTGTTATCAGTGTACCGCGGAGCATGCTTAGGAATCTGTAATGCCTGTGCCAGTAAATAGCCGATGTAGNTCTGTATTGAATATCAGAAGGCAAAACACGTTTAGTATGAGCAATATAACTCACAGCGAGACCAACGTACACAACAAAATAGGCACCGATCAGTCCATAGCCAATGTTCTTGTCTTCCACGTCTGAGTTGTTCAGATAGTCGAGTAGTCTCCTCAGCAGCAGAGGTTGGCAGAAAGTAAGAGCCAGGAGAGCCAGCCGAGGGATGATCGGGACCAAGATTGGCCACTTCAACAACACAAAGAGGACTCTCTTCAAGTCGGCTGGTCCGCTCCTCGATTNCTGGAGAAGGTGTGATTATTCTGATCAACATTGAATGAAGAGGTACTTACGTTTGTCCCATTCTTGGGAAAATCGAGTGCTGAGCGTTTCTGATGCGACATCATCACTGATGGCATACAGATCCTCTGGCTTCAATACGTGGCGAGCACCCTTCCAGACCAAGCTGTTCAGCCAAGATAAGAGTGCTTGACCATAGATACCACTGAAGTCTTCCGGACTCATGTCCCTCTCTGTGTTAAAGTAAGCTCTTTTACCTCTAGCCTCAAGCAACAGAACCACGGCTTTTGCGGTAAACGCCACCGTGAAGATGTTGCGGATGCGGAGAGAGAAGTGTGGCATCAACCAGAGTGTTCGAAGAGTCGCAGCATCGAGTATAACGGTAGCGAAGAGATAGCCATTGAGTAACAGGGATGGTCGAAGAGATCTTGAATGCTCCATGTATGACAGGGTGAGAAGAGCAATGCTCGAACCAAAGGATAGCACAGAAGCTGCCATTGATGGTTTCCATGCTTGCAATTGAGTGTTGTTGGCGAAGAGACCAATCAATGCCAACTGGAAAACAGCAAGCACTGCAATGACCGANNCTAGGCAATTACCTTTGTGAGCTGCGACTTCCCTCGACAGCACCCCTCATCGACTTACCAATTTGACATATTTGAAGGCAGTGCCTTTGGTCTTAGGTCGCACACGACTAAGCGTCTTGAACCTCAACGGCGCAAAACAAAGCAACAATACAGAAGGTACGATTGAGAAAAGGTAGGACTCGAACGCGAGGGTAAAGTCGAAGTTTTGTCGACAACCCTCGACCACAGGCCCAAAGGCACTGTCTGCGGCTGGCGAACAGACTGCAGAGCTCATTGTTCTTGAATGTAGTAGGGAGCGGAACAGCAACCTGCCAGGAGGACTTTACGTCTAGATGTCAATGACGCAGAGCTGCTATATCCTATCAGTTGCTTACGACGCAGCCAAGCAGCCTAAATACATTTGGCTGTCGCTGCGAAGAGGCGTTTTGTGGCTGCATAAGATAGGAAGGTGAGAGGATCTGAGACGTTAAGTGGAAGGATTGATCTGTACCGTGCTAAAATTAGACACCACGAGACCGCAAGAAACTAACGTACTATTCTCGAGCGATTTAGCCTGCGGAGCAGTGAACAACTAATGAAAGATATCTGGAGTCATGAATAAGCAATCAGATGGTTCAGACGGGACAGAAGACACCCATTGCATGCGCTCTCTCTGGACAAGAGACTATATTATTATCACACATTTGACCCATCATCGAACGGGGTTGTGGTCTAGTGGTATGACATCTTCTTAGCATTGCTCTTCCAAGCATTACTGAGTGGAGAAGGTTCTGGGTTCGATTCCCAGCTACTCCATTTTTGCCAATCTTCCACCCATCGGAAGGAATTGGTCGATCCTTCTGACGAGATCATAATCATTTTGTCTCGAGACGTGCAAAATCTTTGGATCTGGTAGACTTGTCCATACATGGCGTCTTCATGTACCAGATGAAATATGGGCAATAAGTGAGGTTCTATGAATGCATTATTTTTTGAAGGAACGGCGTGAGACTGATGAGACCAAGCACATCGATTCTTGGATGGTCTGGAACTTGTGTGCACGAAGGCTTTGAAGGGAGAAACGTCCCTAAAACGTCTCAACTGGACATAGCATAACATATATACACATTTCTACTTTTCCATGGTCATAACCTCGTATCAATCATCTACTGCTTGGCCGAAAGCACACTGGTAACAGCCTCGAGGACCTTACCGTGAATAGCCTTGGGTGCAGCAACAACACCCTTGTTGTTCTTGAGCGTTCTGCCAACCGAAAAGTCAAGACGCTTGCCTTGGGCATCGGTGACCTCACCACCAGCCTCACGCACAATCAAGTCACCAGCAGCGTGGTCCCAGATCTTTTCTTGGTAGTCCTTCTTGACGGGCAGACGGAGGTAGATATCGCCGGCACCGCGGGCGATGCTGGCGTACTTTGCTTGCGAGTCCATGCGCACCGAGGGCTTGGTGATGCCGAGCTTGGAGGCGATTTGGGCTTGGTCGCCGTGAGCGCTGTGGGCGGCCTCGACGGACTCGCAGAAAGTGGCGCTGCTGATGTCGTTGACGGTCTTCATGGAGATGGTGGTGGCGTCCTTGAGGGCGCCGCGGGTCAGAGGACGGCTGTCGGCGCCCTTGCCGAGGATGGCAGACATGAGGACACCCTTGCCCTCGGAGTCGGTGGCATTGGCACCGAGGTCTTCGGTCAGGGGAGCGCTGTCATCGATAGGCAGGTTGGGGCATCCGAGAACACCGACCTTGACGTCGCCGTCGACCATCAGGGCGAGGCAGACTGCGTACTGGCCACCACGGAGGAAACCCTTGGTACCGTCAATGGGGTCAAGGGCCCAGATACGGCCCTTGTTACCGCCCTGACTGGCACCCATGTCAAGAACGTCGAGCATGCGGTCGTCGCTCTCGATGGGGCCTCCGAGGGTCTTCTCAGCAGCATCATCGTCGAGCTTGGCCTGCTTGACCAGATCCCAGACGGTCTTCTTGAGGTCGGCGTTCTCGCGCAAGTCTTTGGCCTCCTCTTCACCAACAACCTCGTCGTCGGGGAAGTTGGCCTTAATGGCAGCGATGATCAGGGCTTGGGCACCGAAGTCGCCAATGGTGACGGGCGAGGCATCTGACTTGTTGAGAGTGCCCTTGGCGTGGCTGTGGAAGACCTGCTTGGTCAGGATGGCGGCACGCTGGACGGCGAGGAGGGCAACGTTGAGCTCTTTTGAGTAGTCGGTCGACATGACGGCGGTGGTGGTGTGAGTTCGTGGAGGGTTGATGTGTCGGGCTAGGAGACGGAGTCGAGGGAGGAAGGGTGTGAGTAGTGAGAATGCCAGGATGAAGAGTGAAACAAAAAGAATTGGACGTCGACGTAGTGCTCTGGTAATCTTTGGACACGCCATCAGCGCTAACGAATCGAATTCTGAAGCTCCGACAAGGGAGCAGGTGGGGCTGAGCTGCGATGGCGGGGTGGGTGTTGTTCGTCAACGACTTTTTGTTGTTTGATCGATTTTGAACATGAATTGAGAAGAACTGCTCGATTCTGCTGCTGGAAGCATCGAATACACAGATGACTTGTTCATTCTCTAGAATTCTGCTCCGAATAGCTAATTTGGATATCGGACTTGAAACAGAGACAGGAGATTGTCCTCACGACCACACAGCTCTTGGCTTCAGAAGATCATGGTATGGGAGACACTCTATTGACTTTGTGGATGCGCCTATCGCAATCTTTGCGTCTTGAAGCTCGGAAAGAACCATATCATCATGCTTTCCCCCATGTTCTTCGCTACCACTCCTTCGCATCGCCAAAGAATGTTGCTTGGTGTGATACTGCCAAACCCCATGACGCAAGCGGCTCTACTCGCAGTCATGAATCCTGTTTGTGCGACTGAGGTGTTCATATCAACCCAGCCTCTCCCTGTTTGTGGCTGAAGGCGAACCACTCTTATGTGGCTTATCTTTTCTCTCTCCATCAGGATACCAATCTCTTGAACCAGAAATCTAGTCTCCCAAAATCATGACATCCTCAGAAGTCGCCCAGAAGCCAGTAAAGGGCCAGCAAGTTGCTGCCAGCCAACCTCAGTACGCTCGTGAANNGAAAAAGAGCAAAGTGCAAGCGCAAGTGCAAGTGCCGGTGTATGTTCATCTTCCATGTGGTCGTTGCGATTGGTATAGCTGACTGATCCCACAGCTCAACCTGAACCTCTTTGGCGCACTCTCAGGAGCCTTCTCGGGCAAGTCGAAGAAGGAGAAGCAAGCCGATGGCAGCGAAGTCGAACACAGACAAGACAACTCGGCCATCAAGGGAGTAGCGATGGGCAATGGAAGTGCTGCCGGAGCCGCCGACGCCGAGGCGCATGGAAGAGAGATGCGGGAGCGCATTTTGGCGGGCGAGAAGTAAATGCAATCAGGACCACGAACCAACGACGGGTAATGGGAAGCTGGAGTCAAGGTAGACTAGTTGTGGTAATGGCATCAATCGTCGAGATCTTGTTCCAGAGCTTCGTACATGGCTTGGTGTATGCCGTCGGTAGGTTGAGGTGCCTCTGGTTGTACCGATGGCTTCTCTTGCTTTGTGGGCGTATTGATGGTCTCGGACGTGGCTTGACTGCGGATGTCGCCCAGAACTTGTTGCATGCGATCCTTTGCTGAATTGACGCCCTTGATCTGAGCTCTGATCTTGTCCAGTCGGTCCTCCATGGTCATGATCAGACTCTCGCGTGCTTGGTGAGGGCGGTAACGGTTGATCAGATCGTGGAGGTTGTAGAAGAGGGTTTGCAGG
Source organism: Aureobasidium vineae (assembly GCA_903819635.1). Taxonomy (NCBI): domain Eukaryota; kingdom Fungi; phylum Ascomycota; class Dothideomycetes; order Dothideales; family Saccotheciaceae; genus Aureobasidium; species Aureobasidium vineae. The sequence goes on from CAIJEN010000006.1 coordinate 540,743, forward strand.
TGTTCGACCTTCTCCGGACCTTGTGTAGGATTGACCGACAGCGTGCCAACCAGTTCGAGGAAGTTGAGAAGTACGGCGCGTGTCAAGGTCTGTAGATGGGNGGTCGGATCGAGGTGGGCGACGTCTGCGGGATACAGCTCTTGGATTCCTGCTTGGGCTAGAGACTGTGCTGGTTGCGCCANACTGCTCTCGTCTGTCAGTCTCTTGCTCTTTCTATCTTTTCAATATATACGCACATCATGCTGCGCTCCAAAGCTCTTATAGCGGCCATCTGCCGGTGGTCCGGGCGGGATCAGGTATCGTAGCTCGGCGGGTAATGACTCCACGTCGACTTGGTTGGTGTTGGTTGCGGCCTCTTTGCGGATCTGGCGGACTTTTGTGACATTCTGCTTGGTGAAGTGCTTGTAGTACGGCGGGGGTGTCGGGAAGGCTGCTGACAGCATGCGCGCCTGTGCCTGATCTGCCATGCTGTTGCTGCTACTGTTCGCAATGCGATGAAGAAGGTCGAACTGGAAGAGTCCAAATCTGGGGGAGGCAGCCACAGCACCAGCCACATCTTCACACTCCCTAACGCCCCCTGATTGAACAACTCACTTTCTTTCCATATCACTTCACTTCCGAAGGTCAGTTATGCCTGGATCCGAGTCTCACACGGACACAAGAAGAAGGCCTTCTTCAGGCTCTTTTGCCGAAACTATACTCCTTATATGGCGGGAGAAATGCGTATCTACTACCCATGTCCATCCACACTCTATCCGGCTGACATATCCTAGNCAACCATATGCTGCTGATTACATCGGTCTGGCCATTATACTACCGATCTGGATATGTCTACAGCTCTTCATCTTCACCGAGCCATTTCATCGCATGTTTGCTCTAGATGACCGAAGGATTCAATATCCCCATGCCGAAATCGAGCATGTGCCCGTGACCTGGCTCTTGATCTATGCTGGCCTTTTCCCTTCNATAATCCTCCTGGTCTGGAGTTTTGCCCTCTTCAGACCTCACAAGACACATGTTACCTTACTGGGCTTCGGCATCAGTCTCCTAGTAACATTATTCGTAACAGACGTAAGTATACCTCCTTCATCACCTCTGCGTTCCCATCACTAATACCTCCCACAGGTCATCAAAAACGCAGTAGGCAGACCACGCCCCGACCTCCTCGCCCGCTGCCACCCCAAACCCGGAACCCCAGAGCACGAACTAATAACCCACCTCTCCTGCACAAACCCAAACCACCACGTTTTGCACGACGGCTGGCGCAGTTTCCCTTCTGGCCACAGTTCCTTTGCTTTTTCTGGCCTGGGCTACCTTNNTTCCTTTTTCCTACTCTCCCAATTCCGCATCTTGCATCCACGAGCAGGACTCTATCGCACTCTTGTTGCTTTCTCGCCCTTNTTGGGTGCTGCATTGATTGCTATTAGCAGACTAGAGGATTATAGACATGATGTTTTTGATGTCGTGGTGGGCAGTTGTTTGGGTTTGGGGATTGGGTATGGGGTTTGGAGGAGATGGTTTCCGGCGTTGGGGAGTAGAGGGTGTGATGAGCCTCATGATGCTTTTGACGAGGCAGGTGAGCAGGCTGTGTTTGAGAGGATTCGAGATGAAGAGGAGATGGTGGGTCAAGGCTTTGAGATGCAGAGTAGAGAAGGTGGTGGCTATTTGGGCACTGCTGTTCGATAGATCACTAGATGTGGGTTAGGAAGACTCTGTAAGCATTGCCACCATTACACTGTTGTCACATATCACAGAGCTAAATATTGTCAAGAAGATGATCGAGACTCCTCCGCGCCTTTCAGACTCCTTGTTGAACTCTCCTCTCACACTACTACTGTCACGTTGATGCAAAAGGCCACTGTAGCTTTGTATAAACATTTTCTGTTTTTGGAACGGCTCTGAGCTCGTCTTGAGTGTAAAAACCCCTTATCCCTTTCTCCTCTCTGGGTATCAACAACATGTGCAGTAAAAGAAAACAACAACAACAACAAAAACTCGCAGTAAAAAACAAAATCCAAAACCCAACTATCCTTCTCGTCTTCCTACTCGAAACAAACGACCGAAATTCCGCAGATGCAAGTAAAAACTCCCATTTCTTCAATATCCTTTCCTTTCCTTTCCTTTCAATGCACTCCTTTCGCTATGCATAATAACACTGGTTTCGATGTGATGAACAATTTCTCTTCATGAAAGACAGGCGTCGAGTAAGATGAATGAACGGACAAGCCTTGTCGAGTTTCGGCAACGAAGATGGCGAGCTAAGTCTTGAAAGACCAGCTGCAAACCAGAAAAAATGGCAAGCTAGTATGAAGAACCAGCTGCAAACCAAGAAGATGGCGAGCTAGTGTAATGACCAGCTGCAAACCAGGTGATGGCGAGCTAGTGGTGAAGCCAGCTGCAAACCATGAAATTGATGGCGAGCTAGTCTTTGTTGGACCAGCTGCAAACCGGTGATTGCTTGACGTTTCTTCTGTCGACCAGGATTGTGAATTTGTTCGTCTTGCCTCGCGCTGCTCAAACGGTCTGAAGAGATTACTTCTCGGCGTTGGCCATGGCATTTGCGAATCCTTCCATGAAGAATTCGTGATCGGCGGCTCTGAGTTCGGGTGTGTAGATCTTGTCAATTTTAGCCCAAGTCTCGGGTGACTCCATCGATGGTTCGAGTTCTGGCCAGTTGAAGATCCCTGGAGCGGGTGCCTTGGGGAGCTCAGAGACAGGGCCGGCCTCCTGAGCTTCTTGAGGTGGAGCAGCAACTTCCTGAGTCTCTTGGAGAGGAGCCGCAACTTCCTGGGTGTCTTGGATTGACGCAGCGATAAGCTGCTGTGGCGAAGAGGCACCAAGGGTGCTGGCGTTGGAGAGACGCTCAACGTGACGCAGACGCGAAGGCTGCTTGGGCTGGTGCACAGACATCTGCAGACGCTGCTTCTCAATGGCTTGTTGAGTGAGCTGCGAGTAGTTGGGAGCAGGTGTTGCGGGAATGGTAGGTTGCTGTGGTGCTGCTGCCTGCTTGACAGGACTGATGGCAGTGGGTTGAGGTGCTGGTGTAGGTGCAGGTGTCTTTGGCTGGAAGACGTTCTCATCGAGTCTGACCCTCTTGGTGGGGTGCTCAGGAGCTGGGAGCAGTTGAACATCGTCCTCATCCATCTCGACAATGTCACTATCATCGTCGTAATTGAAGAAGTCGTCCATGAGACCGTATGTCCCAGAGCTTGCGCCTGACGCCTTTCTGGGGATGACTGCGAGCTCGTCGACGTTCACCGAAATTTTGCGCTTATCGCCGACGCTGTAAGTCGAGTCACGCAGCTTCAGTTCTGCGATGATGGCTTGACGCTCACGCTCGAGTCTGTCGGCCTTCTCTTGGGCCTTCTCGCGCTCGACAGTTCTCTGAGCTGCCACTTCGAGTTGAGATGCTCTGAGATCTGCGTTGGGCTCCTTTGGCTTGGCAGGGGTGTCGCGTTTTCTGCGAGGCATAGAACCGGGCAGAACGCCACGACGACGTGTGGTTCTTGGTGTCTGACCATACAGACCATCGTCTTCAGGCTCCTGAGGAGCTGGTGCAGGTGTTGCAGGTGGTGCGGGTGCTCTAGGCTTTGGCGTAGGGCTCTGTTGCGAAGAAGAGAGGTGGCGTCTCTGTCTCTTGACTGGTGAAGGTGTGGCCTGCTGCGACTGAGCTGCTTGTTGAGGTTCAACTTGCCGCTCCTGAATGGGCTCCTGAGGCTGCGTAAACTCGATTGGCTTCACGGGCGAGAAGCTGGGACGGTGAGTGAAGATGTTCTTGACCGAGCCAAAGAGAGAAGTGAGGCCCCATGCTGGAGAGGCGGCGGCGGGTGTCTCAGCTGATGCTGAGTTTTGCGATGAGATCTGAGGAGTTTGAGCTTCGAAAGTGTTGTTCTGAGGGGCCTGAGCACTCTTGCGCTTGCTGCTAGCCGATGACAAGCTTGAACGCGAGGATGATGATGGAAGAGAGCGCGAAGGAGTCTCGTCGATCTGCTCTTCTTGAATGGTGGACAACTCGGCTCTCTCAGTGGCTTCTGCAGCAGCGGCGGCGGCGGCGGCGGCAGCGGCAGCAGCCTCGGCCTCGCGCTGTGCCAAGAGTCTCTGTCTGGCAGGTCCGGCAATGGTTCTCTGGTAACGAAGATCCTTGAGGCGATGCATGGTGCGTGGGATCTCCGGTGATGCTTCCTGGGTAGCAGGTGGCTGAGCAGGTGAAGCAGGTGATTTGGCGACTGACTGAGCAGTTGAATTGGCGACTTGCTGCTTGGAGGCGGCGAGGAACTGCTCCTCGACTTTGCGCAGACGCAAGATCTCTCTGCGCATGTCCAAAAGGAGCGCTGTGGATTGACGATCGGTCAGCTCGGGGATGATCTCTTCGCTCTGGAGTGCGCGATCCATGAGAGGAACAGCAAGTGAAGCAGGTGAAGAGGATTCGAACATGGAAGAAGGGAAGAATTCTTTCCAAGCAACAGAGTTTCCAGAGATTTCAGCCAGTGGGCTGTGATGCAATGGGCTGTTGTCGAAGGTGGGAGTGCGAAGGAAGCCGCCACTTCTAGCGGAACGTCTTCTCTTGGAGGTAGAGTGACCGGCAAGGCTTGCAGGAGTGGTAGGAGTCTTCAACAAAGCAGNGGAAGTAGGATGAGAATGTGACAAACCAGCCTCGGCTGTCTCGTTGGCAAGCTGAGATTCAACAGCTTCCTGGACAGCTTCTTCTTCTTCTTGGTCGACTTGGGCGACGTCGTTGTCGGAGTGGATGTCGTCGTTGTCTTGGGCCGGGTCCTCGTCGACGTAGATCTCAACGGATTGGTGAACAGTCTGGCTGACAGCAGGTGACTTGTGTACCTTGCGACTGGAAGCAGGCGACTGAATGGGACTGCGTCTGGCGGTAGGCGCGTCGTCGAGGAGCTGCGTGACGGCAGGTGGAGCGTAGAGCGGGTTGCGCGTGGTGGCAGCAGCGATGTGGTAGTGCTGAGGAGTGACGTATGGAGATGCGTCGACGATGGGAGCGACCTCGATGGGCTGTGGAAGAACGACACGAGGTGACTCTTCAACCTCGGCGAGAGCGGGAAGGTGGTTCTCGGGCTGCGACTTCTCGAACGACGAGTTCTTGGACTCTGGCGTCTTAGAACGCGAGCCGCGGCGTCTGGGAGCTGGCACCTCGATGGGCTCCTCGAGACTGGCACTGCCAGCGCGAACTGTGGAGCGAGTTGCGCGTCTTGGTGTGGCGACAACTGGTGCCTTTGTCTTTGTGACGCGAGGCATCTTGTGGTTGTGTTAGCTATCGATAGACGGACAAGTCAGCGACAGCTCAATGCAAGGGATTGGAGAATATTTGTTCGGCACGCCGCCGAGACCGACGCATGCACCGCTTTGTCAAAACGCCACACGACGCGCTGATTGGCTGCACGCCGACCATCGAGAAGATAAATGCAACGTGCAGAGTCGATGCCGACGACGACCACGGCCGCGGCAGCGTGTGAAAAGGAAGAGGAGAGACACAGAAGACATACCTGATATGTATCTGTGATACGGTAGAGTATTGTTCAACGAGAACAGACGCGTCGCGTTGTTTGTTGTGATAATTCGAGAACTTGGATATGGAAACTTGGTAATCGAGGCTGCTGGTATTCGATGCGGTCTGATATGGACTTATAAAAGTATTGACAAAAGTATGCAAAGTACTGGTATGCTTTCTGAGGACTGAAGTTACGATTGGGAAGAAAGGAGAGAGGGTGGAGGGTTTGGACGCGCTGAAATACCCTCTACGGAGCTTGGACGCGACAACCAGAATCACCCGGACACAACAACCACTATCACCGCCGGAGAATCACGCCCTCGACTTTGACACCATAGCAACAGAGCTTTTGCTCGAAAACAGGCTTTCGGATAATCACAGCTTCCAGCTAGGCAAGATCAGAAGTCCGAACTCCTCGCCAGCCCAGAGTCCATAGCGTCTATACCAATTGCCATCATCGACGCGAGGCAGGGGAGTGTGGCAAGGATTGTCAACACGACAAGATAGACAGAGATACGAGAACAACCATGCCGCGAAGGCGCAGTGCAATTGCATGTTCCAAGATGATAACAATGGGATGGTGTAGTCGGCATGGTCTGGCAGAGGGAAAGGGGCTAGGCTCGCACTTGAGGTCAACAGCACACTATAACACTGTCGCACTTGATGCAATGATGCCGCAGCGCGCGACGATATACTTAGCTTCTGATTCAAGAAAACAAGGACCTGCCTTTGGGTTTTGATGAAAAAAGGGGCAACCATCAGTATCGTGATATGGCTGATTGGCGTCGGGGAGATCGAAGCCCAAGGCGGAGCGGCACTAGAAGCCAGTTTGCAATTGCTCTCTGTTCGTATATCGCAGCAATGTCCTCGCGGNAGNTACCCCTTCTATGCAGTTGTGCCACCCAGGCATGCCCCGAACGCCAGCAAGATCATTCAATATTCGCAGCAGCCACCTAGTCGTGGAACAGAACGCTGATACTCTCTCCGTGGTGGACTCTTCTGATGGCCTGAAATGCTTGTCAATGGACTGTCCCCGACGCGCAACGTCACGAATGACCACTCCTCGAGAAGGCGCAACCCAACTTACCTCGGCGAAGACGTTTCCTACTTCGAGAACCTCCAGCTTCTGGCAACGCTTCTTGTTCTCCTCTTGGTCAACGCTGTTGGTGACGACGACCTTGTCAATGGCACTAGCATTGATGCGGTCGATGGCGTCTCCACTGAGCACACCATGTGTGACGAGCGCGATGACCTTGTTGGCACCCTCCTTCTTCAAGAGCTTGGCAGCGCGAGTGATGGTGTTGGAAGTGTCGGCAAGATCGTCGACAAGGATAGCCACACGGTCCGCGACATCACCTACCAGCATCATGGTCGCATTCTGGCGGTCGGTAATCTGAGTCGGGCGACGCTCCTGCGATACGGTCAAACTCCCGTCCTGGGCTTCTCTACGATCACGTCTCCTTACCTTGTGAATGAGCGCAAAGGGCATACCAAGAGCATCGGCGATGGCAGTTGCACGTTTGGCACCGCCAGCATCCGGACTGACGATGACGGCGTTCTGGTACTGAGGAATGTGGAACTGGATGTACTTGCGCAAGAGATGCTTGCCGTACAAGTTGTCGACAGGGATGTCGAAGAAGCCTTGATATTGAGGGTCGTGAAGGTCCATTGTGATGATGTGGTCGGCGCCAGCGCAGGTAAGAAGGTCAGCGACAAGAGTACCAGCTTGTGCAACCCATTGCTTGTAGCCTCTTTGGGGCTCGAAGTGAGGAGGAGCCTTGTGGAATCTAGCCACAGGCTTGTCACCATTGGAGCTTCCATTTGTCACAGTAGGTGTGAGCGAGTTGTCGTCAAAGTAGTCGGACTTCTCAGAGGTAACAGACTCCATGGTAGAGCGGCGAGGCATCTTGACGGGACTGCGACTACGCTGACCGTCGCCGTTGTCACGCAATTGCATGTCCATCAGCTTCTTGTGCAAGTTGTCCGGACCACCCTTCATTCCAGCACTCTCTGCTTGACCAGGCAGAGGAGTTGTGGGTCTGCTGTCGAAGGTATAGTTACCATTGCGGTTCAATTGGGTAGGAGCCTTGGCGAGAGGAGCGCCGGTCTTGTTGTAAGGAATGTCGCTCTGCCTCGAGTAGGGAAACAAGGGGAGAACGGCGGTGACGCGCTTGGCCGAGGCGGTTTTGCAGGCAGAGACGGTGATCAGCAACTCCATCAAGTGGTCGTTGACCTTGCCGCCGCCAGATTGGATGATAAAGACATCCTTGCCTCTGACCGAGTCCATGATCTCGACACGCGTCTCTCCGACAGCGAACTTGCTGAGCAGGATGTTTGCCGGAGGAACACCAAGGTGGTTGCAGATTGTCTCGGTCAGCTCAGGATGCGAGCTGCCGCCCAGAACGACCAGGTTACGGACCATGGTGACGAATGGTATGTCGCGCGAAACGATGTAGGTCTGGTCTTCTTTGTTGGATCGGACGACTTCCGGGCCTTGTTGACGAAGTTCCAAGCTCCTGTCACTTTTATTTTTTTTCCTGTCCGGCTTTTTTACTTCCCTGTGTGGGGGAAAGCTGCGCGCTCGCGAGTTGATTCACGCGGTCAAGAAGGTGAGGAAGGGTGTCGAGGGTGTCTACGAGCGGTCGAGGGCGCCGTCAAGGGATGAGTGAAGAGGGAAAAAGTCTGACTCCGTCATGGTGGGATGTCGGGATAGAGTTCGCGCAAACTTGGGGTCAAAGGCCTTTTGTCCCTCAAGCTTTGGCGCTCACGCATGCCGTTCCCCGACGGGCAGGCCACCGCTTCGAGATCCCAGCTATTCGTCTCATGCTGCCCGTGCTGTGTTTCATCTGTCATCGGCCATCTGCCTCGTCTGGAGACCTGTCGTCCGCATTGTTGCAGCTGAGCTTCTGACCTAAGCCTCAAGTGACATACTAGCTACGCACGCATCGACATGGAACCTCAAGAAGTAAGCATCCTTTTACTGGGCGATGCCGACGTGGGCAAGACCACCTTTCTCTCGTATGTACAACGTGCCTTTTTCCAATGCCTCCTCGATAGCCATACGGATCGCACTCCGACGTAGCACATTCCTCGCCATTCCAAGTTTCCTCTGCTTCTCACTCCTTCCGATGCCAGCCAAACACGGCATCCATACCATGACCTGACGAACTTTCCAAGCCGCCTAGCTCTGGGGCCAACCAACACTTCCTCTGCTCTACCGGTTTTACGAGACCTCGATCAGCCCTTTACCTTTGAGCTGCGTGGCCGCACGCGACCATACACGCTAGAGTTTTACGACACCTCATCTCCCACTTCTTACACCCTGCTCCGGCCGAATCTGATCTTGCTCTGCTTCTCCATCACATCACGAGATTCTCTAATATCACTCAAAGGCCAATGGAAAAACATTGTAGAAACGCATTTCAACTATGATGAAAGTATTCCTGTTATAGTGCTTGGATTGCAGAGAGACTTGCGCAGAGAGAACGTAGAGGGCATGGTGTTTCCGCAGGAGGCGCTGAGGGTTGCGGCAGAGATGAGGTGTGATCGGTATTGCGAGTGTAGCGCTGTAACAGGCGAGCTGTGTGCTGAGGTTTGGGAGGATGTTGTCAAGACGGCTGTGGCCACGACTACTAACCAAGGTGGAAAGTCGGAGCCGCCGCCTTGTATGTTGATGTAATACATGAAGCCCTCCATCGTGTTATAGATGTCAGAGTCACTAAGTATCTCAAAAGCCATTTTTGCGCTGGCGGCGTGTTGTTTGAATTTCGCAGAGTTGGATTTTGCTTTGTCAAACAGAGAGCTCATCATCAATCGAGAACGCCAACCCATCAATCGGCACAACTTAAGGGTAATGCTTAAGAACATGTCTTCGCCTTACTGGGCCAGTCTCCCTATAACCACAGATTCTACACAGATCCATTGCTTGGTGTCTACTGACGGAAGATATTGGGATGACCCTGGCCTAGGAATATACTTTTCTTTATGTTGTGACATATCTTCATTAAATCACACAAAACAGTGAGGCACCACAGCGACAAGGTGGGCGATAAAGGGAGTATGTAGAGCCCGGCCCTTTGAGGAGGTATAATACAAATTATAATATTTTCTTAAGGAAGGGACATGAACGAAATGCCATGAACGCAGACGCATCCAAACTCCAATACCAGATCAGATCGAGCATGATTTACAACCACCAGATGAATCCGAGCATAACGGTGACCAGACCAACGCTCATACCAGCAATCTGTCTGCTGGGGCTGGCCATACCGGTCTGGCTGGTCGTAGCGGCCGATGCAGACCCGGTGTTGCTACCGCTGGCACTGCCAGTCTGAGTACCGCTTGTGCCCGAAGTAGGGGTGGCAGAGCTGCTGACCTGGGCATTGTAGACCTGGCCGATGGTAGGAAGAGCGACATTACCGCTGACCTCCCAGGCACCAGAAGTGTAAGCAGGGCACTCAGGGGCCGAGTTGCTGGGAGAGTAGGCAGCTTCGGAAACACCAGAGGGAGTGAGTGTCTTCCAGTGGTTGCTCAAGTTGGCAAAGTCGGGCGAGATTGGTGTAGGAGTTCCAGCACGAGTGAATCCATCGGCAATGTTAGCGCCGGTTGCAGTTGCGGCAACCTGAGGACCGTAAGAGATGAGGCCATAATCGTTGGTCTCCTGGATCCATTCGTAGATCATAACACCGCTCCAGTATTGCGACATCTCAGGGCCAAAGATGGCGGCCTGATCATCAAAGGTTCTGGGCTTTGGAGTGTTGCAACCGACCTCGGAGAAGAAGATGGGGATGTTGTAGTCGGTGATGTTCTGGGTCAACTGCTCATAACCAGAAGTTTGGTAAGAGCTCTCGCCACANNCCTAGAAGAGTTAGATTATTGCAGATCAAAAGAGCGGAAGATTTTGTTACCATTCGTAAGCATTCAAGGAGAAGAAGTCCAGAGCATCAGAAGAGTTGGTGCCGCAAGCAAGGTAGTTCTGAAGGTTGGGACGAAGCGACGAGATATCTGCAGCAGAGTAACCAACGGGGATGTCGCGGTAATTCTTGCTGTTGCGGTAGGCCTTCATGTCACGAGCTGCAGCCTTGACATAGGGAGCGGCCACACTGCCGTTGCCTGTAGTCAGAACCTCATTGCCAACAAAGAAACCAGCTGTGTTGTCAAATTGTTGGAACTCATCCATGACCTTGGCGAATGCATCGTACTGAGACTGGTTCCATTGAGGGTTGGTCTGCTCGATCTGAGTGGTGAAAGTGTCGAGATCGACAAAGAGGTAAATTCCAGCGTCTGCGAAAGTCTTCATACAGGCCTGGTGGTCGGCTTCCGGGTCCACGTGGTAGACACGGATGGCATTAGCACCCAGAGTCTTCATCAAAGATGCATCCAATGAGCACTGGGTGTTGTCGACGAGAGGGTCCTCAGGAACAAGCTGGTAAGCGATACCNNTAGGGTAGATTGTTAGTTTGGCACATCTCGATTGGCAGATGTCATATCGCTCACCTCTGACAAAGTATTGGTTGCCATCGCTGGTGAAGAATTTGCTTCCCTTGACCGAGATTGTGGGAATAGCAGAGGCGATTGCAGCGAATGCGAGTCCGCATGCGATGCTCAGAGAAGAACGCATTTTGGTCGATGTTAAACTGCTCGGAAGAAATCAAGCAGAATTATTGACAAGAAAATTATGTCTGATAACAAGAGATTTCAAAAGGTTGATTGATGCCGTTGTTGAGCGGATACGAAGACAAACGAGGCAAGGGGTTGTGGCTTCCTCAAACAACACGAGAACAAAAGATGAGCGAGTGACAAGTGATGGACGGTCGAAGAAAAGCCCGGCGCAAAGAGTGAAACAACAGAAGCAGGTCGTACTAGAATGAAATGAAAAAAGCCGTCGGCCACCACTACCTATCTATAATCCTAACTTGACTTTAGTCCATGTTTTAGCGGCATCAAGAAGGATGATCTGGCTCAGGCTGAGGGGATCCACTGCAGTTTCATCGCGCAATCCATCCTCCCCATGGAGAACTGTAGATCATATGCTTGTCAAGACGCAGGCACACCCAGATGTGATACTGGTGAGCAGCGCGCTACATCTCTCAAACAATCTTGCATTTGACAGTGTTGCCTTTCTTGACTGCCGACAGCATTCTTCTGCGTTGAACTGTCACAACATCAACAATTGGTCCGTGCCTAGCAACGGCTTCCGCCAACAATCTCCTGAAAGTGTTTGCAATCCAAGTTTTGGAGCCGCGGATGCGGCACTCTTCTGCCGCTGTCTACGGTTTGCCCCCAGAGCAGTTTCCAACAAGGTTTGTGGTGTACCATCTCGAAGAGGCTGACCGTACTCTTGGTCAGAGAGGCCGCGTGGTTTGTCGTGGACGCTCCCCAGCAGATCAAGCCGCTCTTCAAGCCTTGTTATGTACCAGCCACACACTGTCAGCCACTCCAACAACTCAAATATGAGTGAGTCTTCGTAAGGTGCAGCAGACTCAGAAGTTTCGAGTCCTTGAACTCACGGCATCAGCCCTTCCGTCTTGATTCTAGCCTGATTGCCGACTGGTTCCTGACAGAGCGACTCCCAGGGCACTTACGACGAGTCCACAGGCATCACTAGGCACTCAGCATCTGGGAAGAACTCTCCTATACCGAGAATCAGTGCCGGTTTGATGTGTCCTTCCGTAGATGGCCATTGCTCCGCTCATCAAGGACTTGTCAAATCTCTGCACAACAGGGAAGATGACAGATGTTTGAGATCTCACTTGTCCAGCCGAACATGCTCGGTCTTTGAGCGAAAGTTGGAACACGTCCGAGTACGGAACTCTACCGAACACGGATGCGACCGAAGTAGGTATACCGGCATCTCTTCATCTTCATCACAACACAACATTCCAAGTTAGTCGCTGTAGATATGGTCTCGCTGCACAGCATGCTCGTCTCAAAACACGATGGTCAAACTGAACAGCGCACTGCTACTCGCGAGACTGGAGTTCTAGCCTGATATTGTCGGTAATCGTCTTGTTCACTGTCAATTCAATCGAAAAGACTATCGCTTGCAGCGGTCGGTAGTCATCTTATGTCTTCACCCGAGTCCTTGACGGTTATTCCCCATATCCATTGTCTCTACCCCATGGGCTCCCACGTTTTGACGCTCGCGAAGTCAAAACAAATCAGCCGGTAGAGATATCTCGCAAAGCCAAAGTCACATAGGCTGAGACAGAAGGGACCGGCTATGTTCAGAGTCCAAAGGCTTCACATTTGTCCGTTCTAGATCAGTCCCCCAGCGCCTCAAGCGCGGACACGCATGCTCTTCGACTATGCGGGGTCCATGACATAAATTGATCGGGCGCAAAGACAAGAGAAGGGTCTAGGTAGGATGCTACAGGCAATATATAGGATGATGGGCGACAAGATACGTCGTCGACTTGCAACGGCTGCTGGGAGGGGAAACAACAGCGCTGCAACAGTATCGAATTCGCATTGGTTTTTCCCCATGGCATCTTTTCAGTGGGCCGACATGGAGGCTCGATGCTTCCAGCCTGCGTCCACAGTTTAAAACTGTTCGCCAAATCTGAAGCCACCTTCGTCAGAAGTTTGCCGAGGAAGAGCCAGCTTCAACCGCCTTTGAGCCGAGGCGGTAAGTCGAGGTGAGACAAGGCTGCCCGAAATGGCAGAACAGCCTTCCGGCTTTGTGATGCGCTCCGGTTGGTTCAGGAGGCAGGGAAAGGCATAAACTTCAGCAAGGCGATCGTGGTTGCAAGTCGTCGAAAGAGCAATCTCCAATGCGTGCGTCCTTGACTCGAGGAAGCCATTATTTCTTCGTGAAAAGAAAGCAAATGTCTTTGAGCGGTTGGTCCGCAAACGCTCCTAGTGCATCTCTCGCTCGAGTCGCGGTCATGTGTCATTGTCCATGCGTTAGGACTATTTCCGCCGGTGAAGTGCCCTGACCAGAGGTCATGAAGCCTGAGAGCATGTTCACATGGCGCAAAAAGAGCCAATTTTGATTCCTGGATTAAGTATTGGCGCTAAACGGTCAGCCAGGTATATGTATGATGAACGCCCTCTCCCTCCCTCTATCAAGGTTTCTCTCATCCGTCTGGTGTTTATGTACTCCCCTCAGTGTCAGCCATACTCACCGCCAACATGCCTTCCACTACATCGTGTCTCTCCTCGCCTAACACCACACCATTCCTCATCACCGTCCAGGATGCCATCTTGCTAGAAGACTCGGAAGGTTTCAGCATTCTCCGCGACCATCTCTCGAACGAATGCTGCAACGACTTNTGCAAGGACCACGAAACAGATGTTGCCGAAGACCAACAAGCCTGGATCCTCATGAGGGATATTCTCCACGCCCTACTTGCACCCGTTGTAGCACTTCACGATCACACAACAAGGATTGCCCAAAAGTACACCAAGGCCATCAAGCCAGAGGATATCGAGTTTGCATTCAGGAACAAGGGCCGCAACGCATTTGTCTGGCTGACATCCTTCTTGGCCGATGACGCAGACTGGTGTCTCAGCAAGAACTGCCCTGCTTGCGTTGTCCAACACGCCTTGGACGCCGAGTTTCAGATCAGACTGATGATTGCCGCGTGCATGCTATCTTGCGCAAAGGGCCCGGAACCTGGCGATGGTCCTACACTCCCTTCATTCGACTTCTTCCTCCGTTCCCTGCGTGATGCTCTCAAGGAAGACGAACTGTGGGGCCCGGAGTACTACGAATACGTTGAGCCCAAGGCCGAGGACTTGAACCTCGGAATGCAGGACCTGATGCGTCAGTGTGAGAAGCTCGAGCTGTCCATGACACCACCTGGAACTCCGGAAGATGTTCCCCTTCCCTCATTCTCATACTTCTCGGAGCGCAGAATGTCCCTCATGACCCCGACCAAGACGATCTACCCGAGAAGGCAGTCCGTGGTGCCGGGCATCACGATCAAGCGTTCGAAACTGGCCAAGGTTCAGATGAAGATGGCAGAAGAAGAGGAACAGTGGCTTCAGTCTTTCGTCAACAACGCATGGCAGACACTCAACCCTTTCCAAATCGAGCTGCCATCGATAAACACGCTCGCACGCCGCATGTCGCTCGTTGCAGGCCCCTGAATGAGATAAGCGGCTGGCAGGACTTCCAAGCAAATGATACTTCTGGAAGACTTGCACATGAAAATCCACAAGCCAAAACAAGCCACAACCGCGGCGCATGGTGAGCTTGATCGGTCCCAACGAGTTCTTTCTCGCCGACCGACGATACGCCGTCATGACAGCATGCCGCATCTTCGCATCCGGGTTGGCTGGGACTGCATCCCCAGCCTTGCCAAAATATCAAAGCTAATATTGCTCGATCTTCCCTTCGGATCGGAAGTGGTGGAGGAAAGAGGTTGGGCAGAACAACAAATGGCGCTTTGGTTGCTGTCTGGGGAGATTGGAGTCGGACACAGCACGAAAAAGGACCGGGGGTTGCTCAACTCGGCGAGCCGGACAGTCGGCCAAAGACCGAGTCAGGGAATTATTTCCGCTGTTTGACTTCAGCTTGAGTTATCGAACGGGCTGAGCACGTTGTTGATGGCTTTCCAAATAAGACGAGGCCTCACGAGCACGGGTTGTTTGTGAATGGAAGTCGCTCATGCAATGACCAGATCTAGCAACAAGGAGGGGTAGCGTACTTTGAGCAGTAGCCGACCAAGTCAAGACAACGTCGAGCTCAAATAATAGTACAATAATGAATCGAAGATCAAATCAAGACTACCATATGAAGAATTCAACCAAGACAACGTCCTGTGTGAGCACAGTCATGCTTTCAGAGTAACTTATCCGAGGTGTCTATTTGAGAGAAGCTCACACATTGGGCTGATGGAAAGGTAAGGTCGCGCGAGCCTTGGCATCTCTGACCCCATGATGAGCATCATGAATCTTGAAAGTCACAAAAAAATTAATGCTCGCTTCAATAACCACATGCGCCCAACCCTCTGGTCATTGACCTCGACAGCGAGTCGCTCCTTCTCAAACTCCAGAGTGTCGACATTTTCGCCTCTCACCTCATATACCATCACACGAGCCAGCACCAGCACATCCCGCCGAGCCAGACGAAAAAGAATGGGCCTCCCCGACCCGGCAGCGACACCAGACTACACCACGTGGACACCCGCCCAGCTGCAAAAACGCATAGCAGACCTAGAAACCCAGCTCTTGAACAACCGCATCGCACCCGTTCCCGATCCTTCGATCGTGCTCCCTCCGAAAAAGAAGCAAAAGCAAGATCGCCCTTTTGATGCCAGTCGCTACAACACCAGACACATTGCGCTAAAGTTTGCGTACTTGGGTCAGAGGTATAATGGTTTTGAACACCATACGGGAAACAAGACGCCATTGCCTACTATCGAGGAAGAGTTGTGGAAGGCCTTGACAAAAACGCGGTTGATCTTTCCTTCAAGGCAGGGACAATTGAAGGAAGGAGAAATTGATTGGGAGGGCACAGATTACTCAAAATGTGGCAGGACGGACAGAGGTGTCAGTGCCTTTGGCCAAGTCATCGGTATCCGCGTGCGTAGTCTGCAGCCTATGCCAAAGGAAAAGCCAACCCAAGAAGAGAATGCAGATGCAATGCAAGGAATCGAGGGAAACGCGAAAGAGCAAGAAGTCAAGGAAGAGGACAAGAAACCGGAGAAGCCTTGGGATCATATCAGGGACGAGCTACCGTATATCCAACTGCTCAACCGCGTCTTGCCTGAAGACATCAGGGTGCTCGCTTGGTGCCCTGCTCCTCCTGCCGACTTCAATGCCAGATTCAACTGCCGCGAACGCCGATACCGTTACTTCTTCACCCAACCTGCTTTTGCACCAGTCCCCGGAGACGCAGGGTTGATGACCACGGCAACCGGAAAGACATTAAGAGAAGGATATTTGGATATTGAAGCCATGCGCGATGCGGCGAAAAGATATGAGGGATTACACGATTTCCGGAATTTCTGTAAGGTGGATCCAGCAAAACAGATCACGAACTTCGAGAGGAGGATCTTCAAGGCATCGATTGAGGAGGTCGATGTAAGTCAGACGCCTGCAGGTTTCATATCCCATCCGGCATTTGCACAGGCTGTAGATGGTGAGAACAAGACCGGGGTGAACGGTGACTTGAGCATTCCCAAGATCTATACCTTCGATGTCAACGGGTCTGCTTTCTTGTGGCACCAGGTGCGCCATTTGGTCGCAGTTTTGTTCCTGGTCGGTCAAGGATTCGAGCCTCCATCAATCATCTCGGATCTGCTAGACATGGAGAAGTATCCTACAAGGCCAAAGTATGAGATGGCAACAGATGCTCCACTCGTTCTCTGGGACTGCATCTTCCCCGACCATGACGATAATGACCAGAGCAGAGAGGATGCAATGGATTGGATCTATGTAGGCGAAACCGGCGGTCGTGAAACCAACAAGCGTCCCGATCTGGATGGTGGAGACAGCAAGTTTGGAAAGGGCGGAATCATGGACTCGATATGGGAGGTTTGGCACAAGCGCAAAATGGACGAGATGCTGGCTGGCAGTCTAATGGATATTGTCGCTGCACAAGGTAAGCGATCACCCGCAGATGTCAAACTGCCTCCAGCGACCGAGAGGAGTCCTAGACTGTTTGATGGCGGCGATTGGCCCAGACCAGTAGGCACGTATGTTCCCATTGCTCGCAAACAGAGGATGGAGCCTGTTGAGGTGGTGAACGCCAGGTATCTCGAGAGAAAGGGTCCGTACAAGCCCAAGTTTATGCGCAAGGATGAGGGAGATGAGTAGAATAAGCCATTGGCTATGACTTTGGCTCATACAAACATGATTTCGCGCCTCTCCAAACCTCTTCCAGAACCCGTCTTCTTGGAAGTATACNTCTGCCATAGATATCAGCATGAGTTGGTAGATACAGACTTCATAAACAACTTACTGGAAAGACCACAACAACATCGTGTTCACCCTCGACCACGATAGCCAAATAGAACCTGACTTCAAAGCCCTTGAAAGCCTCATAGACGAAGATATCCTGAATCATGTTGGTGGGGATAAATCTCGTAGTCGCAGTACTGAGATATGTCGGACTGCTCGTCGTTGTCTGTACACCCATTCCACGAATGACCAGAAGAGACTCTGTTGTATATCCTTTCTTAAAGATGATAAAAAAGACGACCAAACTGATAGGAGCCAAATAGAGCCAGGGAATACGGGCCGCAGAACTCGTAGATAGTTCGGTCAGCGCTGGAGGAAGAAAAGTAGAGGCGTAGTCTGTATGGCTTTTCCAGCGTGGACTTGCTGATGTGTGGGCCTTTGCAACGAGGATGCATAGTAGAGTCAGGCCTATTAGTATCCTGACTAGACCGATGAGCGTGCGGCGGACTCGTGCTGGGACTGTGTTGTTTGCTGAGCGCGTTGACACTTTGTACAGCACCGTGGTTGGCGAGGGCCTCTTTACAGTCAACATGTTTTTCATCGTGATTCTGACCTTCCAATTGGAACAGCAGATCCGACTTGGTGAAATCAGGTGGAAAACGTTGACATGTAAAGTGACATGTTTCGCACGCAAAGCGTCGGATGACGAACCACAACCCTGACCATCCAAGCTCTAGATCCAACTTACCAGAGCTGGTTGCCCTCTCACGAATACAAGGACATCGCAAAGATGCCACCTTCACCACCCAGGAACAGGAGCCGCTCGCGCTCACCACCACGCAAACCAAAATCATCAGGAGGATTCCGCTGGAAAGACAAGGGCTCGCGCGCAAACGACAGCTTCAGCCGCGACTTTGACGACCGCAACCGCGAAGATGCGCCTCGCCGCTCTCCACCACCCCGCCGCAGCGACAATGATCGCGACAGATTCCGCGACCGATCACCCAGACGCGATGGCAACAGGGATAGCTATCGCCCCAGATCGCCGAGACGGGATGACCGTGATCGATACAGAGATGGAGGTGATAGGAGACGCTCGCCCAGACGTGATGGAGGCAGGGATGANGAGGAAAGAGAAGAGAAAGGAGGACAAGCCTAAGGAGACAAAGAGAAGGAGAAGAAGCCGAAACCTGTTGCTGCTCCCAGCCGAGCCGAGCCTATGATTATTGTCAATGTCAATGATCGCTTGGGAACCAAGGCTGCTATTCCTTGCTTGGGTAGTGATCCCGTTAGTAAGTGCTCTCTACGCTTTAATCTTCTCCTTGGCCCATGCTGACTTCAAGTGTAGAANGCGTTCAAGGCCATGGTCGCTGCACGTATTGGTCGTCAGCCTCATGAGATTATGTTGAAGAGACAGGGTGAACGCCCATTCAAGGACCATCTTACTCTGGACGATTATGGTGTCAGCAACGGTGTACAACTGGACCTCGAACTCGACACTGGCGATTGAAAGAGCTACTGGACTCGACATTTCCGTTATCATGACTATCAAGCACTATATCGCCAGTTTTTAGCGCCATTACAGGTGCTGCTTCGAAGTGACCATGCCCACATCACATCGGTTCATACTCAGGAAGGCGCATAAGACACACCTAGGCGGAGGAATTTGACACACGGATGGAGACAAGATCGATCACTCATGTTGGTGTAACTCCGTGCCAGGAAGACCCTGGCCTTGCCAGTGCACTTTATCAGAGCTTGCTTCAATGGCTCCAGAATGCTCATCACTTCGGCGAACGAGAATACAAATCTGCTGATGCCAGCCTTGATGACGCGTCTCTTTCATATTACCGTACCATACACGTCTGGCGCGCTTCAAATTTTGACCATCCGGTGACCGTCTTCCTCAGAATTCTGTGTAGATAGATTTCCGTGGGTTTAGCGTCAAGGTATGGAGGACATCGCTGGACGGTTTTGTGAAATAACATGACATACTCATTATGCATACGCCTGCCAGCAGGCCGACACTAGAACTCCTCTACTACAAAACTGATTCCATCGTTCTCTCTCTAGTTCTTCTTTCCATGCGGATGTTCCTTCTCAGCCTGTCCCGCCGTCTGCTTCTGCAAATCCTCCATATGGCTATCGTGATCCTTGACGTCCTGCTTGTCGGCTGTAATGCTGGCCTCGCCTGCAGAAGCCAGGTTCTCGTTCCATTGCGCCTTGCCTTCCTTCTGGGCCTTGAGTTGTTCTTGCTTTGTGCGCTCAAGCTCTTCGGGGCTGCGCGAGGCGTCTTCCTTGATCATGCGCAGGGGAGAGGCAGTGAAGGTGCGGAAAGTGGGCGGGAAAGAGCGGATGCGCTGCATGCGGGTGGAGCGGAAGAGGTGGAGGGTGCGAGAAGACATTATGTGTTGTGTCGTTCTGGGAGAGGTGTTAGTGGGATGCAGATAAGAAGTAACATTGGGCATTCGTACTGTTTGATGATTTTCAGATCAAGACTTGGTGAATGAAAGATTTTGGCTTGCGTTTATGAAGAGTTGTGGTGATACTGAGGTTGGTAAACTTGTGGGTCTTGCAGGGCCTTTAACACAAGAGCTTGAGTGTAGCATCATAAGCATGACGTATAGCGGGGCTTGGAGAAACCAAGGTGGACGCACGCGATGTAAACGTGCTCATCACATTATAGTGAGATTCATATTGGTCTCTGTTATCAAGTTCTCTAACAACATCCGATATGGTCTAGTGGCTAGGATTTCTCGCTCTCAAACCGTTCGCAAGAACAACTAGGTCCGAGGAGGCCGGGGTTCAATTCCCCGTGTCGGAATCTTCTTTTGCACTTTTGCTACCCTATAGCAATTGCTTCTTGTAGTGAAAGCTGGGGTCTGGCGTGTCTGAATCATCTTTTGCACATCGTCCGTACCACATCCTTACTGTGATACCATGGCTCACTTTTCTTCCTCCCTCCGATCCAGTGCTATGAGGTTGCGTTTCAGTGTGCAATCCAACTCTGTTCTCTACCCTGGCAGATACGATGTGACACTAACATGGGCCATAGTCGATCTAGCATTGAGACAACTTCCTCCAGAGCTCATTAGATACTGTTGTCAGGTCTTGATCGTCGTTCTCCGACAAGCGGCATTCACGACCCAAGGACATCACACATTTTTACTTATGAGTCAAGTCGCAATCATGACTGACCGACGAACGAGGGCCGAAGAGTCAAAGGTGAGCAAGGAGGTGGAAAGAGTAAATTTACTCCAACACAGCTGGCTTGAGAACTGTTCGTCCCTGTTGTACTTCTGCCCTTTCTGAGCAGGTTCTTCTCCTTCTTCTTCCACTCCTCCCCAGAAATCTTCAAGATGGATACATACTACGACAATCTGATACCGGTAATGTCACGAACGACGGGGCAAGACAAGCTTTAGATCTTCACCGTCCGACGCGAAGTCGATAAGAAGAATGTTCTGCCGAGACGCCTCTATCAGGGCTATAGTATTACGGCGAACGGTATGCCATACATACCTGCCACGCGGACCTCAAAATGGCGAGAAGAACGCTTCGAGACTTTCGCAAGATCGCCATATGCATGGTGGATCAAGCATCTGCAAAGCATCGTTCTTGAGCTCTTCATACTCAAAAACCACTGCTGCCCACTGGCAACTATCAGTTTCGAGATCGAGTGTAAGCCTCAAATGACACCCAGGGCTTATGTCAGGACCCATGCAAGACGCGAAGTTGAACCCTATGGAATTCTCAGAGCTGAAGAACACGCCGTCCTGGAGCTTGCTGAGATCAAATTGGCAGAATGGAGATCTCTGAAGAGCACAGAGCAACCATGGAGAGTTATTCATCAAGCGGTAAATGACTATATGAAGAGAGTCAGCGATGATGACTTTATAATAGATCTGACCAGGGCTCGTGGGGAAGGAA
This sequence comes from Aureobasidium vineae, assembly GCA_903819635.1. Lineage (NCBI taxonomy): Eukaryota > Fungi > Ascomycota > Dothideomycetes > Dothideales > Saccotheciaceae > Aureobasidium > Aureobasidium vineae. The sequence goes on from CAIJEN010000006.1 coordinate 562,032, forward strand.
GAGCGCGGTTACCATGGGAGGATTTAACCCGCCGATCGCAGTCTGGCTTCCTCATCAGCACCAGGTCATATGTTTAGACAGTTTTTTTAGTGTCAGTCTTCGATGCTACTCTAGTACTTCTGGGGTCTTTTGAGTGCTGACTTATGCCACTTCCCAAACGGTAAGACATAGTTGATGTGAAAGCACAGTAAGTCAGGAATAGCTAACAAGATACAAAGTCTTAGCGAACAGTTCTCTATTCCGCAAAGTCGTTTGGTCAACTCCACACTTGGGCCAGGATTCAGCAACTGGGGAAGGTATACCAATCGAACCGAGCAGCACGTGGTATGGGAGACAAAATGAGTTTATTTCTCAAGCGCAGCACCCGTGACTCTTACTTTGATTTTGGCATTCGTGCCTGTCTCTTTTCTTCTCTTTTCTTTCCTTTCCTACCTACCTCCAACAAAGCAAAAGCACGTCTTCACAAACTCTCCTTGGAACCAATACTAGATATCAAAATGCTTCATACAAGTCATGGCCTGTCTCAGTAATATCGGTATAACCGCACCTGCAGTCGTGCATCACATCTTGATTCCTTGCTGATGTTCTCAAAACGTCCATCCACCATCAAACCACAAACCCTAGCACACCACCACCTCTCTAATCATCAGCATCTTTTCCGTCGCCGTAAACTCAGACGCTCGTGGTCAACCATACTCTACCACAACTGTCACTACTCTGAATACTTTCCATTGAAGCTCACTTCTCCCTCGCCATCAACCCCATCGATTTTATCATTAGTCTCTCTTCAGCAATCGCTATAGTTAACCCAATCCAACCACAAACCCTGAAAACAGTGACACCCCGTTCCAAGTCTTCGTTCACAGAGTCTAAGCAACTGGGCAATTGCAAAAAGTACTCAGCAATCATCCGTATCCAGGAGAGCTTCTTTTGATGAGTACTCTCTCGGGCTATAAGTCATTTTTAGCATAATACTGTGTCTTTTGTTAGATGTAAAACTACTCGACAAAGTCATTGGCGATGAGACTTTTCCTTGAGTACTTGGTCGGAGAAGGTCGGATGTAGCGGCACAACTATGTTCTCCCTCTTGCCAAAAGAAGATTGTCTTGCAAGTAGGAGGATGATTTCCAGAGTGGCTATTACAGCAGCTAGCATGGTTGCTTTCTTCTTTTGACTTCCACAAGATGCTCGCAGTCGAGTGATAGAAGTGGATGTTGACAATATGGACAAGTTGGGCGAGGTCGAGGATACGATGGTAGAGCGTCTATCAGACATCACATACATCCAAGATCACACGCTTACGTTCGGATAGCGGAGGACAATATGTCAGGAAGTGAGCAGTGGAAGCAACGATGGATTTGAAGCAAGTTTTGATTGTGTGGCGGGTATCCTCGCATCTTGCGTATTATAGAGTGAACTCATTCTTACAAAGCAACTCCAATCATCTCACCAGTCTGCTCTCCATTCGAAACTGCCTGATGATCCTCATCTTCAACACCCTTTCCAGCAGCACCAGCAGCCTGAAGCAGTCTAGGCTCGATCAACTCAGACAGCTCAACCTCCAAGAAGCCATCATCAGCGTCGTCATCCTCTTCATCGCCAGTGATCATCTCGAATTTGTCAAAGAGTCTGCGACCTTGATTGTCATATTTACGACCAGGAATATCGCGCTTGGCCAACCGCAATCCCAAGCTCTTATTGTCGGAAATGTGTTGGATGGAAGCAGTGCGCACGGGAGACATTGCAGGTGCCCAGTTAGTAGCGGCCGAAACTTCGAACTGCGTGAAGGCGATGATAGCGCCGGGAAGATTATCTTCTTCCGTCAATGGGGGTAGGGTGGAGAGGTCGGATGGTAGAGGTGGCAAGTCGGCAGCGTCTGAAGATTCTGCCAGGAGCTGTGCAGTAGCGGCTTCCTGATCGGCTTCTTGGGCGGCACCGGCAGTTTCGTCTTCGTCGTCGCCATAGTTGAGAGCATCACCGTCAGCGCCTTCATTGTAGTACTCGCTGTAGCTGTTGTCGAGCTCTTCCTCAGTACGCTGTAGCTTGGAGGAATCGAAGGCCTGGGAGCCGCGTTTGCGCTTCTTGGTACGTTGACTGGGGTCCCAACGCTGGTGGAATGGGAAGGGTGGAGTCGAATAGTAATACTCTTCTGATCCTGGTGCACATTCGACAGCAGAGAGGGAGATGTTGGACTTCCAGGCGTCAACATTGGTAGGGCCTTCATCCTCTTCTGCGGGCGCAGGTTGCTCAACGGAAGCGGCAGCAGTTGTAGGTTTTGTAACTGGCTTGCGTGTGGTTTGGGCAGCGAGTTTGGCTTGCAGGCGTTGTCTGTCGGCGTCATTCTTAGGTGCGCGGACACCAAGTGAGTTGAAGAGAAGACGGTTGGAACTCGCGAGATCGAGCCTGGTTCTACGGGCTTCTGGCTGCGGAGTGGTGTTGTTCGAGGTTGCAGACATTATGCTGGGGCTAGCATCGCCCATGACGGCGTCTTCTGAGGGAGCTGACAGATCGTTGTTGACGTCGATACCACCAGATTGCAAGGCAGCCAGGAGAGCCTCTCTCTTCTGATTGAACTCGTCAGACTTTGGTTCTGTGAGAGGCTTCTTTGCCTTGGGCTTGACTTTTAGCTGTCTTGGGACCATGGGCACAGCCTTCTTGACTGCAGGCTGAGTAGGCTTGACTGTTTGTTCAGTCTCAGATTCAGAATCAGAGTCTGAGTCGGAGCTGGAGCTGGAACTGGAGTCTGAGCTGGAAGATTCGTCGTCTGAATCAGATTCCGAAGCAGAGACACGGCTTTGTTCGTTCTCCTCTCTCCATTTCTTCAGATGCTGACGAGTGGCATCTACAGGCAGAAGGCCCTTAGACTTGAGCCAGGTGAGTTTCTTTGCATCACGGCGGCGTCGGTTCCTAGCACGAGTTCGCTGCTTACCATCACTAGGGGAGCTTGGTTCGTGGGAAGTGCCTGGTTCGCAGGTGGNAGCGGCGGTCTTGAGTTTTGAGAATGCTTCGATGGAGCTGCTATTCTTGTTGATAGGCTCTTCTGAGGGAGCGTCACTATCACTGCCACTAGAGTCGTCGTCGTCGTCAGAGCTGTCGTCGCTCTCACTATCGCTGGACAATTCGTCTGAGCTGGACGCTGAGGCTCGGCCATCTTCGAGTAATCCCATCTCTTCGTCGACGTCTCCGGGAACCACATAATCAAAGCCATCATCAGAAGGATCATAGAGCTCGTCGTCTTCGTCATCGGAATCGTCGAAGATCATGGCGCCATTGTCCTCATAGTCGGCTTGCAGGAACTCCGGGCTGAAGGTGACATGCTTCTGAGTCTTGCTTCGCGTACGGGGTTCTGAATCGGAAGGGGACGGCCCAAAGTCGCCTAACTGTGAAGCGGCGTCCGACTCTTCGAGGGACGGGTCGAGCCTGGCGCGTTTGCGAGGAGGGATGCGGATGGGAGCGTGGGCGGGTGCGCGTAGTAGAGGCCTTCCAAAAGCGATGCCGTCGACGAGGTGTCTGCCGTCTCGTGAGATTTGGTGTCTGCCCGAGAGATTTCTGGCGCGAATGTCGTTGGTTTGCAGTGGTTGGATGCTGGCCAGGCGTCAGTATCGTGTTGGGACGAGACGCGAGATAAGGAAGACTTACACAATCTCATCGTCTTCCTTCAGAATGTCGCGCAGCTGCTGAAAGTGCAGCAACTCATAGCCACCAAGGTGGACAGCGTAATCCTCCAGACCCCAACCTTCAGCTTCAAGAGGAAAGAAGTCGCTGATCTGCGTGAGGAGCTCAGCCGTGGTAGTGGCACTGTCAACCTTCCACAGGACTTTGGTCGGCGGTAGCTGATGCCTGAGCACCTGCAACCGGATTCTCATAGCGACGGCAGTGACAGAGTCAAAGTTGCTGTCTTGCGAAAAGTTGGAGATAGACATGGCTGACGGCGTTTGCGTGCTTATCTCCAGGCTATAGTTGGTCCACATTCGTCAAGGTTCGCTTTGGAACTCTAGCTATTTCGCAACAAACCAAGGACGACGACTGGAAGGGATTGGCAGAATGATTGACATGGCAGTCGCGTGCATGGGACTGACGGGCTTTTTCACTGTCATCAGTGGCATTGACTACCAGAGAAATATCGACCCCGAAGTGGGGTGGGTCGCGACCGCGGNNACGCAATGGTCGTGGCCGTGGTGCACCTGCACAACGCCGCAATGTACGAGGAGGTTTTCGCAGTCATCGGTCTCGATCAAACCAGCAGACTTTGCCCGCATATATCGTCGTGGATGCATGCTCAAATTCAGAAGGNGGGTTGGAGAAAGAGATCGTGGCATGGGGTCTTGGTGAGGATCTCGTGGTTCGCTGGCGGGAAATGAAGCATTCTCGTCTTATAGAAGAATCATGGATGGCAGTAGAGGGGGCTACATCGAGTCTCAAGAGTGGAGTGGACGATGTGGCTACCATCTTCGTCCTTAATGATGTCGTGACTGACCCAGCGCTGCTTGTTGGCAGAGCTAATGGTAGCCTACAGCTAATGTCGACAAATCGAAGAAATACTGGACATGTCTTCGCATCCTTTCGCCCTTCATCTTCAGGCTTTGGGAAGTCTTTTGTACAACAAGATCAGATACAACACTTCGACACCAACATCTCCTCAAGGGCTGCAGCCGTCATCACGAGAGACAGCATGTTTGTTTATCCTCTGACTGATATCGCACTAAGTCAAGACCAGTACGTCAGTGAGCTGGGGCTTACTATTCAACCAACGGAAGCCTTCAACTTACACACTATGGAGAATGCCGCTCCAATCGGATCCTTACGCGCAGTGAGGTTTATGGCAAGTGGTGGTCTGGCCTTCTGTGCGACCAAATCTACAGAGCCCGTTCAATATCTTTCTAGAACGCCTACAGGCATGGTAGTCACCGGTCTAGGAAAGCGTTTTCCTTCCAGCCGCTGTGCAGAATCCTTCACTCACGATGGAATCCTTCCACACAGTGCTCGGGATCTGCTACCCGTGAACACTGCATCCTCTGCTGGTGGGTATGGCAACGCTATATTGAGCTCATATGATGATGGTACGGTCCGATTGCAAGATCTCAGAAGCCCTGCAGCTTTTGATACTATCTATCAGGATCACTTTGAGATGGTGACTCCAATGGGTCCTCTCATCTCTCACGGCATGGAGAGATTTATCGCCGGTAGTGCTCGCGCATCTATCCTTAAGATCTTTGACTACCGATGGACCAGAAGCTATTCATACATAGATGCGCTGCCTTGTAGCGAAAAACCTATGGTTCCGACTCCAAAGTCACTCACACTAGCTCCATTTCCAGAGGTCACGAAGCGAGACAGGTGTTGTCACATATCTGGGCATCGCTGCTACCTCCATGCTCTCGCCAGAACAGACTTCTACAAGCCAAACTGCAATGTTTACCTGTTCACTGTCGATGACGCTCCATCTCCTGTCTACTCGCTGGCGAAACCATCCGATTTATCCTCATCAGTGTATGCCGGACTATCTGGCGAGCTGTCCAAATTGAGTCTCAAAGATCAAGAGGTAGATCTGGCAGAGAGTGTACGGTTGCAACAGGTAGATTCCAAGAGTCTTTTGGGTTATGCTTATCACCAGGGCTTGACTAGCATAGTCGAGACTGGAGATGGAATTGCCTTGAATGATATAAGCAAGAGCAAGCGGCTACCCGCTTTCTACAAGCAGAGGCATGAACAATTAGATGTTGCTCTACGGCCGGACCAGCGGCTTGATGAGTCGTTATGCTAAGTGATAGTGATAGAGACCGAGAAGCAAGCACTTTATTAGACTGCTGCTACATGAATAAATGCATATAAATGGACGCGTTGACGAACAAAGAGTTGAAACTCTACCATCACCATGGTCAACTCGGAAACTACTCATGCCATATATCAATACATCCAGACACAGAGTCAACATGCTTATCATGTACCAGAGAACAAAGTGGATACAGATCTGGAAAGACGCGACTCTTTGACCAAAGCACGGACATGACGTTGCATCATCTTTCCGCCGGCCTCGCAGAAGAGACTCTCAGCCGTTTCTCCATCAATTGAGCTTCTTCCTTCTTTCCTTCCCTCTCATCACATATTGTAATATATAGTCATCATGTTCGCAAGATCAGTATTCCGTCCCGCGAGGACAGCCGCCAGCGTACGTCCACCATTGCCCTCACGCGCCGCAACCACCCGCCTCTAACACGTCCTTCAGCATGTCCGCCGCTACGCCTCCGAGGCCGCCGCAAAGTCCAGCTCAAACACCCTTCTCTACTCTGGTGTCGCCGCTGGTGCTGGTATTGCCGGTTACATGTACTCGCAGCGTGCCCAGGCCGAGGGTCAGCACGGCAGCACAAACGAGAGCGGTGCTTACGGCCAGCCCGCCTCCAAGACCGAGGAGGGCAACATCCCCAAGCAGGCCGCCGACCCCTCCAAGTGCTTCACTGGCGGCGACCAGGGCTTCGTCAGCTTGATGCTGATGGAGAGCGAGGTCATCAACCACAACACAAAGAGACTGCGCTTCCACCTCCCCGAGGAGAACAGCGTTTCTGGTCTCAGCATTGCCTGTACGTTGGACTCATCAGCAACCACTTAGTTCAGCACTGACACCTCTGCAGCTGCTCTCATCACCAAGTTCAAGGGCCCTGAGATGCAAAAGCCCGTCATCCGTCCCTACACCCCCGTCAGTGACGAGAACACCGTTGGCTACCTCGACTTCATCGTAAAGAAGTACCCCGGTGGCCCCATGTCCGAGCACCTCCACAACATGGAGCCCGGACAACGGCTCGACATGAAGGGTCCCATCCCCAAGTACCCCTGGGAGGAGAACAAGCACGACCACATCGCCCTGATCGCTGGTGGTACCGGCATCACNCCCATGTACCAGCTCGCACGCGCCATCTTCAACAACCCCAACGACAACACAAAGGTTACTCTCGTCTTCGGCAACGTTTCCGAGGAGGACGTCCTCCTCAAGCGCGAATGGGAAGACCTCGAGAACAAGTACCCCAACCGCATGCGTGCTTTCTACACCCTTGACAANCCCCCAGAGGACTGGCCCGGCCCGAAGGGTATGATCACCAAGGAGCTGCTCAAGACTGTCCTGCCCGACCCCAGCAAGGAGAACATCAAGGTCTTTGTCTGCGGTCCNCCTGGCATGTACAAGGCCATTGCCGGCCCCAAGAAGAGCCCCAAGGACCAGGGTGATCTTACCGGTATGCTCTCCGAGCTTGGCTACAACAAGGACCAGGTCTACAAGTTCTAAGCTATATCGGAAGAGAGAGGACTATGTAATCATGTATATTAGAAACGAATAGAATGTCCTACAATTTTCGCTTAGCAACCAGTATCTCGCCATCCTTTCACACTCCGATTCTCCTAAAGACAGGGATGTGCAGCTCCTGAGGAATTAACCATGCACCGAAGAAGAAGGCAATTAGATGGTGAAGAGACGGCCATCTCTCCGGATTCATGGGCAGGGTCTCGTTGGAAGCATCTCAAGCCTGCAAAGGACTTCAGATATTCCAGAGCAACGCAGAGTAGTGTTTCAACCGTATCAGTTCACGTCTCGCTCTCCTAATCATACAACTTCCTGATTGTACAAGTCAAAAGCGTAACCATGCATGAACAATCCAACAAGAAAATCTATACGCTACCACAAACAAACAAAAAGAAAAGCTAAGAAACAACACACCNCCAAAACCCCTTGCCCTGCCCTAGGTCCTCCAACTCATCAATGCGTCCCTCGATACCTACAACAGCTCTCTCAAAGTCATCTACATTAACCTCTACATCCTCGACTTTACCTCTTAATCCTTCAATCTCATAATCCAGTCTTTGGGCCAGTGTTTCTAGTTCTTTGGCCCCTTCGTGCAGAGCATCGCGTTCATCGACTAGTAAAGCTTCACTAGCATCTCTGAGATCTTGTAGGTTTGATGCTGAAGGACGATAGATACTGTCGAGATAACTTTGATCTTCATCCGCTTGGGTAAGCAAGTGCGAGGTTTCGAGCAATTGGTCGCGCGTCCAGGAACCTTCTTTACGGTCCAAAGTGGCGATATCCGCACGCAAAGCCTTGAGATCGCTGGAGATTGTTGATTCGTGGGTAAATTGGTCGGGGAGGGGTATATGTTGTGGCAAAGGAGAGGATGGTGCAAGCAGCAAAGGCGAGGGAGGAAGTATACTGTCTTCGGCGATTGAGAAACTGAGGCGGCGCGGGTAGAAGCTGGCTGGGCGGGTTGTAGAGTGGAGGGTTGTAGAGTGGAGGGTTTCAAAGTCGCTGTAGGAATGGATGCGGCGGAGGAGGGGGCCAATGTCTTGAGCTAGGTCTGGGGCTGAGGGGAGGAGTTGCTTGAGGTCAACGCCGTGGTAGTCGGAGCCTGCTATTGAGATTGATGGTTCGCCGCTGATTGTGCGAGAAATGGTTTCGAATCCGTCGATATCGGTGCCGTTGTCGCTTTTGTCTTCTCGTGCTTCTTCTTCCGACTTTTTCCTTTGTGGGTCTTCGACTGGGAAGACGCTGTTGTTTTGGTCCTGAGGGCTGGAAAAGAGGTGGTTGGAATATTGCGCATCAGTACGTCCAGCGGCATCAAATTTTGCATGCTGTTCCCTCTGTTGTAGAACCTGATCCAGGCTTCCATCTGCACCTTGATGGATTCTAGGGCTTGCAGGCGGTGATATTGAATTGATTCGCTGCAGAGTCTGCGGGAATTTGAAGTCTTGTCGCGAAGGATCTGCAGGTGAGATGGGCGACTCGTCTTTCGAACCCTTCGGGTGGTGACCACGAACGGCATCTTTGAATTTGTCAAAGCCTCGTCTTCCTTCGTTGAACAACCCTGTAGCTCGTTTCGTCACAGAGCGATGGAGATGTGTTTCTTCCTTGATGGAGCCTTCGCCTTCTCTGCCAGAAGACCATGTATGCGACATAATCTCGTCAGAAACCGCCCGTACAGTCGGGATCGACTCTTGCGTGTGCTTTCGTTCAACGCGACCGAAGCCTCTGTCGTGATCATCTTGCTTCTGGTCTTTGAGGTCGACAGATTGGTTCTTGAGAGGTTTTCCGAGCCAGAGCCACTTACAGCGCTGACCATACACGAGCTGCTCAAATCTGTCAATGTACGACGTCTCGATATCGGCAATGCCTGCCTTGTCGCGTTTTCCGACAACCTCTGCAAGCATTTCGCCACCTTTCCCACTCAGCTCTGCCACAGTGTTCTTGACAGCACGGGGTACTGACCACCCTTCAGCATTGGCCGCCTTGGCAGATGTCTTATGCAACCTGTCTAGTGTGTGTCGATCGAGTCGTCGAGTCCGCTCCAGTCGATTGCTCTTTTGAAAAGACGAGATGCCGCGTTTCATGCCTTCAATGTCAAAAGGGTCCTTTGGCACAGGTGCACCGACAGCACTCAGTCGGTTGCGAGCACCCATCAAAAGGCCGAGCAAAGCAGCTACCGTAGTAGGTCCAAGGATACCATCGTGTGGTTCTATGTTGTAAAACTCGGCTCCAATATCTAACCACCAGTCGTTGACTGCTTTCTCGGTGACGTCGCATAGCAGACCGTCTACGTAGTCAAAATCGAGTTTATCGAAAATGTTGAGAGCGGCCTGGCATAGCTTGACGAGCTCGATGACAGATGCGTTCACTGGATTTTTGTCACTGGTCTTGTACAGCTGATGGAACTTGGCGATGGTAGCACTGTTGGGTGCAGATAGTGTCAGACCAACACGTCCAGAACAGCCCATACGCTTGAGGTTCTCAGAGACGAAGAAGTCGAAGCGGTGCTTTTTCAAGTCGCCATCGGGAACGGGAATGACTGTCAGAGACGAAGGAAAGCCAGATAGGTTCGTTATCATCAGTATACCGAGCGAAGTCTNCCTCCGACGTGCATGGTATTGGTTCAGGGCCTTGAAGTAGACGCGCAGACGATCGGACCAGCCAGACTCGTCTGTAGGGACGCTCAAAATACCGACCTGAGCGACATGTTGAGGGTCACCAGTAAAAGTGGTGATAACAAAAGTGGGATGGGTACGAGAGGTGGCCCATTGTTCGACGACGTATATCTCGTAGCCTTGTAGCTCTTGACTCCTCTCAATGACTTCTACGCCAGGATCTTCTTGCAGGTATCNTTGGGGAAATCAGTTTCTGGGTATATGCGATATTCGGTCGACTCACCTGAAGGCGATGGGGTCGGTGAGCACAAGACGTTGATGCGTGGGTGCTTTGGACTCGTTCTCATCAGGACTAGGAGAGTGCTTTTCTGAATTCTCAATGGCCTTTTGTTCTTCTTGTGTGATGAGTTTGACGTTTTGTTTATGAGGACCGGGAGGCCTCTCTGTGGCCGAAGCAGGAGTGCTCATGAGCGCTTAGTCGGAGCAGCAGAAACGATATCATTGTCCTGGCATTTGAAAGCACGTGAAAATGATTATCGGGAGCAGGGAACGTGAGGACTTTTCAGTGCCAGTGATAGGAGTGCAGGAGGTTGAAGAGAGAGTGCGAGAATTATTTTGGAATTGTTTGTGTTATAATTACCCTTGAGGCTGTTGCAGTGGTCGAGAGTCGGTCGAGTGTGGTTGGGCCTCGGAGCGAACCTTTCGACCCCGCGGCATCGTCATTGTCGTCTTCGGCGTGTTGCACCGAGATGGGCATCGCTCTTGCTGTTACTACCACGACTTGAAGAACAAATGCGTCATGGAGTCGCTGCGGTTGGAGCAGGATAAGTTGGACAAGAANGGAAACCTGACCAAGACGATTGACGATGTGCAAAAGACGATTGACTTGCTCGTCGCCGCACGAGAAGCCATAGCTGCCGGTATGCTCGACTCGATGGTTACTTATCAGCTAGAACCATCAGTACTGATGAACGACNNAGATGGAAGTGCAGGCGCGCCAACGCTGGCCAAACTGAAGCGTCCGGTCAAGGCTTCACTGGACCAGGTCAACTCGGACATCAAGGACATCTACTCGGCGCACAAGGACTACTCCAAAGCCTTAGATAAGGTGTGTGAAAGTGCTGTTTCTCGAGAGAATCACCGCTGACTCTTCTATTAGAAATTCAAACCACAATCTATGCCCGCTTCCCACCATGATGCCCTCTCGTCACAACCCGCCCTGACCAACCGCGCAATCGCCATGCACCTCTTGCGCGAGGGTCAGTTCAACGTCGCCCAGACCTTCATAGCCGAAGCAAATGCCAACCCGGACACTGTTGCCACAAGAGGCGGTCAAGATGGAGACAGCCTCATGAGGGATGGTTCCAGTACCCACCTCTACGACATGGACGGCGCCGGTGCCGGTGCTCTGCAGTCGAGCTTTGCCCACATGTACATTGTCCTGGACGCCCTACGCAACAACCACAATCTCAGTCCCGCCATAGACTGGGCTCGCCAACATACCCATCAACTCGAGCTAAGGGGCTCAAATCTCGAGTTCGATCTGTGCCGTCTCCGATTCGTCGAGCTGTACACCCAACATGACCCCAACAACACCATGTCTGGTCCTCTGAACGCCCTCGAATACGCCCGTCAGACATTTCCAAATTTCTCTGCTCGCTACATGCGGGAGACATCGTCTCTACTGGGCTCTCTGGCATTTGCGCCAGCTCTGACTTCATCACCATACAGGAGCGTCTTCTTCAACCAAGATGCCTGGGAACACGCCGCTTCTAGCTTCATCCGCGAGTTCTGCGCCATGCTGGGTCTGAGCGAAAAGAGCCCTCTCTACACCGCCGCCACAGCTGGTGCCATCGCCCTACCCGTACTCGAGAAACTCGAGCGCGTCATGGGCGAAGTCGGAGGTCAATGGACGAGTGTCAACGAACTTCCCGTCGAGATTCCATTGCCGCATTCGTATCTCTTCCACTCTATCTTTGTCTGTCCTGTCAGCAAGGAGCAAGGTACCGATGCCAACCCGCCCATGATGTTGCCTTGCGGGCACGTAATCGCAAAGGAATCGCTTGAGAAAATCAGCAGGGGAAACAAGTAAGTTTTGTATACGAATTTCTTGCTTGGAGAAACATACTGACAGTTTCGAGANAGGTTCAAGTGTCCATACTGTCCTGTCGAAGGTCATCCCAAAGAGGCTAGGAAAGTCTTCCTCTGATCTCTGCCTTCTGCTTTTATATCTTTATGCTTTCATTCTCGCTTCTGGAGGGTACTTGCTTTCCTCGTGTTATTTGCTTTCACAATAGTTTCTGCATAGCATACGGCGTTTTTCTCTTTTCCTGCCTGGAAAACCTTGAGTTCGGCAGATGGGGACGTATGGAACTGGAATCAACGGTCTCTTGTGAGAGAGCTGGGCGAGAACGTGTCTTCTGTACACAATCTATTTGGCAACAATTTTATTTTTCCTTTCAATCGATCGCACGAACGCTGCTTGGAGCATCACTCTGTCCACACGAACGACTCTTCTGTACCACTCTTTGCAGTGAACGGGGAAGTTGGATGACGTGGTGCAGTTTCCTTTCCTCTCCCTCTCCAGTTTGATTTCAATCGACAATCATCAAAAATATACTGCTTCTCCTACTCTTTCCACTCTCCTTTTTCTTGCTTTGGCGCCAGCAGCAACAACAGGGTCCGTCCAGTTCCCTCACTATTGTAAGCTCTCGTCCTCCCGCTTCTTCTGTCCGCAACACCACTGTTACGTATCACCAGAGCGGTCCTCGCGATTGCGCGGAATGGAGGAAACACAACGTCCAACCGCGTGACTCTATGAGCACGCTACCTCTATGCATCAACAAATGGTATTTACACTACTGAACACAAGCACGAAGGGGTTCAATCCAAGATGAAGTCTAGAAGTCATCTGCTCTTGTGTTAGGCTTAGTGACTCGCAGCTGCCTAGAAGTTATGCTAGTATTTCCAGTATCACATGTAGTAGTATGAGTAGTTATAAACACACAAGAACGTATACAAGATTTCAAGAAGCGACGCTCGAAATCGACACCTCGATTAACTGTTCATAATTTGTGATTCGTAGATGTAACTTACCAAACATGACTTATAACAATATCCACCATCCAACCATATTCTTGCACCACACCTTCAAAGGTTGAAGGATGGTCTTATGACCAAGCTCCCCATGTTTCACCCATCTCTTCGGTTACCGCCGAGATCGATATCAAAGCTCCGATCATGCGTTAGGGGGTCACATACATAAGCACTGCTATCCCTTGCCTGGGGTCTCTCCTATGCAAGGAGAGGGAGGCATTCGAGACGAGCCGAGCTGAGCTTGTTTGGAGGTCAGGATGATCTCCCTAGTGCAAGTGTGTGAAATTGTCTTAGCATCGAGGGGGATGGTATGAGTGGTTAGGAGAAGGAAGCTGTTCAGGGCATGAGAAAATCATCCTATACCATTGCAGCTGATGACGCAGAGATACGGTGGCTAAGACGACCAATCAAGCCTCGGTCTCATGCACCTGTGCGCGAGCACGAATCGTGTGTCATTTCGGCCTTCCCATGAGCACTATAGTCTATGCAACATGTACATTCTTGCATGCATACTATTGCACTTACCTAACCCCGAAAGATTAGTTATCCCAGGACATTGAATGCGAAGGCATTCAGCTCCAGAACAATCTCAAGCTAACTTCTTGTCAGGTGAGAGAGCTGTGTTCAGATTAAATGTCGTAAGGAAAGAAAGCGCATTTATCAGTAGATGTCCCGGATTAGGAGTTAATCCACTGATAAGATTTGTTATGTAGGGGAAGTCGTTACTTCCTGCCGTCATGCAGGTTCGTCGATCTTGGGTTAGCCCTCTCGTGGTCCCAATGCAGAGGTTGGCTTTGCTTCCGAGGCGGAAACTCAGATAGATTGGTTTTTGCTGTGCAGTGTCGTCCAAGCGGGGTTGATCTTGTAGATCGTTTCCGTGCCACGCTCTGCCATCTTGCGGTGAAGGAGAAAGGAGAGATCGGTTGAGTGTATCTCATCATGCGGTGAAGGTGTGAAGGTGCGGAGGTGCGGGTGGAGGGTTGTCGCAATGGAGGGTGTGGAAGCGTCGATGTGCGAAAGGAAAGCTGCCGAGTGGGTTGCTTGGTTGGCATCTCTTGGGTTTGGGGTCTGTATGTCGTGCCAACCGTGTCACATTTGATTCGTTGTCATGAGATCTGCTTTCTGCAGAATCCCTTAGGTTGTGGCTGGCGGAAAAAAGATACGGACTGCGCGAGATGCACTGTTAAGTGGTTGCAGGTGTGCAGGGTCCTTGACTTTACACGGCCATCGGATATTTTTCTCCTTTCGTTGTTGTCGCAAAGAACTTCATGTGATCATCGTGATGGAGACGCATGCGTACAACCTGCACAATGAAGGCATGCTCCCGGAGAAGCCTGGATGGGTAGCCGAGGGGTGGCTAACAGGATACCGAGTACTGCAAGCTGTGAGTTGTCGCATATTCGCGCCGTGTCGTCGTGGAGAGTGATGTTCGTTTAAATCAACCACCGCCGTGGAGACGAAACAGGCAGAATGTAAACAAAGGTCGGCGGTGCTGATTGGAGGCCAACAGCTGCATGCCAGGTCAATCCATGAGCTACCCTGCACCACGAAGGAAAATTCCTCTTTTCGACTTCGCTTGTGCTTTCCGCCTCCCGAGTCGCATGCATGAGTGCAGGCTTGCTCTTGCTGCTGCTTTCTGTTCCTTCGCTCGCGCCTCCTTATCTGCGCTTGAGGCTTGAGGCCCGAAGAAATGCTAAACGGACCCCAAGCGCAAGATTGACAGGTCAACTTTACCACAAGCCGGTCCGTGAGAATTGCGACGTCGCGAAGCCTGATGTTATAGCCTTATCAAGGCTCTCCAAATAAACACAGACCACTGTTGTCGCTATGGTTGGAACATGGAAGACATGATAAAAGTAGAAGGCGTTCATTGCTCACGATCGGCAATCGCCAGTTTCACTGCCGACAGCCACAGTCCCTACCTAATTGAACGTTTTCTGCTTTCAGCCAGCCGCAACGAAAGAAGGCCCAAGCAAAATAGAAAAATCACCATGACGCCTGGATTGGCCTTTTATCTGGTGTTTCACCAACTGCTGCTGCCGTTCTCGTTTCGTGGCTGCCGCAAACCTTTTTATGTGTCTTCCCCATGTTATGATCGGCGCAAGACGTGATTCCTAGACACCAGCCCCTAACGAAGAAGAGAACAATCGCGCTTCTTTAGAGCGCAGCAAGGAGTCGGCCTGTACGAGCGATGGACAGAGCGTCTCAATCAATCTAAAAATGCACTTAGTGTGGAGAAGGCCCTACAAGCCATTCGTATCAACGGCTCCTTTTCTTCCAGGATTGTCATCTGGCTATTGGCTCGTTGTTCTTTTCGCCTGCACATTAGCACTTCTTATATGTAGGTCAATATCGAGTAGATGTGCGCGTAGCCGAAAGCGCTGCTTGCGCCGCTTGCATATCGATGTCACTGTTTGGTTCACTTTTATGCCTCAACCTTTCGGCAGGCGAAACGAAGGAACCAGCCAAAGTCGTCATGGAAGTTGGTCTGGCTGGACCAAACAAGATCGCACGATTTCAGCCGAGTCAACTGCGTGTTTTCTACTCAGATCCACCCATCCCCAAGGTCTCAGTGCGGAGATTTGGAGTGAAAGCCGGCGTTTCAGGAGCCCGGAGTGCCGAGCTGAGATGGATGTAAAACAAGGGGAACGCAGCGGCGGTCGTCGTGTGTCGCGTCTCATGCGAGCCAAAAGGACGAAAAACACCAGAACAGACTCACCGCGACTCGCAAGGGTGCTCGAGGGTGGATCGTCCCAAAGGGAAGGCTCCGCTTTGTGGAAGCTTCTCCGTTGATCTTGTGGCAGCGTGAGTCAGTGTCAGGTAAGCTGCAGAAAGCTGCAGACTGCTGTGAACCCTTCCCCTTCTCTGACTCGCATGTTGTTACCAATGAACAATATTGACAGGGCTGAGGTGTACAAGGAGGTTTTGGTTCCAAAGAAGCAAGGAGGATACAGTGTATGGGGATGAACAGGGTTTGCCAAGTGCAGACTTCGTGTTCGTATCGTATCGAAGGAACGACAGAATAACAAAAATGGTTCAATGGAGTCGGCAGGCTCGGCAGACAAGAGCTGCCAGTACAAGAAGAATGGTATGCAAGCAGCCGGCATGACGGAGTGATCCAAGCCGGATGGACGGACATTCCGTATGCCGTACTCGAATGGTAAGATGAAGATGATTCGCAGAAAAGACGCCAACGGATAGACGGCGGCAGTTGGGAAATGGTCACGGTGGAAATGGGGAAACAAGAGATTGGCTTGTTATAGCTGAACGGGGAAAGATTGTTTAATGATGGTACTTTGTACTTTCAAGCAGCGTGTCGCAGAGACAGTGGACGGGCGATTTCAATGTGCATTCGGCAAAGGCCAAGACAAGGTTCTCTTGAGACAAGATACGGGCTAGGGAGACGCGTCCCAGCGGTTGAGGAAAGAGGAGGAGAGCTTGGGGAAGGAGCACTGGGTGGGGAGAGACTGGGCGACTTCCCTTCTTACAAAGGTTTTCAAGAGCTCAAGACAGGAGCAACGGAGGCTTTGCAAGATGTTTATTGGCATCAGGGAGATTTGGCAGCAGTATGACGATGATTGCAGTGGCCGCCGGTGGATTCTTTTTTTTTAAGTGGCATCGCGAAACGACCTGTGGTCTGTGTTGCTTGCCGTCGATAAGTGCGGCCACTGCGGCCTGTATGTTTTGTAGAAAGACCGTGCGCAAGCAGGCAGTAACTAGCGCCTCACGCCATCTGCCCTGGCCGTGTCTGTCCCTCCTCGTTGTCCTCCTCCGTCCAGCGTCCATACACGCACCGGCTCAACTTTTCTCTTCTCTTCGACTCCCGTCGCCCATTACTGTTGGTTTCGATTTCTGCTGCGCTTCGAAGCCGTCTTGATTGATTGTCTGCGAGCCCGAACTTGTCGGTTCACTGCCCGCCGTTCTTCCCCGTCGTGCCTTCCAGCCTCGTCGCTCAACCACCTTCCCTGCACACCATCATCGGCTTCAACTTGGTCCACCGCACGACGACTGCATCCTGTCGCCGTCGCTCCTGGTAGTTTGGCCTTTGCATACTCCGACTAGTCTCTACTTTACCTCATGGTTGTCTGAGAGATTCGTGTCCGCCCCCGGCCGGACCTGTGTGTGGCTCGTCAACCGAATCCAATTCAATCCAACCCAATTCTCAAGGTATGCACCTCGCTGCTTGTCCTGACCGCCTTTGTCACATGCTTTCGATATGCCTGTCTACCATGCCTTGTGAGATGTGCCTTGATGGCGTCTTCTCCGACGTTTCAGCATCATCCTCTCCATGCACGCACTCGCACAACAAAGGCACCGCACCCAAATAGCGCATGGCTATTGAACACAACGTCCGCCAACACTACACACACACGACTCCTCTTCAATTGGCTTGACTGCCACTCCCCTTGCCGCATTTACCCCACTGTCTTTCACCACTTTTATATCTTATCAAGCTGGACACTGCTGACCCCTGGTTTCCAGTCTCGCAACTTTACCAATCGTTAATATTACTTCATAATTGACTTGCATCTGCCGTCAACCGTCACATTATCCATTCAAAGCGTCTCTCGCGTCGCGTTAGCCCATGGCGGAAGTACTGTCTCCTCTGCCCTCGCCGCCTAGCTCCATCAACATGCTGCACTCGCGTCCTTCGTCTTCGGACGCATACCAGGCCAACCACCAAAGAGTTGGCTCTACTCCTAGGAGCAATTACCGCAGCTCGCCTTCTGCCGCTCCAGTGCAGCCTTACGCTTTCCAAACAACTCCCCATCTGAGACAGGAATCGCGCACCATCTCGGCCTCCTCCAGCGTGCCTCAAGCCCAACAAAAGGGCCACAAGAGCACTTCATCCACCTCGACCACCTCTTCGGCCGATCTTACCACAAAGACACCGCCGCTGAGCCCTGGAAAGGACGCCTTCATCAACCTGTCTTCCAGCATTCCTGACCTCTCATTGACGTCGTTTGAGACGACGCCAAAGTCTTCTCCCAACAGATATCGCCGAACACCCCAACGTGCTGATTCCAACCACTCGCTACAGAAGGCACCATCGCCTGCCTCGTCGGTCGACAATCTGTTGACGCCGCCTGCTCCTCAGCTCAACAGAACCTCGAGCGATGACATTACCGTCACCAAATCTAGCACATCTGAGTCTGCAAAGAGGTACCGCCGACGAAGTCTGAACAACTTGGAGATGAGCAAGCTCGAGGATGGTCGTCCTTCTTCTCAGGGCAATGCCACCATTCGACCTGTCTCTTTCCATTCGCGCACCAGTAGTGGCGATAGCACTGGCCGACGAGTGCCATCGTCGTCTACACCTCCTCCTGTAAGTCAACGACCCAACACTCATTGATCCCATAGACTAACAACAATTGCANNGGCTGAGTCTGGCAGAATATCTCCTGCTGCATCGGGTAGCCCTGTGAAACTGCCTATTCGTGGCAGTGCCACCAACCCGTCTCCTCTTTCCAAATTACCCATTACCGGTGCGCCTCAATCACCAGAGGAGGAGACTCCTAGGCGTCTGAATACAGCGCAGGCACAGAGTCCGGCTGCTCAGCAACTCGCTCATCTGTCTGCCAGCGATTTGAACAGAGGAATGAGGTCACGCCTAAGACGAGCCTTCTCCTTTGGCGCCACCCAAGAACTGCGACGATCGAGTGAGAACCTTCCCCCACAAGGTCCCATCAACCCTCTCGATGAGATGGACCCCGAACAAGCTGCCATTGCCAGACAGCAAGAAGCTGCTGGCATCGGCTCAAGCATTTACACTGGCCAAGGCGGGTTTACTGGTTCCACGGACAACTTATCCATCTCTTCGACCGCTTCCTCTGCGTCGATGATGCTCCGTAAGATGGGCAAGGGTATGAAGAAAGGTGGTCGCTCGATCAAGGGTCTGTTCAGACCCAAATCAGTTATTGGAGTGCCTGCCGCCGATGGACCTGTGCAGCCTAGTATGGCACAGGTATCAATGGTGACAGTCGAAGCTGAGAGGCGGAACGTCAACGTTAACGCACATCCCGGTGAACAACCCGCTGGAGGGACCGGTTTCCCTAAGCTGGAGAAAAACTCAATCGAGACTGCTCGGAAGTCGATGGACGGACGTAACGACTCTATGCGCAAGAGCATTGTCGGGAATGATGCGGAGAGAGCAGAAGTCCTGGCCGCAGTCAAGAAGGGTATCCTCAAGCGCGCTGGTACTGGCTCTCCCATTGCTTCTCCCGACCTTCGCCCTCGCGACGGTACCCTCTCGACCGATTCGCACAGCCCCGTATCCAGTCTCCCAACCACACCCAGAGACGATCGTGGTTCGCGAAGTATGTCATCTACCACCAGCGACTACTTCAACAACCGCCTAGGTGTTTCCGCAGCCAAGAGCATGCCTAACACTCCTCAAGGAGGTTCTCGTAACATTAGCTTCAGTCCTCGCATCCAATTCTATGATGCATGGTCAGCTTCTGACTACGATCGCCGTGGCGACATTGCAACCTGCAATCGTCTGACCCCAATGCTCGCCCAGCAGATCAAGGAGGAGCTCAACACTTTCAAGATGGTAAGTTCTGACATCCTTGACTCTGATCATAGAGTACTAACAAGTTTGTAGGAGATGGAGGTGCATGAGCTGTCCAAGCCCCACACGCATTTTTTCTAATCATGACCGGACTTTAAATGCAGCATACTCAGCGTCGCACCGAAAGGTATAAAAGGGACCTCTTCACATTGTATTATGGCGTAACTAGGGAGTTTATTTGGGGATAGGCCAGTTGCATGCTTTGGTACTCGCCGGCGTTTCTCTCCAGGAAATTCTTCATCTCTCTTCACACTCACACCACGAAGGCTCTTCTTGTCTTTTTGCCTACATCCACTTCTCGGCAGCGTTTAGTCAGTCGCTTCTTGTTTTTGCCTTTTCTCTTTGTCATGATTGGGGAGAAGAATCATTGTTGTTGTTCTGGTTGTTTTCGGAGTACCTTCGTTTTTTAAACTCCCGGATGAACCCTAGGAAGGAAAGATTTTTGTTTTTGTGAGAGATACATTTGAGCGAAAGAGAGAAGAGAGTATGCAAAGCAAAGAGGACACTGTTCGTTGCCTTTGTTTCGTTTCTTTTACTAGGTTGGCGCATGTCGGTTCGGTCTCAAAGTTCCTGATTCAATTGTTCATAATATCAGTCACCACCAATGCTTCCAGCGCCCTGTTGTCTCTCCTTGCTTGTCCACCTGAACGTTCTGTGCCTTGAGAATTCCAAATCATGAGCCCCGACTTGTTGCTCACCAGCACTGCATATGCGAGAGGCACTGCATGTACGCCGCTGCATCTCCGGAAAGGCCCTGAGTTCTGGTTGACATGTCTGTGAACCACGGACAGAAGAGTACTGAACACCTCAAGAGCCGTGGGTAGCAAGCGGTCAAGGAAGTACTGCCAGCATGGCCTGCGAAGCACAGTCACCAGCATGGCAACATTCAGTGTTCAGTGCATCTCTGCTGACTACATGGAGCACAAGGATTCACATGCCTGTGCAACCAGGCACCCGATACACGCAAGCCTCTACGGAAAAAGAAGGTTGTATGCTAGTATATGTAGGTCCCGAAGTTACTCTTTGGCTGTTGTCTTCCTCAGCTCAACAACTGTCAGCTCCGAGGATCGTCAGACTATGTCCCAGTCTGGAACGTTGAAGCAAGGCGCCTGAGCAGCTGAATACAACACCGGAGTAGCATGAAGCTGTGGTTTGAGTTTCACGATGGAGAACTCCTGTCTGGAGCTGCTTTCATAGGATAGTACAAAGGGTCCGTTGCTGGAGCTGCCTACTGCATGGCATGGGGTACCATCAACAACGTGCCTGATCCTTGGCTAACCACCATTGTGACCCTTGTCTGTATTCTGCAGCCACTGTGGCTCTGATATTCGGGAGTTGAGGTCGCTGTGACCGGCAACACATACCCCGAGTAGATGGATTCGGATTGGAATGTGGGAACAGCGGTGACCCTCTTCTCACAAAATCCATTGAACCCTGTCGATGAACAGATAGACGGTGATACAGACCGCGCTATTAGCGTTCGTCCTGCCCAAGCAACAAAGGATGTGCAAAATGTTCTGCTGAGAAAAGAAACATTGGTTGAGCAGCACTGTTCGAGTTGCATGCAAGCCACAATCCTTCTTAAGGTACTCGGGAACCGCGGGAAGCATCTCCTAGAACGAGGACAAGAAATGCTTGATTCTTCATCAGGTTGTTGCTCCACGCGCTTTTGCTTGTGGCGCATGGTTGACGACCTCGATCGAGGATGTCGGATGGTGCACCAGGGGTGCTCTCCAGACTGGAGGCGGCAGTGCCCCATGGTCAACGCTTTTTCCACGTCATCGACGGCTACGTTTGTCGTGATACTTTTCTACTTTGACATCTGGCGGCCGCAGCACACGGGAAAGCCAAAATATATTTGGGATCATCGCGGGCAACGGTGTGCGATTCGAAGAAGAGAAGGAAAGACCTTGGCAAATTTTCTGTAAGGCCGAGGAGATGCGAACGCGAACAAAATGTCATGCTAAACTTTCGATCTTATGGCTGCTTCACCACACTCTCATGATGGGTCATCACCTCGATCTCGAGAACGGCAGACAGGACTTTGGTCATCATCGTCATTATTCATTGGTGCGGTCGTCGGACTCGGATTCCGCCTGAATGGACATCCATATCTCGAACGCGCGGCCGGTATGCAGGATATATTGCCATAACAACTCTGCTTGCAGTGTTTGCTGGCATCAAAGTCATGCTCCCGTCACTACTGCGTGTGTGCCGTTGGCCGATTCCCAGCGTCGTTCTCCTCTGATCCGCATACCGACGATGCATGGGATGCAGGACAAATTTCCTCATTCGGATAGTCAAAAGACGTTTGCGATGATGGTGCGTCCCTTTTCTGTTTCTAAAACTCAAATGCCGTCAAGACCTTTATGATCTGCATGGCCCGATCTTCTAAACTCCGCAAGTCCCCGGGTCATGAGCTCCACATGATGAGGCTTGTGGTTTGCGCATGATGCAGCAGAGCAACATCTTTTCTGCGATGACCACTTTCCCTATGATGTCTTGCCACAGCTCTACAAGTCGGTACGGGCGGAAGTTGGAATAGAATTTTCGATCGACGTATTTAATAGGACCCTTCTTCCTTTGCACCGGATGTTAAACTATTTGGTATTCTCATACGTCTTGTGTATATATCTCGCCCACCTCTCGCTCACTTTCTGCGTGATTTTTGTTACCACTTTTCAACCCATCGCTGTATCGTCTCACCAAAACTTCAACTCTATATATAAGTCACCACCAACAACATTTCAGCTGCAATCGGGTTTTCTGGTTCCAACATGGCCGCTCTACTTCTCAGCTGTCTAGGTCTGACGACCTCCAAGCTCAGAGCAAAGCAAAGAGCAAAGAAGGAGCGCAAGCAAGAGTACGACGAAAACTTCGACTTTCTGCAGGAGCAGAACGCACATCGAGTCCGACAACTGTCCAACCAAGGAGAACACCAAGGATCAATGGACGGCAGAACTTTGTATGGCGACGGTGTGACCGATCACAGCCCTGAGATGCAGCAACATTCGAGAAACGGCTCTACGACACAGACCACGACACATGCACCACCAAAGTATGATGACATTGTCGAAGAAACGGCATCAGCGTATTCTGGATGACCGAACTCGAACTGATAACGAAAAACGAAACTCATTATCTTTCTCATGATCAATTACTACGAACCACGAACATGATCAACCATCTACTTCTTCCTTCCGAAGACATAGTAACGGTACTTCCGATTATCATGGCACGATGCACAACATGACCTCAATCATGCACTCTTCATTCAGGTTTCACTACCATCACCCCGCCTGTTTAGGTGTGTACGAAATCAACCACACCATACCTGATCTCCGTCGTTGGCTTCAATGAAGCAGCTTCGAATCTCATCAACCATCAGCCAGGCGTCAGCTTTCCTCCAAATTGCGTCCAGGAGACGCTATCAGTATTTTCATGTTATCTCTCAGATTGAGGACTGCTAGCTCAGGCATTCTTACAATCAAAGCAACAAGTTTTGGACAGGTCTTCTTTCCTTTCTTTCAATCAGCATTACCGCGTCTAGAGAACAGGCATATTTCAAACATCATTTCCTCTATCTAAGTTCTATCCGCTATTATAAACATGCTCTTTTTGATTGATGTTCTGTCCACAACCCCTTACTTCTCTCGAGCTATTTTACACAGCCGCAACTTTTTTGTCATGCACTAAGCTTCAGTCCTATGAAAGAATCCAGAAAGCCATAGGTGATAAGCCCCACACCAAAGAGTGCCAATGTTGACAACATCGAGTCACATGAAATCATACAACTGAGAGGTAACTTGGTCAGAGTCAAAACGGGTTTGTTCTGGCATGGTAGCAATCATGACTCTGTTCTCGAAGCCCACATACGTCTTTGTCTGCCACTCTTCATACCGACCAAACAATGACCTCAACAGCCAGAAGCCACTTGAGAGGTTTTTCGGATTTGTTGGAATAGGTACACGTCTGGTGCAATCGTTTGGGCTCCTTGACGAGTTTAAATCAAAAGGTTCTTCGATATATATTCACAGAGAAGCTTGACATTAATCTCAGCACTCCCACTTTGACCTAGGAATCGATCAGGACTTACAGCTTTCATCGCTCCTTCCGTCAACAACGATTGCTAAAGCCTTCCATATGCATACACAAGAATGTTACAAAGCTTTTACTGGAAAGTGCTACCGTGCTATCTCAACAAAGACTCAGAATTCTCCAGATGATCTACTATCACTAAGTACTGTCAGTTTCTTTACCTTTCTGGTCGTGCAAACCGACGTAGCATTACAGTGGCATGACAGCAATGTCGCTCCAAGCTATAATACTGATCACATTCCAAGTTTTCCCCTCCCCACTGACACCAACAGCTGGAAATGACGGATCATCTCACTGCTTCTATCGCCAAAGTATCTATCGCCGATGTCCCCATCGCCCACGTTTCAGTAGCCGACATGGTTGCTCAAGGACTGCGAATCTTGCCGAACGAGCTCTTGAAGAAGATTGCTACAGAAACTTTTGCTAAGGTAACCAAGACGCAGCTCAAGAAGATTCGCCAAATTCACAGCATCTTTCATGATGTAGCGGATCCTCGCTTCATCGATGACTACTTCACCGAGCTGCTATGTCCTCCTTTGGGAATAAGTTTTGGTAGATTGACTGCCATTGCTCTTCGCTCGCGCTTCAGTCCATACCTCAAAGCTTTGGTCGTGGATGGATACTCGTGCTTTGACAACCTGCATTCGAACGACTATTTGATTTCAATGAAGAACATCCTCCGGGTACAAGCTGATGCTGGAAACCGCTTGACCCTCATCGCCACCGCCAGCTCTAGAGCAGATCTTAGCTTCGGGCCCGGGGAAAGTCATCTATTACGTGAGATCATTTTATGGGCCTTAGAGTATGAGCTGATAGAGAAGCTGGAATGCGACTTGAGCACTCCATTTCCTAGTCGTCTGTATTCATACTCCTTCCATGCTTCGATCGTTCGACACCTGGTCATGAGTCCTCAACGTGCGCCGTTCATCCCAGAATTGTCTCAATTGGACCAAATTATCCGCCTACACCATCAATCTACTCCCTGGACCCCAGCCACGATTTGTACAACCACCTACACTCGTGCTACCCGATGCTTCGAAGGTGAGGGTGTTGATCAACACGAGTTCAAGGACTCAATGGCTAAAGTATGGAAGACTTGTCCTATGGTACGTGACCCCATTACAGAGCTTCTTCGAAGGGTTGAGCAGGTATTTTTCGAACCTCTGCCGCCGCTGGCCACCAAGCAGGCTCCCGATGGTGGCTTTCAGCTCCTATGATACGACAGTCCTTGCATCATGCCAATTTTCTACGTAAATCATGCTAACTGTGTTTCTGACTGACAGGCCGACCACATCATCATCCGCAATTGCCGCATCGAAGTACACTGGTTGAATGCTACACTTCGTGGCAACGCTAGCAGACTCAAAGATCTGATGTTGGAAGACGTACACCTCTATGTCCAGCACAGATATGGCATAGGGTTCGAGAGATTGTGGACTGAAATCCAGGAGGCCATTCTCGCGTGCTCTGCACTTGAGTTCTGCTCGTTGGAGAGACTGTTTGATGAAGACTTCTTGTTTTTAAATAGCAGCGTGGACGTCTCGAATGCGGTTGACCCGCAAGCGATCCGCGATACGATCACCTCCCTCACGCCTTCTGTACTTGTTCCAAATCCTCTGCTTGGTGTGGCACGCTGAATGTTATTCAGTGGATATCATTCCCTGCCGTTCAACGGTAGTTAGCTAACAAAGAAGGCCCATTCTAACGTAGAACCAGGCTAAGTCAAGCCTTAAATCGTTGAAGAATGATAGATTGACACTGTGTTCTTTCTTTCCCATTCTTTCTTTCCAAGTCAATCAACAGCAGAGATGAACAAATTCCTATTGCTCAATTTGAGAGATTGGTCTACAGGAGCAACGACAGTGCCTGATTTTGCATTGGATGACTCTCACATGCCTTTTTCCATTGAGGCTAGAGAGATGCCGAAACCGCACAGAAGATATCTTTACCTTATCCTGTATTTTCTTGTGATGAACACTACTGGTGGAAGATTTTTTGGGGATTCTACTTTAGCTGGTAACAACCTTGTTGTCAACAGGTGTATAGTGATGCAACATGCTCTTGAGCCAAGCGACCATTCACAGCACTTTCGATAATGAATGTGCTGGCTGGCTGTGTCTAAATGGCAAATTGAAACAAACATTGTTTTACTGATCCGACACTCTTCGTTGCGGAACATATATCATTTGCAAGGCCCTAGAATCTCGAAGTTTTTGCTCGCTTTTTCTGTTCTCGCGGTCAATTTTATATCAATTAATCGATGTGGAAGCCACGGCGATGGCTATCTGTAATAGAGTAGGGTAAGAGTAACTCTGAACTGTGGTCATGTGTCTATGTATGTGACTCTACGAGGTACTGGATGGTACTATAATTGAACAACAAGAATACGTGGAAAGATCAAGGGAAGAAAAAGGAAACAACAGAAAGAAAATCAGGTGCTCAGGTCGGCTGTATCGTGTGCAGTAAAGAGTACAATATCTGATCCGAACCGTCGTGCATGACATAAACCATGGACTTGGTGTAGATAGAGAACAAGATGCATGCGTTATAACAGGCTAAACAAGGCGATTTAGATTTCGAAGCGATAGTGACGAGACAGGAAGGCATTGCCGACCCAGCACCATGGTAAGGAGTGAAGAAGATGGTGCCAGGCCCAATGCAGTGGTTGATGGAACTCGCAATTTGCCGAGGTTCAGGAGGCCCTCGGATCGTGTGTTGATGTAAGCGATGTAATCAGGTGAGATGGTTGTACATAGTTCCTTTTCAACGAGGTTGCGTTGTCGTGTGCCATCTGATGCAAGATGCGAAGACAAGGCGGGAGTCCAGCATTGCATACGATGTATGCATCCCGTGTATAGGACTTGCGGCCCGTTCATGTTTGATTCGCAGCTAGCCTCAATACTGAAAGTAGTTGAAAAAGTTTGGTGGCTTGGTACTGCGGGCCAGCGAGCTTCGTTTGTGTTGTTGAGGTGATGGTCTCTTCGCGGATGAATGCGTCGGGCATTTGTATCCGACAAAGACCACTCTTTCAGTGATGCCATGACTTCGAGAGCCATAGGCAGCGCAGGGGTCGATAGAGTGTCTGTGGTAGAGGCAACGACAGACTGCGTAGCGCTCCACGACCTGGATGCACATTGTTGCTTTGATGCTGGCGCTGTCGAGTGGTTGTAAACTGGTGTGTTCGCTGGCCTTCTGGGCTCTGGCTGGTTTCAGAGATGGTTACTGCGTACAGGATGTTGTCGCGGGAAGAGAGTACGTGTTAGTATATATCGTGTGTGTTCAGTAGTCAGGCCTACGGACGTAGCGTGTTGGATGAGCGCGCAGGGTGTCCAGCATCTGACATGCGTACGTAGTATTTCGGAAGACCATTCTGCGGCGACAAGGCAGCCAAAGCAAAGTACTTTAGTAATCCTGTACGAAGGCCTGGCCAGTGGGATAGTGTGTGACAGTGTGGATGAAGATGGTGACGCGAACAGGAAGCGAGTAGAAGTGCGGTAGATAGGAGGATAACGGATATTTCTGTACACCGTCCTTGTTTTCCCTAGAATTTCTCATCAGTCACCTATGTCCCAAAGCAGAAAATGCTGGCAGCAAACATCGAAGGTAGGGACGTCCCAGTCCGCGTGGGTTGTTACTTTCTGGTACCCGTCATGGCCGTCACAGGGTCTTGCGGCTGGTGTCGGCTGTATCCACTGCTGCCAAACATGCTATTTTGGCAACTACCAAAAGACCTTCAGACTCGTCTTCGCGAACAGTTGTACCTTCATGGAGAGGAACTGCCGTTATCGACAATGGCGAGACTGTATGTAATCACATGGATTAGCCATACTCTTGGCGATCAATAAGTATGCTGCAGGTCCTCGAGACACATCCAAGCTTTCCATGTGGGTGAGCTCGCGGTGCCTTGTACATATTGCTATTCTCATGAACTGAGAGCCAAAAATACAGTGACGATGACATAGATGGCGCACCTTGATTCGCACAGTCAGTAGCAAAAGAATAGATTCGAGTCATCGCAAGCATCGAGGTAATCTTTTGACTTGCAGTTCCATCGCGATTTGCAAGCACACTGGGGAGGGTGGGGTACCGGCATATTTCGTATACATGGGTTGC
Organism: Aureobasidium vineae; assembly: GCA_903819635.1. Classification (NCBI taxonomy): domain Eukaryota; kingdom Fungi; phylum Ascomycota; class Dothideomycetes; order Dothideales; family Saccotheciaceae; genus Aureobasidium; species Aureobasidium vineae. Next base: position 589,810 of record CAIJEN010000006.1, read on the forward strand.
CTGACGAGCGCCTCAATGAAAGGCGCACACATGGAAAAGGTTGCCCGAATGTTGGGCAGGCCACTAAAATACAAATGTAGCCTTGATAAACGTATAGGTAATTCAGCCATCCCACTGAAGACACCGCCCTAGTATCGAGCTGTCTTGATGGACACATGTTGGGACGCGGGTCAGGAGGTCGGCGTTACCTTGCACAGTGATAGGCTCTGACACGTTACAATACCTATTGGCAGGAACGAAGGATCATGCTTGTCGCATATGATTTGCGAACGACAGTCTGGAGAGCTGCAATATGCTGCACGATCGCAGTACCGAGACATCGTCTGATCAAGTATAACCGAAGGGGCTTATTTTGACTTCATGTTATCCCGCCTAGAATGGTCGAATTATCGACCAAATAGATGCGCACTCTGCGTTTGCATACTTTTGGGTAACGCGATTGGGTTTCGAAGGACAAGCACCACACAAGTTTGATTGGTGTGTTGCCGATTGGATCTCGAAATCTGGAGACTTTGCCATATCAATGAATTAAACAATAAGCGACACTCCGGTCTCCGCCGATGACATTCAACCGGTACTCGTCCGATCTTACAGCGCATCTCTTGGGTTACTTCTCTAGCGACAGACAGGCAAGAACTGGTATCCACAAGGCGTCATTCATTATTGTATTCATGTTCCTGAGTTCCGTACGTTCAAGAAGTCGACTGTCGGATCGTACATGAAATTAGTGATGTTGAACTCGCTGTTGCTACCCAGATCCGCAGCCTGGAACTCTCCGCTACTGCCAGCTGCAGCAAGAGAGGTGTCATTGGGAACGGGAAGACGAGGCATGTTGAAGAAGTCGAAGACATCCAGATACTCCAACTCTTGCGGAGCTGGGGTACGTGCAGGAGTGATGGCATGCTGTTTACCACCATTGTATTGCTGCCGTGGTTGCCTGGAGATCAAGAAATCCAGATCGTAGGCGCACCGTCTCATGTCCGCAAGGATCTTCACCGTTGAGGGTGTGACTCTTTCGCCATTGGCGCCCGTAGGTGCACGTTCAGACTCACTATACTCGTCAAGTACACGCTGTAGGAGTGTAGCATATCTTTCTGCGACGTTCCAGTACCGACCCATGTCTCGCAACGTTTCGACGAGAGGATATATGGCTGGGTTGACCTGGTGGTCGATCGTCGAACCATGAACGAGTAGCAAGCGAGCTGCAACCCAGATCGAGAAGGCAAAGTGCGGGCCGAGGTTAGTAAGCATGTTGTTGTTTCTGACGTAAGTGCAAAGTGAGCAAATGTCCTCGACGGCGGTGTGGCATCTTTGGCTAGCACTGAATGATGGAGTGAAGATGGGAGACCTGGTCGTTGGATATGCGGCAGATGAGTGCAAACGGATCACGGCACTAGGTGACATCAGCAACAAGTCAGGGAGATCTATGCGTGAGAGAACTTACGTATGATACGTAATATGCAACATAATCCAGATGCAGTTGACAATCTTGCTGCTGCCGTTGGGGTTGAACAAGCGTGCCATGTTTCCGTACTCACCAGGCAGCGAAAACTTCCAGCTGTTCAAAGCACTGTCGAGCTCGCGGTATTCACGTTGCCACTGTTCAACATCTGACAGATCTCCGATATCAACTGGCTTCTTCAAGAATCGATGTATCCTCGACAAGATGCCCACAATCTCGATGTAGTAGCTGAGAGATCCCAGGTTTTCTGGCTTGTTCAGAGTGTAGTCGATTCTTTCCGATGTGTGGAACCATCGAGTCTCGACAGGCTGGTTCCTAGCGAAGAGGTCATCTCTACATGGCAGTTTGCGGTCAATCTCTTTGTCGTCGAGTGCAAACTCGAAAGCTGTAGCGATGGTAGCATAGCGGTCCAGGAGATAGACCATCCAGAAAAGGCGTCGACGACTCTCGTCCTCAATCCAATCGTTTGATTCTGGTAGAACCATGGCACGAAGAGTGTAGATTGAAGGATATAGAGGAGACACAGATGTCGACGTGGTTTCAACTGCCAACCCAAGTTGGACGACACTACGCGCAATTAGAGCAAGCAGGTTCCAGCCAGGCGGACCGTTCGAACATCCGACAATATCCAAGGCTAGAATGACTAGAGCCTGAAGTGCCTTGACAGAGCTGTTCTCGAGCCCGTAAAGTAACACTTTCTGTTTTGAGTTTGAGTAATATCGTTCTCGAGCTTGTTCCGTCAGACGCACATCGTTCGAGAACCTCAATGTCGTTGCGACGATGGCATGAAGGAGAATTCTATCAGCTTCCTCAAGACTGGAGGTACCGAACAGAGAGTCGAGGGTACTACGTCGGTGCAAGATTGGCGCCCACGTATTGACGTGCTTGAAAAACAGGTCGACAAGAGAGTATAAGAGATCATAAGGCGGCAGCTCAGCATCCTGACTGGTTGCCATCTGGCTAGGCATCTGCATCTGAGGACTTGTCAGATTTCCAGATTGGCCAGAACCGGGTATATTCAGGCTAGGAGATTCTAGTGGTGGGTTGGTTGGAGCATAAGGTGCTTCAGGGTGAGATTCGAGCCTATTATGAGGCGTGCTGTTTTGCTGCTGTGCCTCTTGTAAAGACTGAGGATACTGTTCGCCCTGCTGTGCGGATTGAGACGCATTCAGGGTGTGTACTCCAAAGCCTGTATTAGTGATGGCAGAAGCAGGAGAGGTCACAGAGGGGTAGGACGCTGGCCTCTGCATATAGAGGGCGGCCTCAGAGCGGGCGCCATGATCTACTGATTGTGCAGTGGAAAGTGCTGATGGGGATTGATGGTTGAGCTGTTGAGGGGTCAAGCCGGGAATGACCGAAGTAAAGTGCTGCAGGAGCTGTTGCTGTGCTTGTAGCACGTTCTCCAACTTGTNCTGATGAATGTTAGTATCTCGAATACAAGATTAGATCTGGCAACAGTTACCAAGACGAGCTTCTAGCTCTCTACCATAACNCTTTGAAAGTTCAGATGGAGTTTTTACAATGTTTTTGAACATTAGATACTGACCAGCACGCAAGCCAGGCTTCTTGCGCTCTTTGTATTCGCATATCTGGCTGTTTCGAACACNACCTGGTGGGACTCAGCATCTCAAGACGACTTCGTAGGAGCGAACGACTAACCAGCCGCATGATGGCTTGCCACGATCGCAGCGGACTTTGCGTATTTTGCAAAGCTCACACGAAACACCTTCATAGTCGTCAGACATAATATACTCGAGTCAACAGAGGTTTCACATGTGATTTGTGGACAGGAAGCAGTGGGAACGAGGCATGAGTGGTGTTAGGTTAACGCACTCAAAGGACGCAGTCTTTTCCTCTTTGGGCCCTCTTCCTCGCCCTCGTCATCGCTCCAGGCTTCCTCATGGCCGTTCTCCCGGTCTTCGGCAGCCTCGTCGATAGAGGGTCGGGCGTGTATCTGGGCGACTTTGGGTGAAGAGGGTGACTGGGCCTCGTTGTTCGGGGTGATTTGAGCCGCCATGATCAGAAGAGCAGAGGCTTCGGAGGGATGGCGACCGAGAAGGCTTTTGTTTGTGCTGGGGCTGCCCCGCTNTCTGCCAAGCGATTGACCATNGTACGGGACATCATTGTCTGCGAAAGCCGATGCCGCGACATGTTTGCACCGGTNAACAGCACCTCGATGTGAGAGATGCTGGGTGATACTGCCTGCTCGTACGCGTGCCGAGGGAAGCATGTTGCCCATCGGCATATAACCATGCTTCCCCCAAGAGCAGAGGCCAAGTCTTAGATTCTCCCTTCCTCCCTCCCGCCCCCTCACTGTGCCTACCCTCTCCCATTCATTGGCTGTATACACTCATCATGACCTCTGTCAACAGCTTCCCTACCATCAAGGCCGTCAAGACCTTCGTCATCCAAGGCGTTGGTTCTGGCGGTGACTACCACAATGTCAAGGGCGGCCATTGGCTGATCGACTCCAAGATTGCGACTCCCATGTCTGGTTATGACAAGTACCGCAAGTCGCGAACTTCATTTGGCATTAACGTCCTCGGTTCTTTCTGCGTCGAGATAGAGTCTACCGATGGCAAGAAGGGTTTCGCTACCGGTTTCGGTGGTCCGCCGGCATGTTGGCTCGTTGCTGAGCACTTCAACAGATTCTTGATTGGTGCTGGTGAGTTGCTGCTGCTCCTTCAGTCACACGTTGTTTACTGACATACGAACAACNNAGACCCTCGCGATACCAACCTCCTCTTCGACCAAATGTACCGAGCATCCATGTTCTACGGACGAAAGGGTCTCCCACTGGCTGTCATCTCCGTAATCGATCTGGCTGTCTGGGATCTGCTAGGCAAGATCAGGAACGAACCCGTGTACAAGATGATTGGCGGCGCGACAAGAGACAGACTCAACTTCTATTGCACCGGTCCCGCGCCATCTGCTGCCAAGAGAATGGGCTTCTTTGGTGGCAAGGTCGCCCTTCCATACAGCGCTGCCGAGGGCTTCGAGGGTATGAGAAAGAACATTGAATACTTGACCGAGATGCGCGAGAGTGTTGGTCCCGACTTCCCGCTCATGGTCGACTGTTGGATGAGTTTGACTGTGCCCTACACTATCGAGATCGCCGAGAAGTGCAAGCATCTTAACATCAACTGGTGGGAAGAGACTCTTTCTCCCGATGACTTTGATGGTCATGCTCTCCTGAAGCGTGCTCATCCCACCATCAAGTTTACTACTGGCGAGCACGAGTACACACGATACGGTTTCCGCAAGCTCATCGAGGGACGCCACGTCGATATCCTCCAGCCTGATGTTATGTGGCTTGGTGGTTTGACCGAGCTGCTCAAAGTTTCGGCTCAGGCTGCCGCATATGACATTCCCGTCGTTCCTCACGCAAGCGGTCCCTACAGCTACCACTTTGTCGTCTCTCAGACAAACTCGCCTTTCCAGGAGTACCTCGCCAACTCTCCTGACGGTCAATCGGTTCTTCCCGTGTTCGGAAACCTTTTCCTCAATGAGCCAATTCCCGAGAAGGGCTATCTCGATGTGTCCGTCTTGGACAAGCCTGGATTCGGTCTCGAACTCAATCCTTCTGCTCCTTTGATAGATGCTGCTGGTATCCTCAACCCGGCCCCTTCAAGATCGTTGGCCGATCCCACAATCCCTGACGGGGTTCAGAACGAGAAGACAACATGAGTGTCACGACATATGCACGAACAGAAAACTGTATAGATCCTTTGCATCATCTAAGGAGCTGACTCGAGGCAATCCCATAATTTAGTAGTTTTCGTATGATAGACATTTTCGCACACAACTGACTCATAACGATCCACTGGTTCTTGCAAACACAGTAGAAACACAAGAAACCTCAACTCACAAAGCAGCAGGGTGAACGATCTTTGCCTGTTTCGTCAGCCAAGACATGTCCCGAAGTCTCCGAAGCGGCGAAGCCCTCTCTCCCTCTCACGCTCTGGGGCTCGCGAACAAACTTGGAACGTGATTGTCATGTCCACAGCTTTCACAACAAACACTTTCTCCGGCGACTGACTCCAAATCGAAAAACCGGCACACTGTGATGGGTTTTCAAGCCAATTGGCACGCACTGAAAAGGACACTTCGGTCAAGAACGTTTTGGCAATGGATTCTATTCGCCGCAGGCATATATCTCTTGGTGCGACTGCTAAGACCTCCTCCGCGAGCACCTGTTCGCCATACGTTTGAGCCTCTACATGTCACTCCAGTTGGTGGAGACTCGGATGATGGCATTGACTGGACACGATTTGCTTATGTCCAATATGTCACGGACAAAGAATATCTTTGCAACAGCTTGATGATGTTTGAGTCTTTGCATCGACTGGGCAGCAAGGCAGATCGTGTCTTGCTCTATCCTCAACAGTGGGAGTTGTATCCAAAGCCGCCGACATGGGAAAGTATCTTCCTACGAAAAGCTCAAGATGACTACAAGGTTCACATCGTACCAATAAGGCCTCAGTTCACAGAGTCAGGAGATGGTACATGGGCAGAGAGTTTCACCAAGCTGTTGGCATTCAAACAGACCCAGTACGACAAAGTCCTGAGCTTGGATTCGGACGCGACGATCTTGAAGGTACGTTGGACTTGTATTCCCATGAATTTGATGTCAGGGCCCGTCTGACTGTCCCACCAACCATAGTCTCTTGACGAGCTCTTCCTTCTGCCAGACCATGCCGTGGCAGCACCGCATGCATACTGGCTTCCTGAACCTGACACAATCTCGTCGGCGGTTCTACTGATCAAACCGTCGATGCATGAATTCAAGCGTGTGTTCAAGGCCATGTACAATCGCTCGAATGCAAGCGAGTTTTATGATATGGAAGTGATAAACGACGTTTACGCTGGAGAGGCGATGATCTTGGCAAAAGACCACTGGGTCGTATCTGGAGAGTTTCGACTGAAATCTCACCACAAGTATCTGGATGAAGGCGAAACCTGGGATCCGGACAGAGTTTTGAATGAGACGAAACTCGTTCACTTCTCAGACTGGCCGCGCCCAAAGCCATGGTTCCCTGTAACCGAAGATATTTACCACAGAACAGTACCAGTCTGTGACACTATGCCGGGTTCAGCGCACAAGGACTGTCGTAACCGGGATGCATGGAATTGGCTGTACAAAGATTTCGAAGAGCGCAGAGGGGTACGTGCAACACTCGAATGCTATAAGAATTCTCTTCTAACAGTTCAGCAGAGGGTCTGTGGTTGGGCCTTCACATTATATTAACCATAAGCTTCGGTTGAGCCGCGCGGCGAGAAAATAGGCGCAGTCGACATGCATACAGATCTTGGATATGATCTAAACGACCCAGGGGCCAAGGCAGCACAGCAGGGGATCTTGCTTGGACCAAATTGTGCCAACTTTCAAGACCGCTCGAGCAACGAGCACCTTGGTTTGACACATGCGGAGGCCCGTCAGTCGAGTGGGCACGCATGTGCGTACACGCGCAAATCAAATTTCAGGCACACGGATCGTTGATCCCGGCGGGATCGACAGGTGTCGGCAAACAACCATGGATGGTCCTGATATGACGCTTAGAAATTGGGTGGTTGCGTGGCGCCTAGCTAGCAAGGAGAATTGATGGTCTTGACTCCACTCGCTGATGAGCGTTTTGGCAACAGTTGAATTGTGGGAGACGGCTGGTAGGCCGTGGACATAACCCCATATACGACGTCACTAACAGTCCGTGCCCTATCCCGATCTTGATTGTTGGAGGACCGGACGGTCACTTTTGTAGACGACGGTCGCCGCGTCCATTGCCCGGCCTTTTCAATATCGAACTTAATAGAGCAGTGGTTGCTTCCTGTCGCTTTCTGTTTTCCTTGCATAACCTTTGTTTGTTTGTTAGGCATTCTACATCTGGCATACCATACACCATGGCTATCAATTCACTACTACTAACGGCTTCATGCTTCACTATCGCACATGCTGTCTCTATCTCCCTAACACCGGCCGCCAACGCGCCTGCAGCTTCTGGCATTTCTCAAGTCGTTGGTCCTTCGTTTGCTGGCCTCGGAATTGAACCTTCGAATTTGTTCTCCTTCACTGGTGGCAACACACCTAATCAACTCTCCATCAATCTCCTCCAACATCTCACAAATTACTCGGGCGCACCTCCACATCTCAGACTCGGTGGCAACACTGGTGATCACATGGTCTGGGATGCTTCTCACCAAGGATATAGTCTCGCAAAGAACCCCAACCAGGAAGAAACCAACCCCACTCCTGCAGATGGAACAGTTTTCGGACCCGGTTACCTCGAGGCTCTCGAGCGTTTTCCCAAGGGCATGCCTGTCACTTTCCAACTGAACCTTGCTTATGACATGGGTGATCGTCTCGAGAAGATCAACGAAGCCGCAGCTGCCGTTATCGATGGTCTCAACAACACTTCCCTCTACTCATTCGAGATCGGCAACGAGCCAGACTTGTATTTGGAAAGCTGGCAACAGATGAGAAACGGCACCTGGGACGGCACCATCTACACACAGCAGTGGTTAGAAAGAGCAGAGTCAGTATGCGACAATGTCCTGAAGCCGAGAGGCAAGAACTGCGATTTCTTTGAGGCCGCTCAAACTGCTTCGACAATCGGCACAACCTTCACGCTTAGCGACCTGGCCAATGCTGGAATCTCGGACGAAATCAATGGCACCACCTATCTCTCGTCATGGAACCAGCACGACTACTTCTACTTTGTCGACGTCTCGACTTACGACATCACCCTCAACATCATGATGGACTTTGACAGGACCGAAGATCAGTTCAAGTACTGGACTACCGAAATTGCGTATGCTCAATCCACCGGGATCCCTTACAACCTCCGCGAGATGGCAAACGTTGGTCCCATCGGTTTGGCAAACGTGAGCAACACTTTTGGAGCCGCTCTTTGGTTCCTCAACTTCTACTGCTACGGCGCCACCCTCAACATCTCCTCCGTCGAAATGCACATGACCGACAACTCGTACGCTTCGCCCTGGCAGCCCATCTTCATGAATGGAGAGGCCGCCAACGTCCGTCCTAGCTACTATGCTCTGGCTGCTATGGCTCAGCTCCTTGGTTCGGGTAACGGTACTACCAGACTCGCTCCTTTGGCTACTCAGAACTCTTATGTCCGTGCCTACGCCGCCTACGCTAATGATGATCTTTCTTCTTTGGTCATTATCAACGCTCAGCAGGTTAACGCATCTGCTGCCGACAAGAGTGGCATCGACTTTGACATTTCGCTTCCCAGCCTCGGTGGCCAGACCCTGTACCTCTCGTACTTGAGTGCTGACGGCGCTGACACCGTTCACAACGTCACTTGGAACGGCCTCAGCTTCGAAAGCGACAGCGTGGGTTCAGCTAGCACTGCTCAGGACCAGAGTGGCCAAACTGTCGTTCTTGACAGCAACGGCGCCGCAACCATCACTGTTCGCGACTCGCAAGCCATCATCGCAAACCTCGGCGCTCGTCTGGGCTCGCTCCCTGTCGAAGTTGCTAACTCCACGTCCTCTTCCGGCTCTGGGTCCTCTGGTTCCGGCTCTGGTAGATCCAGCCACAAATCCAGCGCCAGCACTAGCGGCGCAGCACCCACAGTGAGTACATCCGCATCCGCAACCGCACCCGCGTCCACATCAGCAGGAGACATCCAAGCTGCAGCGGCATCAGGCAGCGCCGCTAGTGCCAGTGCCAGCGCCAGTGGAACCGCGCATTCATCGAGCTCAAAGACCATCATGCTGACGGATAAGACCCTGTTCACCGTCGTCCTTATGGCCTTGGTGTGTATCTTCACATCCTAGGATACTTTCCACTATCCCTCCTTCTCTTACCGCCATGATACCTGGATACGACCTCTTTTGCTCTTAATGTCTTCTTCTTTTCTCTTCTTCTGTACATGATACACGCTTAGCGGATACTTTTTCTTCCAATCTTCTTCTCGAAGCATTGTTTTGCTTCGTTTCTGCATGACATGACAACCGGCGTTTGTAACGGCTTTGGATGGGGACTTACATGAGACGCTTTCACTCTATTTTAATTAGACCCAGCTTCACAATATTAGACCGGGCCGCGAGGCATTGACCGATCTTTTCTTCCCACATTATGCAAAAGTGTACGTGTATTGCAGCCTTATCAAGTGATACCAATGTCATGGTGAAGAGGGTGCGACGACTCGACGGATTTGGTACATTGCAGCCTCTTCTCGCAGACTTTATCCGACTCTGAAATAAGTTCATCTCTTGACTTTTTTTTTGGCGGGGAACAAGGCAAACATCCTCATCGGCGAGTATCCTCAAATCCATCACACAAGGCCACGTCACCACAATCCTCTTACGCAACAAGTCAATCGAATAGACTTATAGGCACACACATGTAGTTTCTATTTCAGTACGCAGCTTACTCTTCAGCCAGAAACATATACCAATGAAGAAAGAAAGAGAAAGAGAAAGAAAAGGCAAAAAGAATAAATCTTCTTTATGTTCCAAAAATTTGTGTGTTTAGAGGATTGCCCTAAAGGCGAATCGAACTCTTAGAAGCAAGAAAACAAACAAGCTTGAGGGTTTACTTTTGCTGGGTGAAGTTTGCTTGGCCTGAGGGAGAAGATCAAGTTAGCAGTTCTGTGGACGGATGGAGTGGATAAGGTGGAATGGAGTGGATGAATGCGTTATAGCAGACGCCATACGAAACAGTGTGCAAAAGCATCTTTCTTAGTAGCGACAACTGAGAACAGAGATATTTTGATCAGCTATGTACAAGGTACGATGTACAGAGCATCACGCCGAAACAATCCCTGGCACGAAGGCATCTTTCCGAGAGGAGAAGTGTGATCTTTGACATACGAAAAGGAATGGTGGCACGAAGGCATCTTTCTGGTATACTTTATTGACGTACGAGAAGAGTTGTTGGCACGAAGGCTCTTTCTGAGTGATAAAATTGACATACGAGACGGTGTGATCGTGCAAAGGCATACTTCTGTGTGGGTGTGTTGACGTACGAGAAGGTGTGCAAAGGCATCTTTCTTTGGAGGAGAGATGGAGGAAAGAGACGGCGTGGTCAGCTATGCGCAAAGTGCAATACGTGGAGCCTCATCCCAAGCGATCTCTGGGACGAAGGCATCTTTTGGAAAGTGTGAAGTGTGGAGGATGATACATGGAAGGAATGGTTGCACGAAGGCTCTTTCTGGACGATGATGATATTGAGGATATTGACATACGAAAAGGGTGATGTGCAAAAGCATCTTTCTGATGATGGATATTGACATACGAAACGTGGGATGGGAAAGGACGTCAAGGGAAGGAAGAGGGAGAAAACCATTTTGAATAGGAAGAAACCCCTCGGCGCCTAGAAAAAAAAAGTCAGCACACATCAGAGCCATAATAGCAGAGAGCACTGCAGCCATACCAAGCTGCGGTGATGAAAGAAGGAAAGCAGAAACAGAGTAAACGTCCTGATTATATACCATACAGGCTGCAGCCATCACGCGACCACCTTACGATGCCTGTCTCACTAAACAACTAACTCACTCTTATAGGTAGCTCAGTAGAGCACATGAGCGCGGTTAGCGCTGGGTTAGGGTTGGAAATCCCGGGATTCTCCTGAATTCCGAAGCTTTTCAGCGAATGGTTCAGAATCCCCTCAAGGCTAGGGCTAACCATACGACACAATTTTGAAACATCGACCGCGAAACAGATATTGGCAATCGGGGTCGACGCCGCCAAAGGGCGGGCGATCAGGAAGTCCGAGAGCTTGCGGGATGTTTGTCGTGCTAGGATATGTGATAGAGCTTTGGCCTGTAGATGCGATTTCGGGTCTTTGTAGGGAAACGCTCTAGCACGAAGCAGTACAAGAATATTACAAAAAATGCACGGGCAGGCAAGGGGTCACAAGAAGGGAGAGACGATGATTAAAATGTGTCTTTCAAGCATATAAGCATATGTGTACTATAAACAAGTGATGTATGTCTCCTTCACACCAAGACTTTTGGTATGCGCGGTCCGAGGGGAAGATGTATGCTGCGTGTCGTGTAAGTATATGTAGCTTGCTGATTGGCTTAAGCGAGCGATGTGTATGTAGATGCTGGTGTCGATGCTGTCGTTGGTCATGGTCATGTGCGTATTTATGTTGTGGATGCAGAGGATGGGTTCGGTGAGGCTTCTTGCGATTTTTTATAGAAAAGCTGTGATGAGCAATTTTGTGCGTGCTGGGCTTTCCACAGTGATGGCGAGGACGAGTCGATGCGATATGGTCGGACTGAGTCGCTGGGCTATGCACACGTAGCGACCACCAATAGCATGGAGGTCTGCGCGAGCAAATAAATCGATGCCAGTGACTTCCAACCACTCAGAGTTGCGTTTCGATGAATGCGCCGGGTGCTGTAGCGATAATACACGCCCGCGGCTAGTCGGCAACGATGATACGGTCAACTTAGAGATGACTGCCGTAGGCTACTCGAGGCCCATGGTGAAAGGCGACGACATTCGAAGATACGTCAGAGAATATGTGTTACCTTGCAGTATCTTGTGTTGTCCCATGATGATGGAAGCACGGAGTTGTGCTGGTTACCAAGTTGGGTGATCTCGTTCACATCAGGGTCTGGACCTTGGACCACATGCCATTCCACTGTGTTCTCCCGACTGAGGGATCCTCGACGTAGTTTCCGAAGAGTGGCTGGGTGTTTAGTGTCGATGCGACAATGCGGTCACACCAAGAAAGATAGCGCGAGAGGATGAGGCCATCCTTGCCATTCGAAGCGATGACACTGAGACCTCCTCTTGCTTCCACCATTCTCTGCAATGCGGGGCCGTGTACATCAAGCGCGATATGGCGTTCTGACCGTAGTGCTTCGCTGAAGAAGACATAGGTAACGGTCAAGATGACGGCATCCGTGTAAGCGCGCTTCGGATCCATGATAGCTGTTCTGAGCGATTCGACGGCTTTGTGTCGTAGCCACTGAGACAGGAAAGGTTGTTGTTGCATGGATATCGAGTTGGAAGCCGGCGCCATGACGCTGGTGTTGGACAATACAGCATAGAACATTGCAGGTTCTCGCTGCGAGACAGAGATATGCAGAGGAAAATCGACAAATTCGATGTTGCCTTGCTGGCCCCAGTCGGAAGATATCAGGCCCATCCACACTCCACCAAGACAGTTGCGATCTGAAGACGTAATGTGTTAGCCATGAGCGACGGAGGATGTGTTCACGTGACGGTAGATATGATTTCGGCTACGAGCGAGTGCTCTCTACGATTCCGGACTGACGGATAGGATGGAGATACTTACAAANNATTGAACCAAAGGACCAAATGACTCCTCCCAACTGACGGGAAATTGAGAGAAGGGGTCATGAGTAGAGCCGAGCTGATGGGGAAACAACATGGATGAAGGCTGTGAGCTTGTCGAGTCTGTTGAAGCGATTTGCAATGCATGCGAGTTGACATTTTCGATGTCTTGTTCATCGTCAATAATGATTTTGTCGTCTGTCATGGCATCGATAGCAATATCATGCGGTGAATGAGTCGACGATGGGGTTGAGCGGGAAGAATTGGTTGAGAGAGGAGAACGCGAGTTAGATGAAGCCAAAGACGGTACGACTCTGGATGCAGTATCATCATCTGGCCAAGATGGCACAGCAGGTAGGTTCCTGTGGCGTGGTGGTGCAAGTTGAGCCGCCGGAACATGTTCCGTGGTGGGACCAGGCAGGGGACTTGAGGCGGCGGCCGCTGCGGCGAGGCTCCTCGAGTTCTTCCTCGACTTCCATCCTGCCTTGGCGGCATGCGACCTGATGGCACGCGTCGATGTCGACTGCTGCGGTTCGCCAAAGGTGATGAAGTTGAGCATTCCCTGCCGCGGCTGTCCTTGAGTCCGCTCTTGGGACATGACTCCCGGGTAAACGCCTACACGAGCGGTTGCCTGCGTTGTGCAAAAAGGAAGGGACGTCGAGCAGAGGAACAAACACAAGCGACATGGCGCTCCTCGCCCTCTTTAGCCGCTGATGTAAAGATAGCCTTGAAGCCTCGCGTCCGGGGAGGTTACGATGGAAAAGGCATCATTACTCGGCCTCAGGTCCTCGACGGCTTTTGGTGCATCGTGATGCACCCGTCAGACCCTTGTGGCTCGTGCGTCAAGGACGACTCACCGCCTTGGCGAAAGTCTGAACGCGGCAAGCCACCACGACCACATCGAGGCACCTCCTATACCTGAAACGCTCATGCTGTCTGGGTGGACTAATAACGAACTGGAAGGCGGTGATCACTGACGGAATTATAGGGATGCAATTATGCATACATGATCCCTGAGCAGATTGCGCTTCGCTTCACAAGCAGATCATTAGAGCAATACGACACTTGACGTCTGTAGCACGAACGACATTTCGTGAGGTGTCGTGTCTCATGACACGACTGCGACTGCTCGCTATACTAGAGCTCTAAATCAATCGATTCCTGTGTGAAGCCTTTTGCCTATTGCAACTCTGGCGACCTAAATCTTCTTTGGCATGCCGAATTTAATGTTTTTTGCGTCTTTTAGTACCCTGATGCTTGACGGTCGTCTGAAACTTCTGTTCAGTATCGCTCTTCCCAATGCATGTTTGACTCTTCAACTTACAGTTGGCGCCCATAGCCTTTCTCAGCTTCATGGTGACTTCTGACTCCTTGAGATCGGTCTTGCTGTCGGTTTGGATCTCGATGGCGTAGCTTCGCAGGACCTGCTTGACTTGACCGATTTGAGTAGTCATCTTTGCTCTGCGCATGACTCTTGTGTTGGGACNCTGGTGAGAAGTGAAGTTAGTCATTGTCCCAGATACTGCGAGCATATCGTATTGTAAGAAGGCTTCAAGTCTCTCCATCAGAAACTTCGCTGAGATGCCGATGTAGACACTTCAGTAATCTCAACATCCCATCTCTTCACTCCCTCCTCTTTTCCGAAGCTGTAAACATCCAAAGGAACAGAAATCACAAAACCCACCACACCAAGAGACAAACACAAACTTGACTCTCTGCGACAACTCATCATTCCCCACCGTCATCCTCACAAATGCGTACGCAGCCTCATCGTCCCCCAAATTCTCTACCATCTCCGTGATATCGCCTTCACCAGTAGAATCCAACTTCAACGCATCGGAGGTGCCGGAAATGTATTTGAGCACCATCCATGTTGTGGCTGATTTGTCGGATCTTACGTCTTCGTAGGCATTGGCGATCTCAGGGTCGCTGAGGAGGTTGTCGGCGGTTTGAGGCATAATTGATGTTGATGGTGAGAGTTGTGTGGGGTGAGGTAGACGTGTGATAGGAGGAGGATAGAAGTGTGTATATCCAGGGGTAAACGGCTGGGTAAACTGCGGGTGTTCTTGGGTCGTCTGGAACGCGGCTTTACCTTTGATGCTGGTCGATGAGAAGAGATGTCCTGGAACATGATCTGGTGGTCTGTTCCTCCTTGATTACCCTCATACTGGAGTAGTGGATGCAATTACAAGCAAGGTATGGTTTCTACGCTCATGGTTCTAAGTGACGTCGACTTCTATTCGTCAGCTCGAGGATGTTCTGTGCCAACAATTGAAGCTTTGTGCCATTTTTCGAACATGCTTGGATTTGTCCACACAGCGTCACATGAAGACCTGATTGGTGTCTAAATTGTATCTCAGAAGACTTAGCGACCTTGATTAGCCCTTCAAGCAGCAATAAGACTGTTGCTCTCTTATAAGACTGAGCGGTAACCGTTATAACATGTGACCAGGGTGGTATATTCGGCAACTCGAGTAAGTAAGCTCGGCAAAACCTGCCGATTTTTCCAACAAATAGTAGGAAGCAAAACGCACAGCTTTCACATCTTCCGTGGCGCAATTGGTTAGTGCGTTCGATTGTTGAATTTCTACTGTGTGCAAGAGACCAGCCAGTAGCATCCAAAAAGACAGCCCAGCCTGTGACCTGGTCTGCTGCTAAAACCAGCTTCTCCGCCACGAGGAAAAAAAGCTCTCCCGGACAGGCTTGAACTGTCAACCTCTCGATAGCCGATTCGCGAAAGCAAATCTAACAGTCGAACGCGCTAGCCAATTGCGCCACGGAAGATGTGAAAGCTGTGCTTTCTGTGGCTGTTGGATGCGGCATTGTGAATTGATTGTCAATATTAAGCACCGACACGCAGAGCTCGGAGGCGAAGACGATATCCAAGTCCTCGCAAAGAGAACCTTCTTTGTGCTCTTCTCGATGATTGCGAGCCAGCTCCGGAGGCTATGCGCTGAGCACATACTCAGTCACATAAGTGGGCGCTGCGACGTATCTTATCTGTTATCCCTCCGTTGAGAAAATTTATGTCGTGGTGGTCGTTGAGGTTCGGTGGTTGAAGTTTTGGTTCAAGTTCTTGTGCAGCGTCAAATGCATAACGTACCTATGCACCAGTCTCGCTGCATACCTGATACAAGGTGTTTGGACGGGATATATTCGAAAGGTTGGTGCCCTAAAGCAATCAGGAGCGACAGTGACTTCAGCGGTGTATGAAGCCCAGCAGGTCACAAGAGGGGGTGTCGCACAAAGTCATGCTCGGAGTGTCGTGGTGCGCAAGATCGAATTGGTTTCGCAAAGGCTGATGATTAAGAATCGCGACTGTAAGGCATAGTATCTGATCGCATGATGTGCCACAACTCTTGAGCACCTAGATTTGTCAGAGGATGGTCGGTCACTTCGTTTATAGTCAGGAATGGGGGCAGATAAAGTGCGGTAATGAAATCGTTTGGTAAGTCGCTCCTTCCCATAAAGACCATGGCAACCACGAAACATAAAAAGGACCAAAATGCCTTTCCGTAAAACAGCGCCATGCCCGCTCACTCAAATATGAGCCGAAAAAGGTATCATCCTCCCCTATATCTTATACACAAGAACTAGAATTCTTCCGAAATTCTTCATGATCACCTGAACTCATCCATAAACTCCTGGTGGAACTTGGTGATTCTGCCGACCCACTCGGTACCAGGAGCAAGGAAAGTGGTTCTGAAATGCAGAGTTCCCTCCTTCTGTCCAAATCCACTGCCTGCGACAACACAAACACCAGTTGCGTCGAGCAGTCTAAGACAGTAGTATTCATCTGCGCTTCTACCCTCTTGCTTGGCCTTTTCGATGGCCTTGGGAGGAAGAGTGATGGTAGGGAAGAGGTACATGGAGCCAGTGGGTGACTGGCATGAGACTCCCTCCATCTCGCTGAAGGCTTCGTAGAGGGCGGTGGCGCGCTTCTGAAGGCCGTCGAAAATACCACGTTCCTCAGCATGGTAGGTATCGTACGACGGGTCTCCTTCAACAGGTGGCTCGACCATAAGGGATACTAGACATTGACCGATGACTGGAGGGCAGAGCTGAATGCTGACATATTTGTAGATTTGCTCAGTGANCCTGTGATGAGGAATTAGTTGGTGGAACAATCAGTATATGTATGTTGCAGAACTTACCTTCTCATCAAAGCCGACAAGCTCAAAGTAACCACCACGGTGGCCGCACTCACCAACCATACCCTTACTGATGCTGTGCAAGCTGACAAGCTCGAGAGTGTCAAACTTGCCATCCTTGTTCTCCTCGCTTTGCTGAAGCTCCCTAAGACATTGCTTGAAGCTGGTGAACTTGCCAACAAAAACATTGGTCTGGTACACCTCATCGGCCATGACGACCAACTTCTCCTCAGCAGCGAACTTCAAGACTGACTTGATGTCTTCGACAGAGAGAGACGCGCCAGTAGGGTTACCGGGGTTGATGATGACAATGCTGCGGACGCTTGTACCCTCTGCCTTTGCCTTTGCGTAGGATGCACGGATGGCTTCAAGGTTTGTGCCCCAAGCCTTCTCTTCCTCGAGTTCGTAAGGCACACACTTTGCGTTCAGAAGAGCGAGGGTTGCGGTGTAAAGAGGGTATTGCGGAATGGGAACGAGGATACCGGAGTTTGCATCGGCACACATGACATTCATCAAGGTGCTAACACCACCTGAAGCACCGGCGGACAGGAAGATGTTCTCAGGATCGGCAGGGAAGCCGTCTCTCTTCTCAATGAAGTTAGCGACACTGCGGCGAATGCCAGAGGCACCCTTGGAGGCCGAGTATGCTCCCACGCTCTTGACATCGTCCAGCAGTGTCTTTGCGCGGTCAATGGCGTCTTGCTTGTAGCCAAGAGTATTGGTGAGGACATCGGTGTGTTCGAGAAGGAGAGGGTTCTCCATCAATGACAAGACCTGGCGGAAGAAGGTGATGGGCTTCTGGTCGAGTTGCTGGGGGTTGCCAATGTTGGCCGAGATGACCGTGTCGAAGGGCANGGAAGTGTCCTTGTTTCTCAGCTGCTCGCGGTACTTCTCGCTCTTGACGGCGAGCTCGCCACGCACGGCGTATTCGGCTTCGACGACATTCTGGTTGATGTTCTCGATGGTGAGGCGTCTCTGGCGGGGTGTGGTCGAAAAGGAGCGGCTTGACTGGCCCTGGAGCCATGCTGGGATGGGTAGCGAAGACATGAGACCTTGTGTTGCCATGGCTGCGGATCCTGATGCTGGAGAGACTACCGAGCGTGGGGATGAGTATGGGGATAGGGCAGGATATGTAGATAGGCGCTGCGGCACAGAGTGAACCCCTCCAAACCTTGTGGTCGCTCTACCGACGACAATCCTGTATGACGACATGGCTGTGGTCCGTCACACGATCCAAGAAGAGTGAAGAACGATTGGGGAGCGGCCAAGTGAGGGAACCTGGTGACTCGGAAGGCCTCAATCGAGTGAAGGAGGAGGCTCTACAATCAGCCTAAAAACAAACCAGAGATAAGAAAACCCGACAACCAAACATGAGTCAATCGTCTTCCGCGACTGCTCCGAAGCGCGGTTCGAGCTCGGGGAACAGCGCCCTACGCCGGCCCGTGACCTGCCGATCTCTGTGCCGTGCGGGGTACTCCCGACCCCTATCTTATCACCGCATCTCATCCTGACCAGCACTTCACAGACCACACGCATGTACTAGCAGGGTCGACTCTATGGATACGCATAGCGACTTATGCCAAAAGATCAGCAGCCTGTTGAAATGCATCGCCGTGCTCTAATCAGCATGCCGATCAAGATTGCCAGCTTTGAGCATCGTTCGAATAGGTAGGTGTCTTTAACCATGGTCGAATATACCCTTTATATCGCGATAGCCAACTTCAATGGCTGTCATCGTCTAAAGTCGACAGAACATTGCATCAAGGCTCAGGTAGGTATGTATCTCTCTCAATGGATCAAAGCATCCCCAAGCAGAGATCACGCTCTGGACTTCTCATCACCATTGACAGAATCACTCTTCGTTGGCCACACTTGAACCAAACCCACCAACAATGACATGTCCGGATCCGGCGATGCTGACCTGCATCATCATTGTGCTGATCATCGCCATGAATGCATTTACCCCGGCAGCGCTGTTCTTTGTGCATCTCAAATCCATAAAAATCAAGGAGCGTAGGAGGATTTTAGTCAAACTCCTTCGCTACCCAAAAGACTAACAGCCTATCGAATTTACAACAGCATGGACGGACCTTTTGGAGAAGCCCTCGGCAGGTGAACGTTCTGGGTCATGGATCGTATATGGCCGGGTAGAGACTTGCCATTCGAAGTTCGCGTAATGATTATGGGTCATTGGCTCCGCCACAATCAGCCACCCTGGGACATCGGCGCCGAGATGAGTATCCCGGGTTGGATCACGCCGGACCTCGAAGAAGTTTGGTTCCAAAACACCAAATTCATCTTGCCGGCTTCCAAGCTCCGCAGACCAGACTTCTACCAACACGACGTTGGTGCTAGACTCGAGGCGAATACTGTCAACTTTCTCGCGAGACTCTATGGACGCCGAAACGCTCCGCAACCAGTGACAGTAGAGGTGCTTGTCGATACACATGAAGATCTCAGAAGGGCTCAAAAGTCTATTCATAGGCTACTCCTGGTCAGCTACTATCTCGGAGACCGTAGCGATCTGCTCAACATCAAGATCCTGGTGGACACATACACAAACATGGGTTTCATCGAAGCAAATGAGGAAATTGCTAAGCCCCTAATGACAAGACTACAGCAAGACTGCACGAATATGCGGAAATTCAGGGATGGAAGCATGACAACGGCGCAAGTGCTCAATTATGTTGGAGTATCGCCCCTTACAACGCCGGATGTGATTCCTCGACCGCCCGAGGTCAAGGTAGCAGGGTTCATGTGTTGTGCGGCCACCTATGTGGGCATTTATGCGCATGGAACGACGAATTCGAAGACAATGCTCATGAAGAAATGTAAACAGCTTATCAAGGATGTGTGGCAGAGGGAAGAGGAAGGGGAAGGAGTGCATAAAGTCTACAGCACTTTACTCGATCCTTAGAAGCAAGTAAAGGCTGGTGGAGATGGAGTAGCACATATAGCCATCTGGGCACGGCTTTCGTAGAGACAGTGTATGGAGCGTTTGAAATTCAATACGAATCCGAGCACATATCTCTACAAGATAGACAAAGCTCGTGTGGTTGCTTTGTGGTATAGACGTATCGTGTGCTTGGCTTGGCGTTGTGACGCAACAGAAGCTTCCCGAACTCGGCCTCCAGAGTCGAATGATTTTCTTGACTTTTGTTCCTACTTGTTCGCCCTTCTTACCACCCTGTTATACAAAAACTTGTTGTGTTTCGCTCTACCTGTGCTCGTTACCACCTTACTATACACTCGCATAGAGGTCGGTTTTCTTGAAATTCATTTTGTTTCGCGCTTCCTACACGTTACCACCCTTTACACAAACACCGACTCGACATCATGGCCAAAGGGGAAAATTCAAAGAAGGCTGCCGGCAATGCTAAAAGGCTGAGGTTGCCGCCCAAAAACAAGCTGTCGAGAACCAGAAGAAGAGCCAGAAGGAAGCTGAAGAGTGGAACAAGGGCGCAAAGGACAGCTCTAAGGCGTGAGTTTACACTATTGAACTTCACTATCTGGCCAAACATACTGACTCCTCTTCCTACAGTGCTGCCGCCGCCGACAAGAAAGCCGAAGCCGAGCGCAAGAAGGCTGAAAAAGCAGCCCTCCTCGCTGAAGAAGACGCTTCCCTTCCTGCCAAAAAGACCGGCAATGCCAAAACCGCCCAAAAGAAATCCCGCGGTCTGGATCTGTCTGGCCTCGACGGTCCCTCCTCGCTCTCATCACTCTCGGCAACCGGTATCGACAATGCCCTCGACGCTTTGTCTCTGACCGCTGGCTCCTCGGACAAGGTCGACCGTCACCCTGAGCGCCGCTTCAAGGCCGCCTACACCCAATACGAAGAACGCCGCTTGGAAGAGATGAAGGATGAGAAGGGTCTGCGCCGCCAGCAAAAGATTGAGCAGATCCGCAAGGAGTTTGAAAAGCATCCCGACAACCCATTCAACCAGGCCAACGCTTCCTACAACAGCACGAGGGAGGACTTGCAGAACATTCGTGAGGGAGAAAATGCCAAGATTGAAAAGAGATTGGGTGGTCCTTGAGTGGAGTGCGAGAGAGACTGAGGAACATAAGCAGAGGTCTGGCCGTTTTCGACTGCGACTACGAAGAACATTTTTTACGATACCCTATGCATAACTTTAGAACAATGAGGAAGAGACGCTGGCGCTGAGATAGGCGCTTGTTGCATGACCATCAACACTTCGAGCACGTCCGACACGAAATGCTTTGTGAATAAACGATAGGGAGCACTACCCGACTCTGACATTGGGAATTTCCTCACATTTCATGACATGCCTCAGTGAGACTGCTGCTCAAACATCGAGCAAATCTGTTGATCTCTCTGACCACTGCTGGCCGTCTGGCCACGAGAGTAGCATAAAGCAATACGTGTGTCCGCAAAGAAATTGTTTCAACAATATCCGATATGGTCTAGTGGCTAGGATTTCTCGCTCTCAAACCGTTCGAAAGGACAACTAGGTCCGAGGAGGCCGGGGTTCAATTCCCCGTGTCGGAATCTTCTTTTGCATTTTTGACGTTGTCCATCAATCGCTTCTAAGAGTACAGCAAGTGATGAGATTGGAAGGGCGGTCAAGTGTTTTGTTTGGGCGATCATTGTCATGGTTGAGAGCCAGGGCATATTTCAGGTCGCCAAGACTTCACAGCTTCTCATTGGAATCCACGCCTCCAGCTTGCAGTTCTCGCACATATGCCCACAAGCATACCTTGCGGCGTGCCGAACGGATGGCGATCCCCGAACTCATCCAGTGTGAGACCTCTGCCCGCATTGCGGTCTCCGGTAGGGCAGTAATAGGTTACGCGATGCGCAAGTCTTTGTGATGCGATTGTGACCACCATCGTCGCGATATGGCTACAGAATTCACCGAAGTCAAGCCTTTCTCAACAAAGTCTTGTTCTTCAGGTTTCTTCAATTGCCATCACCAAATCACCCTTGCATATAGACTAATAACAATTGTTGGCGCTTGCTGGTGTTATACACTGCTAGAACAAAAGTTCTTTGCGTTGACAATAGGCAATCCTGGGAGCGAACATGTCGAATCAAGGCTCTGCCGATCAAGGACAAGACTCGAATCAAGTCATATTGGGAGTAGTGTCAACAAACCAAAGCAGAGGTTCAAGGAGAAGCGTTGATGCCCGTCGAACAAGCACGAGTTCACACGGCCGTGCTTCGATAGCATCTGGTCTGCGACACAGGAAATCCACCAGACGTCTCACACAACAACGCAACCAAACCCAACCTTACACCACTGGCAGAGATCAGAATGGTAGACGACTGTTCACCCTGGCGGGTTCTGATTCCCATGATGGCGAACAAAGTGGCCGCTCACAAAACCAACACCGACCGTANCGACCCATATGGGGACTGGCAGATCCCATGCCTCGTGTTGTGCGGCGTGGTATGAAACCGATGCAGACCGACAGACCAAGGCCAGGCGATGTGAATGAAGATGTGCTACAACCTACTGATTCACAGATGGAGCAAGGCATTGGTCCGAGATTGGATCTGAATAAGATTCATAAGAACATCCATGACGCGACGAAAGATAGAGAACGCAAGTATGCTGAGAAACATGGCAAGAAATTCGAGCCACCTTCGGAGATGGGCCAGGAGTCTCATACCCAGCCGATCAGAGTTCTGCAGCAGCCTGGACCTCCACAAGAGGTAGATGAGGATATCGGATCAAGACCATTGCCTGGCCAACTCGAATCAGAACGACACCATCAGGATTCTAACGAAGTCGACGACAAAACAGAGAATGGAGAGACAACTGACGAAGATGTGGACGCCACGCACGGTCAAGGAGAAGATGACCACGTGTCATTGAACAAGACTCATGAAGAGTTACATAACCATCACACGTTATGGGCAGTTATCCGGACCAAGCTATGCGAACCTCTTGCAGAAAATCTTGCCGTAAGCTCAACAGATTAACTNCAACTCGTCTCACATTCTGATCTGCTCCAGGTGCTCGTCCTGATGACGATTGGTATCTGTGCCAACATTGCACACAATATTGCCAACAAAGGCTCCAATGATTCTATGGCGTGGTCATGGGGATTTGGTACGATGACTGGCATCTACATCAGTGGAGGTGTGTCTGGAGGACATCTNAATCCGGCAATCACCATCATGCTCTACGTCTTCCGTGGCTTCCCGAAGAAAAGAATTCCTGTGTACATCGTCGCACAGTTGCTTGGAGCATACATTGGCTCACTCGTTGCTTATGGTATCTATCGGAACTGCATACTCAATCACATGGAGTCCAACCCGGAGCAAATAACACAGGTCTATAACTCATTTGTCACAAACCGCGTGGAAGGCGTAGCCGATGCTGCCTCAGGCTTTCTGACTGAGTTTGTTGCTGCAGCATTTATCGGTGTTGTTGTATTGGCTCTGGGTGACGACAGTAATGCACCACCTGGAGCAGGGACGAATGCGTTCATCTTCGGTCTGGTCAATAGCATCATGGTCATGGCNTTTTCTGCCAGTACTGGTGCTGCGCTCAACCCTGCTCGCGACATGGGGTCTCGCTTGGCCTTGATCACGGTTGGCTTCAATAGACATGACTTGTTTGGAGACGGCTGGTGGGTTTACGGAGCGTGGCGTGCCTCAATCAGCGGAGTAATTGTCGGCGCGATCCTTTACGATACTGCAATCTTCGTAGGAGGAGAGAGCCCAATCAACTACCCCAAAGATAGTGTTAAACGAGCTGGGAGTAAGGCCAAAGCAAGGTGGAGGCATAGGTTCAAGCGCAGGGAGAGATAGCGGCTTTCTCATACACTATTGAACATGAGTCTCAGAGCCTCCGAGAATCACGTCTAGGCGAAGAGTATCTCGGGATGAAGCGGATTCCTGGTGCAGTCAAAAACACTTTTCTCCGAGCTCGTCTCGATGATCGATGCTGACAAGCGCTTCAATCAGCAAATGGTTCTTCGCGTGTCAGTTCAGCTATCGTGGCGGCCTTGGTTGACCGTACATTGAGGCCTCATCAACTCCTTGTTTCTGCATGCTACTATCCCGCTGTCTCACCAACAAGACGCGCTTTTAACAACTCTAACTATATCGCTATAGAGCACTGACTCGATGGAGTTCATCCGTTGCACTGTGGCTTGAAGATTGCCTGTAACGGTCTAGCAACCGTCCGAAAACGTCGTCAAACTTTAGCATTCGATCTGCCAAGACATGGGTTGGCGACCACGCTTTTCAGGAGAGGTGAGACCTTCTCGAAGACTCAATCGAAATATCAGAAACAGTTGTCTCGCGACGATGAGATTCAACCTCAGACAAGGCAACGTCTGTTATACAGGAGCTGTGTTCGGTGCAAGCCGAAACAGTTGAACTTCAGCTCGTAAGCCATTGCACAAGGAAAGCGCCTGAGATATGGACATATCGAACTCGAATTACTGCGACTACAAACAATTTTTGGAACAGTCTTTTACGTCGAACTCTGTTCTTATTCAATTGGATTTAGACGACGCCTCGTGACTGCCACAGTCTATTGCGCAAACAAGCTAAGGTTCCTTCCTCAGCCTCATACGTCGTATTCAAGGTACGGCCATCGTGACACAGAGCCAGATTCACACATCACATGCTGGTAACCATGGCTCATCGTGTTCATGGCATTCAGGAACCACACGGGGCGGGCGGTAGTAAGTATGCTTGTTGAAGTGCACAATACTTAATCGTGACGACTTGAGTCGAGAGGAGAGGATACAAAAGCCGATATGATCCCCCATCAATAAATGAGAAACATAACAGAGACCTTGAGAATATTGAAAACTTTGGTCTCAATATGCGTTCGACCTTCTTTATTCCCGCCCTTGTGGCAGTCGTTGCCGCCCTGCCCGCCCCTGCTCCTCAGGAGATTGACCTTGATCTGTTTGTCAACATTCCTACGCCGACTGTCATTCAAGCAATTGGAACACCTGATAAGATCGTCACCTACGATACAAAGGCCATTCTTGCCTCGGCTACCAAGGTTTCCTCAATCTCTGTCGCTGTCACAGATGCTGCCTCCTCAACTCCGAGTGTAGTGAAGCGTGCAGCTTGCGGACCTGAACCTTCTGGCTATGGACCTGTTACTACCAACCCCAAAGACGACGCTGCTTCGTTTCTAGCCAACCCTGTTTACGTAAACGCTGCCAATGCTGCTGCTGTTCCCGCTGGATATGCTCAAACGTTCAAGAATTTGAATGCTTCTAGCAGTGCTTATGGCTACCTGGGCTTTACCAACCTCCAATCGTACAGCCCTCAGACCTGCGCCACTAAGTGTGGGTGACTGGTCAAGAACTCTCCTCTTTCTTGGATCCCTCGCGCTGACATACTACTCTTATGAACAGGCAATGCCATCAAAGGCTGCATGGGAATTAACATTTATTTCGAACGCGATCCTAAGGTCACCCCTGACAAGACCGCCTGCCCAAATCCTGCCTCGCTGACCCAGATCAAGTGAGTCTACCATCACAGCTTATTTTAGAGCTTACCGCTAACCAAAAAAGGNTGTGTGTACTGGGGTGGTCCTGTCACGGCTGCAAACACCAAAAACTACGGCAGAAGCTGGGTATCGTTCTCAATCGTAGTGGCTGGTTCCAACGGTTATGTAAACCAAAACATTGCCGCACCCTCTGGCTACTCAGACGCCAACTACCTGGGAAACGTAGCTATCAATGCACCCTACGACACCCTGGGCTACAACACATACATGGGCGCCAAGGTCTTCGCTGCAGGTCCTTTCAACGCAACTCTCTGCGCCGAAGCTTGTAACGCACAGAACGCGTACAACCTTGCCAATCCACCTATTGATGGTAGTCCTGTCCAGACCTGCCAGTTCTTCAACACTTACATCTTGTCTTTAAATGGCAAGACGGCAATGGGCCAATACTGTGCGATGTACAGTGCCACTTGGGCAAACAAGTATGCTACCAACGCTGGGCAGTGGCAGGGTAACGATCACTACACAGTTGGCTTTTCATACTCATTCTCAAACCTCATAAATGCAGGCACCACCAACGTAGCTGCCGCTGTCGCTCAAGCCAAGGGAGAGATCTCCGTATCTTCTCTGCAGAGCTACTGCAGCACTTTCTTGGGTTATAATGACCTCAATGCCTATGTCACTGCGACATCCACAAAGACTCCTATCTCGACTGTTACTTCCACCTCGACGCTGAAGATTAAGGCTTCTTCTTCTTCGTCTTCGTCTTCTTCGAGCGCAACTTCGTTGTCTAAGCGCGCTGTGGCTTCTTCTTCTCTGTCTACACCTACTGCACTGACTAAGTACCCTGGTAGTATCATCTCCAGCGCTTGTTCGGCTTTGGTGACTAGTGTGCCCAAGACTGCCACTGTCACTTTGAGCACTTCTACAGTCACTGGCGCTACCAGCAGGTCTACGGTTGTCAAGACCGTCACCACTACTACTCGCTGAAGCGGATTACGACGATTTCGGAGAATGATTTCAGGGTTTCATCGGAGGGATGAATAGGATGAAGGAAGGATATGGATATGCACGGATTTAACATAGATTTATTCAGGGGCTTTTCGTAATGTGAATAGACTACAATTCTTTTTGGTCTCGATTTATGCATTCGTTCTTATGCCTCTCAGTGTTTGTGCCACTGTGCTCGTACGATAATCTATACGGATCTAACTCGCGTTGTTCACAAAGTGCAAGGGGAGGATAAAGAAGGATACATAAAAACCAATAACTTTTACTAGGGGTATCTTACACATAGCTCTTGTCATCTCGTGAACCTTTCAAGCACCTTTGTTATCCCTCTCAACCTCACTCTGTCCAATAATATGCTCCGCGCTCTCCTGCTGCACACCCATCTGACTAACATCATACCCATTCTCGGCGAGATAGGCCCTAAACTTCATGTCTTCCTCATCAATAGTATCCTGCCCAATATGGGGCAGAAGGAAGAANNAAGCAATGAAAGCACTCAAGATACACAACGCGCTGGATACAAAGAACGGGTATTGACCCGCTTTGACCATGTCGGTATCTGCGTAGTGGTTGTAGAGAATGGCGAGCACTTGATCGCCCACAAACGCGCCGATCTTGCCAATGGCGGCGGCAATGCCGTAGTATTGGCCTCGGACGGCGGTGGCGCAGGATTTGGAGGCAATGAGACCGATGTTGTCGCCGGGTCCGAATCTGAACGCTAGTTAGTTTACTGAAACTTGATACGAGAACTTTGGAAGAACTTGCTCTCCGAGCGCGAGGAAGACACCGTAGACGATCACGAAGCCAGCGACGTTGGAAGGGTGGGCGAGATAACTGTACACGCCAGCCATGATGAATCCGACGATTCCTTGGGCAAGCACGCCAATGCCGAGAGTAAGCTTGGGACCCAGCCAGTCACTGACAAAGGAACCGCCGATACAGCCAGGAAGGTAAAAGAGATAGATCAATGTGGTCCAGCCAAACGATTTCCAGAGTGGAGCATTGTCGCCCAGTAGGTTTGTCACGATAGTTGAGCTGAACAGCGAGAAAGAGTAGCCCGAGAAGTCGTAGATGAACCAGATTAAGGAAACAATGGTCAGTCGCCACCAGTAGAACTTGATGACCAAGAGCCAGGNGGTCTTTGCTTNTGCCATTGTTTCGCGACGGTAAGCTTCAGGCTCCTTGAGTTTGAGACGGAGGTATAAAAGCGAGAGAGGAGGAATCACTCCAAGACCTAGACAGATACGCCAGGCGGCACGGAGATGGTTCTCTCCTGTGCAGAGAACNNCTGTAGTACAAAGCTTTAGCAACGATGTAAAGAGGACAGTAGAAGGTCAAAAACACACCACAATCATTGGCACCAGTGCAGAAACCACAAATCCGATATCGATTTGCACGTTAGTGAACAGAATGAACCATCTGTTTCTGGTTCCACTCTTGAGTTCTCCAGTGCTCTCGGCACAGCCCACACTGCCTGCTGGGTACTCACCACCGATACCAATACCCAGCAAGAAACGCCATGCGGTCAAGGCAGCAAAGAGACTAGAGCTACTGCCGCCAGCTCCATAGCTACCTGCACTGAGTGCGGCAAAGAGAATCAGGATGACAGTACTGGCGAACAAACTCCACTTGCGGCTATAGTGGTCGGAGGTGTAGCCGAATATTAACATCTAAAACATATGTCAGAGCGCGGTCTTGTACCGAAAAGGTCCAAGGTTACTTACACCAACCACGGTTCCAGCAAAGGTGATGGACGAGACGTTGCGTTGGGCGGGCGAGGTAGCATAGGTAGTAGGATAGATTTTTCCAAGCATGGTCGACACAAAACCGATCACACCATTCAAATATCCATCACTGAAGAGACCAGCACCGCAAGCGATGACTGGCCAAAGACGTTCCCATCTAGACTTTTCGGTTTCATCGTAGCTGGTTGTAGGATGTCCTTCGTGGGAGGTCGATGGGTGCTCTTGGATAGGCGCAATCTCTGGGCTAGCACCACTAGAGTGTTTCTCGGTGCTTGTTGGCCGATCCATGGTTTCGGTCCGACCAAATCCGATGTTCGAGGTCGCAATGGGCTGTCGTTATGTCGCTTTGGGTAACTACCAGATTCTAGACTGTGTGAGTGAGTCCAGTTTGTGTCAACAAGGCCGAGAACAGAACACTGAGCAATGATTGGAAACCGCAGTAAAACCACAGGTAGTTAGAATAGATGCAGGAGATAAGTGATATGTGTGATTCTCTGAGCGACAAAGGCGGGAGATGATGCAAGGAAAGAGGGAAGCTCGCTCTCGAGGGACACGCGACCAGTTTTATCGTTTGAGATCCTGCGATCTGCAGTCGAAGGCGATCTTGCCTGTACGGTGTCGTAAAACCACCTCCGAACCAATTGGAATGTTTCTTGAAGGAATGCTTATCCTGCCACTGGGAGCTTAAGATGTGTGTCCGGCTGCCGGCACACACGGCGGGCGTTCTTGGTATCGGAGCCCTCACATCCCGAAGCACCTAGAGGCAAACAGTCAAGTCCAGCCAGCACTCTAGAAAGACATATCTGCGTACTTCAATCGCGATTTATAAAGCGATGGTTTCTCAAAGATACTCTGTTTGATCACAAAGAGTAAATTTGGAGGTTCAAGTTATCTATTGCAATGCCTTGAGTATTATACTGGGGGTCCAGCTACCACCATGCTCTCAGCGGCGCCTTCCGCCGACCCCCATCACTCCCGCCTCCAAACCCTGAAAGCTTGTACTCTGTCTCATTCCCTTCGTCATGAACTCACGCGAGCATCCGAGTATCCATATCAACTGCGAACAAGAGCACAGAAAACGACAACGTGCTGAACTTCCAGTAAAACTTTTCAACCACCGATGTCCCCACCTCAGGATATGTACTTTAGTACGTGGGCTTACTTACGCGTCAATGTTGAGGTATTGTAGAAAAAGCATCATCTAGCATCCTCCCGCGGTAATACGAGATGTTTTTGAGCACGGGTATTGAGCTGTCAGCGCATGTTGAACGTTCAAAACTCAAGCTGTAGGTAGTGAGAGCACATCGAACAGCCGGATTGCAGAAACTAGGCACTTCATCTTTGCTCAATGTGTTGTGCATTTCGACACCCTGCTTGGTAGTTACAGCACGGCAGCGATACTTATGCCAGTCACACGAGATCCTAACAATGGGAAAGGACCCTTCGACTGATATTGCAGACCAAATATCGAGTCCTACTCCGCTCACTTGCTAGACGTTTGCCAATCGATGCAATTTCCGTGTTCATGTGAATTGACGAAAGATATTTCTCGTACATATAACAACAGTATAGTGTGATCGTTCGTTCGAACATGGCAGTTTCACCAGTATCCATCCATCTCATCTTTTGTCTTAGGCCGGGCAAAGCTATCTCCAACCTTGTTGGGGTTTGGGCCAGCACTTAAGTTGAGCGTACATCCCTGGGGTATATTTCCTCGTCGGCCCAAGTGTCCATGCCACGGCCATGTTTGGGCGCACGTTCTGAAACCAGTTCCAGTAGCTCAGTCGTAGTAGGCCTTGATTCCGGTTCGAAGCGCTGGCAACGCCAAACAAGATCAATGGGATCGTCGCTGTACTTGAAGTCGGGAAATCCTTTGATGTCGATCGGATCTTTGTCCTTGATAGGACAGTCCTCAATACATATCTCATCCTGGCCTTCTCTTACGACAGTTCTTAGATACATCATGGACTCGATAGTTCGACCGGCTTGCCAGACATTGGTCCAAGAGTGCAGAGGTTTCTCAATCGCTTGATTATTCGTTTTGAATACTATGTCGCGTTTGACCATCTCCGGAGCAAAGAAACCAACCGTGGCTCCGTGAGAATAAGGCTTTTCATGTTGCCTGTTTTGCCGTGGATCTTCCTTGTAGAGGATGTGGGCTGCGCCAAAGTCGGACATTAAAGGTTTAGGGTAGACTGGATAGTTGTCTCTTCGTGTGACGTCCGGCAGCATGTTGGGTGGCTTCATGTCGACAAACGTGATGACTTCAACTTGTTCTTGACGTGCGTTGGGTCTTGTCAGTACGACTCTCTCCGACTGCACTAGAGCTTCGGCGATACAGGTGAAGACCAACCAGTTAAAGGGCTCGGGGATCGGCTCGGGGATCGGGTTCTTTGTATCATCCTCACTCACGGCATGGGATGCGAGGATTCCGTGAAGGTCTCCTGCATGGAACAAGTCCATATAAAAGCGCCAGTGAGTGTAGAGCTTCTTACTCGTTTCACCGTTATGGATCCTCCATTCATGATTATGACCTTTTCGGATGCCTCGCAGGGGACAGTAGTAGCAGAAACGCGCGAATCAGGATCGGTCATCATGGCCTGCAGGTAAGCCTCTCTGTTGAATCTTTCTTCAACCTTCGCTTTGCCTGGTCTGTCAGGGTTAATCCCGAAGTCCATTTCTTTCTTCACGAGATGTTCGTAAAGACCTCGGTAAGCTTCTGGCTTCTTGTTGTCGCCTGAGACCCAGTCATCTTTGATGACCATACGATCCCCGAACTTTTTGGGTTCCGTCGACATTGACCCATAGTGTACGACACCGTTACCGCCCTTGCCGACAAAGAAGCCACCTCTCCAAGTACATTCATCATCTTTTGGCAGACCACTGGCATCACACTCTCTCCTTTTTGTCCCATGATATTTGTTGTACGAAGGTCGAAGGGAGATGGCAGAAACGAAGTATATGTGTTCAGCACACAAGCGGTGAATGGTTGCGGATGACCTGATGAAAAGGCTTATATCACACTGCCGGCGTATGTTACTCATCGAATCAACTTGCATTGAGATGGCCGGATCCGGACATGGCTCACTTGGCAGAGTTTAAGCAAGAAATGAGTGCAAGGATTCTCCAAGCTTCGAATACAAAGCGAACAGCTCTTTGTCACACCGAGTAAAACGAGTCGTCCAGCGCGAACTTAGGCTAAAACATGACACCAGAGGTACTGACCGCTAAGAGGAAGCAACATGCTGGGAGACTTAAAAAGAAAGGAGAAAAGCGGATGGCGCTCTCGACGGCCGCAATGTTGAATGCAGCTGACGAGAAAGTGCCGATGTGCTGACGAGCGGTATTCTCAACAGAGGCGGAATTGGTGTGTCAGCTCACGGCGACAAGGTACTCATACAGTCCTTGATATAAAAAACAATTCTGTGTGATGAGGTTGGTAGTTCAGTGTTTTGGAAGGGACCATCTCAATGTCTTGGCATCCGAATGCTCCATCGTCATCTTTCAACAAGCACATCTTCACCAAACAAATAACTTTCCTCACCCTGCAACAAACTGATCAGGCTTATCACAATGCCGCCGCCTCCACCTCCCAAGAAACCGACCGAGCCTCAGGGCAAAAGCGAACGCAACGAATACATTCCCTCTTTCATCTCCAAGAAACCCTTCTACATCGACGACGCAACCGCCTCGCAAGAAGATTACCTCGAGCATCAGCGTCTCCAAGCCCAGAAAGATGAATCTCTCGCAACTCAGAAATGGTACACCAGAGGTCAGCGCGCCGGCGCTGCTACAGCTACAAAATACCGCAAAGGTGCTTGCGAAAACTGTGGCGCCATGGGACACCAAAAGAAGGATTGCTTGTACAGACAACGGAAAGTAGGCGCGAAGTTTACGGGCAGAGACATCAAGGCAGACGAGAGTGGTCAAGACATCAACATGGGCTGGGAGGCCAAGAGGGATCGATGGAGTGGCTACGATGCGCGCGCATACCAAGAAGTCGTCGACGAATACAACGACCTCCAAGCCATCAAAGACGCCAAACGCAAAGCTTCTGGAATCCCCGAAGAGGGAGATGAGGACGACGAAGCAGCAAACCAAGAAGACGGAGACAAGTACGAGGAAGAAACAGACATGGGCCGCAAACAACCAAACTCTTCCCGAAACCTGCGTCTCCGAGAAGACACGGCAGGCTACCTCAANAACCTCGACCTCGAATCCGCAAAATATGACCCGAAAACTCGCACCTTGATTGACGATGCAGAAGGTGAATTCCAACGTGCTTCGGGCGACGCTGCCGAGTTCGCGCGTGCACAACGCTACGCCTGGGAAACTGCAGAAAACAACGGCAGCAACAATGTCCATCTCCAAGCCAACCCTACAGCAGGCGAGCACTACCGCAANAAAGAAGCAGAAGAGGCCGCCGCAAAGAAAGAAGCTACAAGGAAAGCTCTGCTGGAAAAATACGGTGGACAAGAGCACCTAGCCGCCGATCCCCTCAAACGCATCGCAATTACCGAAAACGAAGTCTACGTCGAGTACGACGAGAGAGGCAGAATCAAGGGCTTGCCAGAGAAAAAGGAAAAATCCATGTATGCAGAGGACGTGCTACTCAACAACCATACCTCAGTATTCGGCTCATGGTGGAAGAACTTTACCTGGGGCTACGCATGCTGTCACTCCACAATGAAAAACAGCTATTGCGTTGGCGAGGCAGGCAAAACCGCTTCCTCAAATGCCGACAAACTGGCCACTGGCGC
Source organism: Aureobasidium vineae (assembly GCA_903819635.1). Classification (NCBI taxonomy): domain Eukaryota; kingdom Fungi; phylum Ascomycota; class Dothideomycetes; order Dothideales; family Saccotheciaceae; genus Aureobasidium; species Aureobasidium vineae. The sequence goes on from CAIJEN010000006.1 coordinate 622,660, forward strand.
TCTGCTCGAGGACCCAGCAGCTCTGGAATCCAATGCTGCAACAGAAGTTCCCAAGTCCATCGCTTGGAGGGAAGAAGAGCGGAATGAGGAACATGTGCCCAATGCACCGGACAGACCTGAAAAGGCGCGTATGGATGAGCAACACAGCAACAAAGCACCAGAAGACAGAAAAAGAAAACTCGACGAGATACGCGATGGCGTGACAGAAGAAGAACTGGACGAGTACAGAAAGAAGAGAAGTGCTGGCAACGATCCTATGGCTGGATTGCTGGGTAGAGATGAACTGGTCGAGTGAATGTCATGATCGAAAAATCCGAAACCATCAAGGAAAGGGGCCACGACTCGAGATCTCGATCTAGACGATCAGAAAGGATGCCAGGAATCTGGTAGAGACAATGTTGCTCTGGAAAGTCTGCGTCCGCACGCATCCGATCATCCTATCACTCTTTCTCTACATCCGGGTTCCAAGTTCTGATTCACGGCTGCTCTAATCTCTTGCATCCCAAACTAGGGAGAAGACGAGGAGCGTACGCCAGTGGCTGGTCACCTAGTGCATCGAATCTCTGTTGGACAGAAGAAGCTCGGCAGACCACATTCAATAGCCACCGGAGACCGCTCGGTTGCTGTTTACTACCATTGCGAACTAGTATTATGCACGGTCACATGGACTGAAGAGCATGGCGTTGTCGTTACTGGCAGCACGAGGGCCACGCAACCAAGCAAGCATGCAAATCATTGCAGCAAAGCTACAACAATGTCGAAACCGCATAAACACATATTCGCTTCGAGCATTAGGCGTGATGTTTTCGGATATTGTGTATGGTTTATTGCCAAAGCTTGATTGATATATAAGAAGCAAAGCAGGCAGGATAAATAAAATGCATCTGTTGGGCTAAAATACGGTGTCAGAAAAAGGCAACTTTCTCTCGAAAGAGCGAGAAGTAATGTTGTTGCAAGCGTGAATTTTGCACCACCCCAAACCGCCGTGAAGCCAGTCCCAAGCATATCAGCACCCAGCAATTCCAGTGAAACCCTTCCATTCCATCTCGTTCCCTCAGAGATCCCGTGATAAAACGCCAGAAAGCAACATTGTGAATCGTGTCTAGTCGATGTCCATGGCGGCAGAAGCCTGAGGAACGACGGAAGGAATGGCAAAGGTTGGGCTTGGTGAGCCCTTGTCTGAAGAGTCGTCGGCGACAGGTTCGTCACTGGCGAACATGGACTCAGTCGCCGAGTTAATGATTGTTTGCGGAGACATCAACTTCGAGACCAGCTCGTTGGGATTCTTCGTGACAAGAACAGCTTGCTTAAGATCGTTGCTCCAAAGTAGAAATACCTTCTGACCAGAGACTTTGTTGGTTGCAACACCGAGGTAACCAGGGATGGAAGAGTTCTCGAACCACAGCTCGATATTGGTAAGACCAGGATAATGCCTGCGAACCCATCTTGTGTAGGCTTTTGCCGAGATCTGAAGGGCTTCACTAGCGTCGAGACGCATCCACGAGATACCGAGAAGGCGCGTGACCTCGTCAATAAGAGGCTCGACTGATGCAGTACGACGGTGAGCAGAGGCCTCGATGGTCAGAGCAATGTCGTTTGATTCAGGGCCAGAGGGAGCGAGACGTTGGGATTTGCGACTGGGCATGGTGGGTCTGGATGCTTGGGTGGCTACAGGACGGATGAGGGGTGTTTCAACCCACGTGTTTTCGACCCAGGTGCCAGTAGAAGATTGACCGTGAGGCTTGTTAAGCAAGGTCATTCCAGGACCATAGACGGGCTCTTCATGATTGATTGGTGAGTTGGAAAGAGGAGCAGCCAGGGTGACCTCTTCGTCGTCGTCATCGTCGCGTGAGCGTTTGCGCCCAGCAGCAGAGGATAGCGATTGTGTGGGTGGGGTGGTCGGCTTGAAGAAGGTCTTGTTGCCCATGGTAGTAGGTGGTTGGTGTAATTGCGAATGAGGGAAGTATTGCGCCGAGGGAGCAGGAAGGACGACGGTAGGCGACGAAGCGTAGAAGGAGGACATTTTGGGGAGTAGGTAGTAAAGACTGTTTGCTAGATCAGAATGCTACAAAGGCTGAGCAGTCAATGATTTAATCAAGTAGTGGTGTCGAATGAATTGGTGAAGCTTGTCGCGTCGCGAAGCCGGGAAGACGCGACGGCGATGATAAGATGGAGAAAGTGGAAGATTGATTAAATGACGTCGAGTCGATGAGGTGAAGTGGTGAATGGTCGTGTGAAATGAGATGCAGTGAGGGATGGGTAGTTAGAGCAAAGTGTCAGAAAGAGAAAAGGGGAGAAGTGAGAATGGGCCGAAGGAGGGAAGGGACGTCCTCTTGAGGAGCGAGAAAGAGCTTGTCTGTGGTTTCCTTTCCGAGAAGCCTTGCGACTGGACCCTTGATCAGCTTTCTAGCCGGGCAACAACGACTTCGACAAAGGTGGAAGCTAGACATGCGCCAAGCAACTGTTCGATTGGACGGTGGAGGGACCCACATTGCCAGATCCGGGTTGAACCATGCTGTCAGAGTGGATGGCCTTGCGCTGGTTTTGGCCTGTCGTCGCCGTGGCCAGAAGTTGTGTCAGGAAAGCATAGTTGTGCAGCTTACACATTCCAAGCTCACAAGTTATGCCTCGCTGCACAAGACACCTCCGAGAGCTTGGCGCTATTTCTCCAGCGGAACTTCTCCAAAAGTTGAGGCGCGCGCAATTGCTGGTCAAGGGCCCAAACAGACCGTCTATCTGCATCTTTCGACGATCCAACCAAACAGTCGACTCTGCACCAAGCCAGAGCTTCTTCGAAAAAGTCTATACCAGAATCCTAGTTGCCAGCTTGGACTATAGTCCAGCAACAAGACAGTCAAGATGCAGGCCCCCGTTGTGGTCATGAGTGAGCTTCTACACACTCTGATATCTGCTATACGTACTAAGCATACAATGCAGACACCAACAGTGGCGAGCGCCAATTCGGTCGCAAAGCCCAACTGTCCAACATTACCGCCGCAAAGACGTACGCTCTCCACCTCACCTCCCCTGCCCGCACCCATCTGACAATTTGCAGCGTCGCAGACATCATCCGATCATGTCTGGGTCCCAAGGCCATGTTGAAGATGCTGCTCGATCCCATGGGCGGCATCGTCCTCACCAACGACGGTCACGCCATCCTGAGAGAAATCGAAGTCGCCCACCCCGCCGCAAAGAGCATGATCGAGCTGGCCAGAACACAAGATGAGGAAGTCGGTGACGGTACCACCTCAGTCATCATCCTCGCTGGTGAAATCCTCGCCCTCTCTCTCCCCCAACTCGAGCGTAACATCCACCCCGTCGTCATCATCCAAGCATTCAAGCGCGCCCTCAGCGATGCCCTCCAAGTCATCCAAGACGTCTCGGTCCCCGTCGACACCTCGGACGACGAGCAAATGTACAAGCTCATCTCTTCGTCAATCGGCACAAAGTTCGTCTCAAGATGGTCCGACATGATGTGCAACCTGGCCTTGACTGCCGTGCGCACCGTTTCGTACAGCGGCGGTGGTGGTAAGCAAGAAGTCGACATCAAGCGTTACGCTCGTGTCGAGAAGATTCCTGGAGGCGAGATCGAGGACAGCAGAGTCTTGAACGGAGTCATGCTCAACAAGGACATCACCCACCCCAAGATGAGGAGGCGCATCGAGAACCCCCGTATCGTTCTGCTCGACTGCACACTCGAGTACAAGAANGGAGAGTCGCAAACAAACATTGAGATCACAAAGGAGGAGGACTGGAACCGCATTCTGCAGATCGAAGAGGAGCAGGTCAAGCAAATGTGCGACGCCATCATCGCCGTCAAGCCCGATCTGGTCATCACCGAGAAGGGTGTTTCCGACCTCGCCCAGCACTTCCTCATGAAGCACAACATTACCGCCCTCCGCCGTGTCCGCAAGACCGACAACAACCGTATCGCTCGTGCTACTGGCGCCACCATCGTCAATACCGTTCAGGACCTCACCGAGTCGGATGTTGGTACCCAGTGCGGTCTCTTCGAGATCGAGAAGATTGGCGACGAATACTTCACTTTCCTCACGAAGTGCCAAAACCCCAAGGCTTGCACAATCCTACTTCGCGGTCCCTCAAAAGACATTCTGAACGAGATCGAGCGCAACCTCCAGGACGCCATGGGTGTCGCCCGCAATGTCGTCTTCCACCCTTACCTCTCTCCTGGCGGTGGTGCCACCGAGATGGCCGTCGCCGTACGATTGTCACAGCTCGCTAAGGGTGTCGAAGGTGTAGCCCAATGGCCATACCGCGCCATTGCCGAAGCCATGGAAGTCATNCCCCGCACTCTTATCCAGAACTCTGGTAACTCGCCCATTCGCGTCTTGACTCAGCTCCGTGCAAAGCACGCCGAGTCGAACGACAACAGCAGCTGGGGTATTGACGGTGATGCTGGTAAGGTCTGTGACATGCACAAGCTTGGTGTCTGGGAGCCTCAGGCCGTCAAGTTGCAGAGTATCAAGACTGCTGTCGAGTCGGCTTGCTTGCTGCTCAGAGTCGATGACATCTGTGGTGCCAAGAAGGCTGCGACATCAGGTGGTCAGATGGGTGGTGGTGATGATTAGATGTCTTGATCTGAAGAACAAAAAGGAGATACCATGTATTAGCATAAAAAGAAATTTTCAGACAACCCAAACCACAAAAGATTGCACATGTCTACAAACTGAAGTTTTCAACTCTGATCTTGTTGCTGAGGAATGATTGTGTCACATTTCGAATATCGTACTCGATGCTCAATGCTGACCATGCCATTATTCCCTTTCCCTCGCTCCTTTCCAATGCTCAGGGCTCGAAATACTTGGGCACCCTCTTGACCAACTCCCCGACCTCCTCATCACTAACAATATACTCAAACCCTTCCTTGTCCACCACTTCCTCGCCATCAACCTCCCACGTCATCCTCCTATACCCATAACAATTCCTCCATCTCCATCCCTTTGCCTTTACCCCATTACCCTTTTTCTCAGCCTCCGCAATACTCAACCCACCAACCACCAATTCCCACGTCACAAACACTGCCGCCGAGCACGAAGAAATTTCCTTGACGGATACACGGATGAGGCGGATATCTGCGCCCACACCAGCAGAGACGAGTTTTTGGAGGTGGGTGAGTGTGCCTTTGGCCGCTTCTGCTTGGGTGGCGACCGTGGTATTGGTGCCCAAGGTAAACGAAATCAGGTTTGGAAAGTAGTGGGAGCTCATTTNGGAGGAGCAGGCTTGGAGGGCGGAGGGCGAGGAGCTAGCGCCGGTTGCGGTTGCTGTGGCGTAGGAGTGCACAAAGGCGGTTGCGTGGGNGGAGATGCCTGTGTTGGAGGACATTCTTTTCTGGTGTCTCTGGATGGGTTTGCTGATGGTGGTTGGTGTTTTGTCCAGAAGCTTGCTTTTGGCTTCTTGTATCATAGAGAGTTTGACGTGATCCAATTCCTTGACACTTCCGGAAAAGATATGCTTCAAGATCTCACAGTAAAGAACTCAAAGGGATCAAACGATTTGGGGTTGTTGTTGGTGGTGCTGTTAATTTCTCACCAACAGTCCATCTCATGAGGTCTTTGAAGTTGTCGCGGGCCGAGATCGGACCATCCCTCTATATTGCTTCTGGTGGTATTTCAACCACAGAGGGCCATTCTCGAAGGAGGTCGTTCACGATAGTAGTTGATTGTTCGTGTATCGGACGTTGCACTGTTTACAGGATCACAGCAAGATTGGCAAAGCACGTCAGTGGTATATGATTGAATGTAAGCATTTCTCTCAGAACTATAACTGGTCTCGAGCAAGAAGCCATTCATCTACTATATCTCTCTTCTCAATCTGTAATCCTAGTGGTAAGGTAGACAAAAACAGAATCCCCAGCGCCACGCTATCCTACCCATTCCATGATATTGTATTTGCACCGAAAGAGGAGAAAGAACATCGACAGTGTTCAGAACAACAAAAACAAAAGAACTGAGAATATAAAGCAAAGAGGGGAGATTTTTTTGTGATCGCCATTTGTGAATGCAGAAACAGGAAGAACAAACGGGAGAGGTGAACAATCAACCAACTCGATAAAAGCAGAAGCATGGTCGAAGGTAATCAATCAGCCAAAGCAAACAGCAGGGGCTCATCATCATCCACAGGAGCAGAAACTTCACGGTTCTTGCGTCTGCTGCTGACTCCACCCGAGCCACCACTTCCACCCTCTCCCTGCGACAGTAACTCGGATAGACTGAGCTCGCCTCTGCTACCCTCAGCGACAGGCATGCTTGCTGAGCGCATGCCATAAGCGTCCTGGTCTTCGACGTTGGTAATACCTCTTGCGCGTGCTTGTTGGGTTGTAGATGATGAGCGGCGGTTCGAGACAAATGTACGAGGGGAAGTCGGGATATCAATGGCTGTGGACAGAGGTGTACCAGAGCCACGAGTTGGTGGATGAGCAGACACATCCCTTGCCCCATCACTCGAAGGTTGGATGTGTGTGCCGGAGAGACGACTGCGACTACGATCGCGTGTGTAGTCTGCAGTGATGCTGTTGTTGCTCAGTCGTGATGGGATGGCTGGTATGTGTGGTGTATGTGGTGAGATTGGTTTGCCCGGCGAAGATGAAGTCGAGATCGAGCCTGGAATCATGCCTGGTACGTTTTGCAGCTGTCGACTTGATGAACTGGAAGATCTTTGCAGCATTGTTGACGATTGCATCGAATCAGATAGCTGAGCTGTCGAGTCTCGCATACGCGAGAATTTGGAGAATTGCGCAGCAGTGCGTTGCGAATTGGCGCTCAGCGAAGCTTTATCGGTTTTGTTAAGACTTGACAGGCCTTTGTTTTTGTCGAGCAGTTTGAGGAAGTCGGCGATGTTGTCTTCATCGGCTTGCACTGAGCCTGAACTGGCACCTCCTTCGCCCTCCTGAAGCGTGCTCGACTCACGATTAGTGGACGAGACACTAGCTCTGCCGCTGCTGTTGTTGTCTTCTTCGACCCTACTGCTGGAAACCGAGGGGAACCGTGCTCTTCTGTTACTGAAGCTCGACGAGTATCTCTGGATGGGAGCAGGCTTGGGCGAGCTCGATGCGGAAGAGCCTACAGCCGTCTCGGCGACAGCACCAGGGTTTCGCAAGGCCATTTGAGGCAGTGTCGATAACGATGACTTCCTCGCGTGTGCGAGCAGTGGATTGCCTGCACTTCGACCGACCGAACTGCTTGGCGAGCTGGACAGAAAGTTACCAGCTGCAGGTGATGACGACAAAGAGCCGGCCTTGAAAGGTTGAAACGACACAGACGGTCTACGCTGTGGTGCGTTTGGCTCTCTCAGAGATGAAGGAGCAAAGCGCGACGCTTCTCGGTCTCTCTGGCTTTGTGAAGAGTAGCGACGAAGTGGTTCGTCTTGTTGTGACGATGGCGACGGCTGCGACGTTTCACGTTCGTCGATTGCCTGTGCCGAGACAGGTCGATCAGCAGGCTCACGGAAGGAGCTGGTTCGAGGAGATGATCCGAGGGTTGTGCTTCTCTGGGCAGTGCGTTGAAATGATGAAGAAAATTTAGGTCGCAAGGAAGGGCGATCCTGGTCCATAGAAGTTCTTTCTCTGCTCGACTCGCCCGACAGACGACTGTCAGGCCGTTCGTGACCAGCCATTCTAGCGCTGATCAGACGTTCAGAGAGCTCGACCTGCAAGTCAAGGTTCTTGCGGTACGTGACGGAGATGTTCAGAGAGCCCAAAGGGCAATGTAGAGGCGAAAAGCGGTACGTCTCGGTTGGGCGTCTGTCCGAGGGAAAGATGGAACAGCTCAGAGTGTCTACTCGTGATTTCTCAGCGAGCGAGCCGTCAGAGACACGATACCTGGGTCGTAACGTGGGAGGGCCCGTAGCAGCTTGCTTTCCGAGACGCGTCCTCAGCTTCCATGCTGGAAGCAGGCGGGCATAGGTGCAAAGTGCTCTGCATGTGATGACGCCCTTTTTGTAGAAGCTAGGAGCGGGCTCATTGAGGGTAGCTGGAGACACTGACGAAGCGTCGTCCAAGCTGATTGTCCATCTCTCATATACAAAAGTGGAGAGGGTGTGGTTTTGAGGCGTCGGGGCGTGTGCTTCGAGTCTTCTCAGAGTCTCGCTCACATCCCACGGCTTTCCTTCTTCATCTATGGCGACCAGCGTCTGGTTTGGGGCGAGCTGGGCAGTGTCCAGGTAGACATCGATTACCAAGGGAGCGGGCTTTTCTACGGTTGCATCCATGGACCTCCACTCTTGCAAGTCTTGGTTCAACATGTCTGTTTCCTCTATCAAGGTATTGAACTGGATGTGGTCAGACATGGTTATGGTACGTGATGCAATACGGATGGAACAAGGCAAGATGGAGATGGCAGAAGGGATGCAAAGTTGTCTATTCTAGAAGAATGACAGGTTCGGCACAGAAACTCTCCGACACAAGAGTGCCTGGCAGTGATGTGGCCGCCAGGTTCAAGATCGCACAAGGCCAGCCAAGACTCGAAGAGAGACTACCGCGGTGGTCAAGGGAGTGTACGGCAACTGCTGCGGGTGAAGGCGGACGAGGAGAGGATACGTACCCATCTATCGATCTTTGCTTCGCCAGTCTTGGACATGGCAGGGGCAGGCTGACTCGGGAGGAGCAGATGATGAGAGCGGCCTTTGTAAAGAAGTGCTGAACAACCAAGTTGGCCCTGTCTTTTGTGCTTTGCTCTGTACTCTGCTTCTGGGCGGCCGACGACAGGTCCTCGCTGGAATATGTCCGGTTCGACATGGTGTCTCTCGGGTTGGAGGGTCTTTGGGTGTTGGATAGGGTGGTCGGTTGTGTGGGGTGGGCCCTTGTCGAGGGGCGGGGTGTTGGTGCATGGTATAATTTACAAGAGGTATGGCGTATATACTAGATGGGAGTGTTTTGGATGGGCAAGCGATCCATCATAGTGACAGTCGTCAGGTGTTGAACCTTGATGGCGGCTCCCGGCGGTGGTCGATGACGGGGCAGTTGTGGGCGACGACGAGGGAGATGCTGCTGGTGAACTATGGCTGCATGGTGACTTGTTCAGGAGGGCAAGGCTGGGTCTTGGATGAAGGACACTGAGGACCTGATGGGGTCTTGTGGTGTTGGGTGTGCGGTCCCTTATCGCCGTGTGCTCGATGCAGCTTGTGACTCGACAATGCGCTAGCTTGGACAAAGCTCCAGACAGGTCCCCGCGCGAGCTGACTGGCCAGCTCTAACAGGATAGTAGGCAGGTGAGTAGGTGAGTAGGTGAATGAGGAGGAAAAGAGGAGAAGGAACGACCGACCCAAGGTCGAATGAGCACTTCCCTTATCGCCTCGACGACGACTCATAGCCCAAACCATCGACGCTGCATCATCCGTCCACTCGACTTCCCCAGATCTGAAACAGCAACTGCACCCGGCCGACCGCCGCCGACCTTTCCTATTCGTTCAACTCTCCTGCTGCTGCTGCCTCAAGCCTGCCTATTGCTGCTGTCTGAACACATTCATGCTCTTCTTATCAGTGTCTTGACTCATACATCGCTGTGAAGCCTTGGATTGTCCAGCAAACCCTCCTTTGTTCTCTCCACTTGCTTTTTCGCAAGCAGCAAGACCCTGTCTGTCTCCTCGACTACAACCTAAAGCACGCAACCGCCACCACTCATCACGCGCCATGTCGCAAACTAGACACAATTCTTCGCCATAATCACCTGCGCCCTATTCGCGCATACTGCTGTACTCTGCTGTCTGACTGCCTGTTGGAGGAGAATCTCGCCTGTCGGGAGTCTTGCCTTGCAGCAGGGCTTGAGCGGCAATATTCCCACTGGTTGCACTAACCTACCGTCATCATACCCGCTCACAGTCCTCAATCTTGCTCCATTATTGCAAAGAAAGAAACGGTGTTTTTCCACATAAGAATACTGGTCCTACGATTGACATATAAGCTACAATCAAGATACACATGCCTTCCACTCCACTTCTTGAGACTAGACATGAGGTTCCGTCGAAACTCGCTGGAGCTCAACCTGCACGCATCCGCCATTCGACGTGTTGATCTGCACGCCATCTATTGGCCACCTTGATGTTAACTTATATCAACATGTACCTGCATGCACATCATCATGTATCATGTACCAAGACAACCTGAAGAAGCCGAGTCTGACAATTCATACCTCTCTATACGCATGATGTCTAGGGTTTCAAGAAGTTATCGCGCAGATGCAGTAACGACAATATCTTCATGTCTTGACGACCTCTTCCAGTATTACGAACTGCTCGTCTTCTTGAGCTTCCGAATCAAGCAACACCATTGCATCTAAAGGCAAGGTAAGCATAGGATCCGAATGTCCGGTATCAACGCCTGCCAGTATCGGAATGTCTAGATCATGACATTGGCTATTGAGCATCTTCTCGAATGCAGCAGTCATCTTCTCGTCATACATATATGGACATCCAACAACGATACCAGCGACTTTCTCGAGTATGCCAGAATTACGCAAGTCAGCCATCGCAGACCGAGCAGTATTGAGTGAGGAAGGAGTCCCTGGCTTGTCGCCCTCTGGTAGTTCAAGAAGCAGAACTCGACCTGTATAGTCAGGCAGATACTTAGTCCCGCAAAGCTGAACCAGAGAAGGAAGACATCCGCCATAAAGTCTGCCCTTCACTATACCAGGCTTGAGCCATTTCCACTTTGGCGCAGGGATCAAAGTCCTTGGCTTCTCTTCCTCATCATCGGATAACCAGTTCTTGAACTCCAATGTATGCACCGCGGATTTCGGTACACCTCTTCTTCTGCCTTTCCCCATCACCGTATCAAAGAAGTGATCAACAGTAAACTTCAGTGGGCTCAGTGACTCTCCAAATTCTGGAATCACAGCAGGACCATAGAACGTCCTTAGTCCCGTCTTCTCGAAGATCGCATGGTGCAACAGAGTAACGTCGGAGTATCCACAAAATACTTTTGGGTTCCTTCGTATCAGGTCATAGTCAATGTATGGCAGTAATTCATTTGCAGACAATCCTCCAATGGTGCAAAGTATTGCTTTGACGGCGGGATCTGAGAAGGCGGTGTGGAGCTCTAAGCAGCGAAGTTGGATGGCTGATAAGTGATCGGAAGGTAGGGTCTCGTTGTAGATTACTTTGATGTCGAAGCCGTGGTGCGAGAAGAATGAGGTGGCCTTTTGGATGCGGCTAGAGAGTAATGTGTTCAATCTGGATGAAGGGGAGATGAAGGCGATGGTGTCGCCATATTTGAGGGCAGGAGGAACGAGTGTTTTTGGCTGTCCATTTTGATTTTGCTGAACCCATGGACATCTGCATCTCGACGTTGTTATGTTGGTTCGTTATATGTGGCACGAGATGAGTCGCTGGTTGGGTTGGCTTAGTCTCTAGTCTGTATTATCGATTATATATGATATGTTTAAGTCATCATTCATCACGTCAATCCGGTGTGGTCTAACGGCTAGGATTTCTCGCTTTCACCGAGGAGGTCGGGGTTCGATTCCCCGCACCGGAATTGTTTTTGCTCTGCAACTCTGCTGTATGCTTCTAAACACGTCTGCCGCGAGCCATTTCTTTTGTATCACCTCAACAGTCGTCGAGATAGACTTTTTGGTGCTTGTGGAAATCTACTGCTTCTTAAACGATGGCAGATCGCTAGACTTTTCGAGCGCCATGTCTGACTCATGAAGGTTCTCCGAAGGATCAGTCGCTGCTGCCTATCTACTGGAGCACCATCCTTCGATGTTCTCTGAAGTCTTCGACCTTCGCCCTCGAACAAGCCACAAGACGTTGCAATTGTGATCGTACCAAATCATCATCTCGACACAGAGATATCTCCAGATCCCTTATCTCTGCCCCACAAGCAAGCGCGCATGGATGCCGAAATCAAATTGGACTCGCTCTCCCTACAGACGACTCCCCAGCGGTTGACTCCAACTGGATTGTCAATACCAGAAATCATGTCATGTATCTTCAGCTGGCTGAGAAATGATCGCAAAACTCTACGGTCAGCAGCCTGTGTCAACCGAATTTGGTTCCATGAAGCCTCACGACTTCTCTGGTCTACGTCGAACATAAAAGCCTTGATGGCCGTCGAAGCCTCGCGTCGCACAATATATGCTCCCAAGATATGCGAGCTGACGCTCCAGGCCGTCTTTAGTCATCCGAATCTTGACCTCAATTTTCAGCTGTTGCGTATACTCCGGTTCACTGANTTTCCTGGGCCTCAAGATACGAACCTCAGTCAATACCTGCAGCCAGCTCTGGAAGAAGTTCATTTCAGACACTGGCCACCTGCTGTATTCCTGCATGGACTTAATAAGCACTGTCCACGCCTTCGAGCACTGTTTCAGGTTTCAACAGCATATAAAGANAAAACTGATATCATTGACTTCTTCAGCTCAAATCAGTCTTTACGATACGTACAGCTCTCAATCATTCCCCTCAATGAGGATGAAGGGCTCGCAGCGATGCTAGCGCTGAGCAAAATTCCTAGTCTAGAGGAACTCACGATCGTTGGCGAAACCTCCACAGACACATTAACACAGCTTCAAGCGTTGCACCCCTCAAGTTCCAAATACTCCTTCGATTCAGTACGCAAAGTCAAGCTCACTGTCGGAATCCCGTCTTTGCCGTTGTTGCCTACAATCTTCGGAGCGATGACTACCTTATCACTTGAACTTCCGCTACTAAGTGATGACCACGAACTCGATACGCTCGTTGGTCTGCCTCTAGAGAGCCTCCAGCTTCACATTGCTGCTGGTGTCACGTTATCGCCGCAACAACTTCTATTCTTACGCAACACGGAGGCTTTGCGAAGTCTCATCATCAAGCCTAGGCCTTTCAACCCAATGGCGATCATGCCAACATTTGAACTGTCGAATATACATTTCAAGCATCTTTTCGCGAAACTCTCAAATCTGGAGACTCTGTTGATCTGGTTCGCTCTGGGAATCCCTGATTCAGATGTCGCTTTCCAAGATCTTGGTCAGTCTTGTCCGAGACTTGAGAATCTCCGTTTGTACTGTTACATCGACTTGACAGCATGGTGTGATGTACTCAATCCACTTTTTCCAAATCTTAAATTCGCTTGGGTATCCTCTGTCAGCAGCCAACACTTCTTGGGAGAAACAAACGAAACGACTGCCCAACTTCTGGCGGAAATCCTCGACCGACACGCACCACAATTAGATAGATTCGTGGCTCTTAAGCGCTACAATTTTCGTCCGACAGATTGCGATCCATTGTCGCAAATGGTGATGAGGGCACATGGCAGGATCAAGGAGATTGGGCAGACGCGCCACGCCAGAGATGAGAACCGTGGTATGATCGGTCATTCGATGATTCCAAGCGATCGGGTTGGATGAAGAAGACATGGTAGTTGTAAGAGTCGAATTTGTTGCTGCCAAGCCGACATCGGACGGACAAAATCTTATATCTCGCTTCCAACTTGGAACACACATCTCTATCTCTCAAACGTACGGCTAGAAAATATTCGCATTGCCGTAACATGAACGTGGAAAAAGGTCAAGATACAAGGTAAACGATAAGTCCGCGTTCTGCGCAGAGCGGCTTCATGTCGAGACATCGGCGTCATACCACTATGCGTCTCAATGGCAACCACCGCGATCCTCTTATACATCAATTTTCTCTACTCCCGAACTCACTACAACAAACCTACATCCTCGGATTCTCTTCATGGCAGCTGCACAGGTATTGAGCTCTCCCGAGCTCCTTTCTTTGATTCTAGAATGCTTTGGAGAACAGGAAAGTCAGAAACACTACTTCGAAAACCGTTCAACTCGATCCACCCTTGCAAAAGCTGCACGCGTGAACCGTATGTGGTTTGAAGCCGCTACAGGAGTACTTTGGAGCTATGAACAGATATGGGGTCCCTCGCTTCAAGACCTGAACAAGATCGAAAGCGGTCGCCGTTAAATATAAGCTGCGAAGATGCCATCTAAGACGATCTAGAAAGAGCCAGAAAACGGATCAGCTGTGTGTATACTGTCATTTCCTCGGCTGAAGAGTCTTCATGTTGACCAAGTGGGGTACGATGATGGTCCCTTACATGCTACCGCTAAGGAAAAGCTATGTTCATCAATTGAGTCGATATCTTTCTTCAGATGGGCGGATGGCTTCGACAAAGATCTTTTGGCTACCATGGACTCAGAATGCCCTCGACTGCGGTCAATCACCTTCAAAGACGTCCACGAGGAGAATACCGATATAACGCCTGAGGATTTCAACAACTTCATCCGGAACAAACCACTGGAAAGCATCAGGATTGACTTTGGACTGCCACTGATGAGCGTCAACCTCATATCTACGTTTGAACAAATGGAGACCCTCAAAAGCTGTCCATCACAGAGAGACTGTGGCCGCAGCAGATACCGGAAGTTTTCTCGAAGGAAGGCGCTTCGTTCTTCGTGAATCTCCATGAGGTTGACCTTATGCTTGACCGAGAGTCTGTAGAACCTATTACCCTAGCGATACGCCATGCTTCCAAGATTAATCTGAATATCTGGTCTCAACCAGATGAGCAGATGACAATGTTCTCGCATCTAAAGCATATGGAAAGACTCGAAAAATTGGAGCTCGAGTTTGAGGGCGAAGGTACTCTTTTGCAAAGCGAAGACCTGTGCTGCCTCGGCACTTTGCAGTACCTGAAACATCTCAGCATTGGCGCTACAGAAGAGGACTACGATCTCATCATTTTCGAACCCTCTGCAGAATCCGACCTGTGGAGGATCCTACCTGGTCTGCCACGCCTACAGCGCTTGGAGTGGTTTCTCGAGACCGATATCTCAGTCGAAACTTTGTCAATACTATCGGTCAGTTGTCCCAAACTTTTGTTGGCTAGCTACTCCTCTAGAGTATAGATCCCTTCCACGTGATGTATCTAAGCCGTCTTGAGGACTGATCAAACTCTTTCGAGCCTGGTTTCATGCACAGCGGACAGTCCCGTGAGTCGACGAATCGCAGTCGAGGTTGCGGGAAACAGTGTGACCCCGAAGGAGAACCTGAAAAGGATTGTATCATCAAACAACATGAAATCCCGATGCTTGAAGCACTTTTCTGGACGAATCGAGGAAACAATAGCTTCTGATCCATCTCCGCACTCTCTTATCGTGGGGAACCGAGGAAGTCCGTCTGGTACAACCTGTCCTGCCTGCCAAATGGTCGACCACCATCCATCTGGGCATTCTCACGTACTCTCAATATATGCAAAAGTTATTTACTCTCTCTACAACTGGTTTCGTAGTTTTATAGCTTCAACAATGTGCATGACTCAGCCCGGAAGTGCAGAGTCTAAAGCGGGGCGAACCTACCCCATACCACCCCATACTCATACATGAGGCTTGTCAAAGGAGAATTATGGGCAACGCCTTCCATTGGAAACGCTCGTACAGGTCATTGACTAATCCGTGGTTCAACGGCCACAGCTGCGCCCAAAAGCAACAACCACATCGTCTCTTCATCCTCGTCAAGTTGTTGGTCATATTGTGTCAGCATATCGAAGGTCAAACACAGACATGGATCAAGCGACCAGTACTGATAACTTAAGATAGCAGAATCTTGGCTGTCGAGGAGGCATTATTTCGAGATCGAGAAACCATCCTTTTTCCAACGACAATATATTTATCTATACCGGAGCTATCAACCCGTCTCACACATGCACTTCTTCACAACCGCCTTCCTCCACATCTCACTCCCAGCTCGTGGAGATTGGCAGACTAACGAACACCAGCGATCATTCCCCAAACCCCTTGAGATCCGCTGCAACCATTGCCTGTCACGGATGAGATATGTAAGACAAGCATATAATGGCCTACCTGTTTCCCTTGGCGATTCGCATTGGCATCCCTGCATGGGTGGCTATGTTTTTCTGGACACATGGACGGAGGATGCTCTCCTGCCGTCAGTAGTAGTTCCTAAATAAGAGTATTGACATATCTAGTCAGCCATATCCAGTTCTCTCTCATTTGTCTCCCTTGCTTTTGACTCAACTATTCCCCTACCAAAGCACGTGCAATGGTACTATCAAAGGAAATTCTAGACAATGACAGGGCCGAAGAAGGTCACATTCTACTGGATCTGGAGAAGCTCCGTCATGATTCCTTCGACCACAACGCCAGAACCACATCAGCTTCATCACACTCATCCACAGGAGACCGCACCAGCATCACTTCCGTAATCAAAGGTGGACTCCCACGTCTGTCTACCGTATCAAAGTCCTGGAAACAGTTGCTTTTCTTCTTATTGCCAACTTTTATCCAATCGCGTTATCTACCTTGCCGGACCGGACAAAAACGACCTCTGCATCCGACAGCATGGTTAGATGGCATGAGAGGAGTTGCAGCTTTCTGCGTCTTTATGGACCATCTGTCTTACTCCAACCATGACACATACACAGCATACGGCTATGAATCATCCAACTATGAATTCTTCAAACTGCCCTTCCTACGATTCTTATACACTGGAGCTTCACAAGTTGCCATCTTCTTCGTCGTATCGGGATACGCATTGAGTTACAAACCAGTCAAACAGATGAGAAACGGAGAAAGAGAAGGATTGCTCACAACACTGTCTTCCTCGGTGTTCAGGAGAGCCATAAGACTATATTTACCTTGTGTCGCTTCTACCCTCCTTGTTATCTTATGGGTCAGATTGGGATTGTACGAGGTGACGAGGGACTTTGCGTCCAACGACAAGCTCTTGACTGGAAGGAGAGAACATCATCCTTACAGGTATGAGACCTTGTCGAAACAATTAAGTGTCTGGGCAGTCAAAATGTGGAACTTTTTCAATCCGTTCGATTTCAATATGAAGATTGGCGACGGAGCACTGGATGTTGACGGACACCTTTGGACTATACCTGTTGAGTTTGTGAGTTTCTTGTCATTTCCTCTCTCGCTCCTTCCTGCTCTTCGATTCCTTCTCCGTGCCTCATGTTCTCCATACGACATTCAACCCACTTGAAAGACAGATATAGCGGATGACTAACGTGTTGTGACANNGAGAGCATCGATAGTCCTATACCTCTCCCAACTAGGCCTATCCCGCTTAAAGCCTACCATCAGAATACTAACACTCATCGCGCTGATCCTCTACGTCCTCAAGACAAACCGTTGGGAGCTCTTCCTCTTCTATGCAGGTTTCGTCCTCTGCGAACTAGATTTCCGTCGACGCTCATCCAACACAACNCTCAACCTCTTCCCCACTATCACCCATTTCCCCACATCTTCTGCCTTGTCTACGACGAACAAGCCGTCGAGAACATGGTCAACAATTTATTTCATGACGTTCATCTTGGGTTTATATTTCGGCTCGCAACCAGCACGAGACCTGCAGCACGCACCTGGATGGCAAACGCTCTCAACCTTGATCCCCAGCCATATAAACCCGCGCGACCGCTACTTCCCAAACCTCGGTGCCATACTCCTAATCTGGTCAACGTCTTCACACCAGCCTCTACAATCCGTTTTCACACACCCAATCACGCAATACCTGGGCAAGATTTCTTATCCTTTGTACTTGGTGCATGGAGCCGTGATTCACACACTGGGTTACGGCATCATGGATTTCATGTGGGGCAGTTTTGGAAGAGATACTGTGTTTAAGAAGGAGTTTGGCTTTGGTGTTGCGGTTGTTGGGGTTGTGGTTGTTGTTGTTTGGATGGCGGATTTGTTCATGAGGGTTGTGGATACGCCGACCGTGAAGTTTGCAAAGTGGTTGGAGGAGAAGTGTGTCATGAAGTCTTGAATCGCTTTCTTATGTTGATGGCATTCTTGGAGAGGAGTTTTGTGTATATATCTTGGCAAGAGTATTGGAATGTCAAGAGGGCTCTCGACTGATCTCTCTTATATACGTCCATTTGTTCCTATATATGTAAAAGCCAATTTCTAGTGAAGCTGTGTCCGTGGAGAGCCCCGACTCAGTCATATCATCCTCAGCATACGTCTCCTAGAAGCCTTGGTCGTTCTGTATATGTATCATCGTCTTGATGATATTACGCTCACTGGAACTCAAGTTCTTCAGGAATTTGGGTACAAATTCCCAACTCTAGAGACACTTCCATGGCCGCACTTCTGGTTTTGAAAGTATCTTGCGTCTCGAGAGCTTACAAAATCACTGTGTTATCGTGAGGGAAAGGTCGGTTGATACTGTGACAATATTGAGCGAACGAAGAGATTGCATCACAACATGTACCTGAACCCATTCGCCTGCTGCACTGGCGTAGGTCCAGATCTTCCCAGAGGCTTCGCTTGGTCCATCATCTGATTTTGCCTCCTCAGATAGAAGTACGTCGCGGTAGCGCTCACAAACGCTATCACTGCAGCACCCAAGTTTACCGAGAAAGCAGCCACATATCGAGGAGAGTCGTAGTACAAATAAGAGGTCCAGATGTTCGGAGTATTACATATCGCGTTTATAATGGCAATTGAAGCTGCACGCTTGACTGCTGGCTGCGAGAGCGAGCCTGAAATCCAGGAGAGCTGGCAGATGGCGGAGGAGTAGAAACTCAATGGTAGTAGACACATGGCGAAGTAGCGAGCGCCAACGTTGAGTGTGCTAACAGCGATGATGTTTGCAAGGACTGTGATTGTTAGGGGTAACGCGATGTGCAAGTAACGTTCNNTTCCATCTGTGATTCATTGTTAGGCGTCACGTCTGCCCAGTATTAATGAATCACTGACCTTGTCGCTATGGAAGCCGTTACATAGCATGGCAGCCACGCAGAGGATGAACGGCGGTGCCGTCAATACGTAGGTTAGGTTCCTGCCAAAGCCTAAACCACCGACGACCGTCGGAAAGAAGTTGTTCACTGCAGCGGCCGTGTATGTGGCATATAGGGTACTGCACATGAGCCATGTCCTCGGATCTCTCACTGCAAGCAAGAAACCTTGCAGTGCTGTGACCTCGTCGGACTCATCTTGTTGTTTCTGGTCACGTTCAAAATTCCACTTGAGAAAGTCTAGTTGCTGTTGCGAGAAAGTCCAGATCTTCCTGTTAGAGTTTGGAAGAAATATGACNNACAACTGTGCAAATGTTAGATGACACAAGCACAATTCTTATGCCAAAGGTTTTGCTTACACGAGTGCAATACCTATGGTGAGCACTCCTTCTATCAAGAAGAGCCACCGCCAGCCCTGCAGACCATGGTGGCCATCAAGTTTCAAGATACCGATGGCCAGCAGTGTGCCGAATGCGTTGCCGAGCTGAGAGCCGGAATAGAGGATGGCAGTACGAAGAGCAACNNTGTAATGCTCAGCGACATATAAAGGTTCCAGGGCATAGGGGGTCAACTTACTTTGCTTTCTGTTATAGAACATGGACAGGTAGAAGAACGCTCCTGGAAAGAAGACACTCTCGACGGATCCCAGCATGAATCTGCAGGCTAGAAGGCCGCCGAACGATGATACCGCAGCTGTGGTAGCAGAGACTGCGCCCCAGGCAGCAACCGCGCTGCAGATCCACACAGCCGGCCATCGAATCTTGCTAAGTACAAGATTGGATGGGACCTGCATAAGTACTAGCAGTCGTTGTCAGGCTAGTCGTAGGCAAAACATGGAAACATACATACTGTAACCCACAAACAATATGCTGACACATGTGTTGTATTGCTGGACAGACATGTTCAAGTCTTCCATGATGTTGGCCAGCTTACTCGCAGCAATATTCTGACGGTCCAGATAGTTNNCCTAGACAGTTCATCAGCAATGGTACAGTTAGGACTAGAGCGAGTCTTACAAGATATAGAGGATTGTAAGTGCTGGCATGATTATACAGTCCAGCTTCAGAGTCGTCCATTTGCCAAGTGTGGCTAGCTCTTGCTGGTTAAGTCCACGAAGTGACCCAGGAAGGTCTTCGGAATCATGTTGAGCATCTTGCACTTTGTCGAAATCCTCGACGTGTTGTATGGCGATCTTATTCTCGTCGACCGACATGACTCCGAAATTCAAGTATGATGATGGAAAGCCAGCGCAGAAAGGAAGCTTCGAGCCATATACTTATGCTGTCTCCACCAGGGAGCAAATAATCTGGAGGCATTCTGCATGCATGAAACCCCATGGGGTGCAACGTCGATCGTTCCTTCTTACCTCATGTATATTGACCCCCAAACCAAGGCGGAGGAGTAAGTGGTGCGGGGTTAAATGACCCCACTGACCTACAAAACGACACCTACCTAGCCAGGAGCAAACAGTTCTGTGAAAGACCAGAGGGACATGATTTGAGCAGATCTTTGTCAGTTCAATCGCCTTGCACACAGGACTTTTGAAGAGACTGCTACACAAACATGTCTGGAGTGTTGAGTCTCTTTTCGCTGCGTGATCGGACTGCTGTCATCACCGGCGGGACGAGAGGGATTGGCCAGTCCCTTGCGATCGCTCTAGCAGAGGCTGGAGCCGACATTGTTTTGATACAGAGAGATTCCAATAACGTTGGCACCAAGGAACAGATTGAGAAGCTTGGAAGGAAGGCAACCATATATGAAGCAGATCTCGCGGTCCCAGGTCAGATCAGTGGTCTGATCGAGCGAATTGTTTCAGACGGCCACGACCTGAGTATACTAGTCAACTGTGGTGGCATACAGAGACGCCATCCTCCTCAAGAGTTCCCGGATGGTGATTGGAATGAGGTATGCACAGATACTCGTATTCAACAGATAAACAGCTGACAGCTTGTGCACAGNGTGCTTCAGGTCAATCTCAATACAGTCTTCACACTCTGTCGGGATATTGGGGCTCACATGCTGACACGAGAAGGACCTCATCGTGGATCTATCATTAATGTAAGTGTTTGGTCGAAAGCCCTTTGTGAANNGAATCGTGCTGAGAAATCACAANNGATTGCATCTTTGGTATCATTCCAAGGAGGTCTCAATGTGCCCGCCTACGCTGCCGCCAAAGGAGGTGTAGCACAATTAACGAAAGCGCTGTCAAACTCCTGGGCCGCGCATGGCATCAACGTCAACGCTGTAAGCGAATTGCAAGGGTGATATGGCAGCGAACTGACTAGAGTGGTANNGATTGCTCCAGGTTATATCCACACCGACATGAATGATGCTCTGATCAAGGACGAGAAGCGTGCAGCGAGTATTCTGGAGCGTATCCCAGCTGGACGATGGGGCTTGCCTGAGGACTTTGCTGGCTCAATAGTGTATCTTGCCAGCCGAGCAAGTCTGTATGTATCTGGAGAAGTTTTGACGGTAGACGGAGGCTGGATGGGTCGATAATCGCAAGGACGCAAGCAGTGTAGTGTAGTGGATGGAATAAGTTTGCTCTTCTAGTATACTCTCAGCACGGGAGCTCTAGATGCTACTCTTACCAGAGATCAATTATGGGTGGCTTTAGTCCATTCTACGTGCACATGCCAGGGTATTGACGTCCTTCTGATACTTCAGAGACTGTCAGTGCAGTTCAGGTGCACACTCAAAACATTGGAGGTTATCTCCGTGTCTTCATGTGCCCCTGTCGATTGGTCGGACGCGAGCGAGCTCCATTGAGACTGTACACGCCGTGAGTGGGGTCACACCATAAGGCAATCCGAGAACGTTCTGGGGGATCCAGTTATAAACTATGCTCTTCCCACATCTTTTGTCAACGCGAAGTATTCTTGTTAGCAGATCGTCCATCATGGCTCCAACATCGACACAGGATTTCGATGCTACTGCATCCGTACCGGCCCCTGTTGACAGGACGAGACTGGAAGCAGGCATCTACGTTCCGACCGTAGCTTTCTTCAGGAACGACGAGGAAGTAGATGTCGAAACGACGCGCAAGCATGCCTTGAGATTGGCTAGCAGTGGCATAAAAGGCATTGGTAAGAATGACGATGTCCTCAGAAGAGAATGTATGCTAATCATGGTCNNAGTTACACATGGTTCCAACGGAGAAGCCGCACACCTTAGCCACGAGGAACGTATTCTTATCACGCAAACGACCAGGCAAGCTCTTGACGATTCCGGCCATGACGTAAGACTCATCGTAGGCTGCGGAGCCCAGACAACGAGGGAAACCATAAAGCTTTGCAGGGATGCTGCGTCTGCTGGCGGTGACGCGGCTCTTGTACTGCCGCCAAGTTACTTTGCATCGCTGCTGTCTTCAAAGCTTCTTCTTGACCACTATCGGAAGGTTGCTGATGCTTCGCCAATACCACTCCTGATCTACAACTTCCCCGCAGTACAAAGTGGTATCGATATAACGTCGGATCAGATTATCGAGCTGGCGCAGCATCCCAAGATTGTAGGCGTCAAGCTCACGTGCGGTAACACAGGCAAGCTGGCTCGGGTTGTGGCTGCTACTAAGGGTTCGGATTTCCTAACTTTCGGAGGATCTTCCGACTTTCTTTTGCAGACTCTGGCGGTCGGAGGTGCTGGTGTGATAGCAGGACTGGGTAACCTCGCCCCCGCAACGAACGTGCGAGCGATGGTGGCATTTGAGGCTGGCGAGCTTGAGCAAGTACGGGAGATACAAGCCGTCCTGGCTGAAGCGGACTGGATCGCGATTAAAGGCGGATTCGTAGCTGTGAAGGTCGGGCTCAATGAGCAGTGCGGTTACGGAGGAGAGCCAAGGTCGCCGTGTGCAATGCCTGAGGCAGACGTGCAGTCAGACATGAAGGCCGGCTTTTCTCGACTGTTCGAGCTTGAGCGCAAATTCCAGAAGCTTTAGATGGCGTGACTATCAATCGAGACAAGCTACGCTTTTAACATTGGTCTCAAAACATCATTAATGGTCACGATGAGCATTTCGAACGTCGTGAATTGGGAAGCGGCAAACTTGGGCACGAATCGAAATCCTTGGCGAAGCTCCTTCTTGCTGTTTTCTACGCTCCTTGTCTCCATCACACTCCTCTGTACCAACCCAACAAGACAAAGATAACATGAACATCTATGAGTGTTCATGTTCTCTAATGTCTGTCGGCAACATTGAGCCATTGGCTCGTCCATTTGTGGATATGATGTTCTACCGTCATTGATCTGAACGCGATGCCTCAAAAGCCGACGCACCCCCACTGCCCCCAACACGCCCGCCGAAGTGCTGTGGGGTCAACGAACCTCGGGAATAGCATGCATCTGCTTACCTAGCCTTGGGGGTCATCTCAGATCTGCCCAGCTCTCCTTACACCTACTCAGGCTCTCGGTGGACATGATGGACACGGGCTCACAGCAAAAACGTAAGAGGGCAAGTCGAAAGAACACCCCGAAACGGTTCAGATGTGAATATGAGGGTTGCACAAAGGTACATTGCATCATTCGACTGATCGCATCATTTGTTGACATGCCANNGATCTACTCTCGAGCTGAGCATTTGCAACGTCATCAGTTGAACCGTGGGTCATGTTGGACATAGGCGTGAAAACCATCTTAACATGCTGCAGATCAGCCAAAACAATTGTTCCAATGCCAGGTTGAAGGTTGTGATCAGACCTTCGTGCGTCTTGACCTTTGCATGAGGCACCAAGCCAGACACGACGAAGTCTCAAGAGCGACGGTACACAATGTTGGTGCGGTGGTTTTCGAAAATACGAGTAACACTGGTTTGATAGACCATGTTCAAGAAGTGAATTCGAGTTTTCATCAAGAGGCTGGTACAGCTGTGACCTATGGCCCTCCAACAGATGCGATCAACGCCACAGATTCGCATCTGAACATATCACCGGGCGTGGAAACAGGAATACCCGGCTGGATGCAGGACCAGATACTGGAGAACCATGCTGGATCTGTAACAACTTCTTATCAACCTGGGAACGGCAACTTTGTGTCTTGGTTGTTTGATAGCCCTGGTTCTCAGCAGCAGAATTTCGATCTATCAAACTATCTACCCTACGTAGACTTTGGTCTTGATTACTGCTCTCCCATGAACGACCTTTGGCAGTTTGACTCCAACCAGGGTACTATCAACGCTTCTGTCGGAAACTCATTGGCTGCACCAACAGTGGCTGATACGTTGTGTGAGATCCCTGGCGATCGCTGCTTGAATAGTCATGTGCGTGTGTCTACCAAGTGTAGATCCAGGATCGTTCAGAGCATCAATTCGTTTCTGGAGAAGAAACGCCCACCAGGGCTGCAAGAAGCTGTTGGAAATGAGGGGTTGTTGTTCAGTACTGACGGAAAAGACCTACCAAACTTGACAAGGAAAGTTCTGGAAAACTGCTTATCTAGCTTCTGGTCGTACGTGGCAGTTCAGCTGCCTGTCATCCACCAACAAACTTTCTCGAGTGACGACTGCCAAATGCTGCTTCTTCTCGCGATACTCATGCTGGGTGCGGGCCAAGTTGTGCGTCTAAACCCAATCAGAACACGAAACGACTATCGCGCTCTTGCCGACCTCTTAGCGATCAATCTTCGATGGGATATCTTTCCAGAAGCTGAACCTCCCATAACACTGTGGGTAGCTCAGGCACTCTTGTTGCTTGAGTTCTACGAGAAAATGTTCTCATCCCGTCGCCTTCACGAGCGCGCATACATTCATCACGCTTCGACTCTAGCTTTGCTACGGCGTGGCAGTCCCATGGTCGGCCATGCTGAGGATGAAGAGCCTCCAACGCGGTGCCCCTCGCCTGGGACGACTCCACAACATATAACTGGAACTTCAAAACAACTCAGCTGGTTTCAACGCTGGGCGCGTAACGAGTCATGGCACCGTGTCGTCTTTGCGGCTTTGCATATGGATACTCTGCACGCTGTGGCTTTTGGACATGAAAGTTCGCTTCTGCCATACGAGGTTCGACTTCCACTGCCGTGTGATGATTCAATATGGTCTGCCCAGAGTCCTGAGGATGTCTGGAGATTAGAGGAGACATTCTCAATGCACGGCATCAGTCAGCAACTCTTCCTTGACAGTTTGAAAAGATGCCTGCACGGACACGAGGTACACTCGAACCACGGCGCTCGCATCATCCTTGGTTCTGGCCTTCTGAATATTGGCTGGCAGTTGAGGCGCAGAGAAAGAAACCAGCAGTTCTTGGAGTCGATTCCATCAGCTCGTGAACAAGAGCGGTGGCGAGTCCTGCTTCTCGATGCGTATACCCATTGGTGTCAAAGCTTTCAGAAGGCGCTTGAAAAGTCCAAAACGCATAGTCGGAAGCTTGAAAACATCAGGGACGTGGTGACCAATCCAGCAATTATCTATCGTCTGGCATATATCACCTCACATGTTGATATTCTGGATGCTCAGGTATATGCAGGCTCGAAGCGTTTACTCGGCCGCAAGATAACTGATAAGGATTATCTCGGCTGCTCAACAAGAATGCACAGTTGGGCTACAACCAGCTCGGCCAGATTGGCTGTCGTCCACGCTTTCGAGCTGCTCAACGAGACTCTGGTAAATGCGGACTCGAGGATCATGACACAGACGCCTGAGCAAGTCACGGCGACACACTATACTTGCCGCGCTGATGCGGCTATTTATCGCCCTTGGGTCTTGTATCTGGCTGCGTTGACGATATGGTCGTATCAGTATGCATTAAGGACCGCAACCATCGCATCGCAAACAGCATCAGGTCCAGATCGAGTTTTGTCTCAAAGTGTTGCCTGCGACTACATTCGAAGGTGTGCTCAATCGGAGATCGACAGTTTTCCTAATCAGTTGTCTGCCCAGGGTTGTGGTGCAATATGCAAGCTTCTGGCTGAAGACTTTGCCTACTCGGAATGGGAGCTGCTGTTGGAAGCCTCCAAGATACTCGATTCGTGTGCAATCGTGATCCTGGACAGAAGTTGAAATGAATAGAAAAACAGATTTGACTTCGAGTAAGTTCAGCAAGAAATTGAACTG
Source organism: Aureobasidium vineae (assembly GCA_903819635.1). Classification (NCBI taxonomy): domain Eukaryota; kingdom Fungi; phylum Ascomycota; class Dothideomycetes; order Dothideales; family Saccotheciaceae; genus Aureobasidium; species Aureobasidium vineae. The sequence goes on from CAIJEN010000006.1 coordinate 648,414, forward strand.
AAACCCCCACGACATCGCGCAGTGCTGGTGAAGTTCAACCAAACCGGATGAGGGTTCACGACAGCAACGCTTCCAATAGCATGTTATGGAAAGAATGTCTCATACTTCAGTGTCTATACATTCATGTTCCGAGATCTACCATTCCCTAATGGAGCCATCGGGACCGAAAAATTCCTTGGGCTGCCATGGCTGGGTCTCGGCCGATATCTTGCGAATCATCTCCTCGTCTACCTCAATGCCTAATCCTGGTCCAGTAGGAGCCGCAACGTGTCCACCGTTGATGGCGAATACTGACTGGTCCTTCAGATATGTATTGAGATCTCTATCGCCCGCCTCGGTGTTGTAGTGCATACCAAGCGACATCTCTAGGATGACAAAGTTGGGCGTGGAGAGTCCGACATGTAATGAGGCAGCNNCTGGTTCGATATAGTTAGTTCGGTTCATGCCAGCGAATGAGTGTACGCGACTCACAAAAGCAATCGGACCCAAAGGACAATGTGGCGCNNACTGTAAAACTTCAGCATAGAGGTTCCTCCACCAGAAAGGCTGTATAGCTTACATTGCAACGTCGTACGTCTCTGCCATATTGGCAAGACGCTTTGTCTCGGAGATGCCACCAGCGTGAGCGATGTCAGGCTGGAGTATATCAATCAATCCAGCTTCAAAGAACGGCTTTGCGTCCCAACGATGGTACAAGCGCTCTCCTAGGGCAATTGGGATACTTGTTTGTGCTGCGAGCTGCTTGAGAGCCTCAGGGTGTTCCACTCTGTCAACAAGATTATCAGTACTACCCATGCAAGCTGTTACAAAGAGTCTTACAATATGGGCTCCTACGATAACGGCTTCGTTAGCAATATCATCTGCAACAGTTCAGAGGACGGCNNTTACCTCGATGAAGAGTGGTCGATATGGCTCCAAAGCTTTCGCCAACTGTTTAGCCATGGGTCGATGGAGTCGTCCATGAAAATCAAGACCAGCATTCAGGCCGAGACCTTTGACAATCTTGAGGCGTTCGACTGTTGCGTCTAATACTGCTGCATCGTCAAGCCAACCAATATCTTCCGTGGCGTTCATTTTGACGCAAGTCAGCCCTTGCTCTTTCCTTACTTTTCTATTTGTTTATCAGACTTGTGTCGTTGTTTCCACTGGAAGGATCACCTACGCAGCATTCTCTATGTCGGCCGGTCTATCTCCACCAACCCAGCAGTAGACTTGGCACTTCTCTCGGACTTTGCCCCNCAGCAGTTCATAGAGTGGGACGTTCAATCTCCGAGNCTGTGGTCAAAATCAGCCCAGTCCAATCTTGCTATTCCAATGCATCAGGTGCCGCTGACCTTTGAGGTCCCATAACGCAATATCGATGCCGGATAAAGCAGACATGAAAACAGGTCCACCCCGGTAGAAACCTAGATTGCAGCATCTGGTCAACATCTGTTTTACTCGGAGTAGGCATTCGCCGTCGACTTTTGACATACCGAGTCTCCAAATCTACATCAAATAAACGAGATGGTCAAAGACTGTGACCGTAAGAGTTCCCGAGTTATCACTTACCAATTGCCAGATATGCTCAATGCGGCTNNTTCGTGTGTCAGCAGAGAACTGTTCTGATACCTGGATCAATACGCACTTGGCATCTTGCCCGATCAAACGCACGATGATCTCGTCCAGTGCTCCTTCCACGGCAAGAGTGTGACCTTCGAGTGTACCTTCAACTTGTTTAGTAACCTGTACAGACTTGAAGCTCTCGACCCTCTGCCTTAGCGGCCAATGTGGGATTGGACAAGTACCTTCACCCCATCCAATTTTCCCGTCTTCATCTGTAATTTTGACAAAAAGCCAACGTGGCTTTACTCTGAAGTATTCAATGAGCTTGATTGGTGCCATGTCGAGCAGTCCTCTCTATTGCTTGTTGTTGTGTTGATCGAATGTGGCTCTCGTGTTACAAGACTTGAACGAAGCTTCCGACCTCAAGCTCTTATACGAGTTCTAGCCAGATCACTCAAAAGCCGAAGTAAACTCGGTATGTTAGGTGACGATGTTCGGTAGAGAATTGCATCGAACCCCGCAGATCAGCGTGGGGGGCACAGAGCTCCTTGGGGGTACAATATTATGATTTTGTGGTCTGGATAGATGGTCTGTCGAGGAACTGCAACTCTCAGACTCGTTTTGGGAATCTGCTACGATACTCTGGATTACAGCATACTCTGCCTATCGAAATCAGACGAATATGTATCGAGTATGCTTTTTCGAACAATGTTTGAGCTCAACCCAGGCTACCTCAGTCCCATCTATAATTTCACCGATCCTACCATGTCTTTTTCCAGCTTGCTCGTGTTGACCATGTTGCGCTCAAGCTCCCTGACGTTGCTTGCACCAATAAAGGCCATGTTTGTCTGCAGTTCGTTTCGAAGTATCTGGATCATGCGTCTGATACCATATTCACCATATCCGCCAGACATGCTGTACAAAACTGGCCTTCCAATGCCAACGGCATTTGCTCCCAATGCCAGCGCCTTGATGATGTCGGTGCCTCGTCTTATACCACCATCGACGAAGACTTGCATATGTTTGCCAAGGATTTGGGGAGCATATCGATCGATTTCGAGGAGTGTTAGGAGTGGAGGCTGGGCGGTGTCTTGAGATCTACCTCCATGATTGCTGAGCACGATGCCGTCGACTTTGTGGTGGAAAGCTGACACGGCGTCTTCGACCGTTTGGATCCCTTTGATCACAATTGGCAACTTGGTGGATTTTCGTAGCCAGTCAATCATGTCCCAATCGAGGTCGGCGTTGATGAAGCCGGTGTTTGCCTTTGCAATGCCGACGCTTTGTGTTGTCTCGACAACTTCCTCCATCTTTTCTTCTANTCTGTTCGCTTGTTAGTAAGTACGGATATATTCGTAGCAAAGCATACTCACATCCACTACTGATTTCGATCTCTCGTCTCGCTCACGATTTCCAACCACAGGAGAGTCAACCGTGAGCCAGATTGCTGCCACACCGGCTCTTTCAACTCTTTCGATGAATGCCTTCGACTTTTTCAAGTCTTTGTCCGCATATAGTTGCCAGAAAATGACTTGATCTTTTGAAATTCGTGCATCCATGATTTCCTCGATCGGCATACTGGAAACAGTATTGACTACCTGGATGCAGCCTTCTTTTCCAGCAGCTGCTGCAATGGCGCACTCACCTGATGGATGTACCAACTTTGCCAGACCAACAGGTGAAGTGTAAATGGGCAGAGCAGAAGGATAGCCGAGAATGGTGGTGCTGCAGTCGACTCTTCTGACTTTTCGCAGTATTCGACCACGTAAAAGGATCTTTTGGTAGGCCTTGGCATTTCCTTTCATACTGATCTCGTCGTCGGCTCCTGAGGAGACGTAGGCCCACGCAGTCGGTGTCATAGTNNCTGAAAGGTCAGCCCCGAGTCGATCTAGCCTTCGAAATCACCAACGAACCTTCTCTGCCACGTTCTCGAAGTCATTTACACTGATCATAGAGCTCAAAGGTGGACTCTTCTTGGCTTCTAGTACCAGCTCCGGTTTCCCGTCCATCATGATCGGTATGGTCGAGACATCTATCGTCCCCATTCTTGCATCAGATCCAAGAGTCTCACGGACGAGTTCAGCATCGTGAAAGAGGTCATACTCGTCAGAAGCGTCTTTTCCGGCCAACTTGAGAATCAAATTCGCGCCGCCTGGATGTTGTTCGAGGAACTTGGTTGTATCCCATACCTCGCCATGGATGACAAGCCAGCAAGACTTTCGGTCATTGTGCTTTGCGAGCTCTGTGCCCTTGACCACCGCCATTTTGAAGGAGCAACACACTGTTCATACATCGAGAATTGATTGCGGCCATCATCATAACATGTTGATTGAGGTTTGTAGCACCGTAGGTCGCTCGGAGAAGAGTGGGGTCACATTGTCCCCCACTCCACCCGCTTTCACCCCGCCTTCGTCGGCCTTTGGTATCCACCAAGGTTCTACCTCATACCTCTTGGCCCATCGAGAACACGTTTCTAGTCATCTCTCTTGGTTTTGCTACAAGAATTGTTGAATGGATATGTCGACATCGGCAAAGGATATCAAAGTTCTGCTCTTTGGGCTGGGAGCGTAAGAGTGTTTTCTGATTCCAGAGTGGTTAATTGACTGAAACCATACAGCNATTGGAGGTTTCTACGCATTCGTCCTCGGACGCAACAACAACGTGTCTTTGAGCGTAGTAGCAAGATCCAACTACGAACAAGTCAAGACACATGGATTGAACATCGAAAGCGAGAACCATGGCAACCACAAAGTCAACATAGATCAGGTCTACAAGTCACCAGATGAGATCACATCACCATTCGACTATATCGTCTGCACCCACAAAGCTGTAAACCCAGGCAAAGTGCCGCCGCTCCTCGAATCTGCTGTGGACGACAGAACCACTTTCGTCATAATTCAAAATGGCGTCGGCAACGAAGAGCCATTCCGCACCACCTTCCCTAACAACACAATCATCAGTTGTGTAACCTGGGTAGGAGCCACTCAAACTTCTCCCGGACTGATCAAGCACACAAAATCTGAAGACATGCAAATGGGTCTATTTCCCACCCCTTCAATCTCCCCTGACCTCGAGCAAGAAAGACTAAACACATTTGCGTCACTACTCAAAACCGGCAAGACAGTCTTTCAAGTCGAAAAGGACATACAGATCAAGCGCTGGGAAAAGGTCACTTGGAACGCCGCGTGGAATTCGATAACCACACTCACAGACGTAAACACCCAGGACTGGCTCAAGTCGTCTCCTCAAGCAATGACCATAACCAAGCGTCTAATGCACGAAGTGATCGACATAGCAAACCAATGCAACGTACCCCTCGACCGCAAGCTAGCGGATGATTTGGTGGATAAGATACTAGCTATGCCTGGCATCTATTCAAGCATGCACACGGACATGAAGGCAGGGAGGCCTTTGGAGGTAGATGTCATCTTGGGGTATCCGATCAAGAAAGCGCAGGAGTTTGGGTTGGATGTGCCGGTGTTGAGTACGATTTACGCTCTGACGACTGCTGTGAATGGGAGATTGACCAAACTTTGAAGATAATACTACAAAGAATTCATGAATCATGTGTAAGCGGAGAAAGATTTAATCTATCGAGTCTATACTCCCTGAAACCGAGAAAGAAAAATTAATACTTTGAAGACGAAACCTGTTCCGACCCTGCTCTGGAGCGCGCGATGTTCCCAAACACCAAACCCCTTGCTCTATGCATAACAAATAATACCTTCCCCGATGCTAATATAATCAATCGTCGTCATTAATCTGATAGACCTAATCCGCTCTTGCTCTCAACATGCGCAAGCGGTTTTCCTCGTGTGGATGCAATTGGGTAAGAGGAGTAAGGCCATTGGGAGCAAAACTACCAGGAGTTATAGCACCCGTCAACGTCGCATTGCTCGAATGAGATCCAGNGGTGCTGATGCCGCTTCTGACATGGACGGCGCCTGGCCTTTGCGGAAGTTGCAGAGTAGGACTTGGCGGTCTGCTGGTGGCTTCCATATAACTAGGTGGTCCATCGGCGAAGGGCGTGAATGGTCCAGGTGTACGGACAGCAGCTCCGTAACTTGGTACTCTCGATAGCGTGCCCATGTCGAAGTCGTCCATGTGGGGTACGGTGTCGTCGACCATTTCCTCGCCATCTCCAGAAGCTCGGCGTGACTCTGGTACGCTATGCGCGGGCGATTGATGTGGCGGAGAAGCATGTCCTGAGTGCGATTGGGAGAAATGAGCAGCAAAGTAGCCTCCAGTGTATGCGGGAGTGTTACCGCCCGATGGAGAATGGTGGGCTACGGGCGCAGCGCGGATCTGTCTGCTTGAGCCTTGGTCTTGCAAGTTGGCAAGACGCGAACGAAGCTGGGCGGGTACAAAGTGACTCTCGCCACCACCAAGTGCTGCCATTGACTGCGAGTGATGCATGTCTGCGACACCGTTCAAAGATTGCAGGTTTTCCGAAGATCCGTTGCGACTCTGGGCGTAGAAAGNGGTGGCTGATCCACTGGGAGCGCGACTCATGTATCCGCCAGTGTTGATATCGTTGTAGAGAGCATCGAGCTGGTGTCGACCGTATTCTGGTGGGGCGTTTAGTGTAACTTCTTGTTGGTTCAATTCGGCGTCGGTCATGGTTCTTGTAGCGACCTGGACCTCGTTCGAGTCGTCGACAGGCAGATTAGGAGAGATGAATAGCTTGACAGGAAGACGGCAAACGAGCTGAGAGATGTGACCTTCGGGGTTGTGGATGTTGACCATGAGCTTGAAGCGATGGGTAATGTTGATGTTGTGAGAATCGACATCCTGTCTGCATTGCTTGAGAGACTTGGGCAGTTCCAGAGTCGCCTTGAAGACGTATTTCTCGTCTTCCATGATGGGGTTGTCGGCGCTCTCGTCAGCAAAAGTGACACGCGAGTCTTCGGGGAACTCCATCTCTGCTTTTGCAACGTCCGACTCGTCAACCTTGCATCTGTCACCACGCTGGTCGGGTACTTCGGCCGACTGTATCCTCTTGGTCACGGCCTCTATGAGCCTCATCTCGATCTTGCCGAGCTTAATACCCTTTCGGATAGGCGACAATTCGACGTCTGCAACAATGGACGTTCCAANAACAACGGCGTCGGTCGGGATTGAGATGCTGTAGCTGAGCTTGTTTGCCCAGATGTCGGCGTTGGTNNCTGTTGGACAGCGAGTCAGCATGCGTGTTGCGGCAGTCGAGTTCGAGGTACATACCCTTGAGCGAGTTGTCTCCATCTGCTCGGAGCCCAGAGTCCTTACGATACGAATGTGCTGCGTGGTAGTGATGTCCTTTGCGTTCCAGCCAGGTCTCGAAACGCTTGCGTGCAGGTAGTAGACAATGTAGGTGCTGTTCATGCCTTCGATGCTCTCGGGCATGCTGGGATCGAGTGTGTATTCGAAGGGCCATTCTATCGTTCCCGAGTTGATCTTGTGCGTGCCAGATGTGCCTAGGGCGCGCTCCTCGCGCCAGAAGGTCTTTTTGTCCGACACTTCGCCTGCAGCCATTCCACCCATGTAGAACCACCTGTGCAAACGAGTCAGTATACCGGACTTATCGGACGCTGCCAGACGAGTGACTCACGAGATTCGTCGCTTGCCCTCGAGCCAGATCTTCACGTTCTTGATGCTCATGGCATCTGGTGTGGTCAATCGGACCACACCATTCAACTCTGATAGTTTGGGCTTCATGCTGGTCGCCATGGAAGACGATGAAGCGGTTGTTTGGGCTATTCGGGACAAGTCAGTCTTCTGGACACACGAACCTGACGCGGATGGCAAGTACATGATCTCAAGCACAGGCTTGGCTCGAGGGTATGCACCATGGCGACGGCGGGGTCGTGGCGTGTCTGTCGCGGGCGCGCGAGCAATCAAATCAGACAGTAATAAGGGTCGAGTCTTTGCGACACAGCAATCAATGTTGTAGAGGATGCAAAGGAGAGTCTGAGGCGCAAGCGTGCAAAATGCCAAAACCGAAAGCTTGATCCAAATGACGTTCTCTCAAACAAGAAGCTCGTGCCCGGTTGCGATAAAGATCTGTTGGTTTTATCGGCGCGAGACGGGAGACCGTTCTTTGTCTTTGGTTTGACAGCCAGAAAACAACAATTCCTGCGGCCCCTTCGGCCCCTGGAACCTTTACCGTACGGCTAACACTCGTCGTCTGCCGAGATAGACAACTGCCCGGGCTGGCTGCTGCGAGTGCACTGCACTTTTCGGGCTGCTCTGTCGCAGCAAAAACAAATCATGAGCACGCCGCCATGCATATGCAAAGCCCATCATGATTCACGTCTGCCACTCTGCAGGTGATCAAGGGTCCGGTGCCGCTTCGGTCTTACCTCCTAGAACCCTGGATTTTTCTTGTTGGACAAAGAAACCTCGTTTTTTCCCGTCGTCTTATCGTCAACAGATCTGTATATCCCGTGGTTGGGATTTCATTGTCAAAATCTGCCAGCTGTGCAACGGTGTGAGGCCTGACCGATCTTTCTGGCTATGGCGTGATGAGTCGCGGTCCATCACTCCTGAGCATTGCATGAAGCGAGCATATCACAGAGTCATGACAGGCCATTAGGGTTGTTCTTCTGAATAGCAGATAGGCAACTACAAGGACATGATGTCTATATGTCTATCCAGGCTACACGTACCTCTTATACACAGATAGCCAGGCCGTTGCTATTTACATGACTGTGGTCAGATGCATATCATCACCGACCGCCAGAGCTATACATTATAGGGCCTGACCGACCCACAATCTTTATATACAATGTCTTCATCAGACTATGTGCTTGAGTCAGTTGGCATTATTGTCGGCATCGTTGGAGTTGTGTCCGTTCTCTCCGGTTCCTTCCTTGGGCCTGTCCCAAGTATGGATGTGGCCNNTGTGAAGCGTGTCAGCCCAACGTGAAATTTTGCAAAGTGCTACATCAAAAGGCCCGATCGGCTTCGCGCGACAACGCGCAATTGAGACGTCTCTTGGTGGATCCCGGACGTCCCAACATAGAGTTGCAAAACACTTACCGTCTTTGCACGCTGTCATGATACAGTCTTCCTGGAACTCGAGCCAGCTCAACGGATGGTTGTCTATCTTTTTCGACTGCAATCTCAACATTAGCACGGAGAGCAAAGTTTAGTAAAGCAATGTTTCCTTATGACTCACCATGACGGGCGGTAGTATGGCTGTGCTTGCTTTCGTTCTGAAGCCGTGAACGACGTCTGCACCATTTGTCGCACCTTCTCCATCCTCGGAAATGGTCGAATGTGATCTGATACGACCGATGGTAGAGTTGGTCTCTTTCCGGGTGATGGCATTAGAAGTCACACTGCCTCTGTGTTTGATCGACATCTGCGCAGGTTGCATCAATAGACTGTATCACAAGCAAGAGCTAGGAATAGAACTCACGGCTCTCGGTCGACCGAGCATACCAACAGAAAAGTCCCAGAGCAGGAGTTTGCAATCTTCACCGACGCTGCCAAAGCGATAGTTGCGCTCGTCGCATCTCCACGGGTCGAACTTGACATCAGTAACCCAACTACTGTGTCCCTGACAACGTGCTACCAAAGCAGCATCTGCAAAGGACCAGATACTAACAATATCATCTTGGCCACCGGTTAGGATATATCGGCCATCAGGCGACCATGTTACCGTGATCAACCCGCCATAGTAGGAGGTAAAGGCGTCCAGGAGCTGTTCCTTGAGGTAGTCGATGATGCGCAAGGAACCGTCTTCTGACACAACGGCAAGATGCCTGCCATCAGGTGAGAAAGAGATACAATTGATTTGCTGGTTGTTAATCTTCCATACGGCTACAGGGTTGGTCTTTTGGTTACGCGATTGAACAGACTTTTTGATGACAAAGGATGCCGGACCAGAATGAGTGTCAGCAGAGTCGGAGGATTCTTGTTCGGCAACAAAAGGAGCATCTTCCTTCTCCTTGTCGTAGACGATCAAAGTACCATCCATGTGAGCTGCCAAGAACAAATTCTCACTGTTGGGCAACCACCAGATGGAAGAAACAGCAGAGGAATTGATGGCACCATTTTTATTGATGCGAGCATACTTCTGAGATACAGGCTCGTACCATATGATGTCTGAGGAGGAGAAGCCCAGGATGACGTCCAAATGGGTAGTGCTTTTGGTCAGAGGGTTGACATGGTGACACAGGGCGTGGGCTTTTGTGAACAAGATTTTGGTGAGATTCTCGGTCTTTGTGTCGGAAGAAAGGTCTAGCCATTGAAGGGCTCTATTGATGTTTGAAAAGGCAAAGGTTCCCTGAGGGTTACGTTCTTGAAGGCGCTTCTGGAGGGCTTCGTGAGGAATGACTCTGGACACAAAAGAGGAATTGCTCTTGACGATGTTGTTCTTGGGCTTGCGCCTCTTGGAGGGATCCTTGGAATCCTTGTTAGGGATAGGGGCTAGGGCGGGGTTGGAGTCTCCAAAGACAGGGGCGGTGGATCTGAAGAAGGAGGCCGAATCGGTGGTGGGGGTCAGAGGGTCGTCTTGGTTGTTCGGCGAAACAGCAGAAGGCTGACTAGTTTGGGTTATGGTGCGGGCAAGGGAGTTGTCAGGGAGCTTCTTGGGGGCGACTATGCATAGCGAGAGTCTGGTGCCCTGGGTGGGAGGGGCAATGGTGGTCGCGAGTGGGTTGGTGTTGGGCACGGGGTTGTCGGAGGNGTGAGGCGGAGGAGTGGCTAGAAGAAGCTCGTCGCGCTGAACATAGGTACCCTCACCGACAAGCAGCTGGTACTCGGAGCCGGTATGCTTGGAGAGAGTGTTGTTGGTCTCGATGATGGCGCCGGGCGGGTAGCCAGTATACAGGTTGCCGCTCGGGTAGCGCGGCGGGGGCGGCAAGACACTGGCGGGCTGTCAGACATGGTAATGGTACTGGACGGGGATACACACAACATTGCGACAAGAAGCGAGTGAGTGGTGTCGAGGCTTCAGGGTGCGCGGGTCGATGCAGCGCTGGGGTAGGCGGGATTGGAAGCTCGGTCGCAAGGCCAGTGGCAGCGAGTCTCTTTTGTACGTCAACAGAAACAATGACACGGGTCAATCAGCGATACAGCATGTCAAGATTACAAGCGACGAGTCGAAGAGGAGATGCGCAAGGTCTCAGATGCAAGAGTCGCGCGCGCAGCAGATGGCAGATCCAGACCCACGCGAAAGGCCGAGGTGTGGGAAGCCGCGGGGAAATGTTCCGTCTGGGTCGGCTTGTGCTTGTGCTTGCTTGCTCCGACTCCAAAGACATTCAAAGGCATACGACGAGCATGGCGACGGTGCGCGTCTGCGTCTGCGGCGACGAAGGCACGGGCAAGTCGAGCCTGATCACGTCGCTGGTCAAAGACCTCTTCGTCACCAACAAGATCCAGCCTGTGCTGCCGCCCATCTCGATCCCGCCCACGCTGGGCACGCCGCAGAGCGTCACCACCACCATCGTCGACACATCCGCCCTNCCCCAGGAACGCGACAACCTGCGCAACGAGCTGCGCAAGTCCAATGTCATCCTTCTCGTCTACTCGGACCACTACAGCTACGAGCGTGTCGCCCTCTTCTGGCTGCCCTACTTCCGCTCCCTGGGCGTCAATGTCCCCGTTGTCCTTACCGCCAACAAGGCCGACTTGTCCAAAAATGTCTCGACCCAGCAGGTCGTCGATGAAGAGATGCTNCCCGTAATGCAAGAGTTCAAGGAGATCGACTCGTGCATCCGCACCAGTGCTCGCGAGCACCACAACATCAACGAAGTCTTCTTCCTATGCCAAAAGGCCGTCACCCACCCCATTGCTCCCATATACGATGCAAAAGAGTCTTCGCTCAAGCCTGCTGCCGTGTCCGCTCTCCGAAGGATCTTCTACCTGTGCGACAAGGACCAAGACGGTCTGCTCAACGATGCAGAGATCCTCGACTTCCAGCTTAAATGCTTTGAAAAACCCCTGTCTGATCAGGATCTTGTTAGCATCAAGCGCTCCGTCCATGCTCACCAAGGTGGCATTGATATCGATGGCTTCATTCTCCTCAACAAAATGTTTGCCGAAAAGGGCCGTCACGAGACTATTTGGATCATCCTCCGCAAGTTCCAATACACCGACAGTCTCAGTCTCAAGGACACCTTCTTGCACCCCAGATTTGATGTTGCCTCCTCTTCTTCCGCCGAGTTGAGTCCCTCAGGCTATCGTTTCTTCGTGGATTTGTTCCTCCTGCATGACAAGGACAATGACGGAGGTTTGAACGACTCTGAGCTCGCCGCTTTGTTTGCACCTACCCCTGGACTCCCGGCTTCTTGGATCGAGTCCGACTTCCCTTCATGTACCGTCCGTAACGAGGCTGGTCACATCACTTTGCAAGGTTGGCTAGCACAATGGAGCATGACAACATACGAGGAACCAAAAGTCACATTAGAGTATCTGGCCTATCTCGGCTTCGAGAGCCCTCAACGAGGAGGTACCACCACTGCACTAAAGGTCACCAAAGCTCGCAAGCGACGCAATAAGCCTGGTCGTGTAGAGCGCAACGTTTTCTTGTGCTATGTCATTGGTGCTGGCGGCAGTGGTAAGTCAAGTTTATTGTCAGCTTTCCTCAACAGACCTTTCAGCACGACCTATCACCCCACCATCAAACCAGAGATTGCCGTCAACAGTGTTGAGCTTCCTGGCGGCCGGCAATGCTATCTCATACTAAAAGAGCTCGGGGAGCTGGAACCTGCCGTGCTGGAGAATCAGGCCAAGCTTGAAGCTTGTGACCTCCTCTGCTACACATACGATTCGAGTGATCCTGACAGTTTTGGTTACATTGTCGAGATGCGCAAGAAATACGCCCACCTCGAACACCTGCCNGGTGTATACACCGCCTTGAAGGCGGACCAAGACAGAGCGGTACAGAGGAGTGAGATGCAGCCGGATCACTACACAGAAGAGCTACTAGTACCAAAACCGCTCCACGTGAGCGTGACATGGGCAAGTGTTTCCGAGTTNTTTGTGCACCTCGCCGAGAGCGCGACGTTCCCATCGACAGCGTTCCCAAAGAACGAGGAATCAGATGTGGATCGAACGAATTTGTACATTGGGATCGGAGCAGCGGTATGCGCCGGAGCGGCTCTGGCCATCATGTGGAGGAAGAGTGTGGCAGCCAGCAACTAAGAAAGTGACGCACGAGGAATGAATGCATGGGTGGAGTTTGGCGGTGGAATTAGCATCAAGATACCCAACTCTGAACAGTTAGTCTGTATTGCAACGACAGCAAAGATCTGAACCAATTGTTCGGGAGATGAATCAAAAGACAAGGCGGGCAGTGAGCAGTGGTTTGGCTTCCGTCTCGGACGGCTTCTGCGATCCGGATCCGAGTGAACGGTCTTGCCAAGGCTGCCTGTCAGGCCCCGAGCCAGTTCAGGGAAGCGAAGAATAAACATGTCGTGTGTATCATTGTTGCTTATTTATTCCTATCCTACATCTTCGGCCTGGCTCTTCGTGTGAATCTGCCGCAAGTCTGATGTGGTGGCCCATGTCGCGTGTATGACGGTCTCCTGAAGTGACTGGCTTCTCTATCGACTGCCTCTTTTTCCCCTCGCCATGCAGGTGCGTATCATCAGACGACCCTCGTCGACCAACAATGCCACAGGCTGATGCCCTACAGGCCTCACACGGTGCGCCGAGCTATGTGCGCAGGCATACGCCGCAAATTTCCATATCCGACGACAACCACCACGTCACAGAGGCCATCGGAGGCATGTACGGCGGCGACGACGATGATTACCTGACGCCCTCGAACCGCAACTCGCGACCGCTCAGCTTCGTCGGATCCGCCATAGAGGCCTACCAACTCGCNCCCTCGTATCTCGATACTAAGCGCTCCTCACCGCCCCGATCCCCGCTTCAGCAGACTGGTAGCAACGAGAAACTGCCCTCGTCCGACACGGCCTCGCGCAAGGGCAGTCTCGGCTCCGAGAACCTCCCTCTGGACTCGTCTTCNCCGCCCACGTTATCCAGGAAGTCATCGTCATCAGCCGAGACGGCAGTACAGCAGTTTCCNCTGAACGATATTGACTATGAGTCGAGTCCTGCCGCCGTGGCTCAAGAGCTCAACAACCTTCAAGCCATCCGCCGCATGTCCATGAGTGTCGACAACGCAGACCCCGACCTACCTAGTTTTGGATCCTCCGCTCCGACTTCACCAGAAGCGGTCGATGAAGATGAAGCCTCGCGCTTGTTCTGGGTCCCAGCGCGCCTACATCCCGAGCTTGCTCCCAAGGAATTCAAGACATTTGTCGAAGACCGCGTCGATCGCATAAGAAAGCGCTCTGGGTCTGGTGACTCGCTGATGCCTGGTGTGGAAAGGTCGAATTCTGGTAGTAGTCTCACAAGGAAGAAGAGCATGCTTTCACGCCAGATCGATTCGTCCAGNGGATATGAAGATGGTGCCGAACGCTTGCAGCGGAAGCGATCAGAGGGGGAACAATCACAGATATCACCGACAGCCGAAAATTTGCAAGAGCTGGAAGGTCTGGTCAACAACGTCAGTCTAGACTCTGCCAGGAACAGTCTTGATTCGGGCGTACAGATGGCCGATGCCCCGGTTCTGCCTGCTCCAGGTCCTGCGCTCAAGCGGTCTACAAGAACGTATATGCGCAAAGATCGTGCACCTTTCTCAAGACGTGGCCACAGCCGCCAACCTGACAGCAGGCAATCCGAGTCCGATGGTGAAGGAAGCCGAGCTCCCTCGCCCGCTTTGTCAATGCGAGAGCCTCCTTCCCCAGGTATCAACCGTGTACAGACTGAGCCTGCATTAGCTCGTGATGCCGTTGCTGGTGCTGGACGCCTGTCCTCTGCTTCTTCAGAAGATTTGATCCAACATAAGACGAAGGCTAGCCAAGCCAAAGATAGCACTCCTCCTCAGAACGCTGTCCCCGCCACAACTTTCCATTCACGGATTGCTACCAATGGTCGGACTACTGCTCCTATCCCTGGTGTTAGCAGTCCGATCCCACACATAGTCGAGACGCCTCCTGTGACCAACAGCTTTACTGTTCCGGAACGNAAAATCATCACACATCCCACCCTCTACCCCGCTACCAACCCAGCAGCATTCGACCCTGCTCCTCCTTCACATGGGCCAGCGCAACATCATGCCCCTCCTCGTGCTCGTCCGAGTGCTAGAGGCGCTCACTCCCGTCCGTCCATGATTCACTCCAACTCGGCTCGCTCCACCAAGTCCACTCTAGAAGACATATCCTCCCACCCATCACCTCTGCCTGGAAGCGGGAACACGCGGACCGATGCTCTCACCATGGTACCAACATACGAAGAGAAGAAAGTCGAGAAGAAGGACAGCCGCAAAACAAGCTGGAACTGGCTCCTCGGTAGCGAGGAGAAGGACAAGGAGAAGGAGCGTAGGACAGAAGATAAAGAGCGAGAGAAGGAGGCGTCCAAGAAGTTGAAGGCTGCCGCCAAGCAACATCCAAAGACTGCAGAGAAGACTCGCCTGGACGTGCTGCAGTCGTCCATCGATGGCAATGCCACGATTCCCAAAGGTCGAGAGTCATTGGTTCTTGATCGCGAGAGCTTCAAGCTCGACGAAGAGCGTAAGAAGGAGAGCTCGCGGAAATCCGCCGATGGCAGAAAAGACAAGGATTCGGGCATCCTGTCCGCCATCTTTGGAGGTGGTAAGCGATCAAAAGAGCACAAGCAACAATCTCAAGCGCCAAAAGAATCTCTCCGGGCACCTTCTCCAGAGCCGGTTTCAAGGATACTTCGGCCGGACATTGATTACAACTGGACGCGATTTAGCATCTTGGAAGAACGTGCTATCTACCGAATGGCGCACATGAAGCTCGCCAACCCTAGGAGGCCACTACACAGCCAAGTGCTGCTGTCGAACTTCATGTACAGCTATCTCGCCAAAGTACAGATGTATCACCCTCAGAGCTCGGTCCCAACAGCACAGAAAACGGCACAGGCCAAACAGCAGCAACAGATGCAACAGCAACAACATCAGCAACAGCACCATGACGACGCTGAAGCGGATGATAAGGTTCGTGAACGCAGAGAGTCAGTGACAGACCAACGACTAACATTCTTGTAGCAGCAAGACCACGTTTCTGCTGCTGCCGAACAAGCTGCTCAGCCTGTCCACGAGACCCCTAACAACAACTCGAGCCAAAAGGACTACTTGGGATATTCAGCCGACTCACAGCCATTCGGTGACCAAGGCAGCCTTTGGCAAGATGAGGACAAGAGCGAGCTGTGGTGATATGTCAACGCATTTGCATTGGGAAAACGGAGTTTTTGCAACCAAACACACGAGCGGCGTTGTTTTCTCTTCTCCTTTCTGGGTTCTTCTCGTCTTTCCTTGGAAGAACGGATTTTGCATACGAGTTGTCCTTATTCTTCTCCCATCTTTCACTCTCTTATTGTAGTATCTCCAGCGGCCACCGAAATGCAAACGAAAGCCACGACTTTATTTCGATCGTCTCTTGACATGTCCACTCGTCTCTTCTCGTGCAACCCTCACAAGCAGTGGCAGAAGCGAGAGCTCGAGAGCTCGCGCTAGCTATGTACGGCTAGTGGGTCACGGGATCCTGCTAACGTGTTCACCTTGATATTCAGATATCCTAGTTAAATCAATCGACTATCTTGGAAGCCATTCACTCTCTTGTTTGTACCCTTGTGCTATATTCTGGCGAAATTCCCAAGCTACATGACGAGGACATGAACATCTCTATACACACTTGGAATGATACAGTTCTCATTGCGTTATTTAAGGAGGCTCGAGGGTTACCTCTAACGGCATCAAAAGTCGTTCAACAAGTTGCAGGCTTCGGATAAACATATTCAGCTGGCTGCATTCCTGGTGTCTGGATTTCCATGAGGTGCATGGTACAGAGCTCTCGAGGAGAGAAAATGCCGAGGACTTCGATATTTGGAAACGCAGTGGTGTCAAAGCTCGATTGGGTGTCATTTCTCGTACACCGCCTGTTGTGGTTCGAGCCACCTCCTCAAACGGCTCTTCGCAATGCAGCAGCAGCATGCCGTGTGTGGGCTTTGTGGCTTTTGACGTATGACTTCGAGATTTGAAAGGGTCTTGAGTTTTCGTTGGCTGGGGAACGCCAATGAATGCGGGATGGTCTCGAACAGCAGCACGAGCCCGCGATTTACGACAGTGGCTTGGTTGCATCAAAGGCTAATCGTCATTGAACAAATTATCGACCAGGATTCGGTCGACGTTTCACGATTGGCGGGTTGCAAGGTGTTGAGCTGCGCCTTGAAGAACGATATATAAGTACAAAGGGAGTCACTCATACCATTATTCCCTAGATACCTTGCAACTGCGACGGTATACATATTCACAGATCGCACAGAACCACCGGCATCCACGTAAGTTCCATCTCATTTACCCCACATCATCGGTCCACCACTCTGTTGCTAACACCCCCCTTCGAGCATTCAACTAATTCCCCTGTCGCATAGAGCCAAGTCTATACCGCACACACACACACACACACACACACACACACACACACACACACACACACACACACACACATATATGCACATACACTCAACCGAAAAGATGGCCGCTACTGAACGCCAACTGCCTACTAGAACGGCTACAAACATGACCGACGACGATGCCATCCCTGACGAGGATACCAGCGAGGTCACCAAGCTCTTCCACGAGCGCCTGCAAGCATGGAAGCATGCGTGTGGTTACCTCGAGGACTACGTCTCAGCCACTGAGAAGATGCAACACTCACACGCAAAGGAGTACGAGAAGGTGCTCAAGGTCAGTCACAGCCCCTTTCCACCCCGGCTGCGTGCAAATAGTATGGCTGTAGAAATGCACAATACTTTTCACAACAGAGCGAGGTCCACTGAGAGCCGCAAACATGATGACTCTCAGTGGATACTCCCTGTTTGTCGACAACACTGTGCATTGCTATGGCTACCTGCGTTGCATGGCACGGCGAGGAGATCTCTTAAAACCATCGCACGATACTGAAGACCCTGGCAGACTGTCTCGCANCCCCTCAAGGAGGGCCACCACTTCGACCAGAACCTGGGCGGTGTCGCTGGCACCTTTGACACTATCCGCTCAAACACTCAGGTATGACAATGAGCATATCGAGAAGCGAGCATGAAACTAAGCAGACACCAGGGCATCTCCAACTCGCACGCCGAGACAGCAAAGACCCTCAAGGGCTCCGTCCTCCCCATCTTCGAGCGTCTTCACACCGAAATCAAGAACAAGACCAAGGAACTCACAAAGGGTGCCGGCAAGGGTGGCAAGCTCGTCGACAAGGCCCGCGCAACATCGCAGAAGCACATTGAGCAGCTTGGCCAGCACACTGCTTCCTTTGACAGCACTGGTGGCAAGATCAGCGCACACGAGGATCCCTACGTCCTTCAGCGTGGTGTCTACCACCGTCTGAACAAGCAGATCATTGAGGAGAACAACAACCGCAACGATATCATCGCTGTGCAGAACAGCTTCGCCCAGTTCGAGGCCCACATCCTCACCACCGTCCAGAATGGCTTGACCCAGTTCAACCAGGTCGTCGGCAACCAGGCCGAGCAGACTCGCACCATGTACGGCAACATGACCAGCACTGCCCAGCAGATTGCTCCCGACTTTGAGTGGAACGGCTTCGTCCAGCGCAACAACCAGGTTCTGATCGACCCCAACGCTCCNCCACGCACCATGTCCAACATCAGCTTCCCCAACCAGAACCACAGAGCTACCGAGCCCTTGATTGCTGGTGCTCTGGAGAAGAAGGGCAAGCTGCTTAAGAAGTACGAGTCCTCGTTCTGGGTCATCACTCCTTCCAGATTCATGCACGAGTACAAGACCGACGACGACTTCGCCAAGGATCCCATTCCCGAGACTTCTCTGTACCTACCCGACTGCATGATCGGTGCCCTCGATGGTCTCAAGTTCCAGGTCAAGGGCAAGGACGTGTCGGGCAGCAGCTTTGGCAACAAGCTCTCCATGGCACACGAGTATGCCTTCAAGGCTCATACTCCTCAAGACGCTGCCAAGTGGTACGAGTGCCTCAGAGGCTCGACCGGCACAACCACCAACGAGCTTCCNCCTACCAGTCCTGCTACTAGCAGACAGCCCAGCGCTGCCATGGGATCTGCCGTCTCACCCACAGACTCTTCGGAGCCCACCAAGGTCTTTACCGAGGAAGACACACGTCCTCGNACCACCGACGCTGCTGCCCTTGAGGCTGAGCGCAAGGAGGCTGCCTATTCCGCAGCCGGACCCACCGATGGCGTCGCTACCCACAGCAAGGTGTAATGGAGCTATCCTGACGTACGAAGTAACGGACAGACAGAACACAGCGACGATGATTATGAGCGGTTGACTGATTGATTGCATGATACCTCTAGAGTTTTGTAGTAGAGCAGTAATAACATGGTTGTTTATTTCTCATTGGTTGTGCCTCGTCGTATGCTCATGTGCGTGCCTTCATTTTCCTGTAACACCCAATGCTCAAACTGGCTTGTCGTCCTTTCTCAGCATCCACCTCATCTCATCTGCCTGCTCCTTGGTGACCAAGGCTTCCAGTCTTTCGATCCTCATAAAGTCATGATCACTGTACTCGAAGCCAGGAACAACCGTCTCACTAATCAGCAAACNCCCATTGTTGGCGGGATCGTCACCCTCCAGCGGCAGCAAAAAGCTACTCTTGTATTTTCCACCATCGACAATCCACTGCAGCTTCTCGCCCTTTTCCACATTCTGGCCAACGATGAATGTCTCCACTCTTGCCTTTGATCGTACGCCTGAATGCGAGTCGTATTCGGGCATGACCTCGTCGGCGTGAATGATGACGTAGCGGCCCCTTCCTCTGTGCAGTGTATGGATTGTTCGTCCTCTGTTGCGGTGGAAAGCCCCCATCGGCGACTCGGGAGTCAAGAGGTAATGGATACTGGTGCTTGCATTTCTCGTCTTGTCTTGACCTTCGTCTGGACTTGTGGTCTTCTTGTCCGCATCTGTGAGCTTGTTGCTGAGGTTTGCGCTTACGGCGCCGGTGGAGGTGTAGAAGGTTGTTTGCTCATTGTCTGATGCTGAGGGCGAGGTGTTGAGGAAGGGGTTTGGTACGCGGTTGGTGTCGCGGTCGGTTTCGACAAAATAGCCTCCTTCTATGTGCTGTTGGAGGTTGAGGGTGGAGATGAGTTTGGCTAATTGTGGTGATTCGTCGCGCGGGGCTGAGCTGTCTTTTGGCGAGTAGACGGGCTTTAGTGNGGGAAGGGAGGAATCGATTGTTGAAGTCATGATTGAGCTGTCTTGTGTGGTGTTCAGAGAAGATGGTTGGCTCGAGTGCGAAGCTTCGAGATGATCTCTAGGAAGCTCTTTCGTCGTGGCTTGCGTCGACCAGCTGCTTTGGCTCGTTTTCACGTGCATGTCAATCTATCCGGCAGGACGATCTTATGGCAAACTTGGTGTAGCTGAAGTTTTCAATGGAGCCATATGTTCACAAGTACAGACTATATTCGACAAGCGGTCAAGTCCCGCATCAAGCTATTCCCACATCTGTCGTACATTGAGGTTGATCCTCTTTCGTGCCATCCACCCTTTCCAATGTTCATATGTTTCTCCATCTACTCCATCTTTCTTGACAGGCCAATCCGCCATCCATTCTGGACATGTACCTGGCAATATCTGGGGCACGCCGTGCCAGGCATACCGAGCTGGACCAGACATGACAAGCGCATCCCCAGACCGTAGGCGGATCGCAAGACCTTTGCTACCTTCTAGGCCTGCCATAAAGATTGCATCGCATCCCAAAGAGATACTGACTAGTGGTCTATCGCATTCCTCGCTCACGTCTCGATGCAGACTAAGTGTATCACTAGGCGTGTAGAGGTTAACTATGGCCGCCTGTGCTTTCATTGATGGGAAGAGCCCTTCGACCAGTGCGGCCACATCTTTGGNGAAGGGCGGTGGTGGTGATGCAGGGTACACTTNTTGGGTCCAATCGTATTGTCCGCCAATAGTGGCCCAACGTAATTTCCTGTTCAGACAAGAAGACATGGGCAGCGGCTTGTGGACGGACGGGTCTTTGGGTTCATGTGAGAGATTTTGAGCTTCCTCACTGAAGAAAGACAATGGGCTTCCATCAGACCTTTGAGGGTATGCCATGTCATAGTGCATGTGTAGATTGGTCTTGTGAGAAGGATTGGACAGGTCCCGATGTAGCAGTTTGTCCAGCAAGGCAAGCTGGACTTGTTTGTGCAGAAGAGAGGGATTATCAAAAGACCTACCATAGGCTCAGAAAGAGTTTCGCGTGCCTTACAATGGAAACGGCGTACCTGGGGCATCTGGGTGTTCGTAGAGTCTAGCAGATTGAAGTGACGGCGGCAATGTATCGACAGGCTCGCCAAGGAAGTGAGAGTAGAGGTTGGTGATATCATCAGGACCTTGTTGAAAGAAATTGCGGTCTTGACAGGCGGACAAATTGCGCCGGTGAATGTCAAACAGGTCAGGGTCTGCATCTAATACGTGGGTGGAGGCCTTTTGGTAGTGCTTGTACTGGCGACGGAGGTCTTCAGGCGGACGAGCATGGGCATCGAGATGGTGGGCCATTATTAGACGCGAGGATTTGTTGATGCAAATTGATGATGATGATGGAGGATATTGTTGGTGGTTGAAAGCGGGTTATGTTGATGTTGATGTTTTCTGAAGGTTGTTGTGTTTGCATCTTGGCTCTGTTGCCCACTTTGTGTTTACTTTTGGTGGAGCGGCAACTTGTTGACGAAAATAAAAGAAGTTGTGCTCGACTTGATTGACAGCTCGACCGACGGCCTTTCGCTCTTTGATCCAGTCATCTCAGTACTAACCTGCAGCAAACCGTCTTCGCCATTGCCGCCACTCCAAACTGCCCCTTTCTCGTCGCCAAAAGAGGCACAAACGGCTGCTGCTTTGAGCCCCAGACGCAGCGCATACTCATACATCACAGCCCGCCAGCTGCCAACTCGACTCTCACTCCAATACGCATCCACAAGTCGCCGTCATGGAGAACTACCAGAAGATGGAGAAGATTGGCGAGGGTGAGTCTTGCCCAACACGCCGGCGCTGGGCCTGAGCACCCCAAAACTGACGACTGTGTTGCNNAGGCACATACGGAGTTGTTTACAAGGCGCGCGACCTCACCACGCCCGACAACCGCATCGTCGCCCTCAAGAAGATCCGTCTGGAAGCCGAGGATGAGGGCGTGCCGTCGACGGCCATCCGCGAGATCTCGCTCCTCAAGGAGATGAGTGACCCCAACATCGTGCGCCTGTTCAACATTGTCCACGCCGACGGCCACAAGCTGTACCTTGTCTTCGAGTACCTCGACCTGGATCTGAAGAAGTACATGGAGGCTCTGCCCGTCTCGCAAGGAGGCCGTGGCAAGCCCCTGCCCGAGGGCTGCATGGACGGCCGCGCTGGCCACATGGGACTCGGCGAGGCAATGGTCAAGAAGTTCATGCACCAGCTGTGCGCCGGCATCCGCTACTGCCACGCCCACCGCATCCTCCATCGCGACCTAAAGCCGCAGAACTTGCTCATCGACAAGGAGGGCAACCTCAAGCTCGCCGATTTCGGTCTGGCTAGAGCCTTTGGTGTGCCGCTGCGCACCTACACTCACGAGGTAGGTCTCCCCTTGCCAGCCTCTACCTTCTATATGCTTGTTCGAACATAAACTTGACGTCTGAAACTAACACCGCCTAGNGTCGTCACCCTCTGGTACCGCGCTCCTGAAATCCTCCTCGGCGGGCGTCAATACAGCACAGGCGTCGACATGTGGTCCGTTGGCTGCATCTTTGCCGAGATGGCCACTCGCAAGCCTCTCTTCCCCGGCGACTCTGAAATCGACGAAATCTTCAAGATCTTCCGCATCCTCGGTACTCCCAAGGAGGAGGACTGGCCCGGTGTCACCAGCTTCCCCGACTTTAAGCCCAGCTTCCCCAAGTGGTCGCGCAACCCCGACGACGACATCATCAACCACGACGGCGCAAGAGTCCTGGGCGAGGACGGTATCGACCTTCTCGAGTCGCTGCTCATCTACGACCCTGCCGGCAGAATCTCAGCAAAGCAGGCCTGCCTACACCCCTACTTCAACGACTCAAAGTACTACGGCGCACGAAACGGCTACCACTGATCCAGTCCCGAGTCGCCATCGCCGTCGCCGTCACGTCTTGATGTCCTCTCGTATTCCTCTTCGCATCTCTTCATGTCCCCAACAACCTTCCTTTCTTTTCAAAACTACCCAATTCTCTGCATCGGCATGGCTCGTCTTCATTACTGGCGTTTCAAGGCGAACCACGGGGCAATCGTCTCAACTGTCTCTGTTACATTTCTCTTCCATTCTGTTTTACTTCTCGGTTCCGATATCTCGTCGAGCCATGCCGGCTCATGCCCCGCTTATGTTCAGGAAAGGCTTTTTGGAGACCGTCTTCTTGATAGGCTTCTTTATTCGCAATGAATCTCCTTCTAGTCATGATATGTGTGCCACCTTATATTGATAGTCCATGTACAGTGTAGTGTTTCAGTACTCGAAGAGCAGCCCTGCCGCATACTCTACGTTACCGCTGGTTGCATTGAGTGCCGCAATCGCTTGTTGACTCGAGAATCCCAAGTTCTGCAATGTTTCAATGTCCTGCGCAGGGAAAGAGTGCGCTGGTACCGGTATCGTCGGCGGCAAGTTGCCTGCACCGGGCCTCTCCACGCCTCTTCCTCCCTGCAACTGACCCGACGGCGGCAATGCATGCCTGATTGCTCTCGCCATGCCTGCAGCCCAGTGCCATGGCTCACCGTGCTCGCCGGGCATTGAGTTGAAGTACTCCCAACCCATAACACCGCCAAATGTCGGGTACTTTGCCCGCAGCATTCTCATCACATCGTGAGAAGTGCTTTGCTCCACATAGCCCGCTCCGTTTCCTGGGCTCGTGACTAGACCGACGACGACTTTGTCTGCGCGCCATCCTACACTCATGATGGCATCGTACCAGAACGTCGTTGTCGCATCGCCCCAGCCGCAGTAGAATTGTGTATTGTACCATGCGATTTGGTTGCCGCGCATCTGCTCCAACAGTCTGTAGTCAAAGCCTGACAGATGGGGTTGGTTTGGAAGCAATGCCGTGGCCACCGGAGCCAGTGTAATGAGAAAGGCAGGACCGAAGTCCGCACGCAGACGGTCAATCAAACGAATGACTCCCGATATTGTCATGTGTTCCTCAATATCCAAATCCAAGCCCGAGAGATTGTGTTTGGATATCAAAGCGTGCAATGGTCTATAGTAATCTTCAANACTGTTACCCGAGACACGATGTTAGCCTTTCCGAACCTGCGTTTATGAATATGCACATCAAACCCAGTTTCTCACCTTGCGACCATCGGGTCCGTCGAGTCTCTCGAAACTGCCCTTTGCAGCACCACCCAGCATCCCCAGCACCTTGACGCCGGATGCTTGCAACCATGCCACCTCTCCCCATAGCGTTTCATATTTGGAGGCGTGCGGAGGATCATCGTTCAAGGTAATGTTGCCCGGACCTTCGTTCAGATGGATAGCCGCCACTATTACATGCGTCACGCCCGTCTGGTTGGTAATGAGCGGCAGCAGAGACACGTATTTCCCATCTCGGTGTATTGTTTGGTGGTAGACGATGACTCTCGGCCCTTCGCTGGTCGGCAGTAGTCTTGTCGTCGCCGGCGTCGCTGATGCCATTGTAATTGTGATCTTTTCTTCTTTGGGTTGTTTGTATCTCTCGTGCGTAACAGCGACAGAGTCATGTGTGGGTGACACAAATCTAGGTGGAGTGTGCAGATGGTATCATCTCCCCTCGCCCGCTTTCGCGCGTTGGTCCATGCCGGCCCAAGAGATCAGCAGCGACCATATCAAATCTACCCATTCCACCCACTCGGTGACACCACACCGCTCGACCAGTTGACTCGTGCAGTATCAGGAGCACGGTGCGAAGAAATGTGACGAAAGAGATCACCATTGATTAGCAGTGGTCCCAAATTGCTCACTGCTGTGAAATGTATGCATCGTTGATTTTGCTGCTTCTATATACAATGATTGCAGAGTCAGAGACTGATACCGAGCAAAGAAACCCCCATAGCCCAAAATACAAGTAATCCGTGGAAGTGAAATGTTCATCAAATGGTATCATGTGAAAATCGAAAGAACGCCCCCACTTCTGGTCCAAGTCCAACCCTCCTGCGACGCAAAAAAACAAAGGAAACCAAGGAAACAAGAAAATTTGGCGATCGGGATCACCAAGAGAATTCCTCGAGAGGCCCGGAAGTCGCGGCCATACCAGGAGCAGGAACGAGAGGCAGAACCTGAGGAGGTTCAGAAAATACTGGAATCTTCTCATCGAAGTACTCCATCATGTCTGCTCTGAGCAAAGAAGCAGTGCGAGGTGTGGAGACGGTAGCTGCGTCTGTAGTAGAATCCGCATCGTTTTCGGATTCGTCGGTGCTGTAGAGAGAGCTGGAATCATCGTGGAAGACCTTGCCGCCATTTGCCGAATCATTTCTAGCTAGCTCCTCGGCCTCGCTTTCAAGTGAGAAGTTATCTTCCTCAAGGTCTACATCTGTCAGGCTTGTACATGAACGCGAGAGTAAAGATTCAAACATACCAGAGTCTGAACCTTCCGGAAGGGCAATGTTCGCTGGGTTTACAAGGTCTTCGACCTCAGGCTCAAGAGGAAGATGCTCCTCGGCATCCTCGAAAAGAGCGTCATCTTGTGCCTGTTCTGATTCTGGGTGTGGGAGTTCCTCTGTGGATTGTTGATCTATTGGTCGTGTGGATTGTTCTGGCGTGACTTGTTCTTCGTCCATTTGCAATGCTTTTTGTGCATTCAACTCTGCTTGAAGTTCCATGTATGCTTCGTCCAATTCCTCATCGTCGGCCACTTCGCTTCCAATAACACTCAATCGTCTGATTGAAGTGGCGTCCAGCTCGCTGAAGAGGTCGGAATGATATACAGGCTGGCCTGCGTCGGACTTGGAACGATGTTGGAGCAGGGGTGCAAGCGAACCAGGAAGCTCAACGGGTGCACAGTAGAGGCCGCCACCTTGTGGTAGCTGCGTGAATATGGGCCATGAAGGGATCTCTGGGCTGGTAAAGACTTCAGGAGCTGCGGTGGCCGAGGCTGATCGTGGACGTAGTGGACGCGTTGACGCTTGTGGCTTCACGACTGCAGGGACGTTGGTGTTGAACTTCCGGCGCCGGAAAAGATTTCGGAAAGCGCGTTTGAATTGTTCATATGTATCGGCTGGAGATGCTGGGGACATTGTTAGACGGACCGTGGAGAGACTCGACCCCGAGGGGACAATAAATACTAACATGTTCCGGGCATTATGTCACTCTGGTGGGGCGCTTGCCCAGGGCGTGTGCTGAGCAGGGAAAGCTGAGACTTCGTGGAACAGAAGCAGAAAAAGAAGGTCAGAAAGGATGGTGAATGGTCAAGTGCAACTCGAAGAGAAAGAGCAAGGGAAAAGAAGGGAGCGCTGCATGCTTGCGCCGAGGGCAAGAGCGATAGGTGCAGCTAAAGACGTCTTTTCAATTCGTGTCTCGATCCAATGAACGGCACCAGACATGTTTGACTTTGTGCTCCGGCACCCAGCCGGCAGCCAGAAGCTTTCGCGGACCTTTCTAGCGCCGATTGGCGACAGTCGAATGCAATCTCGAGCCAGCCTCTTATTGGCCATCCCATTGGAGCTACCGCCAAAATCGTCCTGCTACGCTGATCATCAGCTTTCCACGCGCTGACTCGCAGCTCCTAGCCTCCAGACTATCGCCATTTTGTCTTTGCCCTGTGTGCTGTCTAATATCCTTCTTTCCTCTTTCGTCGCTATTTGCAAAGCGGCACACGTGGTTGTACAGCGTTCCTAGACCTGCATATGTACAAGAGACTTCTCCCCACTCACCGTTTGCCATGTGTGCATGAAAACGAAACCGTTTTTATCGTATCCGAGCGCTGGTGGCTGCGAAATTCCCAAAAGACGTTGAAGCTATGCCGCTTATTCTGTCCTATCGGGTCCGTCTATCTTGGTTGCCGTCAAGTTTCCAGAAGGCGATGCACATAGCAAGTACGAGTACATACGCGTCGTCTGATGGTCTGCGACGTCTCGTCACGCTGGTCGATTAGATCCTGGAGGGCTCTTGGCCATGGTGCTCTTGCGACATTCGCTGCAGATGATGGTCCGTTCGCTGCCCATGGCGCTCCTGTGACAGGCATTGCCGACATGGGTACTGCTGTGCTCGGCCACGGTGCTCGCGTTGATGGCTGCGAAAAGCTTACGTTTGTGAGATTGGACGAGTTCGATGGCCTTGGTTGAGAGCCCATATGAGCAGACGTGGCGGGCATCGGAGCACTAGGATCTTGCTCCCATCGAAAGAGTGAACCGAAAGGGAAGTGCTGGACAACTGGGAACTTGGACAGAACTTCAGCGTTGTACATCTTGATCATCCCCTGCTGATCTGTTAGCAAGACCACACTGGTATCAGCATGCGCATAGCGTCTGACCTTGTTGATCTTGGCCCATCCGTCCTTGATACCGGATATATCGAAAAGAGTAGGACTGTGCTCCCAGAAGGGGCCATTCTTGACGTCGAATATGAAAGCAATGGCAGAGAAGTACATATTGGTGTTCCTGTACATTTCGGCCGAGTCGCTCTTTGCGGTGCGGTTTGGCGATGGCGAACCCGAGAGAGAGCCCTCATTAGGAATTCTGGTAGCGTCGGCGTCGATGGGTGCACAGTATTGAGCAGAACCTAGGATGTAGGGTATGAACGAATGGTCGTCAAGTCCCCAAACTCCATGAGAACCAGCAGGCTCAAGAGAATAAGTCAAGATAAGCTTTCGAACAAGATCTAGATNAGCTGCATGATGGTGAGCCTCTTGTCAGTAGGAGGTTATCAAGACAAAAACTCACGGTTGTATGACTGCAGTAACAATGGCTCTCTCTTGGACACCACCATCGGCGTGGGCGAAGCCACCCAGCTTCCAGATACAGGCCAAGAATGCCAGGAAGCTCAGCTCGTGGCCGGTACCATAGTCAAGTCTTTCGGAGCTTCCAAAACTACCCAGAAGGTATGTAGCCAATTCGTGATTCAGTGCGCTCAGCTCGGCGTCGTCCCGAGCACGGCCCCACAACCTGTCGGAGAGGGCGTCTTGCAAAAGAGATGGTGTGGCTTCTTGAACAGCCTTGTACCATGTACGGAAGGCAGCATTGCCAAATCTTCGAGGTCCAGACTCCGGAGGCGCTTTTTCCATGAGAGCATCGAGGGAGCGGATGAAATGGTTCAACTTGACCACGTCGGGAGAAAGGACAATGTTCTTTGACTGCAACGGCCATGTATCGACAAGACTTGAGTTGTCTGCACGCTTAATGGGTATCATAGAACGGTTCAACTGAAGAATCCAGGTCATGATGTCGGCATAGGCTGAGCTCCGCAAGAAGAAAGAGAGGTCGTCGCCATCGTTGATACGTTTGGATGGCGTTTCGAAGGGTCGTTGGGCCGAAGGTGCCATGACATGTAGCAATGGAATGCCATGTCCGTTGCGCAAATCGTCGGTCATATTGTCGAACAGTCTAGTTTGTGGTGTTGGACATGGTCGATATGGATGGCGCTTTTCTTTCACGAGAGTCTCGTCGCGCGCTGCTGGTCCAAGCTCAACATACCAACACCAGCCTCTCTCTCGAATTTATGAGCCATCCGATAATTCTCATATCACCATCAACTCAACATGTCATAACATGGCTTCCCGTGGAATCTCAACAAGCAATATCTCACAAGGCGATTCGGATGAACGTGTTGTCCTTCCTGGCTTCGCAGAAGAACCACGAATAACAAAGCTCGGAAGCAGTATTCCGATACCCTCCCAGTCCGATATGCTCGGTACTTGACGCGCTCTCGATGAACCAACATCTCTGAACTGACCATGAGTATCAGACAGTGAGGGCCCAGAAGAAACTTTCCGTCTGCCCATGTCGCAATTTCTGCCCGAAGCCATAATCAATGGCGTTATCATGCCTAGGAGTGAGGCTGTTCGTGCCCCAGATGTATCAATGTCTTCTTCTACTGGCAGACTGAAGAGACCCTCTTCAAATTACATTCACAGAGAACCAGAGACTGCCTCGCGAGGAGACCTGTTCCAGATAGCAGCCTCGCCGGAACGCGGGATCCAACCAAGCTCTAGTGTACTTCGAAATGGGCCCTTGAAGAAGCCTAAAAGGCCCGGTCCTCCAAANCATCAGCAGAAGCAGATAAGAACTGCTCCTCGAATGAACCTGTTGGACGCAGACGCCTCATCAAACGACGTGGTTGACTCACATTCTACAATAAATCGTGCACCGCTCAGACATAACCCTCCACAGCCTTCGAACAAACGGCGAAAACGTAACCATGATGCAGTTTTTGACTTTCCGAACTCGCATCCTAGCTCAGTACGTGATCCACAAGAGGTCACAAACTCGTCTGTACCCAGCCCAACAAACGAGAAGCGAACAACTCGCTCTATGCGGCGTCTAGTGGCGCCTGGATCTGATTCTAAGCAACCTCTACGCAGCCAGTACCGGAAGAACGATGGTTCGAGTCCAGTAGCTCAGGATCAGCCCGTTCTCCCTGCGAATGTCCCATCTCATATACCATACGAGCAGCAACCCATGCTCAAGTCTCACCATCGAAGTCTCCCTGGTTCAAAACAGGTCGTAGAGGTTGTGATTGATGACACTGCCTCGATTCGGCTTCCAAAGGAGGACACAAACACCAGCAACCAGAAAACATCCTCTCCAACCATCGCCCAGAACAACGTCACAGTGAATTCACCAGTCCCATCAGCAGACGTCGTGCAAGATCAAGATCACGCCAGTTCGGCTGCCCCAGCAGATTCTGTAGCTTCTCCGGTGGTCGTCAACGACGTGCAGTCACCTGCGATTGAAGGAGGCCAGGAATGCTCCCATGAAGACTCTCCTCTCTTCGAACCTTATCCGCAGCCTACAAGAGATGCACGGTCACAAGCCGAAGTGCTTGCACATGATGTTAAGAGAGTACAGGAGCTCCACGACCAGTATGGTCCCGGAGATGAGTCTGAGAACTACACTGCAGAAATCAACGATTGTGAGGATGAGGTCAACAGCTCCGAAAACATCTCCATGCCAGAAGACCTGAACGGCGCTCTTGAAATGGCACACCGTATCCACGAAAACGCTGAGGAAATCCGACAGGAGTTCGATGGCATTCACATCCTGAAAAGTTATGGTAGACTGAAGAGAACCATCGTGCAGTGGAAAGCGGCACAGAACTATAGCGAAGCAGGCCATCTTGTTCAGTCCTCTAACGAACTCACGAAAGAAGCAAAGGCAATCTTCCAGAAGCCAGTGTGGGACCAGCGCAAAGGGCTCGATTACATATATAAACGATTATTGCCGACACTTGTGCGCATGTTGTATATCACCTTGGTATACCACCTCTCGAAAGTTCGGACCATGAATAAACTTCCCTATGGACGACTGAAAGAATCGGAAAGCGTGGTCAACGCTATAGTTCTCATCTTCGATCAAGCTAGGAGTGCAGGAACACGATACACTCGTACACGGGATACTATCTCAATGGTCGCTAGGATCAAGAAGGTATCTCAAAGTCTTGGTGAACTTCTGAGAGGCTTCCCACTGGCGAAATCGAGAATGGAGCATACCCAGAGACTTCACACTCAAAGATCGCAGTCAGAGGCAGTTGATCGAGAAGGAGCAGTTGTCCGAGAAGGAGCAGTCGTCCGAGAAGAAACAATTGACCGCGAAGAGGAAGACGAATCAAAAGTGAGGGAGTGGAGACACCGTTGGAATGTGCTCCATGACCAAAGACTCGGTGCGGCAATGGAGGGTCGTGTTTTCTTCAGTCCCGGACAGGACCGCCACCTGCGACGAATTCCTCTCGATAGTCCTTATGTCCCTCCTCCTTATTGGGATCTTGACATGCATGTCAGCTACTTAGCAGTAGGACTTGAAGACTTTGCTGGTATGCTCTACTTTGTCTTTGTTATCAACTTACATTACTGACCAGCTCANGGGCCAAACGTGTATCGAGACATCTTCCGCAAATATTGTCGGCATGGTGGACCGCTTGAGGAGTTCAACGTGGCAGAGATAGTTGACAAGGCAATGTTACTGAAGGAAGCAATTACGAAGGTAATCGAGGAGGACGGCGAGGAGCTGGACCAATGGGTCAAGGATATATTTGATCCGAGAGTGCCTCCTGAAGGTTTGCGGCCAAGGGAAGGTCACTAACAGTAATGGATGACGGATGTTGCTTGTTCCACACATTCAATGGCTTCTGGGTGCTCATTGACTTTCTGGTCTTCTGGACCTCTACGCCTTTCATTGCTCAAATTTATCGAATTGCCGTTTCTTGGATTGATCCTTGTCTGCCTCAGGCACGATGCTGCTGTGATCACCCTGACTGGGATTTATAGCCAGCCACTTTCATCCAAGAAACAGCATCCACTCTTCGATTTTGCTTGTGGAGGGCACAGTTAGTAAGTCAAGAATATAATTGACGTATTCGATGGAGAATTCATGCCGATAGTAAGAGCTACGTGCCACGGGTCGGTCGTTGAGATAGAATTCCAGAATATGTCACACGACCCCTGGAGAACCATCCTCATCTGATCAGCACTTTTGAAGCTTGACCAAGACACCGCTCAAGTACATGATGTTTTACGGCCAAAGTATCCAGCATGTATTCAGTTACCAGAAAGCCAATACTTGTCACACAGACACGAGTAGTTGAGATATTTGAAGGACGATACAAAAGCAGGTTTATACACGTTGAAAGATGCTGCGAGCAAACTACCATCCTTCAACCTCTGTCAACTTGACCCGTAAACCATTCTTGGGTCGAGAAGTGATGCCGCTCTTGACTTCTAGAACGTAATCCCTGTCTTCAAACTCCGTCTCAAACTTGCCACACCAGGCTGCAAGAAGACAAGCAAACTCGGCATTGGCAAATCCTTGACCGATACACGATCTTGGCCCGTGAAGGAAGGTCATGAAGCTGTAGTTGGACTCGGCACCGCCGTTCTTGTTGCTGACGCCATCCGTCAACCAGCGTTCAGGCTTGAACTCCATGGCATCGTCACCCCAAAGGTGTTTGCTACAGTTGATTGCCAGTGGAGCGAGGACAACGAGCGTTCCCTTGGGGATGGGATGCCCACCGATAGTCTCATCCTGAGCAGCGACTCTCATGGTTAGAGCCACAGGAGCCCAGAGACGAAGAGTCTCCTTGCAGACTGCTTGAAGATAGTGGCAGTTGTCGATATCGGCAGCCGTGATCTGGGCCTGAGGATCGCGCACCGAAGGCAGTTTCGAATGTACCTCTTCACGCAAGCGCGTCTGTACCTCGGGATGGCGACACAACATGTAGATAGCCCATTGCATGGATGAACTTGTAGTCTCGTGTCCCGCAGCNNGCTAGTATTGAGGTCAGCATGGTCAACAGAAACATCAGCACCCGAAGACTTACAGGAAAGTCATCATCTGGCTGACAAGGTTCTCGTCGTCAAAGCTTCCGCTTCTCAGAGCGACACTAAGGATGTCGGTCTCATCTGCAGCACCCTTCTCCATGCGAATCTTCTTTGCAGCAATCAAGTCGCGACACGTCTGTTTGATCAGAGCAGACCCCTCTGAGATCTCGTCATTGCGCTTGAGCGGCAGATTCTTGAGGAACCAGCGAGGCAAAAACATGCCGGCGACCTGCATATATCTGGCAGACTTGGGTGGGTGGAAGATAGTCTTGTAAGTCTTGTTCAGTTCATTGTCTGGGTTCTGGAGAGCTTCAAAATCACGCCCCATTCCGGCAACTCCAATGATATCCAATGTAGCTCGGCTGCTCCAGTCACTGACTTCGACGACATTGGCAGAGCTCCCATCCTGGGTAGACGAGTCTTGCATTGCGATAGACATTCTTTCGACCATTTCCTTTGACTTCGACCAGAACACGGGATAAAGGTCTTTGATGTGTCTGTATGAGAAGGCGGGCATGAGATTCTTGCGTTGAGTTCTATGTTCATCGCCCTCTGCGAACAACAATCCGATGCCTAGAATCTTGCCAATGATGTCAAGGAAATGCGCTGGCTTGATGAACTCGTAGTTCTTGCTTGAAAGGACCTCAGCAAGAGTCTTTGGATTGGTCAAGAACACCCTCTCAGAATTGAACCAGTTGGTGTAGCGAATGATGCCATCATTTGGAATCGTATCTATCCATTCACGCATCGGATGACCTGATGGCTGTGCCATTATCGTGGATGCATGGCCATTCCACCAACTGGCCCCCGAAGGTTCAGGGAGATCTCTCAAGGGGCTGAAGAAATTAGGGTATATGACCACTCGCCATGTGGCCCACGCGATAAACTCTGTGAAGGCGATGAGGAAGAAAGTCTGGAGACGCGAGCCTGGAGCGTAGGCAGGCGTGTAGTGCGCCAGAAGTATTGACGCTGCTGCCGAACTGACAAGAATTGGAAGCTTCGGCGGCATGTTCGCTCAGGAGATCGATGCCCTAAGATTTGGCCAATTATCAAGTCGAAGGATTGGCGTGGAGAGTGAGTGATACGACGTGTATGATGACCAAACGCGAGAAGCTCCATGACCATGGAGTTGCCACTTGGGAAGGCGATAGCGCACTGCCTCGGAACTTCGGCCATGTCTCGGCCGCCTCCAAAGATCGGAGTCCTTCCACCGTGCGTTTATGTTTGATGACGAGGTTGGGGTCAGTAATGCAATTATGCCTAGAGTTATGCCCATCATGGCAAGGCTTCCTGTTCTCGATGATGTGCGGACGATTGATTTCTAAGCATCGAAAATCATGATCGTGTTTGACGGTTTCCCTAATTCTAGAGCTAATGACTGTTGTTGGTATATATTGTAACGAGGACTCCCACCAGATCAGACATACAACCTTGCAATCCATACAGAAAATCCCTATATCATGCCTGAAGCAATTTCTCACCACAACATTGTCGAGAACGTCGTTGGAGAATCTCAGCACATCAACCGTGCTGCTCCCGGAGTATGTAAAGTACAACGATATAACTCTACCAGCCACAAACTGAGCATGTACACANNGGTGCCATACTTCACCCCACTCCAATCTCCTCCCGCAGGTGCAGCATTCGTTCGCGAGGATGGCAAGCCGGTGCCCAAGTTATTCCAGCCCCTGAAGCTGCGTGGCCTGACCCTTCCTAACCGCATCTTCCTGTCTCCTCTATGCCAATACTCTGCGGCCGATGGCCATTACCAACCATGGCACATGGCCCACATTGGCGGTATTGTCTCGCGTGGCCCAGGAATGACTATTATTGAAGCAACTGCAGTCACTCCCGTAAGTATTTACCAAAACGAGATGAACCCAGAGTCGAGCTCGAGCTAATTACCTTAAAGNGAAGGTAGAATTACTCCCGAGGATGTCGGTCTGTGGAAGGACAGCCAGATTGCTCCTTTGAAGGAAGTTGTCGACTTTGCCCACAGTCAAGTAAGTAATTATGTGCTATAGATTGTACTGCAGATGCTAATACTACCTACNCAGAACCAACTCATTGCTATTCAGCTCGCACACGCAGGCCGCAAGGCGAGCTGTGTGGCTCCCTGGTTGAGCGCAGCTGCTGTTGCACCAAAAGAGCAGAACGGATGGCCAGACAATGTCCTCGCACCTTCTGCTATTCCTTGGAACGAGCACCACGCAAACCCCCGCGCTATGACCCTTGAGGATATCGAAAGCTTCAAGAAGTCTTATGCTGACGCTGTTCACCGCGCACTGAAGGCTGGTTTCGATGCTATCGAAGTCCACGCCGCACACGGTTACTTGCTTTGCTCGTTCTTATCGCCCACTTCCAATCAGCGCACCGACAAGTACGGTGGAAGCTTTGAGAACAGAACCAGACTTCTCATCGAAACTGTCGATCTCGTCAGAGAAATCATCCCCGAGACTATGCCTCTCTTTGTCAGAGTCAGTGGAACCGAGTGGCTCGAGGAGGTCGAAGAGATCAAGGAGAGCTGGACTTCGGAACAGACGGTTGAGCTTGGAAAGATCCTTGCTGAACGCGGCGTTGACTTGATGGATATCAGCTCGGGCGGTAACCACCCCAAGCAGCACCCTCACGCAGCTCCTGGATACCAAGCACCTCTCAGTAAGGCAGTCAAGAAGGCAGTCGGCGACAAGATGGCCGTCAGCGCTGTTGGCAGCATCCACACCGGAAAGTTGGCAAACGAGCTTCTTGAGGAAGGTCTCGACGTTATCATGGTCGGACGTCTGTTCCAGAAGAACCCTGGTGTTGTGTTCGCGTTTGCCGAAGAACTTGGTGTTGAAGTCAACATGCCAAACCAGATCAGATGGGGATGGTCGAAGAGAGGTGCTTCTCAATTGAAGACTCTGTTGGATTCCAACCTTTAGGATGATTTTCAGGAAATGTGTCGACACGTAGACTAGATTATAGAAAAACATACGTCGGCTTAGAAGACGCCTTATCAAACAAACGAACCACTCATGACCAGCAGAGGTGGAGAACGTAGAGAGAGCAAGGGCAAATCGAGTTGATTAAATGGAGATGAAAATTATGATTGCACGTTGGATAGATGATGGCAAAACACAAATGACAACCAAGCAAGCGATGGTGAAAGAAGCGAAAGAGAGAAAAGCGCACAGATGTGGAAGATGTGTATTAAGGAAGAAGCAGAACAAGGAAAGTATCCGGGTATCTTGGAGGGTATAATGCTTTTTGACAAAGGAGAGCTGATGGCGTTGATGGGCGATCACCTGGATGCAGAGTTTGGGGGATTGAGCTCGACAACAAGTTCACCGGGATTGAGGCCTTTGACTTCAGACCAGAGTTCTCGCTCGGTAGGCTGGGTGGCAGCGAGCCATGCGTCTTCGTCGACAGTCGTGCTTGTGGGTGACGAGGCGCCACTAGAAGAGGGAGGGAAGTGCTTGTTGAGGAGGTAGGGGTAGTCGCTGGCGAGTTTGGAGTCGTGATGGAGGACGTCGATGAGCTCGCTGCTGACATGTTAGCGCGTGGCGGGACATATGACAACAAGGGGTACGCACTTGGACGTCTGGGCGCAGATGCGCTCCAGCACTTCGCGTTCCCTTCTCAGCTCTTCCGGGTCGGGCTCTGGCAGAGTCGCGCCGGGAGTCACGGTGCCATACTGAGGCTGGGCTGCATCTTCGTACAGGAGCCCTTCGCTCTCTGACGCNNCTTTAACCAAGTCAGCAAGGGGCAGCAGCAGTCATGATCAGAATGTACTCACTTCACGCGCAGCTTGCCGGTTGAGGCCGAGACAGCTCGCGCAGATGCCCATGGTCGTTGGAGGCCGCTGTCATCGAGGAATGGAGGCCGGACTGATGCTGGAACGTCGTGCACCATGCATCCACATGCATACTTTTATGCATCCTCCGCCAAGCCCTCAACCAAAACTCCAACCGCTGCTCCTACGCATGCCTCTCTTCCATCTACACCATTCCAGACTCATCACATACCTCGCCCTCTATATCCGTCCACATACTAGATACGAGCTCGTGAAACACTGAATACATCCAAGCTTACTATTCCTGGGCCTGTGTGAGTTTCCTGCCAACATGGTCATCTCGGGACAGCTAAGTATTTACTACTCGTCTTTACTCGATTCTCGAGCGTTGCACTGTTTCCTCTGTCATCACAACCTGATTATGTCCTCCTTCGACCCCCGTTCGCATCTCTTGACCATGACTCGAGTATCAAAAGAAAGTGTTTCATGTTTCAAGCTCAATATTTCGTGTGGTTGCCCCTGCAGCCTGTTGTCTTCATACCTCGCTATTGGGGAATGTATATCTGTCGTTGCGTACGCGACGTGACGCGCTCACACCATACCTCTCCCGCATGAGTTCTCCAGCTGCAGGCACACTTGCCACCTAGATCGGTGGCTACGTGAAATCTACGGGTGAGATCAATGCCCTTTCTGTGCACCTATATAGCCCACATCTTCTCCCATCATGACTAGAACCATATCACGGTTGACTGCTTCTTCACCCAGAGTACAAATACCATCCTTCGTTTGGTGTACTCAAAATGCGTTCATTCGTTTTCTTCTCAACCTTCGTTTTGAGCTTTGTTCTGTTCCAGCTCGTCGCCGCTCGAGCCACCAACCAGCAGAAGCGTGCTGAACAGGATACTAGCCCCAATGGAGTAGTCAACTTCATCCGAGATCTCTTTGGTCTGACTGCTCGTCAGGAGCAGGTCTGCGTTGAGGATGACATCTACACAGAGGTTCACGACTACCCTAACGCCAATGAATTCTGCAACCGATTCTTGAGCAATCCNCCCAATGTGGTCGCTGTCTATAATACCCCCGTCACGTAGGTTCCGAAATTCTCAATACGTTGGTAACCGTCCTGACCATTTNNCAGAACTGTTACAAATACCTACACGACCATCACTGCGACTACGACCAACACCGTCAGAGTCGCCGTCACTGCTTCAGCTGATGTCGCAACTAACGGCAAAGTCAAGCGTAACCTTGTGAAGAACAGGTTCGACTCTGGCGCAGTCGCTCGTTTCATCAGAGTTGCCGAACACAATGGCATTGCCACTGCCGACCCTACCTTCATCTCTGCTATCTCTAGTGCTTGCAGTTGTCAGATTCTGACTCCGCTCACCACTACTGCGACCTACACCGAGGGTGTTTCGGTGAGTTCATTGAAGTATTGGGTCGATGACTATGCAACTAATTTTCCTAGNACTTTCACTCGAAGCGCTTATGCCAACACGATTCAGACCGTGAACACTACAATCACGAGCGGAATTGTTACAGCAACTATCACTGCTGCTGTCGAAGTCTCATCGGAAGTTGTGGTGCCATCAAGCCCCTCCAAGGTTGGCCAAGTGCCGTCAGCAGACGTGGCATCATCGACCAGCATATCTAGCACTGCAGCTTCGCCCATCGCGACGTCTCCTGCCATTGTCTGTCCTGACGATAACAACACCATCGATAGCCAGCTTATCGACGGACAGCTTTTCCAGTACCTCGTGCAGTGCGATACCGACATCACCGATGACAACTTGGCCCAATACCGCTACGAGGCCTTCACCGAGTGCGCAGCCGCATGTGGTAGCGCTAACTATGGCTTCAGCTCGGCCGTCTGCCAGGGTGCCGTCTTCTACCCCGGTGCAACCGTACGCTCAAACTGTTTCTTGAAGAAATCCGCCAACTCAACTGTGGTTGCTGGAGGCATCAACGCGGTCATTCTTCAGAGAATTGAAGTCGCGGTTACTGATTCCACCACCCCCAGCCTAGTATACCTTCCCTCCTCGACCACTTCCAGTATTGATACTTCTTCGATACTCTCTTCTATCCTCCAGAACAGTACTACCTCTATCCCTATCATCACTCCCGCTGCAGTACGCAACGCAAGACTTGCCACATCTTACTCAACCTATGTTTCTGGAGGAAGTACATACTCATCTGCGCTGATCTATTCTACCTACGCCTCTAGCAACGGCTCCTGGTACGAATCCTACTATACCACTTACACCGTCGCTTGGGCGGCATCTTCCACTCAAGAGGTATCTTACGCGACTTCTTCTTCGTCAAACAGCGGCGGTAATGGCGGATCTGCTGGAGGTGCGAATGGTGGAGATTCCACTACTGGATCTTCCGGCTCTTCTGGTAATTCGACTGGACTTGGCGGTGGAAGTGATGGCGGTGCTGGTGGATCTAGCTCCGCTGGTTACACCATTATCACGACTGTCTACAACAACACCGAGACCAACGGAAACCAAGAGATCCGCAACGAAACCATTGTGACCACCTACACCTGGTCAAACGGCACGACTTCATCTTCATCTACTACCACGATCACAGACACAATCATTGGCTCATCGTTGGGAGGCACTTCTGGTAGCTCTTCTGGCGAGACGGGTGGTACATCTGGATCATCTGGTGGTTCCGCAGGCGGATCGGCTGGAAACTCAACCGGCGCAACCGGAGGCTCCAATGGAGGTGCAAACGGTGGCAGCAACGGAGGTGTCATCACAAACGGCACAATCATTGTTACCAACTCCACCACAGTTACCAACAACACCATCTCCGTCAACGGAACAGCTGGTGGTGCCAACGGTGGCAGCAATGGCGGATCTGGAGGTGGTGCTGCCGGAAATGTCAGCACCGATGTTATCGTCTCCACGATCTTCTCAACCGAAGTGTCGACCGTCTACATCACTGCTTCAACTCCATTCACAGCCTCCATTCCAGATGCTGGTCGTTCAGGCTCTGACTCGCCTCCAACTTCGACCCCTTTCCCAACTCTCACACCATCGTTCCCCATCAACGGCACACTCTTGACTAGCATCCCTCTGTACAACAGCTCTAGTGGGGCATACCTTCCGCCCTACGCGACTGGCGGCATACCTTTGCCACCAGCAAATGCCACTACTTCAGGAGGAGATCGTTCGGGTACCGCCACTCCACTGACCACTCCATATGGGTTCTCCAATGCTTCGACTACTGTTGGACCTACTGGTACCGCACCAAGTTCGTTCTCAGGCTCTATTCCCAGCGGTGATCGTACTGGAAGCTTGGCGCCTCCTACGGGTACCCCGGGTGTGAACACAACCTCGACGGCACCATCTGCTAGCTTCCCTTTCTCTAGCAGCAACTCCACACTGGCCATCCCCACTGGTACTGCTTCTTCCGCCAGCTTCTCCTTTCCCACTGCAAACTCGTCCTTCCCTCTGCCGACTGGAACCGCACCATCCGCCAGCTTCCCAGTCCCGACTGGCAACTCCTCGGTGGTAATTGGACCTACTGGAACTGGTCCCTCATCTGGCTTCCCTTGCCTTCTGCCAACTCTACAATCCCGCTCGGCACTGATGCCCCTNCGCTCGGGCACTCTTACACCGTCCGGGCCTAGTGCCACGCTCCCTTCAGCCACCAACGGCACCTGTACCGATATGCCACCTGTGACCGTGACCATGTTCTCTACAATCACGGAAGCAGCCACTACTGTGTATGCGACTACCACGTTGTTGGGCTGCTATTCCAACTGCCCTCCCGCAGGCCAAGGTTTCTATGGACCATTTGGCGGCTTCCCTAACCCTACGACTCCTGCCACCACCTCTGCTACCTGATTGACACGAATGATCCGTCACGAACAATGGATGGAAATGGTTTGCTTGCGATGGTCAAAGATTCATGAACCTTCGAATATTCGAGAAAAGATAAGGAACGAATGAGGTGCAGGATCTGGATATCTGGTTTTGATATTTGTCATGTTTCAGCAATGGGGATCAGTAGCATTAGAAGAACCTAGTAACATGTTATATAGCAGCTTTATCATTCACCTTGCCGTCACAAGACCTACAACATCTTACTAAGTCTCTACCAAATCACATGACATGACACGCTAGGATGGCTAAAACTCCAACGCGTTTCGCTCTTCATTTTGTCTCATTTTCTCCCAGTCATCGACTCCTTCGTGTAACATACCGCACTTCTGTTGCAGGAGGTGTAGTGGTTGGAAAGCCAATATAGACCAACCATCCTGATGGACTTGATTGGTCAAAAGGTACCTGCATATATGCGAGCTCTGCATAATCTGCACAACTTTCACAAGCACATGCTCTGATGCACAATTTACCATGACTTTCGTTTGCTCGGATACCTAGAAGAGAAATACTGAAAACTTGAAAGGGGA
The DNA here is from genome assembly GCA_903819635.1 of Aureobasidium vineae. Lineage (NCBI taxonomy): Eukaryota > Fungi > Ascomycota > Dothideomycetes > Dothideales > Saccotheciaceae > Aureobasidium > Aureobasidium vineae. Next base: position 688,664 of record CAIJEN010000006.1, read on the forward strand.
AAAACGAAAATCGACCGAAAACAGCAACTTGGACGAATGACCATAGCTCACAGAAGAAAAGACTTCTCTGGACCAAATCAAAGCTTCGAACGATGTTGCTCCAACCTGGAAGACACGACATCTGCTCGAACACACAAAAGGAACACTGCACCACAGAATCATCCCATCAGCGCGCTTTTCCAATGGCCTGAGTCTTTCGCTGTTTCTCAATCTGCAACTGGTAAATCTCCTGGTCGAGGTCTTTGATGATCTCGTAGGATCTTTCGATGGACGCCTTCAGCTTACTGCCCTCGGATTGCCATCGCTGGATCTTTGCAATTTCTGCAGCACGACGGCGGAGCTTGGTGTCGATCTTCTGGCAGATCTTGCACTTGTCGTTGCTTCTGGCTACTGCATAGACAAGCTTCATGCCGCAGGTCTCTCCGGTGCGGTACTCGCGGTTGCAGTGCTGGCGGAAGCGGTCCCACTTCCAGTCGCCGCAGGTCCACATTACTTGGTCGAAGAAACACATATCTGGGAGAAGGGCTCTGATGGTCGTCAGCACGAAAGTTTCTGGATATCCTGAGCGTTTAACACGAACCGGTTCTTTGTGGTATCGTAAGAGGGCAAGGGGATATGGATGAGCCGGATCGATAAGGATGTGCGTCTAAGAATGATTTGAGCCACTGATAGTTGGTCTCAAATTAGGTAGGAGGCGGAAGGGGAAGGAGGTAAAGAGTTGGGTGCTTAGATGGTTGCCAGGTGTTGGAGACGAGTCAATGCTTGATGGTTCTATCTTCTGGAGGACCTTGAACCAGCTATTTATGCTTTTCTCAGCAGCAGGGGACTTCGACTCGATCCATCCGACGATTGCTTTGCTGTCAAGTACATCTGCAATAGCTCTCACCATTCTGCAAGACCACCTCCGGTATCCCGCCTTGGACCACTCAATGAGCTCTGCAGACATGCATCAGGATGCCATTGGAGCTAGTCGATCTTCAAGTATGGGTCAGGATGCCACCCCGACCCTCCAACGCTTGCAGAGACATGAGCAGAGATATCACGCCTCCGTACGATCACCAGCGGTGTGGCTTTTGGCTTTTGCTTTGCTCGCCTATTCCTTCTAGCCGATGCTCGATTGCTCAAACTCGAACTTGCCGTCATGCTTTGGGGCGCCCTCGATGTGTTGTCGTGGTAAGGGTCAGGCAGTGTGCCTATGGTTTGAAGCTTCAGGAGACGACCATACCGGACTTCTCTGATATCACGTGCGCTGGCCTTCTTCCTCGAGCTCCCCTCGCACTTTGTTTGTTTGTTTGCCTTGGCAAGGACCTCTGTCCATTGGACACTTATTTTTCTTCCACTTCGGACTATGCTGCCAACCCTCAACCAGAAGGTTCATCTGCTCTGGCGGTTTGTTCCGCATGCATCGGCTTTTCTTGCTTGTCGGTCTTCTTCAATCTCGAGAGAGAGGGGGCGCAGAATACACATGCTGGTTCGGTACCAGGAGTGCAGTTCATTGAGCTGACTAGCAGAAGCGGTAGCGGTCGGGACATCGGATGGCTCGATACGATGGCCTGCCATAGGCCCTACTGCTGAGGAATGGCTAAGGAATGGCCGAGGGAGTTGTGGGCTTGCATGCAGCATTCATTGACTTGGCGAGAGCATACGCGGGCGGGAAGCGTCGTTGTCCAGTCAGCTTATCGTCGAGGACTGCGATCGTATCTGGACATTACCACATGGGTGGAGCATTGCCCATGAACAAGGTTCATCCGTCCTTGGTCCACGCCTCATGCGTCTCCTCGCTACTCGGATGATCGTCAAATTGCATTTCAACTCCAGTGCATAGAGCCGGAAGCAACATAACAGGTCAATTCAACGCAGACGGCAGCGATGGGCTGATGGTGCTTGCCTAGGCCTGAGGAGTACCTTCGTCACCCGTCACCTCAGGCAATCACGGCTGGAGCTGGCCGACGCTAGAACTGAGAGGATGCTCCTTGTCTCCGCCCTTGTGACGTGGCAGTAGGAGTATGGCGGGCTAATGAAAAACCACCGTCACTGTCATTTTTTCTGTGTCGGTTAGCAGGCTAAAATGATGATCAGAAAAGCTTCTGATGGATTTAGTGTGATACCATTCACCACCCGGAGGCGCTTGGTGAGGCAATTGACGACAGTTCCTTTGATCAACGCGAGCAAAAGTCTGCTCCAGATTTATGTTCATAAGCGACAGCAATGCATGACTGCAACGGATTCTGGATTCTGGATGGCGGGTAAGTTATGCACGCCCAGCGAAAGCCCTGGTGTCCGGACTTCCACTCCTGGACAAATCTGACAATTCAACACATACCACAGCCAGGCTTAGCTAGGGATGATCAATCGCCATGTTTGTTTGCAGCATATTGTCCAAGAGATGGACATGCAATCATCAGCAGAAGAAGCTGAAACACTTGTCGCGCTCTATAAAGTTGAGCGCCAAAATCCAGTTTCAGAATAGTCGAATGCTCTAGATGCTGTTGCACACGAAACATCGCAGTGAGGGTCTTTGCTGTGTAAGCAGCTCATCGTAATAAGAAAAAAACAAAGCAGGTACGAGTAAGCACAGTCTGGCGACCAAAAGACAAAGCTCCACCCTACAGTCGACGTCGAAATTTACCTTTCTCAGGCTTTCTGCAAGAGCTCTGATGCCGGACGAATCAGGTCATGTGAGTGTTCGATGCTGCTTGGTGTCTTCATCTCATAGACCCGCCTTTCTGCATCGTTGGAAGGGCGGGAGACAGCGGATTGGGGCTGGGATGCGACGACGGCGGACCGCTCACAGCGGAGCAAAGTCACGATACTGCCAGCCGGACATGCACAAGTTGATCCGGGCGTAGCCTTATTGGTGCAATGAATGCCAACTCGCAGGACCAATTGTAAATCGAGTAGAGGCCGATCTTGGCGCAGTACCCCAACCTGAGGCGACAAAGGAAACGCTTTGTACAGTGCAGTTCTATGCACAGATACTTGCTAAACCTGCATGGAAGACTGGCATCTCAAGGTTTGACCCTGTGAGTTCGTGGCAGGTACGCGAGAAAAACGCTACTACCCGGCCCAGCCTCTTCATTTTCCAAGGAAGGCAACAATAGCAAGAACGGTCAATGCTGATATAGCGGCATCTGGAGGAGGGGCCATTTGTAGAAAAGTTATGAAAACAGAAGGAAGTGGGGACAATGTCTTTGCGAGTGATATCTTGGAAGGGGAGAACGAGGGACACTCGGGATGATAGAGAGACGAAGGAAATCTTGCTCACGTGCGTGAGAATATTGTCGTACACTCCCGAATAGCATATTTCAACATTCGTGGGAGATACGTGAGCAGAAGTCGAAATGAATCTCTGTGCGAGCGCGTAGATCAGGTATGCATAGAACAATTGATGGAATCAGCAGAAGATGTCACGGGCGGCAAGGCCCGCGCTTGGACCAGCCCCACCTGCTTCACCGCATCGCACGCAACACGCTGCCACTCGTCTTGTTCAAGAATCAAGTCATACATAATCAGCATGGCGTCAAATGTCACAGCTAGCACCGTGTCTCTCACGAGGACTGTACCGAGCCTCGAAGCTCTTCCAGACGAACTTCTTCTCCAAATCCTGAGCCATCTAGACTACCCTTTCCTGCTGGCTCTTTCTAGAGTGAGAACTCTCGGTCTTTGCTGTGGCTCTTGCTGAAGCACTTTATAACAGGTGTCACACCGACTTCGATCCGTCTCTCTTGATCATGTTCTGTATTTGCACCGTCTGCACAAGTCATCTGTACATTTGTCGTTATTCTTGCCTCAACGTCCTTCATTACGATCCATTCAACCTCCTGCTTCGGCGATATATCTAACTCGTACGCACGTTGCTGCGCGCAATCTCCATTTTCGCCTGCTGTCAGCAACTCTCAATCGATCTCTGTCCCGGCGACCGTCCGTCTCTTCTCTTGTCAACGCACGTATTTTGCCCAAAGATTGCTGTCGGCGTGATCGTTCGAGTGGGGAGATTATCGTCACGCATTCCGGACTGTACGAACGCAAGCGCAAGCTCGAGCTCGAAAAATTTAAAGAGGGCATGCGAACCTGGCTCGAGAAGAAGGCTCGGGCGATCAGTAGATACAAATCGTCTGGAGGTGACGTTGGTATCCTGGTGTGGAGGTTTACCAAGAGAAGCAAAGGACCCGATGACTTACCTACAGAACCCTCCTCTCACGCATGCTCGGACAACTATCATTTCTCGAGCCTGAGACGTTTCTGGGAAGACATGGGTTCAAAGGGAATCTCTGCTCGAAGCCGTTGATGCTGTGTGACGTTCTTCGAACCTACATTAGGTGACAGGCCTGTTTGCAGAGCACACTCGACACCTCGGAAACATTATGCAGAAGATCGTGAATCCATTAGTAGCATATCCCGTGTCAATATGATCATTGCGGGTGGGAACGTGTCCATCGAGCTGAACACTTTGGTCAAATTTCTTGAGTGACCGTGGAGTTAAAGCGGTTCTTTCGGAATGACCAAGTGGCAACCAGTGACATTGGTGCCTTCTGGACGACATGATACTCAAATAAAAGATGCTGCGGCGTGACAGTGTGTTGGCAAGAAGCAGTCCTGGCGAGGTTGAGCTGGTGGGGCATCTACGGGAGAGTGCACGTTTCAGCCTCTTTATCGATAAAGGACAGCTTGACAAAGCGAAGTGTTCTTTGGCAGATGTGTCACGGCGCAATCATTGCAACGCGGCGAGCAGGCGGCAAGTTGAATTCTGCCTAAACAGTGATGAACTCGGATAGATAATGCAACAATGGTCATGGATTGAGGACGAGCAAAGACACGTTTCCCGTAGAGCAGCCGCAGCATGAAACAGTGTTCATTGCGGAGAATCGGGAACTTTCTATTACGGACATGCCAAGAGCCAGCTGTCCTAAAGTCCGCAGAGAAGGCCAGCGTTACAACTTCTTTTGCTTTCTATTAAAGGAGCTTCCTTCCGTCACTCCCTCTTGCTCTTGCATACAAAGAAGGCCCATCTTTCTTGTCATCACAAGAACAACCCAAGATGGCGAGACGCTCAGGAACCGAGTCACGCTTTGCGTGGTCAACCATCTTCTACCTCCTCCTGGTGCTTCTTGCGCCCATGGTGCTCTTCGGCTCCAATGCCAGCGCTCAGGACAGCGGCGAGAAGGCCATCTCCGGCCCCGTCATCGGTATCGATCTCGGAACCACCTACTCTTGTGTCGGTATCATGAAGGGCGGCAAGGTCGAGATTCTGGTCAACGACCAGGGTAACTGTATCACCCCCTCCTACGTCGCCTGGAACGACGAGGAGAGACTTGTCGGAGACGCAGGTAAGCACACATACAACCAATGCTTGCTACACACTCGCTGACAAGCTGCACANGCCAAGAACCAGTACGCAGCCAACCCCGAGAGAACCGTCTTCGACATCAAGCGTTTGATCGGCCGCAAGTTCAACGACAAGGACGTTCAGCGTGACATGAAGCACTTCCCCTTCAAGGTTGTCAACAAGAACGGCCAACCCAGAGTCCAGGTCGACGTTCAAGAGTAAGTTCGACGCAGAGAACCCATGCACGAGCCGAGACTGACATGCAATGCACAGNNTGGCCAGAAGACTTTCACCCCTGAGGAGGTCAGTTCTATGATCTTGGGCAAGATGAAGGAAGTCGCCGAGTCGTACCTCGGTGAGAAGGTCACCAACGCTGTTGTTACCGTCCCCGCCTACTTCAACGACGCCCAGCGTGCCGCCACCAAGGACGCTGGTACCATCGCCGGCCTCAACGTTCTCCGTGTCGTCAACGAGCCCACCGCCGCCGCCCTCGCCTACGGCCTGGACAAGACCGACAAGGAACGCCAGATCATCGTCTACGATCTCGGTGGTGGTACTTTCGATGTTTCCATCCTCACTGTCGACGACGGTGTTTTCGAGGTTCAGGCTACTGCCGGTGATACTCATCTCGGTGGTGAGGACTTCGATCAGAGAGTTATCGACTACTTTGTCAAGACCTACAACAAGAAGAACGATGTCGACATCACCAAGAACCTCAAGACCATGGGTAAGCTGAAGCGTGAGGTCGAAAAGGCCAAGCGCACTCTGTCTTCTCAGATGAGCACCCGCATCGAAATCGAGGCCTTCTTCGACGGCGCCGACTTCTCCGAGACTTTGACCCGTGCCAAGTTCGAGGAGCTGAACAACGACCTCTTCAAGAAGACCCTCAAGCCCGTCGAACAGGTCCTCAAGGACGCCAAGCTTAAGAAGAGCGACATCGACGACGTTGTCCTTGTTGGTGGTTCCACTCGTATCCCCAAGGTTCAGGCCATGCTCGAGGAGTTCTTCGGAAAGAAGGCCAGCAAGGGTATCAACCCCGATGAGGCCGTCGCCTACGGTGCCGCCGTCCAGGGTGGTGTTTTGTCTGGTGAGGCCGAGGCTAGCCAGGTTGTCCTTATGGATGTCAACCCTCTTACCCTCGGTATTGAGACCACTGGCGGTGTCATGACCCACCTGATCAAGCGTGGCACTACCATCCCCACCAAGAAGTCCCAGATCTTCTCGACCGCCGCAGACAACCAGCCCGTTGTCTTGATCCAAGTCTTCGAGGGTGAGCGTTCCATGACCAAGGACAACAACCAGCTCGGCAAGTTCGAGCTTACCGGTATCCCCGCCGCTCCCCGTGGTGTTCCTCAGATCGAGGTCTCTTTCGAGCTCGACGCCAACGGTATCCTCAAGGTCAGCGCTGGCGACAAGGGCACTGGTAAGAGCGAGAGCATTACCATCACCAACGACAAGGGCCGTTTGAGCGCCGAGGAAATTGAGCGTATGGTTGAGGAAGCTGAGAAGTACGCCGAGGAGGACAAGGCAACCCGCCAGCGCATCGAGTCCCGTAACGGCCTCGAGAACTACGCTTTCTCCCTGAAGAACCAGGTCAATGACGAGGACGGTCTCGGTGGCAAGATTGACGACGATGACAAGGACACTGTAAGTTGACAACAACAATCTTCACCGATGGAGCATCACACTGACATATCAAACAGNATCCTTGACGCCGTCAAGCAGGCTCAGGACTGGCTCGATGACAACGCCGCCGATGCCACCGCCGAGGACTTCGATGAGCAGAAGGAGAAGCTCAGCAACGTCGCTTACCCCATCACCAGCAAGCTTTACGGCGGCGCTGGCGGTGCCGGAGGTATGCCTGACTACGATGACGAACCCAGCCACGACGAGCTGTAAACGTAAAAAATTAGTTTTTGTATCATGGGATTTGTGAGAGCAGGCATTCAATAGAAACCCAAATGTTCAGTTCAGCTTTTATTTTCAATTCGCTACATGGGCCAACCTTCCAGTCCACGTTGACACAGTGCCGCTGGAACTGCTAAACACGTTATACCTAGAGTGATGTCAGATTCCAGGATTGGAATCCTATAACCGTCCATGCGAGCAGCAATTCTCGAAACATGATGCAAGGTGTTCGAAACGCATCGGGAACATCAGGTTCACAAAATCCCAGAGAGGGCCAAAAGGTGGAGAGGAGATTGCTACATCGGGTCTGGAGCAGGGTTTCGGTATGTTGATGGTGTGAAGGAACAGGGGCGCGTGTTTCAGTCTGAGGGAAGCCAAACGCGGAAGGCCTCTGAGCAAGAGGGAATGATTGCTCGACGACGGTTCCCGCGGGCTGGTACGAGTAGAGCCCCTCGCCTTCGTTTCGCAGCGCTTCCAACTCTGCCCCTCTTGGCCCACGGTACAAGTGCGCAGCGCATCGGTCGTCCACTTGCGCAAGCGCCCATTTCACATCGCTTTGTGCAACAGTCAAAGGAGAGAGCCGCCTCTGACGGGCTCCTCATTCAAGACGTCTTTGTCGCGACGAGCTCTTCGTTGTTCTGTCGACAAAGACTCCCGGCCCTGGAGACAAACGGCCTGGCCGTTGCAGAACCTTGTGCATTCCTTACAATACCTGTCCCAGCCATTCATGGCCTTGCACTCCTATTCTAGACAGACCACACTCCTTTCTATTCACTCTTTTTCTTCTCAATACCATACACGCGCACGACATCTGCCGGCAGATCTCGCGCGATATTACAACGCAGACAACGAAACGTAGCTACGACAAGCAACCAACGGCTCAGAACGCCTTTTTAATTCGTCGCAGCTGGGCTGACGATAATCCCCTATCTTTCACATACCGACCTCCGGTCCGAAAAATCCAACATGGGATGTTCGGGTGACAGGGAAAAGGGCCACCTGGACGAGTCGCAAAAATGGGACTACGTGGTAAGTGTTCGGATGGATAATACCCTGACCACTATGTTTGATGTGCTTGCTGACATGACAATGTGTAGNACTCTTTCCGACTTCCGCGCTTCTGGTGCTCTGACCTATCTTTCTTACGGATGGCTCTGGATGATGGCTCTCGTAGCAGTTGCTGTGTATGGCGCCGACACTTTCACTGCCGTCAATCTCCTTGCATACGACAAATGGTCTTCTCAGATTGAGCCTAGCATCCCCCTGAAGTACTCGAAATGGATCTTTGCCGCTTGTATCATGTTCTCATGGGTTCTCTGCATCTTCGAGTGGGTGCGCGCCATTCGCGTCATCCGCAGAGGCAGTGTTGCCGAGAGCTACATGGACTCGGTTGCCGTCACACTCCAGTCGATGCGACCCAATGGCTGGAAACGCTTTCTTGTATTCGCCGAGTTGACCAAGAGTAAGAAGGGAGTCGACTATGTCGCGCTGTTCGTCTACTTCGGCTTCAAAGGTGCTGTACGCATCATATTTGCCGAAGGCCCTCGCCAGGTTGTCAACGCCATCACTCTTTACTCATTCATGCAATCGGATCTTATTCCTATGGGCGACCACGCCGCAACAGCGAACCATACCTCGTTTGAACAGTTCTGGATCAACGTGGAAACGCTGGCCGAGTCAAATCGCGAACAGGCCGTCGTTCTCTTTACCATGCTCTTCACCCTTGTCATCTGGGTCATCTCAGCCCTCTGTCTGATCATCGCTGTCTTGCTTTACCTGGTCTTCTTGTGGCACTACATACCTCAAAGCGACGGCCGATTGAGCAACTACTGTCGAAGGAAGATTGACCACAGATTGGAGAAGGTTGTGGGTCAGNNAAAAGTCAGGCAAGCGTTGGAAGAGCAAGAGAAGAAGCAGGCACAAAGCGAGGCCAAAGCGGCAAAGAAAGCCAACCAACTTCCGAGCAGAGTGCAGGTCAACCGCAAACCGACCCTGCCTCAAGTTGGCGCTCATACGCCCGACCTTGACTCGAAGAGCGACTTTGGTCTTCCAAGACAGGATAACAAAGACCGTCCTGCTCTGCCTCCCTTGCGCACTTTCACCGAACCAGCATTGCATCGCGAACAGACCCCGCCCAGCCTCAACGCGATCAAACCTCCTACTCGTACTCACACAGCACCGCCAATGGCAATGCACCGACAGCCGCCGCCGTCTTCTGAACTCAATTACAACAGCCGTCCGTCTATTCCTTATCGTTCAGACACCGAGACGTCTCTCGCCTCTAATGCCACTTATGCTTCGGATGCTTCGTTACTTGGAAATGCCAACGACATGGGATACAGTGATAGCGTAGACTACTATCTTACACAGCCCAGGCCTACATTTGACAGATCGACATCTTATGCTTCTAGGCCGATGCCGCCATCGTTTGACCATCAGTCCGAATATGCAAACCAACCTTACCCCGGTAGAAGCGCAACCGTGGGACCACAACAAACTCAAAGATGGGGATATGATGATTTAGACGAGCAGCCAGAATATGAAAGAGACACGACTTCAGAGCCAATGGACCACCCGTCGACCCGATTCATGACTCCTTATTCTCAAACCATGCCCACGCATCAAGAAAGGATGGAATATGACGACGTGGAAAGCACCGTGTTGCCGCAGCAAAGACCGCAACAGAACTTTCAGAGATCATATACTCCATTGACTGGAACCAACAATGGATTGAGCTTTGCCTCGCGTCATACACCTGAGCCTGAGATCCAGAGCTTCGAGATGCAACCACGAACAGCAGTTATGCCAGAGCCCTTCGAGCGCTCGGCTTCTGCAGCATCTGGAGGCTATGTTGCTTTCAACCCTTCATTCACACTAGCAGCCGCTGCACCCTCGTTTACGCCGCCAGACCGCAGCACCACAAGTCCTCCGGAGATCGCAAGACCCTCGTTAGCAGCTGGACCTCAACGCAGTGCTACGGCTCCTCCAGAAGCCTACGATGGACTGATTGACGAGTATCGCGCTCGACCCCAAAACGATCGCCGTGATATGCCAGGCAGAAGCGCAACAGCAGTTCCCAGTCAACGACATGTACCCCCAATGAGGAGTGCTTCCACTGCTCCCTACCAATCGCATGAGATACCAGGTAGGAGTGCATCCACTGCACCCTACCAACCGTACGAGGTACCAAGTAGGAGTGCTTCTACTGCGCCCTACCAACAAATTCCAAGCAGGAGCGCGACTGCTGCTCCCCGTCAGCCATACGAAGTTCCCGGTAGAAGTGCAACCGCTGCTCCTCAGCAGTACCGCACGCAGGAATGGTGATAACCTTTACAGAGAAACGTTTTTCTATGTCTTGTTCTCTTTTCGTCGATACCCACTTCATCATGACCGAACCTTGACTTTTCTCACACTATGTACCATAACTTACACCATGCATGAAAATGACCACGAACGGTCGTTATGTTAGCTAGACATACCACAATCAATCCTTTAGACCACAATCATTTTTGCAACTTCCCCGTGTTCTTGTTGTTCCGTGTCCAATAATCTCTCAGAGGACCATAAGTATACTCTGCTGTCAGTCTCTCATCGCAACTCCGACGAACAGGTATCCTTTCACATTCACTACAACTAACTCCAGATATAAGAGGATTAACTCTTATTTCACTTCCATAGACGTCTGACGGCTGAGAGTTTGGCAAGCCTAGATTAAAGGCAACTTTTGAACATTGGTATTCTACATTCATTCTAACATGACGTTTTTCTCAGGTCAGGTCAGATCTCTCTTTGTGTAAGTTGATTTGCCCAACGCCATCTGTGGTGTTTCATGCAACGAGGATCAAAGAATCTAGAAGTCGTTTTCGTCACTTCCAGCAATGATGACATTGTTGACTTTGAGCACCATGCGGCAGAGTTGTGTGGCCAAGAGAAGTTGTTGTCTCTTGGAAATCAGGGGGTCGATAACGAAGTTTTCTCTCATATCTGTAGTCGAGTCAGTATCTGTAGGCCTGCCATATTGGATGGGTGATATCTTACCATTGCTGCCGGTCTGCATGCAGTCAACGCCCAACCTTGAGTTGCCCTCCTTTGCCTGTCGGCTCTTGATCTGGGCCAAAGTCTCGATGGGGCTGAGACCGGAGTTCTCGGCGAGTGCCATGGGTACACTGTCGAGAGCATCTGCAAAGGCGCGCATGGCATATTGCTCGAGGCCAGGGGACTTAACAGCAGCATCTTCAACGGCTAGCGAGCAGGCGATTTCTGCGGCACCACCACCGTAGACAATTCTGTTGTCGCGAACCAAGTTACGGACAACGCAGAGCGCATCGTGCAGCGAACGCTTGGCCTCGTCGATGATCATCTTGTTGCTGCCACGCACAAAGACGGTGACGGCTCTGCTGTTGGCGCATTCCTCAATGACAAGCATCTTCTCTCTGGTGGTACCGAAGCTCATTTCTCTAACGACACCAGCAGTTCCAAGCTTGTCGGCGCTGAGGTCCTCGAATCTCGGTACGATTCTTCCGTTTGTGGCAATGGCGATCAATTCGATCTCGGGACCGCCAACCCATCGCACGGCAGGGAGCTTGTTTGTGAGCAAGAGGTGGTTGGCCTCGTCGTCGAAACCCCATTGACAGATAACAACATTTGCGCCAGTGTCCTTAATTTGTTGAATCATCTCGGCGAACTTCTCGCTTTCGTAGTTTTGTAGGCGCTTGAACTCTTCAACCGAGGTGATGTCGAGCTTGTGTTTGGTCTTGGGCTTTGGAGGCTCGAAGGCGCAGGTGAGAATGGCCAATTTGGCGTTCTTGACCTCGGAGGGCATTTGCGGGTGTGAGAAGTCCTTGTCGACGATGACACCCTTGACGAGCAATGTGTCCTCGAGACTGCCTCCGACCTTTCCGTCAACCTTGATCAGCTCGAAATCGACGTCGCGACGCTCGAGGTCAGCGACACTCATGACAGCGTCGACGGCAATCTGAGCGAATTGGTCGTGTGACTTGCTGACGATCTTGCTTCCCAGACTGGTCTTTGCGACCTTGAAGAGGTTCTCGGTGTTATCCTTGTCGAAAGGCATGGTGTCTGAGATTTCGTCGAGGCGGCCAACGGCAACTTCGCAGGCGGCATCGTAACCGTCGGCGATGCGGATGGGATGGATGCCCTTGTCAATGAGGTCGGCGGCCTGCTCAAGGAGAGCGCCAGCCAGGACAACGACACCTGTAGTGCCGTCACCGATTTCCGAATCTTGTGACTGAGAAAGGGAGACTAGTAACTTGGCGACGTGGTTGGAAATTTCCATNNCTAGATAGCGAATCAGAGGAGGCTTCCCTTGTTGAAGGAGTTGGTGAATATGTACCTGAGACAGGATGGTAGCGCCATCGTTGGTGACGGTAATGTCGCCGTCGGGAGAGATAAGGATCTTGTCGAGACCACGAGGACCGAGAGAAGTGCGGACAATACCGGCGACCGTCTTTGCAGCGAGGATGTGCGACTTGACAGCATCGTTTCCGTGTTGTCTCTTCTTCTTGCCCTGGTCTCTTACAATGATGAAGGGGCGGCCGTTCTCGTCTTTGGCGACCTGGGCTGAGGGGGACAATCGTGTCAGTCTTGTTTGGAAGTAGAGATGGGTGGAATGGATTGAAAAGTACCGTTGGACATATCAAGTTCTGTGCATCATGTCAGCAAGGAGAGCAATTAAATTATTTGGACAATCGGCGTACGCATGGCCATGGCGGGCAGTTGTTGCTGCTCCTGGGGAGCGTTGGCGAAGAAAGGGAAGGCCCGGAGAGATTGCTGTACGGCAGAGGAAAGAGCGAAGGTTGGTGTTGCCTTGTTCAGTCGACGGGCGAGTGTTGTCGACTTTGTGGTTGCTGCCGCTTGGCTTTCAGACTTTCGACGCTCCTTCACTTTCCGTCAGACTTTCCCTTTCACTGACGGTGGGTCTGTGCGCGACAGCTTCCACTTCGCTGCTTCCTCCTCCGCAGCTTCGAGACGCGTCCTTCTTGCGCCAGCGTCGCGCGTCTCTCACTTTCCGCGCGGTCAACAACTCGGTCGCATTTATACCTTCCCCGCTGCGCCGGTCGCATACACACACACACACTCTCTCTCTCAATCCCTTCTTCGACATGCCTCGTAAGGTTATTTTGACTATCCATCGCGTCTTCCTTCGCATTGACTGACCATTCCAATCGCAGCCGCCATCAGCGACGCCGAAATGTCCGATCCCTTGTCTGGCGACGACGACGTTCTCCCCCCGAAAAAAGCCCGCAACTAAGAAGTCCGCCGCCAAATCAAAGGCCAAACCTGCCCAAGAAGAGGTTGACCAAGACGTCGACGATGCCAATGATCATCTTGACCCGGAAGACGACGATGAGGACGACGAGGACAACGCCGACGAATATGTTGTCGAGAAGATCTTGAGACATGCTTTTGACAATGGCAAAGACTGCCTCTACGAAGTGAAGTGGCTTGGTTACGAGGACCCCGCCGATCGAACATGGGAGCCTGAAGACAATCTGTAAGTCGCACTATCAAGCTACTATGGGCTATCACTAATTGCTCGCTCTCAGCTCGGGCGCTATGGATGTCCTCAAGGCTTACTGGGATAAGACCGGCGGCAAGCCTCAGGCAAAGCCCAAGACGCCAGCAAAGAAGGGTACCAAAAGAAAGTCGATGGCTCAGGACACGCCAGAAGTTGCCACCACATCTACCACTAAAAGCGTGGAAGAAAGTCAATCAAGACGGCCGATGCCGACGAGCCTGCAGAAAACAAGGGTTACTCTCTGCCAGAGGGCTCTTGGGAAGACAAAGTGCAGCTCGTTGACTCGGTCGAGAAGCCAGATGAGGGCGAGCACAAGGGTGTCCTTATGATCTATCTCCTATGGGAGGATGGCACCAGAACACAACACTCCGCCCAGCAGTGTCGCCAAAAGTGTCCTCAGAAGGTACTTCTTCCGCTGCTCTCCATTAGCTATGTAACATCTGCTAACATGCGACAGCTACTTGACTACTATGAATCGAAATTGTACGGCAACTCCTCCAAACCCAAGCGCCGAAGACGTTCCACTAACAAGGCCTAGGGTCTTTAAGACAAACACGGACGCGGATGCGGATGAGTAGCGAGGTTGCGTGCCACTCTAGTTTCTCCTTCTCCAGCCACCATCTGGACCAGCCCTGGTCTCTCTGAGCATGACATCGTGTAACTAGAACAAATCGATGCCCCTTTTACTAATGATCAAGTCTGCCTCTTCCATCGACATAGCATCTTTCTTCCATGGCCCCGCTAAACGCGGCATCGCACGTGATTTGTACCCGGATCAACCGACGGACCAACTTTTAGGTTTGCTTTTCTACCCGTTCTGACTCTTATCTACTTCCTCCTCTTGCGCCTCCGTTCTTTATGTATCTGTCTTGATAATCTAGCATCAATACGCCTCAAAATCACACAGCCAGTCGGTCTACACATCTGATGATCGGTCGCAGTCACTCGGTTGATCAAATACGCGCAACGGCTTTACCGAAAGATCATGATCTCAATGGAAATGTTGCCGATTCCAGTGCCTACGCACCAGTCGAACAACAGGCCTTACCTATAGAAGAAGAAGAAGAAGAACGAATGTTTCCAGACCAGTCACCACATCACATGTCCGAAAAGCCACGACCTGTTTCTTGGAGGAGTCTGCCTCGGAAAGACCAACTATTTATTCTCACACTGGCTCGATTATCCGAACCACTAACACAGACCTCGCTACAGGCCTATATGTTTTACCAGCTCCGCTCCTTCGATCCAGCTGCTCCGGACAGTACCATATCATACCAGGCCGGCATGCTCCAAGCTGCTTTTACAGGAGCCCAATTCTGCACAGCCGTGTTCTGGGGTAGAATGGCCGACTGGGAGCGGATGGGACGTAAGAGAGTCATCCTGATCGGACTCTTAGGCACTGGAGTCGGAGCTCTGGGTTTTGGTTTTAGCAGTAGTTTTGCTGTTGCACTATTGTGGAGAGCTCTGGGTGGAGGTAAGTCAATTTCCTTCTGTATCATCGAACCAGAGAGCATCGAGGAACAAGCCAATCTCAACTTTTACTTCTGAGAGCTTATCCATTCTGTGCTCGTGAGGTTGACGCAAACGTGGAACTCGATGCACTCGACGAGGGTGTATGGAGGTCAACGGTGGACGATGACTTCTGTCCAAGCTTGACGATGAGCGCGTCTTCTTGGGGCGGATGACTTGTCGCTTCGTTCCAAACAACGTCAGTCGGACGGAAAATTCTGTGTAGAGACTGAGCACCATAAAGCAGCATTACCTGCTTGTAGCCTCTGTGGTTCGATGGTATGAGCTATCCACAGACTAACAGGAATCAGCACTCAACGGCAACATCGGCGTGATGAGAACAGTACGTCAATACTTGCGGCTCCTCTTGCAATGCTGACCGTTTTCCAAGATGATCTCCGAGATTATTCGTGACAAGAAATATCAATCGAGAGCCTTTCTTCTACTACCCATGACTTTCAATATCGGTGTAATCATAGGTATACGTTTTGCGATGTTCACCAGCCTTGCGATTTGTGCTAATCGTCTATTTTGTTGTAGGACCGATACTTGGTGGATTGTTGGCCGACCCTGCAGGGAACTATCCTGATTCTTTCGGATCAATAGCCTGGTTGAGGAAGTGGCCTTATGCACTTCCGAACCTCGTCAGCTCTATGTTTCTATTCCTCTCAGCAATGGTCGTGTTGCTTGGGCTCGAAGAGGTAGTCCATGTGCCATCAAGATCAGGCTCCGACTTGTTGCTAACTTGCTCGCAGTCGCATGAAATGATGAGAGACAAGCCAGACCTGGGGCTACGTGTTGGGCGCTGGATCGCAAGGGTAGTCCTTCGGCTTAACTTTGATCAGCAGTATCAGGCGATATCTGGTGATGAGGTGGATCCTTCGACGATGGAGATGCATTCACCGACCGACGAACCACCCACGCCCAGACTACCCAAGGTCAGGAGGAAGCTACCCTTTTCGCGCATCTGGACTGCCAATGTGCTCTTTACGTTTACCGCTCACTTCTTGCTGGCTGGCCATGTAGGCACCTTCAACAGCCTCTGGTTCGTTTTCTTGTCGACACCAAGATATATTCCCCATGGTCAGACAAACAATGGTACAAACCCAAACTCAAGTTTAGGCGTACCTTTGGATTACAAGCCACATCCACCCTTTAGCTGGACAGGCGGCCTGGCCCTTCCACCTGCACGAATTGGTTCTGCGTTGGCCATCTTGGGCGTCGTCGGTATATCCCTACAGTTGTTGCTCTACCCTAGATTATCCTTCCGCTTGGGCACAGTGACATCTTTCCGGTTGTCACTCTGCCTGTTCCCCTTGGCCTACTTCCTGGTACCTTTCCTCTCTCTTGTACCCACTACCTCCACATCACCTGCAGCAGCCTCTGGGCCGTTGCTCTGGATCTCTATTGTCGTTGTGCTCTGTATCCAAGTCACCGCAAGGACATTTGCATTACCTGCGACAGCAATACTGATCAACAATGCCTCACCACATCCCTCTGTCTTAGGCACGGTACATGGCCTGGGTCAGAGTGCAAGTTCGGCGGCCCGCACGATTGGTCCGCTCTTGTTGAGTTATCTGTACGGTGTTGGACTTCGGCGTGGTGTGGTCGGGCTGTCGTGGTGGTGTATGGCGTGCTTCGCTGCAGTGGGTGCTGTGGCAGGACTTTTTGTCAAGGATGGGGATGGACATGAGATCTGGCTAGAAGGAGAGAAAGAGGAAGAAGAACAAAATGGTGTACCGTGAGAAAGAGAAAAGTCGGCCTCTAAGTACATCGATGGCTGATCTATGGCGGTCGAAGAAAACATTACTACAACTGTCACAGGCCCGAAACAGAGGAATGAGCTAAATTAGACATCCCAAAGTAATGTGATGGATTGGAAAGACATGATACAGAGTTTCTAGAGAAGGCTTGCAAGATTGTATTCCATCGTTACCTTCTTTACAATCAATGTCTAGACCGACCGGTACCATCCGAGTTTGTCATACGGCTAGACATTACATCCAGTGTTTGTGCAGCAAGTCATACGTTACAATAAGTAGTCAGTGTCACTTATGTTGAGTCAGGCCCTCTTAAGGGAAGATTGAAGAAGACGTGATACGTTGCTGTGCTGTATGGGAGCTTCCCTACTCGCATCAGGTACGAGTTGATGATGTCAGCATCGTTGCCAACCAGTACCACCAATCTAGCGCGCGCATCATGTTCGGGATCATGATCCTTTTAGCTGAGGGTACACTGATGCTCTGTTACTTACCGTGGGTTACCAAGTCCATCAGACGCCGAGTGCTGATCTCGTCCTTCTCTCCTAGCTGCCACCAACTTTGGTACCAGGTCTTCGCTTGTATTTACGAGGGTCTGAGAGTCAAAAGCCGTTAGCACTTCTGTCAAGGTCACGCGTCTCGAGGCATGTCCATGGTATTGCCAAGCGCGACGACGCGAGGTTGGTTGTACTTGCCTTTTCTGCTCATCCGAGTCTTGTCCCGAGTACCTGGTCACACGTCAGCCCCCATGATCAATGTTTTTGGTGTTTCGCCTAGACGCGGCGGTAAACTCCTGCAGGTCCCAGCTGGGGAAAATGCCATGAGACGCTAGAAGCATCGTGTACACAGGTACACAATTTAGACTTTCACACCGGCGCGCGGGGGAAGTTGGAGTTGCATGGATCCCATGGAGTCGCGGTCATCTGCCACTGACTGCCAGGACGTCATGCCCGATGCGAACAAACAGGTGCCAGTTTTGCCGCATCGACGATTGGTGAGGGGAATAGTTGATGCGTGAATCAAGGACATGATGATGGAAGATAGTGAAGGATTTCATCTTACCTTTGCCTCCTTCCCAGAACCCATGACCTATCCTCGCAATGAGGCTGGAGCGGCAGAAGTGGCAGTCGTNCCTAAAGGGGAAGCGTACAGTTAGCATGTTTCTTGTATGGGAAAAGTCCCAGGCACGAACCGGTCTATAGTTCTGTTCTCTCGAACAATAGCCACAGATCATGCGATTAGCGTGTTCGTTTGGATGGCTCTCCATCTCGTCATGGCATCTNNCTGCGAGGGATCAGTCATGTCCTCTATCATTGTGGTCTGTTCAACCTACATCGCAAGGGTAAACCTTGCTGCAGCATGAGAATCTNNGCGTTGGGTGTCAGCATGATCCAGAGATTGATGTGCCAGAAGAGACATACCTGAACCATCGGTACGATTTTGCATAGTGCGTGCAACGGCCACGTCTTGGTAACTCCTGTCCGGCAGTTATACCCAAGCTTTCTTTGACCTTTCTGCGTACAGGAGCACGGCTTGCTCGGANCTGCAGTATGTCAGCTACAAACCATAGAAGCATCAAAGGTTGTGACATACCTGAAGCGGCGCTGACAAGCAAGAACTTAGTCTCTGGGATGCGGAAACTCATCTTTCGATGGCATTCTCTACAGATTGCTAAGATTGAGTCTCCGCGAACTCCAACAACGCCTGGAGCTGGGTAGGATGTGGAACACTCTGAGCAGGTTGGGATGAAATTGCTGCAGAACAGTTAGTCACGTTGTGCCACTCGTGTCACGCGGGGAACTTGCCTTGGAAGCATGTCAACTACTGTACAACCGTCAAGATCCAGATATCCAGCTCTCACAGAGTTTTGATGGATCAGGTCCGCTCGGAATCCTATNNACTGTCAGTTATCTTCGAAGAAATGGTTTTGGCATATCTCCTTACCAATTGCGAGACTGTTGGCACATTTCTTGCAGATTTCGTCGCGCATCCCAGTCACATCTCCCTTGGTATTGTTTCTCAGACGCTGGACGTCAAGCAAGTCTTTGCAACGCTCGCACTTGACTGTGATACTCAGTGAGATGAGCTCCAGGAGCTCACAGCCGTACAACTCTAGATTGGGGAACGATAACATAATGCCTCTTTCCGCGAGTCCTGACGTACTGGCAGGTGGTTGCTCTGGTTGCTCACTGTCCTCCTCTTCTGTTTCATCTCCACTGTCGTACGAGTAAGAACCGTCACTGCTCCAACCATCTGGACCGTCGGTGTTCCATTCTGGAGGTCTTGGAATAACATGAATATGAGCTTTGTCAGAATCTTGGTCTGCGACAGCACCGCTCGATTGAGCCGAAACAGGGACAATGGTATCTGCTTTGGATACTTCTTGAGGCGTCTCTTGAACCTCGGATACGCTGGGTGACTCCCTGACAACGGACATGGTGTGTGCATGCTGAGTAAGGTAGTTGATATGTGCAAGTAAGTTCAGTCCAGTCTCACCTCGGGCTCTTTGTTGGAACGACTCTTCAAGGACTCTTGCTGCAGGATCGTGGTTGCCGTTGACTTCAATTCGAGGCAGATGTAAGTTGTAAAGCTGAGGCACAACTAGACGAACCGATTTTTGGTTCCGCAGAGCTTCCGGTAACATCATCTTCTTTGTAGGTTGAAACGGGATAGTGAATGAGATATCGTCCGAAGACTGTATGAAGCCTGGTAGTCGGCCCAATCTAGTCACAAGCTGTCTGATATCGGACTGACGCTTCTTTTCTGCCTGTAGCTTTTGTTCGGCGGTGAAAGATGGAGTGGCTTCTACACTGCGAGAAGTCACTGCCTGCTGCGGTTTGGGTGTCTGAGTAGCAGGAGGAAGTTTTGTTTGAGGTTCAACTCTTGGTGCATTCCGTACGATCTTCACTGTATCCGCCTTGTCGCCGGAAAGCAAGATTTGGAGTTGCTTGTCCAGACGATTGAATACTCCGAGAAGCGTCGCGTTTGGTGAACCAGCGACGATTTGGTCGAATCCACGTTCGACATTGAGCTGAAACCCGCGTGGCATCTCTGAGTTGGTTATACGCAAACTTGGCTTGGCTCCCGGATACGACAATGGTATAGTGAGAGAGCACTCCAGGAAGGGAAGATCGAACGGAAAGTCAGGATCGCTGGGAGCAAGTTTCAACTTGAGAAGGGTGGCATCCGGAAGAGATTCTTCTGTGGGAGCAAAGCGACGACGAAGTTGACCCATCTGGAATACCCGTGGGTCCTCCTGCTCTGTCTTGGNGGTTGGCCTACTGACCACTTTGGAACGGTCAACCCGAGCTTCATATTGACGTTTGGGAGTAGCAGCATCACTGCCATCTATTTTTCCAGCTTTCTGCTTGGGGGTTCGAGGTTTGGTCCCAGAAGTTGTTGGCTCAGATGTTGGGACATGCGCAAAGGAACATTCAGTACCTGCCTTACAGCNCTACGATGTGGTAAGCAAGTGATATGCGAATTTCATGAGCGGACGTCAAATCATGTGAATCCTTCGTATCCATGAGCTAGCAGTGTGTACCTTTCGTCAAGCAGCGGACTGTGGTAGCACGTTGACGAAAGCAACGACTCGGCCTAGAAGAACTTCAAGGAAATGACATATTTATTAATTACCTTTCTTCGAATTGAAGTATCGACAGACTTGTTTCTTCTTCTGGCTTGCATGTGATGGTTTAGGTGCATTGTTTACCCCAGATTGAGGTTCAGGTGCCAGCACCACATNCTATGAAAACCGTGAGCAGATGACCACTTCAGTAGTGTCGTGGTCCTGTTGGAGTGCCAGCACATGAAGGTCCGATTCGAACTCACCCGTTTCCTGTCCCCCTTGCACTGCAGCCGAAGGTGGCTCCATTGTCATGCTCTGCTGCTGCTTTTCGTGCACGGGAATTGTGCTGGTGATCGTCTCGTAGATGATACACTCGCGGAGCCTGATCACGCCTTGTTATCTGAACGTGCCTCTAACTTCTTCGTACAAGGTCGAGCGAATTTGACGTCGTATGAAAGCGCACGCACATTGGTTTTCACATGTGATGACGGGTGGGATGCTGTCATTCTTCAATTCTCCATGAGTCATGAGCAAAATGGACGTCTGACGAATCACATCGCCTGTTCTCTATCCTACTTTCCACAGTAACACCGTAACTTGGAAGGGTAATCCTGCATGAGCAAATTACCAGTATAGGCAGCTGCACATATCAATCATGCCAGTTATATGAAGTGGGACGTGGCTGAACTCAACAACCACCTTTCTCCTATCTGCGATCCTTCGACAAACATCGATAACGAGAAAAACCGAGTATGACAACGTGAAAATATGGTTGAGGTTCATCCCGAGGGTTCCATTCTGCTTTACAGGCGCATTGAAGCTACTGTGCATTATGAACCATTGGTAAAACCAGAACAAGCCGTTGAACCCAGGCTCGACGAGATCTTTTCAATATTTATAACCCACGTCATAACAGCATTTCCGGTGCGCTCCTCCAGAGTCTCCACAGCTTAGCTCGAAACCCGCATCCACATGTTTGACGAGCATGGAGAGCTTGCATTGAGTGATTTGTATTGTTGCACGGTCGACACGAACCGAAGGTCAGAGACGTCTGCCCTCAAGACCTGCATCCACTCTATTCATAGTGGNAATCGAAGAAGCGGTGAAAAGGTACATTGATTGGAGTCACACACTGCTTCGCGTCTGACACAACACTCGGCAGTGCCGCCAACAATGGCGCAACTACAGTACCGTGATCACAAGGACCGGAAGCTCTTTGGATTNTTATCGTGTTTTTGAATTTCATCGGCCCATCGGCCCTTCCTNCACGAAGGTAGAACCTATGTATATATTGTACAACGATGTTTGGTATCAGCTCGGCCACTGCCTACAAACGCGCGCGCCTCCTGACAACAGTCGGGCCGAGAGCAAAGTAAGCAGTCTGATGGTGAAGACTGGACATCAAGCATTGTAAAGCAGGCAAGAAAGGAATACAAAAGAGAACCATACTTTGGTATCGGAAAACAATTCTTTTCTGTTAGCAATCGCCAGAGAATAATGCCGTGATCGCATAAGAAAAATAAGATCCAAAACACCCACGCGATGCCGGCTCGCTGATGCAGAAAAAAGAAGAGAGAAGAAACAACGCATGTCGCTAAAATGCAGTAGCAAGAAAACAAGTAAAGCCTAAACAGGGGGAGATGTTTTCACCAGCCTTTGGCATGGTACTCCTGGAGTCCCTGGTTGAAGTATTCGTTTGAGAACTTCTTCTTATCGTTCTCCTTGACCGACATGACCATTTGTGGCTCTGGGTGCTGTTTGAGATTCTTAATGTCGTGAGAGGTGTGTCTGCGCTTCATGGCGGCTAGGTTGTTGGAGCTCTTGTGTTGGCGTTCCCAGAGGAGGTTCTTGCGCAGCGACTCCGTCAATTCGGTGGAGAGCATGTTTCGTCTGGTGGTTCGTGGTGAAAGAGCAGGTTGATGGGTGTTTGAGGTGGTCATAATTATAGGCCGTGGTTGCGAAGACTCTGAGGCCTCTGAGGCTTGTTGGGAGAGTTGCGAAGGGTGCGTGGTGTAATCCGGACCAGCACGCTCGACCTCGCGACGATGTGGTGATGGAGTCGCTGAGGGTCCGTTAGGCGAAGCACCACGCGAACGGCGGAGAGCAGGGGTAGAACGCGACGCAGCGCTTGCCATGGCGCGAGCGCGATCCGGTTCGTGCATCATAGTGGTTAGCATAGAGCGACGTGAGGTGAGGTTGGGCTGCGAGTCCACCCGACGGAACATGCTCTTGTTTTCATCGGCTGAAGAGTTACCGCTCTCGCCGACATCATCGTCCTCCCAATCAGACGAGTCTTCGTCCTCCTCAATGACACTCTCGAAAGCATCGTCGTCATCCTCATCGTCAGACTCCTCGAACACAGGGCTGTCGGTGATGGCTCTGTCTTGGATAATATCTCTAAAGGATGCGTGCTTCTTTGGCGGTTGTGGCATACCAGTCGACAAGGAGCCGACACTGTTGCGTCCCATGTGGCTGTCGAGTGAGCTCTCTTCTTCACCGGAAGAGGCGCCGAGGGTGAAGGTCGCGCCCTTCTTGGGGCGATTGAGGCGATCGGGGCGATATTGAGGCGAGGTCTTGAGAATAGGCGTCGGTTGGGTTGCGGCGAGGTTTGTTTGCGAGCGGTAGGACGAAGGTACCTCGGGTCTGAAGCCTCGTACAATGTTGTGGGTGCTCATCTCGGTGGACGAACTTTCGGAGGACGATGCGATAGCCTGGGAGTCGTTGCTGCTGACGGTAGAGGTAGACGATTCCAGATGGGTAGGCGCGGCGATAGTAGGGATAGGAGTGGCGACAGGTTTTTCGGAGACTAATGCAGGTGCAGGTGCAGGTGTGGGCGCAGGTGCAAGTGCCGATACAGATGTGGTGTGTTTCGTGGCGGTAGAAGTTTGACTTTGGCGGTCGTCGGAAGGCGGCGGGCTCGGCATGGCAGGCGAAGGCATAGATAATGCGGATAGCGGTTCGAGGCTCTTCTTTTCCTTGATGGAGATGACCATCTTCTCGAGGTCGATGGGCGTAATGTGGTTTTGCTGGCGGCCTCGGCTGCGGTGCTCCGAGGACTCGCTCCTTCTCAACTCGGGTCTAACAACGGGAGAAGGCAGCAGTGACGACACGTCTTCTTCGTCCGACTCGTCCGACGACGACACGCTGCTCGAAAGGGCGGGTAGAGGAATGCTTTTCCGCGCGCGCGGCATGCGGGAACACACAAACGTCTCGCGGTTCCATAGACGCCAGCTGAGATTTTCTAATCGCTTGCCATCCTCCATTGCGTCTGAGATTTTGTTAAAAACNNTGCAGTCGTGTCAGCAATAATCGACGGGTAATGAATATTGGGTGGCATTAGTACCTGACCACATTCCAAAGAGGTCCTCAACGGAACGAGTGTCGATAGTATGCATCTTGTCGACGTCAATCATGACTAACGAATGTTGGGGTCGGAAAGGCATGGCGGAAATTACAGGGCAGCGAGTGCTGCTGGGCAAGGCGAGAAGTGAGCGAAAAGGCGAGGTATATGCAAGAGTGTGGAGGCTCTTGGGGCGCTCTGTTTGCGGACGATGTGTTGCGTCAGGCGGATCGCCAAAACAGGAAGGGTCCGGATGTGGAAGGAGCCGGATATATGGGTAGCGCAGTTGATTTCTGCGACAGCATCTAGAGCAGTGTCGAGGTAAGAGTAGTGAGCGACGGCGACCTGAGGTAATTGATTCTGTTCCAGTGGTGCGGGGTTGTGTCTGGTTACGTGGGCGCGTTCTGGGGGCGACGAAAGGGACGAAAGGTGGGAGGCCGACTTACTTAACCAATCTCCCGTGCTTTCGTCGTCAAGAAACACTCTTCTTTTCGTGGCTCCCACTAGATCACCTGGCGCTGAGCTAACCCACAAGGTGGCACTTCGGGCCCTAGCAAAAACAACATCACGCCTCGGTTCGTTCGGAATCTTTGTACCGGCATGCCTGTTCGGGCCCACGTCCTCCAGATAGACGACCGCTTGAAGAATGCTACACTCTGGGGTGTTGACTGGTGACCGATTTGCTGGCCGATGGACTGCCTGCTTCTGGCTTTTGTTTCATTCACACTCGTGCGTTGGCTGGTCACGCCGCCTTTCCTTTGTTACACCGTTCGCTTTTTCTCTCCAGACGCGTCTGCTCATCTGGCGCTAGAAGTGTTGGCCGTGCTAGGCATCTTCCAGAATCCAAGAGCGACCCGATCGCCATTTTAGGGGTTCTTGCATGCAGCTCGTTGGTGGGACATGTGCTGCAGCTTTGGAGACACGCCCGAGACCCTTACTTCATGACTCGACGTCTATTGTTGATGACTTGCACAGTCAGATCTCGTTTGCTCACGGCGTGCGCTGCTCCGGAACCCCTTGCTGCCAGCTACAATGAATGTGACTGTTAGGTGCGACTTTACCTGTCTATTGTCAGTATCGGCAGTCGATAAGACTGTTGTTGGTACGTCGCAGATTTGACGGCGCCGTTGGAGCCACAAAGAATCCACGTGTTGCGCCCGTGGCTGTGACTCCTACTTCGCGCCCTCATGGCAGGCTTGGGTTTGACCATTGGTGAGAGCGGGCCCACGAAAACTGAAGCAGAGTTTTGAACGCCAAAAAGTCTGTTCATCACCGGTGTCTTTACGGCGGTCTGCATTGCGGCCTTTCTCTGAGATGCAAGATGCCAAGGGGGAAATCCGACTCCGCCTGTCTGATCTCGTCTTGACTCGTCAATCTCGATGGCTAGACCATCTTACGGGGCTGGCCTTTGTCTACTAGCAAAGATGAAAGACCTAGATGCTGTATGTATCTATGTGCGCTTGACAATCACATATCTGACCAAGTCGCATGATGCCTGGGTCTATCTCAGAAATTCGGTCGTCCACATATCAGTGCAACCCGGTCTGCTCCGCGCCAGCATCCTCATGACTCTTCCCGGTGTGTGGGTAGTTTTGGAGAAAACGCTTGTCAGACCCTTCAAACCCGGGGCGTGTCAAACGTCGACACAATATAAGATCTCAGGTTGTGATTGCTGACGGCAAGAATGCCGCATCCTCTTGACCGGGCAAGCATACCTGAGCGACTCTTTGGAGGTTCCGGTATAACGTTTATACAGTCTTTAGACCCTTAGGCTGAAAATGGTATGAGGGGTAGCCTGCGTTTTCGTGACGACTCTGGTCAGCAGCTCAGGTTCTCGAGCTGATCCACCTCGCAAGGGTCTTTCAAACGTTCTGTATGGGCACAGTGCGGATTCTAGGTTTGCCTGTCTTTTTACACTTGCTAGAGTATTCATCCCTCGGGAACCCGTGTGCATTTGACGAAGATTGTCAGCAACAGGCTTCAAAATGGACAACCGCAAACGTGCTGCGGGATAGGGCATGGAGGGCAAGATCGGCCATCGTTCCGATAGGATTAGACTCGGGCCGCTGCTTTCGGGCCCGAGGCTCATCGCGTTTTATCAAACAACCCCTCGAACGATGCGCTTTCTCGCGACGTTTGTCTCCCCTCTTCGTAGATTCCTATATTGTCTCCCAAGCAATACATACTCAGCTGACATGGTGATCTTCAAGTCTCCGGACAAATATTATGCGGACTTGATGTGGCTTTAGGCTGAGATTCGTCCATATCTGCCGCCTATAGCCGTGTCGGGACTGTGAGAAGAGCGCCACTAGTCCACCGCCTACCGGTCACGCGCGTACGGCAAACCGTTCCACGCTGATATATGATAACCAGCAAGGGTTTCCGGGGGAGGGATCCTAGACTGTTCTCGGCTGGGAATAATGGCACCTAGGCGGTACTTTATATGACAAGCAGATGACCTGTGCCTGGGATGGGAGCGTGGGATGTGCACTTCGAGCGAGATACAGCATGCTCGTATTAAACGTCCAATGGGTAAGATGGTTGATCCGTTCGTGTCTTGTCTTCAATTGACATGAGTGGAATCGACTTCTCAGACATTCATGTGGGCCAATTGTCCGACTGACGATGTCTTTGAAGTCTTGAGAGGTAGGGGCCTTTGCTTAATGGTGGCGCCTGCCGTAGTGTAGCGAATTCAATCGCGCAAAGAGCTGGTGTTTGTTGCTTCACTGCTTTTATGACTAGCTAGGACACCATCTCTGCTACCGACATTTGAAATGTACATGCGAAATGTCAAGCATACTCACGATCAGGGACTGGTGCAGCATCTTGAGATACGAGATATGGTTGGTCGGAGTGATGTTGGAGCTACGAATGGTTTGAGCATCTGTCACCATGATGGGGGCATGACTGAAGCCTGATGGAATGCGTAGTCAAAAGCATGCATACGCTTTGGGAAACAGTAGTCTCGATCGAAAGGCTTGGGTACTCTTTCAATGGCAAGCAACACAAGAGTGCGGTATTTGAAGAGATGTGGGATGGTCATGGGAAATGATGGCAGGAGCTTGAGGCGCGGCTGTCACTGGTTGTCACTGGCCTGACTCGTAGGGCACCTCAATCGTCATAGCCTGATTTTTGTCGAAAGTTGAAGCGTGTGCCAAGCCGCTCCGACATTCGCAGTCTTTCTGCTGAGACTGCATCTGAGCGGCACAAGCACAGCATTCGCTCTCGTGCCAACCACCCTCTTGCTTGCTAGCAGCTCTCCATGTCTCTGGCGCATGGCATCCCGACAGCTGCTGCGCCCAGGCGTGCAGGTGTCATGACCCCGGCAGCTCTGTCGGTTGTCAAGCTTCTCGGAGTCGCTCTCATCAACCTACCTCTATCGTACGCTGCTCCGCTGTTCTCCAAATCCGACTCGCCCGTCTACAGACGCGAAGAGCCCGATCCCAAGTCGCCAGAAGACCCCCAGCTATGGGTCTATCTGGGTGTTGCCATTGCCCTCGTGCTCCTGGGTGGAGTCTTTGCCGGCCTGACGATTGCACTCATGGGCCAGGACGAAATCTACCTGCAGGTCATTGCTACCTCGGGTGAGGGAAGCGAAAAGAAGAGTGCTGCCAGAGTTCTGCGCCTGTTGAAGAAGGGCAAGCATTGGGTCCTCGTCACGCTGCTGCTCAGCAATGTCATCACCAACGAAACGCTGCCCATCGTGCTGGACCGCTCGCTGGGTGGTGGCTGGCCTGCTGTGCTGAGCAGTACCATCCTCATTGGTATCTACTCGCCCTCTCCGTACAACTCCCTTGCACGCAGACGCTAACACGCTGCAGTCATCTTCGGCGAGGTCGTTCCTCAATCCATCTGTGTCCGTTTCGGTCTTCCCATTGGCGCCGCCATGTCTCCTCTCGTCCTAGGTCTCATGTGGATTATGGCCCCGGTGGCCTGGCCCACTGCCAAACTCTTGGACTGGTTGCTCGGTGAGGACCATGGTACTGTCTACAAGAAGGCAGGCCTCAAGACGCTCGTGACTCTCCACAAGACTCTAGGCACTACCCCGTCCGATCGCCTGAATGAAGACGAAGTCACCATCATCAGCGCCGTTCTTGACCTCAAGGACAAGCCTGTCGGCGACATCATGACTCCTATGGGCGATGTCTTCACCATGTCAGCTGACACAGTCTTGGACGAGAAGATGATGGACACTATCCTGTCGCAGGGCTACTCCAGAATCCCCATCTACGCACCTGATAACACTCGTAACTTCATCGGCATGCTGCTCGTCAAGATTCTCATCACCTATGATCCTGAAGATAGTCTGCGCGTTCGTGATTTCGCTCTTGCTACCCTCCCCGAAACCAAGCCCGAAACAAGCTGTTTGGACATTGTCAACTTCTTCCAGGAGGGCAAGTCACATATGGTCCTTGTATCAGACTTCCCCGGTCAAGACAAGGGTGCTCTCGGTGTCGTTACTCTGGAAGATGTTATCGAGGAACTTATCGGAGAGTGAGTAATGTCTGCTACTTACGTGCTATCGGCCACTAACAAGATGCAGNNGGAAATCATTGATGAGTCGGATGTTTTTATCGATGTGCACAAGGCGATAAGACGCATGGCTCCGGCACCGCGCACTAGATACACCAAGGGCAATCTTGTTGTAGACACTCCTGCAACCGAGGATGATACCGACGTTGATGAGCGTACTCATCTACTTGGACCCAAAGATTCAAGCAGTCAGAGCCGCAAGTCCTCGCTGACCGGCTCTCGTGAGGCTACTCTTCTGCTGCGCAGACGTAGTAGCACAGGCAGCGACAAGAACCGACCATTGCCTATCAGATCAAACACTGCCGACCTGCGCCAGCACTTGAAACATCTCGGCCCAAGCAACGTTGCAAGCCGTCCAAAGGCCACCAAATACACTTCTGTCAAGATCAAGCCCGGTGTAGGAACCATTCCTGAAAACCACGTACCCACCCCCGCCTCAGTTCAAGAAGCAGAGTCTAGTCAGGCAGGTACTTCCCAGACGGTCATCAACGGTGATTCATCTAGGCCTGAAGGCGGCATCGGTGCCGGCCTCGTCGGCTCGGCTGCTCTTGACGCTCAAGACGGAGCACACGCTGTCGCTCATGGATATGGTACAATCTCCCCTGGCTCCAAAAACCCTTCAATCCATGAAGAATCTGAAGTGCAGGCCGAGCACAACTTGTCTTCGCCCAAGCCTATGACCGCTAGCGAAGCATCTGCTTTTGCTGATAGTCACACTGCAGCAAAGCTTGGATCCAAGGAAAACGATGTACATGATGAGCAGGAGCAGCAGAATAAGCAGCAAAACGGCACTCACGAGTCCTCCGAGCAAGAGCAACCTGACTTGCCTCAAAAGTTGGTCGTGCAAGGAGGCACTTCNCGCCCCATTTCTCGGGACAGAAGAGGTTCGGGATCGTCACACTCCACAGTAGGAGAAATGGAAGACCGACCTGGAATCAGATCTCGTCGTGCCGTGCGATCCGGAAGTATCACTGAGAACATTGTCGACGTGAACGGTATGAAGAAGGTTGTCCTGGAAGCCAACAGCTCGTCCGATGGAGATGAACAAAAGGGCGCTGACGGTAGTGACGGCGCGAATGACAAACGTGGCCACGATGAGGACCAAGATGACGCTGGCCACGATGATGCAGGTCACGATGATTCGAAGGGCACCAAAAAGAAGAAGAAGAAGAAGCGTGCCGGCAAGAAATTCCGCAACAAGGGCGACTCTGTCAAGAGCCGTAGCGGCGACAGCACTCCTTTGTTGAACCAGGGTGATCGTTAAAAGTTGATAAGGAGGTGGTTGTTCTTTTCATTATCTGTTCCCTTGTTTCCTTACCACTGGTTTTCCAAGCACAGCGGCGTTTCAATGTCTTCACTTTACAGGTGTATACGTATCTAGTCTTTACAAAGCTTATATATCCGTGGTAATAGGGAATACGTGTTGTTTGATACTCGAGTATGAAATTATCTAGTGACAAGACCTGAGGCACATAGCTTTCCAGGCATCATCGAGCCCACTGTCGTCAAAGAAACGATAGATTTGTTAGAGACGTCCTTTGCGCGCCAATGCTCCCGCGACGATAGTGGTTGTGGCTTACATGGCGATGCCATCTTGTATAAGAGCTCGAAACTCGACCTTGAGACTCACACTTTCTCCCCATGTGCTAAAGTTTGTGACTCTGACCTTTCCCACGAAAGCGTAGAGCGAGGTGTGCACTATAAACAGGCACAAATGTCTTCCGGAGCAGAGGAGCGGCCGAAGAGAGCCACTAAAGTGTTGGCTCTCAGTAATATTGCCCTGTTTCCTGATATGATCATGCATTTCTATAGTTATATGCGTGACAAACTTCAGCACACGGGGAGGTTATATTCGAGGCTAAGAACCATTTCGTAGGGCGCGTTGTATGAGACCGACCCCGCATCCATAGCCCGACAGGGAGGTTTGTGACTCCGTCTACCTTGATGGCAATGATACCTATTCTGCATCTCTAACATACAATTGCAACATGCCAACAAGAACAGTGATGCGATCCAATTGGATCTCGACCATCAAATGCCAAAGGTCGCGCTTGTATTCTACTCTGCCACCCAAAGCACGACTGAACACACCCACGGATTTCGAGGCTACCACCCTCCTCAATCACAATTCCAAGTCTGCATTAGCCAGCAACGAATTATCCTCCGAAGCGAAAAGTGGTACTGCGACGCGGTTGAATCTTTTCCAAGCCATCAACTCTGCTCTTTCATATGCGCTTCGAACGGATCCTCGTGTTTTGCTATTCGGAGAAGATGTGGCTTTTGGAGGAGTGTTTCGCTGCAGGTACCAGACCGTGTCACTGCATGGCTTTTGTACGATTGGCTGACGTTTGTCGNNTAGCATGAACCTGGCCTCTGAATTTGGAGACGATAGAGTCTTCAACACACCCTTGACTGAGCAAGGTATCGTCGGGTTTGCTATAGGCGCGGCGTTCGAAGGTATGCGGCCTGTTGCTGAAGTTCAGTTCGCCGACTACGTATATCCTGCGTTCGATCAGTTAGTCAACGAAGCAGCAAAGGCTAGATTCAGAGCTGGTATGAATGCACAAGGACAGAGCTGTGGGGGTCTTGTGGTGCGAATGCCTTGTGGAGGTGTAGGACATGGTNNAAGTCATAATCAACCCTTTAAGTGTTAAGATGATGAGCTAACCAAGTAGGTGCTCTGCAAGTATATCCATGTCAGACATGCCATCGAGTATACTAACAGTCGCAGATACCATTCTCAGTCACCAGAGTCGCTTTTCACACACATACCTGGATTGCGTGTAGTGATGCCTCGTGGACCCGCACAGGCCAAAGGTTTGCTGCTCGCAGCAATTGCAAGCAACGATCCTGTTGTTTTCATGGAGCCCAAGATACTCTACCGTGCAGCAGTAGAATACGTACCTGCCGAGGCGTATGAAATCCCTTTGAGCAAAGCAGAAATCGTCAAGCCTGGCAAAGACATTACAATTATCAGCTACGGGACCCCGTTGTACACATGCTCAAACGCAATTGAGAAGGCAGAAGCGGATTTCGGTTGCCAGATTGAGCTCATCGATCTTCGGACAATTTACCCATGGGATCGGCCTACAATCATTGAAAGCGTAAAGCGAACCGGAAAGGCCATCGTGGTTCACGAAAGCATGACTAATTCTGGAGTTGGTGCCGAAGTGGCAGCGACTATTCAAGAGACATGCTTCCTCAATCTAGAGGCGCCAGTTGCTAGAGTCTGTGGATGGAGCACACACATGGGTCTCATCTATGAGGTAAGTCGATTGGCGATTCATCTCCGGCTATTCAAATGCTGACTGCTATAGCGATTCAACATCCCAGACGTGACACGTAAGCGCATGCTGTAATGTGTGGTGATGTATTATGAGCTAACGACCACTAGGTATCTACGATGCCATCAAGACAACACTAGACTATTAGGTGGCTCAGCTGTACGCCCTGCGGAACTGAGAGACGGTAATGTTTTGTATCAACGCAAAGTCATGCATGGAGAGAAAAGCATATTAGGTGTTGGGTATAGCTGCTCGTTATCAATTTGGTGTTGCCTCAAAAGACTCCGCTTCGCAAGATGGTAACGAAATCGTGCGTAGGTGTTTAGGCGCGGTTCCATTCGGTTTTGCCCAGGCGGATGATGTCGCTTTGACCGATGATCCAGACTTTTTGCTGTGCCTTGCCTCCGTGACATTGCAAGCCGGCGGATATGGCAGCTTTGGCGATCACATCGGCGTCCTGAGCCCAGAAGTCCTTGAGCCATGGTTCGCTGATCTTGCCAGCCAAGCCAGCGATCTTGCGTATAGCGAACTCTGGAGGCCTCGAGTCCTCCCTCTGACCGACGATCAAGCCAGGACGCAGGATGACAGTGTGTTCAAATCCCAGCTGCTTGACGGCTTCTTCCAGTTCGCCCTTCATTCTTGGGTATGCCAGGAAGCTGGTGGCATTGGCTCCTTGACTGGAGATCAAAACATAGGTCGTGGCACCATTTTCCTTTGCTTTCTTTGCGAGCTCGAGATTCAGATCATAGTCGATCTTGCGCTGGTTTGCTACACTTCCGGCAGCACCACGAGTGGTTCCCAGGGCAGAGAAGAAGATGGACGAAGCTTGCGGATAGAGGGAGGCCCAGGTCGACGAATCAGACGAGACGAGTGGGTGGACCTTGGCAGAGGCGGTGGGAAGGTCTTTACGAGCGTATGCATAGAGGCCCGAGACCGAGGGATGCGACGATAGGATCGAGTAGATGTTGCCGCCCTTCGATGACAGTTTAGCAGCTCTTCATCACAGCACCGTGTGCTTGTCTAGTCTGCTTGTGCTGGCACTCACAACCAAGCCTGTGCTTCCGGCAAGTGTGCATGTCAAGTCTGCCATGTTACGACTTTTGTAATGAGCAATTCGTTGTGTTGTGTGATGTGGAGAAGGAGAGAAAGATGGCTGTGCCGATCGAGCACGCGCGCACGGCCGAAATTTGTGGCTTCGTATCGCCTACAATACCAACCTGCCGCATTATCTATCTGCTGTCTGCCGCACCACTTATCTGACGAACAACTTATTGCAATCGTCTTTCGCCGTCTACAACTAATCCAATCCAGCATCGACATGCTCCTTGTGCCTTCTGCTCACTCGCCCGTCAATCTGCACTCACTCGACCCAGTTTCATCCACCATCATCCGAGCCCTCCACAATCGAACACACAAATCTGAAGAGGTACGATCTGCTTCAATCTTTCATAATTCCCAATCATGCAAAAAGAGTGGCCAAAACTCTTCTTCGTCGTGTTTGGCCGGGTGCTGACCATCTGATAGCAGATTCTCAGGATTGAGAGAGAGTCGATATCATGTTGAACGTACGAGCCCTCAACAAGCTACTAACCGAAAATGTCGACCACAAAGTCTTCGTACGGTGGTTGTAAGGCTACTGATATCTAGCACATCCAATCTAGCCAGGCGCTGACTTGGTGCAGNNCATCATGACTCCGAACGGATCATTAATGGCATACACCTTGCCCGCCAACATGAAAGAACTTCGTGATCAAGTTGCTCTAGTATCAATATCCTGGAAAGAACACCTAGAGCGCAAAGACAATGAGAGATATGAACCGCAATACAGTCAAGGTGGTCCCAACGAGCCATCAAAACGTGTGGTCCGACCAGACGCTTTAGAAACGCTTACCGTCGAGTTCGACAACCGGAACCTGATTGTCAAATACCTGCAGCCCAAGTTGCTATTAATACTCGAAGGCGGAGTGCCACCAGGAAGGAAACGCGAGCTCAAAGTGACAGCAGAGGCGCCTGGCGATGCACGATATCCACCCGAGGACTCAAGCACATCTGACCGCGCTGATACCATGCTCGGAACATCTGTTGGATCAAAGGCGTCAACAACAGTCAGTAGCACGCAACGACTCAGCGTTCTTCACATCCAGCGCAGGAAGATGGAAATCATGGCCGAAACAATCAAGCAAGAACTCTCCGGGTTCGAGGTAAGTGAGACATGGTACATATTGATGTCGCAGTGCAGCTAATAGTATACATAGATGCCCGACGATCCGACCGACAAGTTCTTTTAAAGACAAGCCCCTCAGCACGTTGATCCGAGGCTGAACAACGAGAGGTGGAGTTGTTGATGATAACGACTGAACGAAGGAGGTTGATCGGTTGGGCTTCTTAAATAGCATGTGTGTAGCGTACAGCGAGTTCTTGTTTGTACAACAGAAGGTAGCATAAAATTGGGATGAAGAGATGCACAAGTATACATAAATTTCGGCAAGACTGATGCACAAAAATGACGTTCGTGGTGTAGCTTTCCCCAGTGACGTTTCGAAGACAAGGACAAGCACGTCAAGGCCGAGCTAAGCAACAAAGTGAATTGAGCACGACCTGACTCGATCTCTTCTTGCTCCTCCACTCCAATTCACGCCGACCTCTTTGACAGACACACATCCAGTTCACATAGACAACCACAACAAGCCAGCAACCATGATTACCGGACCTCTCAGCCGCCGCCTTTTGGCCCAGCAACCTCGCGTGCTCAGCCAGCGCCCTTTCGCAAGAATCATCAGCAGACCTTTGTCATACACATATCAGCTCCAAGCACGCAAGGACGCTCAGGACAAGGACTCTCTCAAGCCCGAGCCCAACGAGTACAGCAAGAGCGGCTCCGACGACGAGGCGGCTCGCGTCGAGAAGACGGCCTTCGACCCCAACAAGACATCGCCCGAGGAACAGCACGACTCGGCCGCCAGCGAGTCCGCAGAGGTAAGACAACATGTCTCTACGATTGATTTCCTTTGTATTTTGGAAAGGAGAGGAAGTTGGCGCTAGGGTACCAAGCAACAGAAGCTAACCACTCGCAAGCTTGGACAGGCATCAAACCCTCTGAACGTCAGCCCTGCAAACCAGGAAGTCAGCAAGCCCAGAAGTTCGACAGAGGGAGGACACGAAGGCTCGGCTGCCTCATCGAGTGACAGCCCTAGCGACAGATCCAGAAGCAGTGGTGGCGGTAGCCCCACCAAGGGCAGCGAGGGTCAGAAATACAGCTCGTAGTTGAAGACGGAAGCATGGCACTATTAGTATTACCCTCGCCTAGCATTGGCATATACGCATACGAATAGCTCGAAAGACAGCACGTTCAGAATTCCATGACCCCTGTGAACACATCTTTGACTATCCCTGAACTGGCTTCCGAACGGGGTATACCTGAGACATGCGTAGGTATTGCTGGTCTGCTCAAATGCCGACGGGAATGGATGGCTATTACTAAGGCTGTGCGGGGTATTGTTATCAGTGCGTCATCAGCCATGCAGCANGCAGTTCGCTCTTTCAGAAAAGTCATGTTCAAACCAATTGTCCAACCATTCTTCACCAGACGAGCATTTACATCGTTCCGTACACTCGCCGCCGCCATGTCAGACACTTCGACTTACAAGTTCAACCACAGCATGCTGAGGGTCAAGGACGTAAGCACTCGTCAACCTTCTTCTCTCTAGACTCGAGCTGATAGAAGTTCCCTACAGCCTCAGCGATCCGTCAAGTTTTATGAGCACCTGGGCATGAAGATGATCAACAAGTTGGAGAACCCCGACGCCAAGTTCGATCTCTATTTCATGGCCTACGACGACCCCAAGTCGGTTTCCCATGGCAAGCACTGGTCAGACCGTGAAGGCCTCATCGAATTGACCCACAACTATGGCGAGTTGAGCTCATCCTATACGCACAGATAAGCCAGCTAACATCGTAGCNNAGGTACCGAGAAGGACGATAACTACACAGTCAACAACGGCAACGGCAAGGAGAACCGCGGTTTCGGCCATGTTTGCATCAGCGTCGACAACATCCAAGACGCCTGCAAGCGTATCTCTGATGCCGGCTACTCGTTCCAGAAGCGCCTCGAAGACGGCCGTATGCGTTCTATTGCTTTCGCTCTCGACCCCGACAACTACTGGGTCGAGATCATCTCCCAGAATCCCGTCAGCGAGACCGAGGGCAAGAAGTCAGACGTGGCCACATACCGCATGAACCACACCATGATCAGAGTCAAGGACGCCGAAAAGTCGCTCAAGTTCTACCAAGAAGTCATGGGCATGACCCTGCAGCGCACCTCGGAGCAAAAGGAGGCTGGCTTCACTCTTTATTTTCTCAGCTACGGCCCCAAGGCCCCTGAGCAGTCTGCAAACGGTGTCAACCCTATTGCTGACCGTGAGGGTATCCTCGAGCTCACATGGAACCACGGCTCCGAGAGCGACGACAGTGTCAAGTATCACAACGGCAACGACGAGCCGCAAGGNATGTACGTTTCCAGCTATAGTTCCCATCTTCCTACCTGAACCTATACTGACATGTGTCAAGTCGGCCACACCTGCGTCTCTGTCGACGACTTGGATGCTGCCTGCAAGCGCTTCGAGGACATGAACGTCTCATGGAAGAAGCGTTTGACAGACGGCAGAATGAAGAACGTTGCCTTCATCCTCGGTAAGTGGTTGACAAAACTCGCTGTGCTTGATTCCAGACTAACGAACCAANNAGACCCCGACAACTACTGGATTGAGGTCATCCAGAACGAGAAGCTCAAGAGCAGAGCCAACTGGTAAACAATCGACTAGATCGATATGATTGGATGAACGCCGTTGGAAGCGAATAGTTGGTCCTTTTAGGGAGAGAGATACTTGACATATGCAATGATGAACCCATATTTAATGTCTGTACGACCCCTTCAACGAATATATCTTGCTTCAGCACCCTAGCTTTCATCGTCCTACAGATACATGGTACTTCAGAACGAGAGCGATACATTGGGGGTGACCCTGTCGTCAAAGTAGTTTCTTCGCTTCAACAGCCCACCATCCATCCCTTCAGCCTGTGATAGACTCGCTCTGGTGCGAAACTACCATATTGGAGTAAGAATTTTGTTACGATTCTATAAAGGAGGCGAGTGCATTGATATAGCATTGCCGTCCCAGCTTGGAAACATTTCAGCAACTTGCACACGATTTGCGCGAAGAAGTTCGGAACCAGATGGAGTCAAATCCCTCTATCGAGCGCTCAATACCAATTGATCTGTGGAAATAGAGATGTAGAAGCTTGATTCTTCTGACTACTGACGGAAGACTACCTATATAGCTGCCTGCAAACAAAGCACGCAGCTGCTGCCTTACCGCTACAAAGACCGAGACAGCTGTTTGCTACTATCTTTGAGACCTGGGAGGCATAAACAACTAGGTACATCGAATAGATAATTACTCAAGGAAGTCACAGGTACGAGAAAAGTGAAGCTTGACCTGGGTTGGTACGATGACAGCGAGGACTCAAGACAATGACAGGGTGGTCCCATCGGCAACGTTCTCGAGAAGGAGGTAGAACTCTCGACAAACAAGAAGTACACCAGCTTGGAGTCCATGTTCACAAAAAGGCAGGTAGTGCACACCGAAGAGGAGAAACTTAGGGAATGAAATGCTTTTGTTCGACATTAGCCAGAACTACCTGGTCATGATGTTACACTAAATCATCCTCCATCAATCTGTCGGTCCCTTATGCCTCATCACCCAGCACGGCCTTTCTGGAGAAATCGTACAGGGGAGTGATGTCGGTCCAGTGTTTGAACTGNNTGATAGAAGTGTTAGCAGTTGCGTCTGGTATGTCACAGGATCAATTGCTTACCTGGTGCACACCCTGTCCGACCAGAGCCTCAAGGCCGGGGACGGTTTTCCAACCACTGTTGTCAGCGAGCTGCATCAGCGATGTCACGCGCGGCTTGTAGGCCATCTCAAGAAGAACCTTGGCCTTGTCATCGGGTCCAGGGATGTCCCGAGGGTTGTTGCCAGCCTCGAACAAGGAGCATAGCGTCTCGCGCATTGCAGGGTCGATGGGTGAGTCACCGGGAATGGTACCGATGGCCACGACAGGGTGTCTGTCGGGTGACAGCTTGGAGACTTGCTCAGTATCACTCAGGACCTCGATGTTGAACGAAGCGTCGAAAGCGTCGGCCAGCGTCTGCAGCTTGGTTGTGTTGCGGCCAACCAGGTAGACAGGGCTGTAGCCCATCTTGTGCAAGGCATAGATGGCGGCGCGTGCAGTGCCGCCACCTCCGATAACCATAGCCGCCTCCTTCAATACACCATTGTTGCCTTCGGCACCAGCGAACTGCAGTGCGATAGTCATGCCCTGCCAGTCTGTGTTGTAGCCAGTCAAGATGGTCGTAGCGTCGGCGGTCTGAGTAGGTACAATGGTGTTAACGGCACCAATGATCCTAGCGGCCGGGTCGACATGGTCGAGCAATTCCATGACATCTAGCTTGAGTGGGATTGTCACACTGCCACCACCAAAATTGGGGGCACGAATGAGCTTCTCAATCTCCTTTGCTACGGTAGTCTCGAACAGGCCATACTCGTGCGGGAGTCCCGACTGTGCAAAGAGAGCGTTGTGAAGGGCAGGGCTTCGGCTCTGTGAAATAGGCGAACCAAAGAGATAAAACTTCTTAGGTTCAATCTCGCCGATCAAGCTAAGACCACGACGGATGTCGGCAGCTGAAAGCTGGCCAGGAGCAGCTACGACGGGCAGAGCAGGGGACGAGACCGGAGTCATGAAGCGGTTCGTGATGCGACTGAGCTTACCATGCTCGCCCATGTTAAGGGCAATGAGCGGAATTTCTGGGTGAGTCTTTGCAGCCCAAGCCTTGAACTCTGCAAGTGCGAAATTGTCCTCCAACGACTTTGCAGTACCAACGATCTTGATGATGTCTCCGTATTCCAGCGCAGCGTTGTAGTGCGGCATCCATGCACTTCCTCCGGTAGCCCAAGAAAGCTTACCAGCAGGATCATGATGGGATGCGATGATTTTGCTGTTACGCTTGTTCGAGATGACGAACTCCTTAAGCTCCGGCGATGAGGTCAACTCTACATCGACAAAGTCACAGCCCATGCGAAGTGCGACCCGGTAGAGCTTGATTGCCTCTTCGTCAGCGCCGTCAGGGAAGCGTCCACTCTGGGCCTTGGTGCGGAGGGTGAAGATGACAGGCAAGGAACTGCCTGATCGCAGAGCCGCAAGTTGTTCGACAAGGAACTCTGGGCTAGGGCGTCTATCGGGTGTAGATGGGTCCTGCAGAAGGTCTGCACGGAACTCGATAACATCAACTCCGAATGAGATCTCGTTGAGGCGGGACAAGAATGGGGCGACGGTCGGGAGTGTCAGCGAGACGAAGAATGACTCCCTCTTTCTCCTCATACGCTCCAGAGCACACTCACGGTTAGTGAGCAATCTCAAGAAGCTACCAAAGTCCTCGATTGTGTTCTTGGCTCTGGCGCCATCCATCGACTCAACTGTCTGGCTGTGGTAATGGAAGTTGCTGCACTCTTCGTACCAGGGCTTTCTGCGGAGCCACACACCCATCATGTCTTCGACGTAAGCTGGGCGTGTCTTGTCAATCTGCAAGAAATTCATGACGAGGTTAATGTCTCTGGTCACCAGGAGCACGTTACCGCCGTTCTTGTGGTAAGACGTGAGAATACCACGAGCCTCGGCTGATTCAACGATACCACCACCAGTAGCAAAGATGTATCCAGTAGGCTTCTCCTTCATCACAGTCTTGAGGAGAGCGAGTTCAAGCCCACGGAAAACCTCCCAGCCCTTCTCTTTGATGATATCGGGAATAGTCATACCAGCAGTTCTCTCCAATTCAGTGTCGAGATCAATCAGAGGCCAGTTGAGCAGACGGGAAGCCCACCCACCTGTAGTGGTCTTACCAGCACCCCTCATTCCAATGATGAAGATTGACTTTTGGTTGCTCGAGGAGACTGTGTGGCCAACAGAAGAAGAAGATTTGGGCTCAACACCTTCCAACTTGACCTTGAAGAGTAGAGACAATTGGTCCCACCATCCAGGCCAAGTCTTGCCAACGCACTCCCTTTCCAAGACAAGGGTGGGTTTGGGAGCCATGGTAGAAAGGACAGAGAAACTCATGGCGACTCTGTGGTCATCGTAACAGTGGACACCACCCTGTGCCTCTTGTAGATCAAAACCGCGGCCATCAATTTCGATACCATCGTCAAGCTCTCTGCATGTAACACCGAATTTAGCAAGCTCATCCTTCATCGCCTTGATACGGTTACACTCCTTGACACGCTGGTTGGCGATACCCAGGATACGGGTAGTAGCGCCGTTCGCGTTGGGCTTAGCGACAGCAGCGAGAACGGAAGCAGTAAGGAAAGCGTCAGTCATGGTTTCCATGTCGACTTCAGGCAACGGCTTCAGTTCGCCGACAGGAGGACCGGTGACTGTGGTAGAAGTCGCAGACTGTTCGACCTTGCAACCCATTGGTCGTAGCACCTCAACAGCAAAGCGGGCGTCTCCCTGAAGAGAGCTGGAGCCGATGTTGGGGACTGTGCAGGTAGTGCCAGAGATGGCAGCCATTGCAAGAGGATAAGTAGCAGAACTGGCATCACTCTCCACCTCATATTCAGCAGGGTTGGTGTATGCCTTGCGAGGAACGTGATACACATTGGCCTCAGTGCTAGATCGCTCGACTTCAACACCAAACTGAGCCATCATAGCAATGGTCATGTCAATGTATGGTTGCGAGATGACCTTGTCGCCAACAAGACGAAGAGTCACAGGGTTCTTGGCGTAAGGGGCGCACATCAGGATAGATGAAACATATTGCGAAGACACCTTGGCAGTGAGCTCGATGACACCACCCTCGAAACCACCAGCAGCGGCGATGCGAAGAGGAAGACTGCGGCTTCCAGGCTTACCAATGTACTCGATCTCGACACCATTGGAGCGAAGAGCATCAACGAGGGGACCCTGAGGTCTTTCCTGCATACGAGCGTTACCAGTAAGGACAGTATGGTCGACAGAAGATGGCTTAGCAAGGGAGACAGCAGTGGTCAAGAAGCGAGAAGCAGTGCCGGCGTTGCCCAAGTAAAGTTCGTCAGCGCTAGCCTTTAGCTCACCACCGTTTCCGGTAAGGACAAGGACGCGGCCTTCATCTTCCCAAGAATAAGTTGCTCCTCCGAGCTTGTTAATGGCTGTAAGCATGACCTGAGTGTCATCAGAGTGTAGCAGGTTGGTGATACGACAAGGACCAGAGCCGAGAGCAGCAAGAAGCAGTACGCGGTTGGAGATACTCTTTGAGC
The DNA here is from genome assembly GCA_903819635.1 of Aureobasidium vineae. Lineage (NCBI taxonomy): Eukaryota > Fungi > Ascomycota > Dothideomycetes > Dothideales > Saccotheciaceae > Aureobasidium > Aureobasidium vineae. The sequence goes on from CAIJEN010000006.1 coordinate 729,777, forward strand.
CTGGAGGCTTGCAGGAGATGTTGAGAGAACTGTCGACACCAGGGTGGACGAGCACGCTAGGAGACAGAATTATGCGGATATCTTTGTCAGCCACAGTGCTTGCCTTTGGCTCGTAGGTCTTGCCAATAGCCGAAAGCAAGACAATCTTCTTTTGGCCGCCTGCATTCTTCTTGTCAACGGCCATAATGGAGATCAAGCGATCGACGGGACAGTGCTTGTTAGCCGTCCTCCTGCGGACAACCTTGTCTTCCAGTGAAGTAGGCAAGCCGTAACTTGAGATGCACTTGGACAGACGGGCAACGGCACCAGGAGCAAGGACACCGAGGTGGCGGGCTAGCTCAGCTTCCTTGACCATTCCAATTGCGACACATTCGCCGTGCAGAATCTGAGGAGTCAAGATGGCCTCAATGGCGTGGCCAATCGAGTGACCAAAGTTCAAGATGTTGCGCAAGCCGCCTTCTCTTTCATCAGCAGAAACGACCTCGGCCTTGATGCGAGCAGAGCCGAGGACAATGCGCTTGAGGATGTGGGCAATCTCTGTGAATCTGCCCTCGCCCTTCTTGGTCTTGTCATCCAGAACCTTCATGATCAGATCGGCGTTCTCTTCCAGGGTAGCGAACTCGGCCTCATCCCAGAAAGCGGCCGTCTTGACAACTTCGGCCATGCCGTTGATGACCTCTCTTTTGGGCAGAGTCTCGAGGAACTGAAGATCAATGTAGATGCGCTGGGGTTGCCAGAAAGCACCAACCAGGTTCTTGCCCAGAGGAGTATCGATGGCTGTCTTGCCACCGATGGAAGAGTCGACCATGGCCAGGAGTGTGGTGGGGACCTGAACGAAGCGCACTCCACGCATGTATGTAGCGGCGACGAAGCCAATCATGTCTCCAATGACACCTCCGCCCAGCGCGATGACAACGCTGTCTCTGGTGACACCTTGCGAAAGCATCCAGTCTTCGACGGCGGCCTTAGTTGACCTGCTCTTGGAGCTCTCGCCAGGCGCGACCTGGTAGGTGAGAAGTCGCGGCGCATTTTTGAGCTTTGACGTGTGTTCGTTGAAGGCGGCCTCAAAGGTGGGTGTATAGAGGGCGCCAATGTTGGTATCAGTGATGAGGATATAGGTGCCCGAGGATACGTTCTCCAGCAGGTCGGGCACAACGAAGTTCTTCCAGAGTCCGTAGTCAATGATGATGGATTCCTTGCCCAGAATCGAGACCCGTGTGGGCTCGCTTGCACTTGAGCTGCCCGACATGATGGACAAATGGGCTCACGGCAGCAGCGATGGAGCTCTCAAGAAGGTCGGGGCGAGCGGGAAGGTCAATGTCAATTGCACGGTGACTCAAAGCGTCTGGCCATGGCTGGCTCTTGCATGAGCACGCCAGTCCCTCCCCACAAGAATATTTTGAGAAGCCCGACTACCGACATCGGCATAAACGGCACAATGGCGAGTCACTATTTTCACAAGACGTCGTGATGCAGTTCAAATCATCCGCTAAGCTCTTACGGTATCACAGTCATACGCAGCAGGCACGTGAGGAACAGGCGAACATATAGTGGCAATGTCTACTTAGATAGGGCAACGTTCAAGTACATCCCTTCGAGACAGCACAGGGCTTTCCCCACTGGCAGCAAGGCCAGTGGATATCTTTCCCTCATAAGCGCCGTTCTCTTTGATCTAGAGTAGAGCAAGAATCGCGACGGTGAAGTGGAACGCCGAACAGCAGCAAATGGACTTTTTGAACTTTCGTAGTCGGACTTATTGAAATCCCCCATTTTTGTCGTATCGACTTTTTCAATCAAACCGGCTCTCGCCCCCCCTCGATAATGTGACATTTACCAGGTGGTCTCGGGGGCGGTCTCGGCGTTGGTCTCGGAGGCCCAGCCCTCGTTACCGGTCTGGACGGGAGCGCTCGAGGCGGCCCAGTCGGCACCCTCAGCATCCCAGCTGGAGTTGGCGGCAGCACCGGCGGTGCCAGAGGCGGCAGCGAAGGCACCAGCGTTGGCGCCGCTAACCTCCCAGTCGTTGGCGAAACCGCTCTCGACGGCGGCGGGGCCAACCTCGTCGGCACCGGGGACCTTGGCCTCGTCCTGGTTGGCAGAGTCCTTGTTCTCCTCGGCTTCGGGGTCGCGGTAGAAGTACAAGTCAGTCATGACATCCCACTCGGCCTCACGGCTGGGGAGAGTGCCACGGAGACGGAGGACCTCACGGGCGAGCATCCACCAGACGAGACCGATGGCGTGACGACCCTTGTTGTTGGTGGGGATGGCAACATCGACGTACTCGGTGGGCGAGTCAGAGTCGCAGAGCGAGATGACGGGGATGTTGACGTACGAGGCCTCCTTGATGGCCTGGGCATCGGTGCGGGGGTCGGTGGTGATGATGAGGCGGGGCTCCTTGAACGAGCGGGTGATGTAGTTGGTGAAGTTACCGGGGGTGAAGCGACCGGCGATGGCAGAGGCACCGGTGTGGGCGGCGAACTTCAGGACAGCACGCTGACCGTAGGGACGGGCAGAGATAACGCAAATGTCGGCGGGGTTGTCAATGGCGGCGATGATGCGGGCGGCAAGGACGATCTTCTCNNCCTAAAGGCGCATCCGGGTCAGACATGGCTCTTTTGCGAAATTTCGAGGCTGCGAAAAGTTGCGATTCGCGCGCGGGTGTGGTCAAACGCACCAGGTCTTGCCAATGTTGATGACGTTGACGCCGTCAGGGCGAGTCTTCCAGAGGTAAGGCTCCATGTGCACCTGGAGGTTCTTGGAACCGATGTGGCACTATTGTCCACATTAGTTGAGGAAGTCGGTCTACTGCGCAGTCGCACGAACCTGAGCGGCCAAGAGCATCTCAATGTCTTGGCTGGTAGCAGCCATGGAGGCAGGGGTGTTGGAGGGAGACATCTTGACCGGTATAGAGTTGTCGACGGGGCTGGTGACAAGGAGAGGGAAGGCGCAACACTGTAAAAGATGGAAGCCGCGTCCTCGATTTTCAAGCTGTGGGCCGAACGTGACTTCCCGGGATTTAGCCGTGTGCTTTGCCAGGGTTACCTCGAGACTTGAACAACCACCACTTGTTTATGAGATGTAGGTAGATGCTTTGCAGACAGGACATAACATTGAGCCTTTCTGTGTGTATCTCTTTCTCGCGCGAATCATAAATAATCGAAGTATGACATAAGGCCCACATACAACATCTCCTGGCCGTCTGTCATGGCCTGTCACTAACCAGTTCGTCGCTGCAGAGGTACTCAGCACATCTTGCTTTGTTTTGATTCCAGTGTCTTTCTAATCCTTAAGCCCATGGCTCTGTCCAGAGCGACTTCTTCATATAGATGTAATGATTGAAAGTGTTCTTGACCGGGTACAGAGAGTTTTTGGTCGTCGCGAAAGTGCCAAGGAAGGCCGCTGGACGTCCTCCGATAACATCTCCGCTCAAGCCAAATTTCACGACCAGTTGAAGGTATACCTAATCAACCCAAACACAATTATGCCGCCACGCGTTCCTCTATTGTCGAGCCTAAGAGCTCTGAATGGTTTGTTAGATGTTCAAGAATGTATATCGCGGATTCCAACATTTATTACAGGACAAGGCTGCACAGCATCCCCGTCGGCGCAGATCTGTCGTACTTTCGCCTCGACATCTGTAGACCAGGCCTCGACCGTCCAGCAAAAGAGACGACACCGCGATCCATACGCTCTAGCACAGGCTCGTGCCCGCAAAGCCGCCAACATCTCGCGCCAGCAAGTTCTCGAGCAGGAGCGCTCAGCAGCCCTTGGTGACCCCGTGCGAGGAATCAATACGCCTTTCGTTCAGTCATTCGACACGGCCATTCCTCCAACTCCCACCCCTTCTTCCACTAGCGACACCCATACTGCCACTCGCAACGAATCACCTTCACCAAAACGATCCCCTTCTGGCCCGAACGCCCAGACCGAGGAATACAAGAATTTCTTCCTCACTCAACGGGAAATCAAGGAGGCGTCTGTCCGCAGTGAACAGTTGACTGCTTCTGTCGCCGACCAGGACTTCTTCGAGACCAACGACCCCGAAGAGAAGCAACGCAGGGATCAGGAACGCCAACAGAGCGAGCAAGAGCGCAAACAGAAGCATGCCACAGCCACCGAAGCTCTCAACCGCATTGTGTCATTGTCGAACGGCTCGTCCAAGGATCGTCTTCGCGTGAATATCCAGCGCTGTGTCGACGCTTTCGGTCGCCACCAAACCGACAAGAAGCTGCCCTCCAAGCCTCCGGTCGCCGAGTCAATTCTTCTGAAGAACCCCAGCGCCAACACACAAAAGGTCGAGCGTGCTGGCCCCGACACAGGCAGTAGCGAGGTTCAGATCGCCATCTTGACGGCCAAGATCAAGACGGTGGCCGATTTCTTGGAGAGCAGAGGAAGACCCGATAAGATCAACAAGCGCAACCTCACCATCCTGGTCCACAAGAGACAGAAGCTTCTCCAGTACCTTAGGCGAAAGGAGAGAGGTGGCCCAAGATGGCAGCACCTGATTGAGACACTCGGCCTGACCGAGGGAACTTGGAAGGGCGAGATCAGTCTACGATAAAGATTGAAAATCGTGCATAACTAAAACAACCTATAGCAAATGGGGGTATCTGTAAAATTACTCTGTTCCTGTATATCCAATTTCCTTTCAATATTGCAGAAATCCTGCTGCCAAACCACAGACATTTCTTTGCATGACCGTGTCTCATTGTTCACAGCCTACGAGGCACATTCGCTTTATTCTTCTTCACTCTCCTCATCGCTGTCTGCCCCACCTTGTTGTCCAGATGCAGCATCGTCGTCCAAACCTCCTTCCAACTCCAGCAGCATTTGCTTTTCGAGATCGTAATCGTCGTCGCCGCTGACAGTTGGTCCGCTAATGCTAGGTCGATGCACCCGAGCAGGACTGGGTAGGTGCAAGGCGTCTACATCACCGTCTTCGTCCGCGTCACTCTCAACCTGATCATATTCGTTGGCTTCTTCATCTGGATCCATGACGAGTTCGTCTTCGTCGTAATCCGGTTCCCGATGTTCAGTAAGCGGACTTGGCCGTTGTGCGGCTGGTGAGTTGATGTGGCTACCAGCTGGACTGCTTGCTGCGCTTCGCAAGCTGCGTGGCCCTTCGGTCAGTCCATTCGTGAGAGCAAGACCTAGGCTTGACTTTGAGTTGTTGGAATGATATGAAAATCGCTCCGGCTCATCACCCTCAAGAACCAGGTCCCCGTCATCGTCATCGTCAAGCGAGAGTTCTTCTGGTTCTCGCTTCTTTGGCGGAGGCTTCGAAGGCAACGCAACTCGTGTCGAACCACGACGGTCGAGACGAACAGCTGGCACTTGAGCTTGGGTCTTGCAGTGTGATTGTGTTTCTGGCGAGGGCGAGCGCGCCACATCCCTAGAGGTTGACCCGACCTCGGCAGGAGCTGGTCTCGCTCGTGGCTTCGGTGGTAGATTGGCGGACTGCGGAGCGAATGCAGAGGTCTGTTTGCGGATGGATTTGGCGATTGGTGTGTTTGTTCTTGTCGAGGTTTGAGAGGCTGCCGGAGTAGCCGCTGGTGCAGCCCTGACGGGAGGAAGGTTGGGACTGGGCGAGTCTTCGACATCCAAGTAATGTCTAAAATCGAAAGGGTTGGCGGCGTCTGCACCAGCTGGATCCAGCGAGACACCTCCTTCATTGTCGTCTGCATGCTCAACGTCCTCTTCGTGCTCGTCGTCGATGGATCGCAGCTGCGGGTATCGGTCGACCAGGGCTTTGGAGCTCGATTCCCAAGGCGCACGAGTCAAGTTCAGAGCGTACGATGAAGCGATCCTTTCTAGCACAAAGTCTTTACCTTCGTCGTCGAGCAGCAGGAGGTAGTCATCCTCGTCGTTGTGGCGCGTGCCGGTATACTTGTATTCGTCGGCGCCGTCTTTCAGGGACAGAGTAACTCGATCGCCCTCGGGGGCATGGCGAATCGAAGACTCGGCATTGTCAGGATCTGAGAGATCTGGTTTATGATTGTACTGTATACTAGAACATGACGATAGTTGGCGGCCCACGCGGATTGTGTAAGGGATCGTGTTGCGTAGGTCGAAAGCAGTCGAGGGTCGTGGAGAGACTGCTGTCGCCATAATATTTGCAGCCTCAACAAGCAGTCAAATAGCCGAGCAAGAGGACTATGGACAAGCGGACACACCAGCGAGTCTGTTGACAAGGGTTATGGATGGACGGCGGTCGGGAACAATGGCTTGAGTCGGAACCAACAACCCGACTGTTGACTCTCGGCAGCTCTCCGATAACAACGGCCTTGCGTGTGTACAAGTACTTGTACCTATCAACTTCCTAGGACTTTCGAACAGTGGGAGCAGCTCAACGAACGACCAGACAGTGGTGAAGGCAGGAGTTAAAAACCTGAATAGAGACTAATCACCCGAGGGGATTACCACCAGTAGTCAGTAGAACAAAGACAGTGTACACCAAGAAACACGTGCTTTGTTCCAGAAATTCTACAACAACATTGAGTAGCAGGAGCTCAAGTTCATGCGCATTCGGACGGTCACCACCAACACACGGCAAACAAACGCCATGTCAATTGACATGTTCTCGAAGGAAATTAGCCTTGGACGTGTCTCACCCAGCAATCTATATAAGGAGACGTCGAATTGGTTGGCTTGGATTTCGCAGGCTTCCCGAGCCGCAGCTGGCTTTTGACACACGACTGACCAGCACAGGACAGATATAGAGGCACAGAGACGATACAAAACAGCAGCCAGACTCGTCTGACAAGGAGCGTTTGGTCTGCACGAGACAGCAAGGTGGAAATCAGTCAGTGCATACTGGATATGACGTGCAGGGTCTTGGCGGGCATGGAACTTCGATGGCTCAGGCACGAATAGCTACAAGTTGACAGCTCGAAGAAAGACTCGTCGACCTACCTTTCCCATCCGCATTCAAATCCGCCAGACAGAGTTTCCCTGCTGGCATGTCAATGTTCTGGTGATTTCTGTATCGTAAGTGGCCCCCAATGGCAGCAGCCCTGGCACGCACACTAGCGTTTCGTTTCATAAGATGAAGCGGCTCGTGCAGCATATTTGTCGACCGAGGAGCGCAATCAACACCAACCTTGACCCCGAGACCCTGGCTGCAAGACTCAAAAGACTCCCCAATGCAGCCAGATGCAGACGCTTACCTTTCGGTGCCCGCAGCCATGTCAAATCGTTCCAGTAGCCAAGTCCGCAACCTGCTCGCCATGTTCGAGAACAACAACAACGCCAACACCACCACATCCACCGACTCTACCTCGCCTGACCGCGGCCGCTCAAACGGCCATCTGTCCCCGGCTTCCAACGGCGACCGTCCTCTGTCAAAGGTCCGCTCGAGCTTCGTGTCTGTCGAGCACGGCAGCCCAAGCAACCCTAGCCCGGCCATGGACATCGACCCGCAAAAGACAAAGGAAGAGTACCAGTCCAGGCAAGAGAGCTCTGCCAGCCTCCGCCGACATAGCTTCAGTCTCGACGAAGGCAGCAATGCCATTGCCAACCTCAGGCAGAGTATGAGCCAGGAGTCGGAACGCAGGGGCTCAAACCCCATGGTGGCAGAGACTATTCCAGAGGCTGCCATTGAGCAGACNCCCGCCGTCGCCACTCCTGCAGTCGAGGCCAAGGACTACATGGCCGCCGGGCAGATTGCTCATGGCAACAGCGACATGCCACAGAGCAAGCTCCGAGACGAGGTCACGGCCGACGACGTCGGTGAGCCCGCCGACACCACCCAGACCACAGAAGCCGACGCGTCTCAGCCCATGACGTTACCTGCTGATGACATGCCTGCCGACAACCCTGACAAGCCGGTTAGGAGCTAGACCTGGTCCCTTTGCTTTCCAGATGCTAAGCTCGTGTACAGNGTATCTGGTGTGCAAGAAGAGCCCGGCTCCATGCAGCCTTCTGACCTCACGGATCGCTCCCTCGTCTCGCCTACCCCTGACGCCAGTGCAGACGAGAAGTCGACGCCNCCTGCGAAGCTTCCTTCGCGTGCCCGTCGTGGCACTGTCACAGCCGCCGATGCAAGCCCTGCCTCTGTGCCCCATAAACCCGCCAACATCGTCGCAACCGCGCCCGAGCCATCAGTCGAAGCTCCTAAGACACCAACCTCTGTCAAGAAAGCGCCTGCGCCTACCCCTGTCAAAAAGTCACCAGCAGCCAAGTCATCGTCTACCCTCTCGCCCAAGCCCCCGGTTCGGAAGCCTAGCAATTCTTCTCTTACCCAGGCCAAGTCGAAGCCCGACGCTGCTTCTACCAAGACGTGAGAGGAAACATCTAAAGTGTGTCANCCGCCTGGTTTGCTAATGAGTCTTGTCAGGAAATCTCCTCAGTCTAAACCCACACGTCCTCGATCGCCCACACGACCAGTCAAGGTTTCTTCGCATCTCACTGCCCCTACTGCCGCTTCGGCAGCAAGACAAGACTCTCAGCCTCCCAAGGCTTCAGTGTCTGTTTCCAAGCCTGCTGTGACCAACCGCCCCCAAGCACGTGCTCCTGCAGCTTCCGCAAAGCCCGTTGCTCGACCATCAGTTGCGTCGACCTCGAGCGCACCCAAGAAAGCCGAAAGCAAGCCTGCCGCTGCTTCCAAAGGCTCCGATGATGGTTTCCTTGCACGTATGATGAGACCGACTGCAAGCTCAGCCAGCAAGGTGCACGACAAGACTGAGGCCAAAAGCCCTCCCAAGCGAACACCTTCGGTGATCAAATCAAAGACTTCGGCAAAGCCCAAGACAACAAAGGTCGAGAAGCCCAAATCTTCATCTTCGGCTGAGAAGGCAGAGCAAGCAGCCGGTGCTTCAACGCCACAAGGATCATCCGGTGACCAGCATGGCACTGCTGGATTAGAAGGTACTCCAGCGTTCGACGCTGCGACGATTCGTTAGGGTCGGACGGTGGTGATAGGAGTGAATGACGATGAGCGAGCGTGTTTGAAAGCAATTGCATGCATTCGGGAGTGATTATACCGGCATAGCGCTGTTGGAAACGAAAGGGCAAATTCAGGGAGCTTAGCATTAGACTAGACCAGCAAGGTGCCAGACCGGACTGTATGTCCGCTATTGTCGAGGGTTCCGACCACCCTGTCGTTATGTCATGACTTTGATCAATCAAACCAGCCAGCATGAACGTGTGTATGTCCTTTTCTCCTGTAGGCACCACGAGAAGTGTGAGCAACAGAGGGCCTCTGCTGATTTGCGATATTGAGCAATAATTCCGTAAATGGAAGGTGCCGAGGTGGTGGTGCAAGAGTGGAGGAGTGGAGGTGGTGACGCTTCTATCTACACAAATCCGTTCTCGCCGCGTATACCTACAACTTGACCTTATCAATAACAATCATGGCTGAAGACAACACAGTGCCACGGTTACTCAATCTACCAGCCGAGCTGATTCAAAACGTGCTTCAATTTCTCGAGCCGACGTGTCTGGCTGATGTGGCGTTGACTTGCCGCTTCCTTCGTAACCATGCTCTGAGTGATGCTCTGTGGCAACAGCACGTTAACGGCCAGATTCCGCACCTTTTGACCAGTGCAGCTCCTCTACCATCATTCCGGGATCTCTACATTACTCACCACCCTTATTGGTTTCTGTGTCGACACAAAATCTGGTTCTCGGATAGTGAGCCAAATGGCAAGCTGCTGCTTGCTCGTTATGATCCGCGCAGAGGATGTATCGAAGCAAATGCTATAGTCGCTGAGCCTGGCATCCGCAAGTTCGAGCACTGGGAGCATGATGAAGATGTTTCTATTCATACTTTCAATCCCAAAGTCCAATTGGATCTCAACTCTCCTGTCTTGAAGCTTGATCCAGGAAACCCTCGTACTCAGGCCCGTCTTCCTGACCAATACGACGACCAAGGGAGCCAATCTCTGCCCCTGCTCTCTCGTGAGATCATGATGAATTGCTCTGCTCCGCCCGGTCTTTACACATCTTTCATGCTTGCACGCGACCTTCCTGAGGTCGCAATGGGCCCTGGAACCAGAGTCTGGCCACCTCTAAAGATTCCGGCTCTATCTCGAACTCGCAATGCTTCAACTCGATCGTTTCAGGCACTTTCGCATAGACCGTCAACACTAGACGAGGTCAGTCAAAACACCTTTCGTCTGCGGAAATGGATTGAGTTCTCCGGCCGACGGCATAACAGCTCGATAATGGCCCTAGGCGCTGCTGATCGCATTCACACTGCTCTTGGGTTCGGCGGGTTTGCTCCGACTCTCATGAATGCTGGTGGTCACGCTATGACGGTCCGCATGGGTGAAGAGGTATCCACATTTGCAACATTGCCGCCTAGTTGTTATATCCCCACCAAAGAAAAGCCCTGGCAAGGTATCTGGTGTGGTGATTACAGTGGTCATGGCTGCGAGTTCCTTCTTGTTTTGCAGCCAGAGCGAGGTGAAGAGAATCCCTTGCCGGATGGAATGAACCATATGCTCGAGTGGCTTGCCACTGGTCGGTATCGGCGCAACAGCAACGACTCTGAAAGCAGCGACAGCAGCTACGCGAGTGCACAAGAAGATCAGGAGTCTGATTCTGGTACGTCTTCGATCTACGAAGTTCCTACGCCAGCTTCGTCCGATAGTGTCAACGGACAGGACATTCACAGCGGACGTATCGAAGCTGTCAAGCTAACAGGCGACCCCAACGTTCCGCGCGGAGAGTACACCTTCATTGCACCTGACATAAGCGATGGCGGTCTTGTACGTATCGCAGATGAAGCTGCATTCAAAGGTGCGAGGGTTGTCAGGAGTGCCGGGCATATTGCAGGCGTAGGATTCGCGCATGGTAAGGGCTTCGTCCTTCTTCAACAACTACGGAACAGCGCTAACGATCCTGGTTTGCANGACGAGTATATGCCTTCTCAGCTTATCCTTATATCTCCCGACTGCCTGGCACAGCATTGGATAGAGTTCGGACATATCTCCTACTACCGTCGCGTCGATGTCGACAGTCTCCTGCAGATGTAACAGGTTGCTGGGAATGCTAGATATTGAATAGGTTCATTCCTCACGATACAAGCAAATTACGAGTTTTCAACCAAACTACCATTATTGAGGCAAGAGCCACTTTGGTCTAACTAGAAGTAGTAACAAAGTGGATGGTTCCTTCCTTGTTGGACGAGAAGTCTCAGTTGTCCTCTCGCTTCTGCAGAATGGTTAACTCGTTCTGGCTCGTATCCTGTTAACAGTTCTCCTGGTCTGTGATAACCTTCCTCCTCTTCTCACAGCAAAGAACACGAGGGCTTGTACGAAACGCCTTTTTACACAAGACCGGACCATCTATCTGAAGACAACGTGGCCATCGGGATCTTTGAGCATGACACGACCATCAGCCAAATGAACGACCTTGAATCTGGCCTTGGTCGCCTTTCTCTGCGGAGTACCAGAGGCGGGTGGTGGCATGGCGGCTCTCGCGAACAGTGCAGCCCATGCGTACTGAGGACCGGCTGGACGCATGGTTTCCGGAAAGTCGTTCATGTTCCATGGTGGAGTGCCGTCGAGGTCGGCATTGAGATGATACTCGACGCCCAGGGTGTAGCGAAGACCTTGGATGTCGACGGCGACTCTGGACAGGAGCTGCATCATGCAGTAGACGATGATCCAACGGCCGAGACGACCTTCATGCGTGTCCATCTGTTGATACTTGGTTGAGATTTCGTGGTTCAGGAAGGCTTTGCAGAATGGCGACANCTGTTTTGGATTAGCCTACGTACAGATAACATAAATATGAGTTTGCTTACTGTGCGTCTCGGCGTTGATCGCATGTGTGTAGATGTTGGCAAGGTCTGGAGCCTTCTTGCAGTGCTTCCGAACAGCTGGGATGAGGGAAGAGCGTCTGGCGCCCTTCTCCTCTTCTTGCTCCACGATCTTGGTAGGAGAGTAGTCCGGTGCCTTGGGATCGGAGTGTGGCAGGCAGATGAAGCCATTCTGACGGTCCCATAACGCGAAAAGCTGTCTTCGGTTAAGCGCACATCTGAAGGAATCAGCACGAGCGGGAGTGGTCAGTCCGTTGTTGATGTCCTTGTCGACAAGTAGATCATAGAGATTGCCGAAGTCTTGTTGCAAGCGTTGAGCCACCGAGCGAGTCAACCAGTGACCACTGTTCTGGTGTACGAGTGGTGGCCATGTTCCATAAACCTGGGCATAATGCTGCTGGAGGAAGTTTTGAAAAGCCAGGAGTGACTTTTTGACACCAGCATGGTCCTGGAGCCCATCTAAAAAGGTAGAATTGATGCCGAACATGGTCATGTGAATCTCGGCAGATGAGAGACGATAGTGCGTGTGCGTGCAGCTGTGCTCCAGGAGAGCACGGGTTGTCGGCGAAAGAGCATCCAGAGATTCGTGGTCCAGGAATCCGCAGTTAAGCATGCCCACGCAGTGAGCAAAGGTTTCGACAAAGGCTCTTGACCAGCGAACCTCTTCTGTCCATGCCAGAAATCTGCCTATGTCGGCAGGTCTGTTGGTGAAGTTGTCAAGCTTCAGTTCCTGCACGTAGTCTCGGACGAAGTCGGCAGCCCTCTCTGGTTGATACTGCAACTTGAAGATGTGTTTGACGATGATCTGAAGATCCTTCAGAGCGGACACCAGATCACATCCGACGATGGGCTTGTGGATGATGGTTGCGATGAAGTTGCGAACAGCGAGGTTGTATCTGTCGACCTTCTCCATATCCTCGCCAAGTGGGGGCAATTTGAAGTGGTAATGGGTGCCCTCTTCGCATACACATTCNNTACTGCGCAGTCAGCACACTATTCTTTGTACTGTTCAGAGGTGTAAGACGCAAAAGTTACCTGAGACCAGTGAGATAAGATCTTGCGAGTTGGTTCCGAAGATGATCTTGCTGTCGAAGCAGACGTCTTGACTGTCCATCCTGACCTTGCAGTCGCCTTTGGCGTCCCAAAGGTCATCCTTCAAGAACTTAGTAGAGAAATATCTAGAACGCCGATGTTCAGTACTCACAAAACCGTTATAGCGCCTGACTCCATCTGCTTCGCCCTCAAAGACGAGCAGCAGGTCCTTGGTCATGCCATCCTTTACCAGAATGTTGATTAAAGCCATGGCAGAGATCCAGGGCTCGGCTGGAACCAGGTCAGTGGCCTTGAGGAGTGCAGGATGGACCATGATGTCCTCAAACGAGTCGGATGTGTTGTTAGTGTTTGCCATGGTGGGCGTGGAAGCTGATGGGCGTCTTATCGCGCTTATCGCCAGAACAGCTTAGCGTATAAACAAACGCATGCGTGGTGAAGGTAGTGATGGTAAGGATTCTCACATGTCAAATGGGTTCATCAGACAGTGAAACGAACCATCACTTGAGAACCGACGACAGTCAGGATTTAGTCTCTGGTTGAAAACATTGTCCGCCCACATCGATCAGATACTTGGCCAGTGTTCTATCTACAAAATCCGGACATGTCGTTGTGATTACGAAGGCTTCCTACACCTGGCAGTAGACAGCATACAGAAAGGGCGAAGAAACCAACCAACCAACCAACCAACCCAGCTCTTTCGGTGACATTGTAGGGGCTAGTTCCTACATTGCTTTCGATGATGCAGATACGAGAAGGGACATGCAAGTACATGACAAACATGCAACAGAGAAAGTTTTACGACAATGAGGCTGCTTGCCTTGAAGTATGGGCTTGACAGAAGCGTGTGCTAGCACGCTTTGAGACGTGGTTGATTGGTTGTAAAAGCATAACCAGATGAGACACGATAGGTGGTTGCTGCATCTTGAGTGAAGGATGGAAGTGAAGGAAGATGGTATTAGGAAAGGAAATGCTGGCAGCGTGGGAGGATGCGAAGCAAAGGGCGAGCGGCGGGTGGCTTGCTCCGAGCTTCGTGATTGGCCAGCTCGAAGCGTGACTTCCTGCTTTTCTCCATGTCCCCAACCACCTTCCATGCTTCCACACCCTTGCCAGCCCCCGCGCCTACTCGGGTTTGTCAGATTCCACCAAAGAGGCCAAGAGCAATGTAGAGGTGTTGGCTGCATATAATATAGTGTCCCAGCCTTTGCAATCAAGATTTTCGCTGTCTCAAGATGCTGCGCGAGTGGTTGTAGTGGTCGTCATCACCTTGTACAAATACTGACCGTATCCTTCTGGATTTCCATGAGATTAAGCTAGTGGTAACCTCACATACATACTGCGTGCTACCTCAGCACCTCTCGCCTTGACTCTGCAGCCGTGCTGACCAGCTCCCCTCTTGCGAGCCTCCTCTAAACTTCTTCAACCCTTGTCGACGAGCAGTCCTTCTCACTCCACCACTCGCAATCATGGCACTATCAGGCTTCCTCTTCCTCTCGTTTCGCATTGCGCAGATACTCACACTCATCCCAATTGTGGGTATGCTCGCGTGGTTCGTCCATGGTTTCGTCGTCAACAATCAGCTCACACCTACGTACATCCTGCTGCTCTTCATCACTTCAGTTCTGGCGGCAGCATGGACTCTCGCAACGCTTGTGACGTATCTGCGCGCTCGTCACTCTGCCTTATTCGTTGCATTGGTCGACCTCGCGTTTGTGGGCACCTTGATCGCCGCTGTCTATGAGTTGCGCGCCATCACAAATCAGGACTGCGCAAACTTCAGCAGCGGAAGCATCTATCTCAGTCTGGGTCCCTTCGGCTACTATGGCCGCCAGAGCGGTAGCGACTGGGCACTCCATATCAACAAGACATGCGCTATGCTCAAGGCCTGTTTCGCCCTTGCCATCATGAACGTCATCTTCTTCTTCATCACTTTCGTAAGTCACTCGTCTACATCATCCTTTGTTGCCAACTACTAACGCCTCTCCAGCTCCTTGCCCTTCTGGTTCACAGACGCCACCGAGACCGCGATACCGTCGTCGTCAAGAAAGAGTACCACAGCACCCGTCACGGTCAGCGACGCTCCAGTCGTGGTAGCTACGACAGACGCAACTCTCCTCGCCGATCCCACCACAGCAGCAGCAGACGCTACTACGTCTAGAGCTTGCTCCTGCCAAAACTTATGTTGCACGTACAGATGACGATATGACTATCGAAGCTCTCTCTTCACACGACCCTTCTTGATGATGACACGAACCATTTAGTATACCACAGCAAGCACTGGAACGACGACTAACAAGCGAGGTTTCGCCCTGCATCTTTGCTTCTATGTCTTAGGTGGCTCTTCTTATGAACGGTTACATATCTTCTTTAATTACTCCGACCATCAATATCTTCAATGATCGTGGGGTTCCTTTGGCTGTCTGTCTCGAGCTCTGTACCATACTGAGAGTCTGGCATGCTCGTGCGCAGCAATCATTTACTGGCTGACATAACTACACTGATTACGAATGATGATTGTTTGTAAATTGTTTCTTGTTATTGTAGTCTTTCGACAGCCTGACTTTTATCGAACCCCAACCCCGTTCGTAGTCGTACACAGAAAAGCTCATAGGTATATATTACAGAAAGATAAATCAAAACGCCAATCGCTAAATGCCATAAGGTTCAATGCGATATCATGACAGATGTCAAAGTCTATCTAGTAGACGATGGCAAGCTTCGAGCGAGCGCGCATCTTGTGACCATACTTGTAGAATACGTAAGGCACCAGCGTGAGCACGCAAGCAATGAGCGACAGGATGAGGCCGGCATACTGGCTGCCGACGTTGTGAAAGAATTGAGAGGCAAAGAGAGGAGAGACGGCGCCAAGAGTGTTTCTCATGAGACCCTGGCCGGCGATTGCTGAGGATGAACTCTCTCCGTAACAGTCGGCAGTGTAGCTGTAGGTAGACTCGAAAATAAAGTAAACACCAAAGGCGATGGGAGCAAGGGCAATGGTGGGACCGACCCAAGACAGGTATCCGTACTGGGTGAAACTGTAGATGAAGAGACCGATGGGCATCCAGACGGCTCCCCAAAGGGCGGCCCAGAGACGGTCCTCGGGCACGACCTTGTGGTTAGGGTCCTGGGTGAGCTTGAGGTATCTTCTCATCTGAATGTGATGAGCCAACCAACCGAGAGTGACACCGACACAGAGAGAGATGTAAGGAAGACCTCCAACACCTTCGTTCCAGCCGCGCTTCTCCTGGAAGGTGATAGGGATGACGGACAAGAACAAGAAGACGATAAACCAAGAGAAGGCAATCCAGAGGCCGAACAAGAATACAACGGGCTCAGTGGCCAACATGTAAATAGCCTTGACTGAAGATGCCTTGAGCATAGCCTGAACACTAGGGGTCTCGAAGTCCATAGCGCTCTGGTAGCGGTCATCGCCCGTAGCCTTGCGAACAGCCTTGGCACGCTTCTGGAGGGCGACGCCTCCGCGGGTCTCCTTGAAGAAGAGGAAGATGCAGATGAGGAGAGGAATGTTGCTCAATCCCTGAATACCTTCGATCCATCTCCAACCGATAGTCATGTCAATGAAGCCAGCGTAGATGGGAGCGCCGACCGTACCAAGAATTGCGACGTACGAGAACATGGCCATGGGTCTGGCACGCTCGTGCACATCGTACATGTCGCTGAAGGTACCACCAACAAGGATGGTTCCAACACAGCCGAAGAGACCGAGAAGTGTACGCATGACGAGGATAGTGGCGATGTTTTGTCCAAGAGCCAGACCGATGAAGCAGAGACAGAACAGGAAGTATGCTCCGGCGTAGATGACCTTGCGGCCGACCAGCTCACAGAAAGGGGCAAGGAATAGCGGGGCAAGGGCGCAAGTCATGTTGAACGTGAACAGACCCAACTGGCCCATCTCGGTGGAGCGGTGGAATTCTGCAACCATGCTGTTGATTCCAGAACTGTATGCAGTGGTAGCGAGACCGATGAAGAGTGTCATGAGGTTGAGCTGGGTTGAGATGAAACGTCTCTTCCACTTGCCCCACTTGAAAGGGTTCTCCTTGTCGTCAGGTGCAAACTTCAGCTCGATCAGCTGCTTGTCGCCTTGGTTGATAACCTGGGTGCGAGTAAGAGGAAGGTCGACATCGACCTCGGTCAAGGGGCCGTCGAGGTTGAGGCTCTCGTTCTGACGAAGCTCCTCAAGGTGCTTGCCTCCACAAATCCAACCCTGCGAATGAGGCTCTACATTGGTCTCTTTCTTATCGGTGGCATCATCGTCGGTAGATCCTGAGCGAGGAGACTCGGAGTCCTTTTCTTTGTAGTTTTGCTCTGTCCAAGAGGCGGTAGCCGTCGAGGCGTTCCGTGAAGGGTTTCTGAGATGTGTAGGTGCGGTATTCATGATGGGAAACGACGAGGTGGATGCAAATGCAAAAGCAACCCGGGGAGGGATGGAGCAACTATATAAGATGACGGAGAAGTGGCTCACGAAAAACTCGCCCCGGAGAGTCTTGGAACAACCCACCATCTTCTGACCAGACGTACCCACTGAACCGGCGGTGGCACGACAAGCAGATGCCAGTGAGATCACACTCTCAACCTAAGGTTCCTTCTCGGTGGACGTTGAAGGGTCCGCGATGTGACCGACTGACGGACCGAAAACTCAGACTTACGGGTTGAACTGCCTAGTTGCATGCAGCATGTTCAATTCTTCGTGTAGAACACGAGACATCACTCGTAGTTTCGTACTTTATCATGTTCACACTGCTGTCTTCGAAATGCGACTGGCGAAGAAGTGGTTGCAGCCTGACCTCTTTGACGATCGTCTGGATGAGCTTTGAGGTTGGAAAAGAGTGTTCGGATCTGGAACGAGGACTTCCTTCGCGGGCCGCGATCCGCCAAGAAATTGGAATGTTATGTTCAAACCTAGGATGACGTCGAGCTCTTTTCCCTTCGCCCCAACAGATAGAATATTATTTTCGTTGTCTACCTTCTTGCCGAGCAACCGATCCATCTGACGTGCGGCGCCTCTGCACCATGAAATCCAAGCAGCACGTTTGTTTGCACCAGAAATCTAGGGCTGGGCAGTGCTGGCCTGCACCATTGGATGCCCGGCTGCCGAACTTCTACTTCCATTGCATGCCGGCGGCAGTCCCGGCACCCGAGTGGAGCTCATGGTGGAGGATGACACGGAGTAGAATCTCACAGCGTAGGATCTGTTGTGATTGTTTTGGATGACGCGCTATTGGTTCTAAGAGAGTGTAGGTGATAGAACCGTGGAGAGGCTGGAGCGCCAGGATGTGATGTTATGTGTTTACTCCAATGTTGGATGTTTACTTAAATACAGTAGTTCGCTAACTTTTTCTAGAAGCAATATGGTAGCAACAAAGGGATTCTTATTGCGTTTCATCGAGTCTCGAGAGTACCAACCCGGGATCATCTACGTAGTTGAAACGCGTTGTCGATTAGGTACCTATCAAGGGCTACCAAGGACTCATGGAGACAACACGCCGCCAGTCAAGGGCTTAGAAGAGCCTCAAAATGCCTAAGCATTGTTGACGCGTTGAGAAATTGACAACAACAAGACTTGCTGGCTACACCTCCTCTGCCGATCCCAGTCGCGTGGCTTTGCCCTTGGGAACGTCTTACTCGAGTAGTGTTGACACTATTCAAGGAAATAGCAATACAAGTATTGTCTGACCGAGCTTCTATCAAGTAGCTTACGATCTTCTTCGCGAGTGACAAGACTCGAGCCCTTTCCAACACCGTCTTGCTGGTGAATCGAACTTTTATCGATACACGATCCTCGATTAGCAGCCTCGTCTCGCTCGCGAGCAATCTATCCCCTCAAGACTGGAAATGGAGACCGAAGGACGACCGGCCCCAGGTTTGCAATGACGAGCAAATTCCTCGCAAGCACAAGCGTTCAGTTGACGTGCAACATGGTAATCTCGAACATTGACCTTCAAAATTTGGCACAATGTTGTAGAGTCGAGCACACAATGCTGCTTCGAAAGGTGTTACAACTCTATAGAAGTTGGCAAAATCTCCTGACAATTCAACTTGCCGTTTAGACGATGAGAGCAAATATGGTTGACTGTTATCCTATGCGATGGTATGGAGGTGAGAATTCAATATCAATCTGCGGAATCTGTCTGTGGCATGACGCCGTGGCGTATGGTACGTGCCTGGTCAAGCTTAGACAGACTGACAGGACATGTCAGTTTAAGCTCAACCACATGAGTCGTTTGTTGCTACTACCTCTTGTCGTGTTCAAACATCAAACATGAGGTTTTGAGGTTTCGGAATGTGTAGAGCGGAATGACATTAGAATCTATGCTCGCTTGAATTCGCTATATCTAGCATCGTACGGTCTGCATATTCTCTACTCATGTAAGCTTGTCTCGAATCCGGAGGATGTCGTAGTACAATGCAGATAGCCATCCAGGATTAGATCATTTCTCCTCCAATATTCCCAAAAGCGTTGTATACACCTGGAGTTGTACACAGTGTCGTTGTATCTAGTGACTAATCTAAACGAGCAATTGCTTCATGCAAAGTGACTTGAGCTGGGAAATAATTCCGTGACAGGATCGTCCTGCTAACAAGGCTCACTGATATCCAATGTGAAACATCATTCATGCTTTGCAAAAGGACCAAAGGAATCGGCTTATTGATTATCGAAACATGAGGAAGATCTACACTAAGGAAACTTTTGCCATCTATGTACAGCAACATCATTGCCAAAGCTATTAACGTAAGAGTGTATAAGTCTATAGGAGAACAAACAAACCAATAATTACAGAAGACATATCATAAACGGCGAACGACAGATGTAGTCTATCTCTGCCATGGCCGGCCTCCCTTCTGGTGGCCCCAACCTCCCGATCCTCTACTCTGCCAGTTTTGGCCCCAGCTCTGTGTTTGACTGGATTCTGCGGCCTGAGAAGCTCCAGTCTCGCTCTCGACGGGAGGGTTGGGGTTGTTTGTGTAATAAGCAGCAACTGCGCTCACGATCTGGCTTTGCTCGTTGTATGCACCCAGGTTGCCAAGATAGTTGAGCTTACTCTGAATCTGATCATCCGCATAAGCATCGGCAGACCAGTCTTGTGCCACAAATCGCGAGTCGGTGGGGTCATCGAGAGACTCCACGTTATCGTAGCCCAGGGTTTCGAGTGCCGTGACGTTGAATGCGGCCATCATCATTGAATCTTCGTGTCGAAGGTTGTGGCAGTGGAACATGTAAAGTCCATTCCANNACTTGTTCAGGTCAGTACGAGACATTGCACAGATGTTCGTTGTGTAGACTTACGGGCCATAGTACGCCTCGATATCGACGGTCTCACCAGGCTCAAGAAGGACAATATCTTTCAGGCCTGCCGATTCATAAGGGAGGACACCTCGACTACCACCAGTTCGAGAGATGATNNCTGAGAGCATTTAGTCTCTGTTTCTGCGTCTTGAGATCAACGCGTGACTGACCTTAAAGTCCACAAGGTGGACATGAACAGGGTGGTACCCGGGACCACCAGCATAAACTAATCTCCAACGCTCAGTTGATCCCTGAGGCGGTTTTGCAAGTACCCGGTTGTTGACGTCGTTGAAATCAACGCCATTGATAGTCCAATGGTTGTCTATAGATACGTTAGATAGGGTGTCATTGGTGGTCAGAAAGATGCTATACATACCACCACCCACTTGGAAGCGGAAAACGTGGTCAACTTGGGCCCTATCCGCTGGCCAAGGAATGTTTGGATTAAGAGTGCTGGGGACACTGTTCGATGACCAATCGTCCACGTTGTTGCCGACGACAAAACGCATGACGAGATCTGTATTGTCATATTGGGCAAACCCTTGTCCCTGAAGATTGAACGCGTTCTTCAGAGTAAGGTTCTGGTTGGCAAATGCTGCGAAGTCGACAACAATCTCGTAACGTTCTCCCATTGCAATTGTAACGTCATTAGAGTTCACCGGGGATCCGAACAGGCCAGAGTCCGAAGCGATGACCTGAAAATCGACCCAATCTCCATTAGACTGCTCCACGTGAAGGTCGAATGGTCTGCTTGTAGCAGTGTTGTAGAATCGCAGTCTATATTTCCTGGGTTCAACCTCAAGATAAGGGAAGGGTTGGTGGTTAACTTCTANTTCTGAACGGTTTGTGTAAGTCTTTGGAGCAAAGAGTGGGTATTGGTTGGTGCAAACGTACATGTCCCCAATAAAGTCCTGTTCCTTATCCTCAGTAATAGAGACGAGGTCACCCGAAGCCGTGTACATTTTGTCGCTAATCATGAGCGGCACGTCGTACTTTCCAGTAGGAAGATCCAGTTTGTCCTCTTCAGGGTCGTAGATGATGTATGTGCCAATCAGACCTCTGAAACAGTTCAATGTAGTGATTCCATCTGCATGGTCGTGGTACCATATAGATCGAGCGCTCTCACNTATAGGTGAGAAAACAGTTAGCATGACCTTACTGGCGTATATGCAGCAAGTAGGTCTGCTGATCAGGGCCAAGGGTACATACTTGTTTGGGTAGTAATAATCTTTGAACTGGCCTTGTTTGATACTATCGCTCGCCCAGCCATCCCACGGTGTATGTGTAGGCGAGCCATGAAGATGGATTACCGAGTCATCAGTATGGTTGTTGTGGTAGCGAATGACTGTCTGTACGCCCTTCTGTATATAGTATGTTGGGCCTGGTGCAACACCGTTGAAGCCTACGAGGTTGGCAGGCCCCAAATCAGGATACACCTGCTTTTGGAATGGCTCGACAGTAACCTCGTAGAAGTCTATTTGTTGACCATTGACATTGGCGGAGCNTGAGAGGAGGTCAGCCTTAAACTTCAATAACATCAGCTGAACTTCTCACCTTGCCGGAGTTGCGATTGGTGCTATAGGTAAAGGATTTTGAAAGATGGCGCTATACGTCGGACTGCCGGCCAAAGCAAGGGGGACCGAAGCAAGACTAGCAAACCATAGAAGCGTACGTGGTGCCATTGTATCTGTATTATGGAATGGATACAAGATCTGAAAAGCGAAAGACTGGCGCGAGTTGCGCGAAAGAGATTTTACAGGGCCAGAGAGAGGATGAGGTATAGGATGGGCCTGCAGCAGGCGCCGCCTTTATGAGGACTTGCCTTGCCTCCCTGCATGGGCTTTGGCCTTGAGTGTCTGCTCATGACGATCGAAAAATTCAAGTTCACCCATCTTAGCAGGGATCCATTATCCTACGAATATGCATGTGTTGCTGTGGCAAGCATGCGGCTCCAGAGCGATCATTAACACTTTGAGCACCATGCATTCGGACAAGTTGGAGACCCGAAGGATCTTGACGTTAGGCGGCAGGTTCCGGGTCGATTCATTGGCCTTGACCCTGGCCCTGGATCTGGATCTCAAAAGCTTAATTACGCGCCTCTTGTGACGACCTGTTGATGCATGGCCACTTCATGCTTGCTTCAACACCATGCGTTGAAAGATATGGCCGCTTGAGCATCGCATCTAGCCAGTATGTTTGCTGTACTTGTGGTGCGAAACCCTTCATGGTCGTGCTCAACAACGTCTCGCGAGTGTGTACCATTGCATGAACCTTGTCCATCCAAGTTCATGGCTAACGGCACGCTGCATGCTCGCTCCCATGCTAGATCGGGTTTAAGATATGATGTACCGCGACGTCTATTTCAACAAAAGTTCGCTGCACGGCATCGCGGCACTTCTACATGGTTTCGTGATTAGGCTGACTACCTAGAGGTGGCAGTCTGCATCGGTAGTCATCCATCCTTCATTGTTTCACATGTTTATGCTAAGTCTGTCAAATTCGTACTCTTCTCGAGCTGGATATGATTACAGGTAAGTCATCGAAATGATGCGAGCACTTCGTGTGTGCGTGTTCGAAGAACGCCATCAATGTGACAGCTTGCGATGAACACGATTTTGTTCTCCGACAGTATTGTACACTTCCATAAAATACGTGAATGTGACCGGGTTTACGAAGACTTGATCTTGTACCGGCGAGCCGGCCAACGCCAATTGAGAGATAAGGCGCACTCACGTTCATCACACCCTCTATCTATTTGTGTTTTCTCTTCCGAGACCTCACCCCAGCGCAAACAAACAAATCCTCGGCATGATATCCACGCAGTCGTTCTACAGACGCAAATCATGTCCTCAAAACTGTTGAGTGTAGTTACCAACGAACACCCTGCATCCTTGAGACTCAATGTTTTGTGCATGTCTGTATTGGGACCTTGATTATTGACTGTATAGACAATGGCATACGAGAAAGCTCTAGATAACACTGCGATGCTTATGCTTTCACTTTACCAATCTATGTTACCCGACAGGTCGCGTGCAGCAACGTCATCCTTTACTTCCGGCTCCTCGGTCCACTCTCCTCCACTCAAAAGGTGAAAGAACTTGCCCTTCTTGCGCAACAATCCCTCGTAGCTTCCCTGCTCGACGACTTGCCCTTGCGAAAGCATGACGATTTTCTTCGCAATACTCATCATGTCTCTGCTATGAGTGATAATTATTACGGTTATGCCAGTGCCATCGCGCTCGACCAAGCCTTGTATGGTATCCCGAACCAGGTTTGCACTTTCGACATCAAGTGCGGACGTTGCTTCGTCGAGGATCATGACTGCTGGTCTGCGGACCAGAGCCCTGGCAATGGCTACTCGTTGAGCCTGTCCACCTGACAGTCCAGTACCGCCTTCGCCTACCAGAGTCTCGTAGCCCTGTGGCAGACTCATGATGAACTCATCAATACCCGCTGCGGCTGCAGCCCGACGAACTGACGCCATGTTGCTGTAGGAGGATGACTGTGGCAACCCATATGTAATGTTCTCCGCAACCGTTGCAGGAAATAGTACTGGGGTCTGCGAGACAACTGTTATTAACGAACGCAACGTTGGAGTATGGATATGTTTCAAATCACGACCGGATAGCATGATGTCTGGTATCCTACCATTGGCATCAGACGATTCGCCTGCAGTCGTGTACAGATTCAAGAGCAAACCAGCAATGGTAGACTTTCCAGACCCTGAAGATCCGACCAATGCAGTAGTTTCGCCTGCCGGTATGAGCAGGTTAACGTTCTTGAGTACTGCTTGATCCGGACGAGAGGGATAAGAGAAACTAAGGTTGTGTAACTCAATATCACCAATCGATGTGATCTGTGTGTTTCCAAAATGTTCATGCGAGTCTTTGGGTAATGTCGAAAGTCGAAGCAGGCGAGATGCGCAATCCTTTGCTAGACCTATCTGTGGTATAAGACCCAGGTAAAGGCTCACGTTCGTGATTGCCAAAATTAGTTGGATGAAAACTTCAACAATCTTTGACACGCTGGCACCATCTCGTATCAATTTCGCCCCAGCATAGAACATGAGTGCCATGACAAAAATTCCAGAAGAATCCGATAGGCCGTAGAAAAAGCCAGCGTAGATAGAGCGTTTGAAGCCAACCTGTAGTGCGTTCTTGGTTGCGTGGAAGTACTTCTCTCGAAAATGAGACTCGAGGGTCAAGGCACGTACGGTCTTGATGTTGGTGAAAGTTTCAGTAAAGATTGATCCTGCGGCCTCCGCGGCGTCATTGCTTTTACCCTCCCAGTTTCCACTAACAGTGCTGAAAGATTTGGTGACGAAATATACGTAGGGACCGAGAGCCGCTGCGATAAGGGTGAGCTTCCATTGCGAAGTCAAAGCCCAGATAAAAGCAACCACACTCAGAACAAGCGCAATATAGAGAGATGATGCGAAGCGGCCTAGAAGATTACGCATCTCTTCTGCATGTCGGTCTAAACCCTCCATCACATGCGAAACCGAGTTTTCTTCGTGGGTGAACCAATCACGGGGCTGATCAAGGATACGTTCTAGTGATCTTTCACGCATGGTATTGATCCATACCTGACCAGCATATTCTAGGAACAAATGCATGATATAGCTGCTCGCGCCACTCAGAACCGCGATACCAAGAATGGCCACAGTGTAGATCACAGCGGTATGTTTTTCTTGGTCGCCTTTCCCATAGGTTCCTATCAGCTTGGACAGAACGTTGGAAAAAACAGGAGTACATGCTCCGTTGATAGAGGCAGCAACAAAAGCGATAATGAGAACGGCCCTCGTATACCAGTCAAGGCTAGGCCAGACGGTGCTGAGAATAGCTCGTAGGGAGAATATCTGCCGGTCGTCCTCGAGCGCTTCCTTGTTTTTGTGCTCTGATAGAGGTTGCATCTCGGTGCCACCAGCGACAGCATGTATAGACCCATCAGAAGGCAGACGTCTTCTCCTCGGATTTCCTGAAGTAAGACGAGCACGGGCAGCTAGATTTCCGGTCGACTCTATAAACTTGTCCAGAAGCTCAGGCGCCATAGACTTCCTGTTTCTTGTTTTCTTGTCTCCAGTAGCTTCTTTGTCACTTTGCTGTGTCGCATCCTCAGTTCGTGGTTCGTCTGAAGTAGCAAAGTTTTTGCCGCTAGACCTCCTGTTTGTAGGTGAGGACGGTCCCGATGCGAATTGAGAAGTCGGTGAGCCGAGTTCGCTGAGTGGAGTAGCAAAGCCATATACTCCCTTAAACGCAGCTTTCGTGTGTCTGTTTGCGAAGAGTGCCGGCAGATAAGAATATCGTGAGTTCTCACCAGCATCCAAATGGGCCTCCAATAGGTCGTCTGTAGCTTCCTGGTTTGTTGAATCTATATCTAGCTCTTTCTCCGTGCCTTTGAGAATCTCTGAAGAATTTGGCGTAGCGTCGGAGTCGAATGATAAGAACTTTTGGAAGGGCGAACCACGCATTTGTTCCATGTGTTTGCGATGACCTTCCTGTACAAGTTCGCCATCCTCAAAGATCATTGCGTAATCATCAGGGAGGATTTGTGTGATATCATGGGTGATGATCATAGTCGTCTTACCATGGCGCCATCGACGAATTGCTTCCATCATCAGCGAACGACTCACTTGATCCAATGCACTCGTCGACTCATCCAGAAGGAGTACAGGCGTATCTCGCAGATATGCTCGAGCAAGAGCCATCCTCTGCCTTTGCCCACCACTCATTGTGCCGCCTTTCGCTCCAACCATGGATTGGAATCTCTGAGGCATGTCATTGATCATAGCCAAGAGGAGAGCAAACTCAGCAGCGCTAGTCACAGCCTCTTGTGTAACACCATGTCGACGCTCAGTTCCGATGGCGATATTCTCAAAGACAGTGTCCTCAAACAACATGCTGTGCTGCTCAACAAGGGTGACGCGCTTCCGGAGCCAGGTAGGATCCAATAAGTCTATGGGCAGCCCGTCGAAAAGGATCTGTCCTGAAGCTGCTGGGTAAAACTTCAGAAGCAATTGACCAAAGGTACTCTTTCCGGAACCGCTCTTTCCAATAACAAACGTTATGTCATGTGCCGGGATTGAAAAAGTGACATTTTTCAAAGCCATTCGGTCTGGACGGGCTGGATAAGCAAACGACACCTATGAAGTTATCAGTGATGGAAAATCTGCGTGATGAGTTCGACTTACGTCTCGAAACTCGATGTTTCCATCGCATCTGCCCGGTTTCAAGAGCTCGGGTGACCTCAGGGCGTCTGACTTTTTCGCCATTTGCGCCATAATGGCTCTAAGGGTTGATCCGGCTGTTCTTCCTTTCTGGAGTACTATCATCTGCGGCAAGATGCTAGAGATGGCTTGAAAGGCGCTGATTGCCGAGAAGAAGGTTGTGACAACATCACCCGTGTTCTTTTCATGCTTGTCGACCTGCACACCGCCATAGTAGAAACCTTGAACGAATATTGCCAGTGTCATGAATCCCACGAGGCCGAACTGCTGGGAATTGGCGTTGACGACACGATAGTACCAGCTTGCGGCTTCCTTGAGGCGAGAAGAATATCTCTTTAGTTCGTGATCTTGACCGTTGAAACACTTGACAGTCTCAATGGCGTTGATGGCGTTGCCGACGTATTTGAGTGCTTCCGTGAGTTTCTCCTGTTGCTTCTTGACTGACTGTTGCATGGACGCACTTAAGTAACCGATGACAATGACGATTACAGGAGTAGTTGAAATGATGACGAGGGTGAGTTTCCAGGAAGTGTATAGAGCAAGTCCAAGAGAGGCAATGGCTTCTGCGGCAGAGGCTATCAAACCACCAAAGGGTTGCGCGGTGGCGAGTTGAAAATCCCTTATCTNGTCTGCTATCATTAGCAAAACAATCTCTCGGTGGGAGTGGAGTCAGCCTTACGCTTGCAGACGAGGTATCATTGCGCCGATTCCGTTCTTGCGCATATCGTACCACTCAATTTCCTTACTCAGCATACCCAGAAACAACCTTTCCCTTGCGCTGTTGGCTTGCAATTCGCCAAACGCGAGCCAGGCCGAGAAGAAGATAAAATGCACTAGCCAACTGCCAAGTCCGACAGCAACAAGGTAGATGGTGTAGTTAGTGACACTCTTGAGGACTGCGCTCGGACTGCTGGAGCCGGTGAATGCGTTGAATGCTTTGCCGAGCAGATAAGATTGCGCTGGTGTGATACCACCAACTGCAAGCGCCGCTGCGAGACCGATGAACAAGCATGTTAGGTGTGACTTTGTGGTGAAGAAGAATAAAGCTCGCCATGGCGCTGCGTGCACATCATCTTCCTTTGATTTGCCGAGAGGCGCGTCCTTCTCCGGACGACTTTTTGTAGCAACATCTTGCTCTTGAACAGACTTGGTCTCCCTCGAGCGGGTTAGTCTTGGTATCCTGGGCATCTAAGCGTAAGAGGGAGTAGAGAGGAGCGGAATTGAGCAGCGCTCTGGAGGGCTCGAAACAAAATTCAGAAATCTAGTGTCTGCTGCGATTGTTCTAGAAAAGACGGTTCCGGAGCGGTTGCATAATGCTTGCCCGGTTGGTACAGTGCAGTGGCGTGTTGGCGGCGGTTGGTGTGAAGAATGTGTCGCGTTACTATTGTTCTTGTTCTGGCTTTGAGCAGACGCAGCACCGCCCCTTATTTAGCCCCTCTCCAAGATGACATTCTTCATGGTCAACCATGTGCCCCCGACTGTAACGATCTACCGCGAATTTACTTGGATTCTGCGTGGAAGGTTCTAGCGCCCAATCCGTTACCCTCATACGATCACCGCTCTCCCCTCCCGCTCCGCAATTCGTCGTGGCTTTATCAAACCATCGAGGTAGGTCGAAAATCATGGTCCTCTGTTCGTTGAGCAGCGGCTTACTCTGCAACAGATTGTACACAAAGCAGCGGAGTAGCAATCTGTTGATAGCAGCTACAATCCTACCAGCGTCCGCCTAGCAGAAGTGGTCATCATTTGCTCGGTGCTCAAGATGCCTTGTGGCCTTGAGCTTTCTCGTAGATCCAGTCATTCAGACCTTCGCGATTTCNTGCCCGGTCTCATGAGTAAATAATCGAATACAAAGCTTTGAAGTCATACCTCAGGATTTCGAGTGCATAGAACTGCATACGCACAGCTAGAGTTTTGAAATCAGCNNTACGTTCAACTGAGGGGTGAAGGTGCTAGGTGGTACCGAAGATGGTCTCGTCTTGGCCGTACTCAAAGGCAGGGTTGGAACGCAACAGAGTGCCAAAGTTGTAGTCGTCAACCTTCTTCTCATATTGGTTGATGAAGTTTCTCCAACGCTCCTTGCCTGCCTTGCTCTTCATCTCGTCCTCATCGATGGTAGCTTTGGGGTCGTAGTCGGGGAACTCTTTCTTGAAGTGCTCGTAGATTTCGTCGTCGATCTTGGTCAGGCGGAGCTTAGAACCGGGCACCTTTTCAAGAATGGACCAGTAGGTGGTCAT
Organism: Aureobasidium vineae; assembly: GCA_903819635.1. NCBI lineage: Eukaryota > Fungi > Ascomycota > Dothideomycetes > Dothideales > Saccotheciaceae > Aureobasidium > Aureobasidium vineae. The sequence goes on from CAIJEN010000006.1 coordinate 758,357, forward strand.
GTGCTGGACAGCNNTGTCGAAGACAGTCAGCGATGGCATGCTTGGAGCCACGACAGGACGCTGCGCACCCTTGACGGCGAATTGCTTCTCGATGTCCTCGAAGTTGTCCTGTTGCTCGGCGGTGAGAGACATGGCGACCGTTGTGTGTTTTTGGACGAGCTCGCAGGCTAGTATGGGAGACTCGGACGAGGTCTGTAGTTGGAATGGTATTTGGGCTCGACGCAAGAGTTGAGGATGCCTTTCTCACATGAACTCTGACAATCAGAAATCTTGAAGTGAACCCCACGCCTTGGCAAGCGCGTCACTTCTGGTTATCCTGAGCGCTTGGGAGACACGACCATGCTCCGCCGTCTTCCATTTTGATCGCGATCTGTCGCCGTTCTACACCGTTTGCCATGTCCGCCATGTTCGCAAACACTGTCTGCCATTGGACGAACTTGGGGTGGCTGGTCGCGTAGCAGTAGACGGCGAGACGACGATAACGATATTCCTCCGCAGAGCATGAGGCTTAAAACGTGGTCCAGAAAACTCACTTGCTCAGAACATGGGTAGCCACACCAACTGACTCAGATTTGCGACGAGCCAGCTCCTATGCAGAAGCAGAGCCAGCTACGCGCTGTGTCGTATGAGACGAATAACAGCTCAATATATTTGCGATAGATTCCCACGGATACAAAAGCCATGACAGGTTTAATATGGAGCCAATGAGCTCTCAGAGACATGAATGTCGTGGATGTCACCAACCGAATCCTCAACTAAGCGCTGTGGGGAAAGTAGCCGATGTGTGTTGCATGAAGCCTGTTTTTCAGACATCAGGTGAGCGCGAACGCTGCTGGCTAACGTGCAGGAATGTGAGAAAGACGATGGAGCAACGAGGTTTTGTGCATACAAAGTAGCTACAGCTCGGGCATCGGTACAGCTCTGGCCTCCAGGCTCAGTGATGGACGTGTGGGCTGGACGATTGGCTCGGTCGGCACGTTGGGTGAGTTCCTTGAATTCGTGGAAACAGCACGGGCAGCTTGTGGGGAAGGAAGCAATCGCATGCATGTCAACGTCATGGCAACAGGCTTGAGGCAGGCGCGATCGAATCGAAAGCTCCGCGCGCAGCAGCTCAGAGCTCCGGGAGCTGCCTTGTTTAAAGACGTCTCCCCCTCTGCTCCTCTTCCTTGATCCCCTCATCCACCCTCCCCCTCCAACTCATCCCCTCTACAATCCACGCCGCCGCCATGATTGTCGACCCTGTTGAGGCCTTCAAGGCCACGAGCTCTGTGGCTCCTCTGCCCACTGTTGTTCCCTCTCTTCCCGAGTACCAGACCGTCACCGAGACCGGTACCCGCGCTCTGTGGGCCGTCATGGTTCTGATGCTCCTCTCCATGATTGTCTTCGTTGGTCTCTCTTGGACCGTCCCCATCTCCAAGCGTCTCTACCACGTTATCACCACTCTGATCGTCACTTTTGCTTCTCTGTCCTACTTTGCCATGGCCACTGGCCACGGCATCAGCTACCACCGCACCACCGTCACTGACTCTCACCGCCACGTCCCTGACACCACCCACGATGTCTACCGCCAGGTCTACTGGGCCCGCTACGTCGACTGGAGCTTGACCACCCCTCTCCTCCTCCTCGACCTGGCTCTGCTCGCCGGCCTCAGCGGTGGCCACATCATTCTGGCCATTGTTGCCGATGTCATCATGGTCCTGACCGGTCTCTTCGCCGCTTACGGTAGTGAGGGCACCCCTCAGAAGTGGGGCTGGTACGCCATTGCCTGCATTGCCTACCTCGTTGTCATCTGGATGCTCGCCGTTCACGGCCGCGCCAACGCCATGGCCAAGGGCGGCAAGGTTGGCAAGTTCTTTGCTTCCATCGCTGGCTTCACTCTTGTCATCTGGACCATCTACCCTATGTAAGTACCAGCCAAACATGGTCCCTACCACTCGTTCTAACATAATCTCAGCGTTTGGGGTGTTGCCGATGGCTCTCGCAAGATGACCGTCGACCAGGAGATCATTGCTTACGCCGTCCTCGACCTGCTCGCCAAGCCTGTCTTCGGTGCTTGGTTGCTCTTCACCCATCAGAGCATGCCCGAGACCCAGGTTGAGCTTGGTGGCTTCTGGACCCACGGTGTCAGCAGCGAGGGTGCTATCCGCGTTGGTGAGGATGACGAGGGTGCATAAATTGCTTCACCCAACCACCATCCAACTCCAGCAATAAACTGAACAGACAATTCAGACCCAGTATCGAGAAAGGAGAATGAATGAGGGGAAGAGTCTTTCATGGTGATGCAAATGCTCTTCTGCCTTTGACTGCCTTGGCCGGCGCTTGCTTCGCCGTAGCAGTATCTTGTGTATATTAGCCGTTAATGATAATGCCGCCGAACGTGTCTTTACGCCTAGCTTTCTGATTGTACTCGAGTACCGGTGCCACAAGCGAGACCCTGTGACACCTTTGTTGGAATGACCCCGCACACCTCATGCAGGGCCCTGTAGGTCGGGTGAGGACAAAGGTCCAAGAAGCTCAGGACGTTGTCTACCACCCAATCTATATTTACCTCGCCATCACGACACCTGCTGTGCAAACCGATTCATCTGTCGAAGACTCTGGCTGTTGTGGAACTCAGCAAAATCCTATCCAACCATGTCGGACGAAATGCCCCCTTCCAGCACCAACCCCATCTCTTTCGAGCGCCGTAACAGTCTGGAGAAGGCCATCCAGAATCGGCCAGAAGCACATGAGCTGAGGGAGAGGCACATCCTCCTCAATACCAATGCTGCGCCGTATGCAGTCCTCTCGATCGAATGAACATCGAGCATCTACTAATGAATTGCAGAGCTCTGCAGGCTCAGCAGCAAGAGCTACAACGTCACAAACTTACCGACAGCTTGAACAAAGCCATTGCTTCTCGTCCGGAAAAGGACGCGCTGGTCGAACGTAACATTCTGCCTGACTCTACCGCTGCTCCGGCTTTGCAAAACCACCAGCGTGAGCTGGCTGCGGCCATGCGTCGTGACTCTATCGAGAAGCACCTACAGACTCGACCTTCGCCAGCTGAGTTGATCAAGGAAGGCATACTCGAAGGTCCCAACATGTCCTATTTCCCTTGTCGTCCTGAATGCTGACCTTGGTGTAGCCAACGAAAATCCCTTGGACGAGCCCTGATTTCATACTCTTCCGCAAGATTTTGACATGCATGATTAAACAAAACATTCTCCTTGGAGTGATGACCCAGACTGAGAAACGGCAACTGCGTTTTCATTGGCTCAACCGTTGTATGATTGTTTCTGTATTACGAATATGAAATACAACCTATTCTAAGCTGATACATTGGTTCCTGCATCATGTTTGAAATGACTGTGTGGTCAGTTGTGTGTCATTTTCGAACCTAAGCATACTGCAGTCTCTCGCTTGTCCACCCGGGCTGCAGATAAGTCCAATCCTGCACAAAGTTGAACGAAGTCTCGTATACATTGTAAGCAAACAATGAGACGTTGTCCAGCTTTGCACCTGCATCTGTCTCTGCCCAAACGCTCAAAGCAAGTGTGTTGTTGCCTTGATTGTTTACCACTCCAGGTGGGAAGGGGAATCGTGTCTGCGGCCCGATGTGAGGAATGTATTTTCCGTACTGGTAGCCATTCAAGAAGATTTGTACGCTCGCGACAGTATTCGAAGGAGCCGACAACTCGAGACCAATGGGTACATCAAGATCCGAATCAATATCAAGATCAAATGTCGTTAGGTACCACTTGATGCCACTGGAGTTGAGACCTTGAGCAGGGGAACCGGCAGACCATTCGTCACCAGAGGGAAGGAAGCCAGGAAGGTGCCACCCAAGACGTTCTCCATAGAGTCCTCCTTCATTGAGAGGGCCTCTGACTGGATCAATGTTGGCAGATCCACCGGCATTTCCTTGGATTTTCCACTGCTTGAAAGTGGCAGTAGCATTACCAGAACTTTTAAGGACAGCACCCAAAAGACCTCGAGGGTTTTCAGCACCTTTACCGGTAGATGTTTCATCGTGACCGGTGTAGTCAGTAACCACTGTCAGCACGTTGTTCCTGTCGTAGAGTGTTATACCTGCAAAGTCGAGCACATCCGATGTCAACAGCAGCGAAGCATTTCCAGGATGTCCACCGACAAGTTTTCCGTTCAACCAAGCACTCCAACCTGCGGCTGATCCACCCTGTGCTGTCACGTTGGCTGACTTGGCGGACTTCCCATCAAAGTAGCCACGGTATATCTTGACTCCAGAGTAGTAACCATAGTCTGAACTATAGAGAACAGGAAGCGACAGTGGCTTCACCGGAGCTCGTGTGGTCGTCTTGTTGCATACCGTCCATGCAGAGTCGTCATAGTCTCTAGCAGCCTCGGGCAAGGAGTTGGCTACTTGCCAGCTAGAGAGGGTCGGAATGGACACTTTGCGCTCGAGGATACTTGTAAGTTCGACTGTAAGAGCACCATATGCTGTCTTCTTCGTAGGCAGTTCTCGGCCGTTCCAGGCGATTGTGTCAACATTTGTGTTGCCCACAAAGACTTCGAGTGTCGTTGAGTTGGTGTTGTCGCCATTGACAAAGACAACATTACTGCTGATACTGGCATTACGAACGAGGTAAGGTCCTATCGCAAAGATCTGCTCGTCTGCTGCGACGTTGGGGTTCGAGGTAGTGGGTGGTGCCCAGAATGACCACGCTGTTGACACGTCCAAGAGATATATCAAGACACCATTGGACAATTGTAAGGCGGTCTTGCCAGCTGATTGCTTATAGACGAGCTTAGTGTAGGAAGAGGTCCCGTTTGTCTTGACACGAGATGCTGTAACGTTTGTGCTGCCGTATGACTTGACAGAGATATTTCCTGGGAAAGCAAATTCGCCAACTTGACCCGCCTCAAGGTAGAGCACAAGGGCTGGTGTCGAGTCGAACAAGCCGTAAGTCAGAATATCGACAGACGAATACAGCAGAGTGTACTTTCCGAAATGGTAGTCTGTGACAGCAATCTTGCTCTGACGGCCATTAAGCTGCACGCTCGGCACGGTGATCGACCCCAACGATGTTTGTAGATTGATCGAGAAGTTCGTGACAGCTCTTGAGCTCGACTTTGAGTGCTGAGTCACGTAGAATCCTGCAGTCGTGTTGGGATTTCTCAGAACCCAAGTCCAGATATCTTGAGTTGACACAGCGTTACCAGTTCCGTTGCTTTCCATGTTTGTGTAAAGAAGATCCTGTGATACTCTCGTAAAGAGTGCAATCAGTTTCCTACAAGTGTGTCAGTCAGGTCGTCGGCGATGGAAAACATGGTCGCAAACTATTGCAACACAACACTCTACTCACGTCTGGAACATCTTGAGCTGAAGCTCGCGAGTTTCACGCATGGGTGCAGAGTAGTCGTAGCTTGTGTAGACGACAGGGGCTCCAAGGTTACCCCAATTGGTTGCTCCCATGGCCATGTACAGCGACATTAGTGTTCCTCTTTGACCTATGTTATTCTTATAGTAGACATCAGCAAAAGCAGGGTCGTGCTCTGCCAAACAATCATCATAGAATGTTCCACCCCAGGGCGTGAAATATCCTGCCTCAAACTCGGGCCAGAACTCTGGCTGGGTGTAAGAGTAGTTCTGGAACCATTGGTAGTAGTTGCGGACCAGATTGAAGCCAGAGTCAATGTTAGTGCAGCTCAAACCGCCTGGGTAGCTGTCTAGTCCGTAGATATTCACAGCGCCTCCAACATCCTGGTAGTCAGTTGACCAGCTCTGGCTTCGTTGTCCTTTTTCGTTGTGAGTGAGAGGAACCACAATTCCAGAATCCTTGACACTCTTTTCGAGCTGCTCCATGTAGGTCACGAGCGTGTTATCGGCTTTGTGTACAGTCTCCTGTAGCTCGTTCTCGATCTGATATAGGATGATAGGGCCACCTTCGGTGACCTGGTTTCTGGCCAAAATCTTGTTAAGCTCTCGCATCCATGGTTCCCAAGCCTCAAAGTACGTCTGATCCGAGGTACGATAATTTCCTGGTGCNNTGTTTAGCTAGATTTGATTTTGACCAATTATACCAGCCGTACCTCCAGATCCATCACTTGTCCACAACGCAAGACCGCCCCCGTTTGTCTCGGCGTTTGCATAGGGCCCAGGGCGCGCTATGATNNACTGAACAAGCACCTCATAGTTAGCATATTGGTCTCGATGGAATCATGAGTGAGATCGAAAGACGTACTATAGACCAGCCTCCGCAGCAGCATCTATGACTTTCTGGATATCTTTGCCTCCAGACTTGAAGTCAAAAACGTCGCGAGAGGCAGAGTGGTAAGACCAGAAGAAGTACAAGCTGACTGCATTGAATCCATTTGCCCTAAATTTCTGGAAGATGTCGGACCACATTTCCGGCACGGGCATACGTTCATAGGCAAATTCGCCAGAGAACAGAAACAGCCGCTCTCCATTGACCATGAGACTATGGGGGTCCCAGGTAACTTGAGTGGTCAAGCCATTGTCCGTCGCAAGGACGATGACGCCAACGAAGAAGGCGTAAATGAGAAGTTGCAAGCAGAGTCTCATCTCGACACAATGACAGAAAGATAATGGAGTGAAGGTCAAGAGATATCTAGCTTGCCTACCATCAATACATCTTATACGGCATATGTGCTTCTGTTGCAAAGTGTGAATTATTCAGGTGGGAGGTGGGCGCATTAGGCAGGTACCCATGCATGATATTATCCGCCAATGGTTGTGGGTTTCTCTATGCACATCATCTGGAGACCGCTTCCCACTTCGTTACACGAACCGGTTCTCGAAGATCGTAGAGCACGGTCGGGATAAATCAAGGTGTGATTTCCTCATGCATTCCTGTGAGGAATACGACATGACGATGATGGAAAAGAGGGGGAAGGTCGGTCGATGCTGACCCGAGGACTGCGGAGAGGGTCGCTTGCAAGGCCGGCTGAATTCTTGAACAAGCGAGCAGAAAGATGTCTTTCTCCTTGGGTTTGAAAGTGGCACCAATTAAGGAATGAAATTCACAAGCAAAAGCGAAGAAAGACACTGTGTATGAAAGTCTTCATAAGAACTATATACGATGGGGTGTGAAGCTGGAACAGGTTGCCCTGTCTCTTCCTTGACAATGAACAAGATATGTTACGATGGATTTATTCTTCCTTTGCAGAGGACGAGAGACCAAGTAAGCAACACAGGTAGCTGATCTTCCAGATACGTGAAGATGTTGTGACGGTAGCGCTTGGCGTAGCGCAATGGCAAGACGGTTTGATGGTTGATAGCATCAACGTTCATGTCGGAGTCACTGGGATGGTGAAACGATCAGGTAGGTGAGCATGGGATGTAAACCAGGAGTTTACCATCCGCATCTCGCGTCAACATCTCACATAGGAGATTGGTGTTGACGGGAGGGGGATTAGGCGTTTTGCAAGATTTGCAGTCAAGCAAGTCAAAACCATGATTGATGGCCGACATCTCTTCAGCCCTCCTCAGTCGCTTCGATGGCAACGCCCTCACCAGCAGCTTCTTCATCTTCCTCGTCACTCGTGAAGCTTGCGAACTCTTCCTCTTCCTCCTCTTCCTCGTCACCATCGTCGTCCTCTTCTTCAGCCTCTCCATCTTCATCTGTAACTGCACGCTTTCTCTTCTTGATGAGCTCGGTCTGGATCTCAGCCTTTGCCTCTTCAGCGGCGGCCCATGCAGCTGCAGATGCTGGTGGTGGGGTGAACCAAGGAATCTTGCCACGCAGGAAGTCATTGAGGACCATCTTGGCAACGCCGTCCATATCGGCTTCACCGCCCTTCAGCAGCTTACCACCCTTGCGAGCGAGAAGCTCGAGGAACTCGGTCGGTGTCTCCCAGTCACGTACATCGTAAGTCCTCTCGATGTGGTGTCTCTTGCACTTCTTGAGCGCAGCGGCAACATACTGTTCAGGGTTTTCGACGTTCTCGATACGGACGACACCACGCAGAAGGATATCTTCATCCGTGTCGCCCATGTTGGGAGGAACAACACCAGGACAATCGATAAGGTAAATACGCTTCATCAAAGTGATGTACTGCCAGACCTTGGTCTCGCCAGGAATAGGAGCAACATTGCACACCTTCTTCTTGCGGAGAGTGTTGATAATGGAAGACTTGCCAGTGTTAGGGTATCCGATGAAACCAACCGAGATCTGCTTGCGAGAAGAGTGCAGGGCAGAGAACTGGCGGAGGAGTGAGATCAAGGAGCCTTTGCCGAACGAGTTGTTGATCGAGGCGTGGAAAGCGAGGGTAGGATATTCCTTGCCCAGAAGACGAACCCAGTTGGCCTGAATCTGTGGTCAGTACAACGAACAGACGGAGATTGAGCGGTGAGCATGTGGGGATAGCAGAACAGATAAGAAAGAGAAAGAAAAAACAGAAGAGATGTGTGAATCATAACTAAGAGAGCCTCCATGAGCCACTCAAATGAGCGGGAGAGGTACTCAACTCAAACGAAACACGCTCGAACCCTTTTGAAAGCAAACCAAGACGGCAAGCGATCTACTAGACATCCATAACGGGGTCTAGCGGCGGGCCGACTTTGATCTGCCAGAGTTGTAACAGTCTCCTTCCATGGGGAGAAACGCACACAAAATGCGGAAGGAGCCTTGACTTAACGCTGGCATGGGACGCGAAATGGACAAAACAAAACACAGACGATATGAAGGATGAAAGAACTTACAGCAACACTGGTGGGAATCAAATCGCACTTGTTGAGCACAAAGAGAAGATGCTTGTGAGGAGCTTCTTCGCGAATGTACTTTTCGACACTTCGGCAACGAGTACCAAGAGGGTCTCTGGCGTCCAAAACGTGAATGACAACATCACTGGAATCGATGACCTTGTAGAGCTCGTTCCAGATACGCTTGCTCTGACCCTTGGAGAAGATGGCCTCTCTTGCAGCGGTCAAAGCGCCGTCAGCTTCGGTCTCTTGACCATCGTCGACGGGTGCTCCGCTAGCAAGACGAGCTTGCTCCAGACGGTCAAGGTAAGTCTCGTGCATCTTGTCCGACTCGCCAGCGAGGTCGAGAAGAGAGCTGACAGCAAGCTTCGGGCGCTTGCGCTGGGCCTTGGGACCGAAAGTGTCTGAGAAAGGAGCGGTTTCGACGGCAATCTTGGCCTGGTGCTGCTTCAAGCCGTTCTTCTTGGTCTCGTCATCCTTGATCAAGCTCATGGGCAGCTTGTTCTGCTTGAGCAGGTACGAGTATGGGTCGTTCTGCTGAGCTTGGACGGCGCCACGGAAAGCGGAGAGAGCATCTTGAGAGATAACACGGGTGTTGGTGAACCACTTGCGGTTGGGTTCGATACGGGCCGAGGGTCTCTCGCGCGACTGGAAGACGGCGGCTTTTGTAATGTCACCAGCAGCGTTGCGCTGGGCAGTTCCTTTCGTGAGGATGTTGAGCTTCTTGACCTTCTTGGCATCTCTGCGACAGGCATTAGTATACTGGACGTGTGTGTTTTGTACTCGACTGAACGAACCTGTAGAAGTTCTCGCCCTTGACCTTGACGTTGGCCATGCCATCGCCAACCTTGCCCTGGCGCGTCTTGCGCGCAGCCTCCTTCTTGCCGGTACCCATTCTGACGGCAGCAGTGAGTCGAGGTTAGTTGGTAGAAAAGTCTTAGGGAGGGAGCTCAAAAACGGCAACCCACGCAGAGACGAAGGGAGCGAGGGAGAGAGAGACTTTTTTATCACTCCTCCGCAAAGGGCACGGCCGCGTTCTGCGGCGACCGAGGCTTCTTGAATCTTGATTGGCTGCCGCTTTTTTTCTGGCCGGCGACGCCAAGACCAGCAAACAGCCCGCTGAAGAGGGCAACTGCCAGTCCAAGAGCAGCAGCGCTCGAATAGGCTGGCAGCACCCACTGCTCCCTACATCTGCACACAACCCAACATGCCTGTCCGTCTACCACAGGCCACTGGCCTCTACAAATGCCCCTCATGCGCCGCCCGCTCATCTCCTCGCGCCTTCTCCGTCTCGACAGCTCAGCTGGCCCTGGGCCCTGAATCTCCTCGCTACATGGACATCCCCCAGCCACCGCAGCAGACTCTCCCGGACAAGACACGCCTCAAGGGTATTCTGCCCGTCCCTCGCGATGTCTTTGCTGGCCAGGACCCCAAAGCTCCCCTCAATCTGGACAAAGCAACCAAGGAACCCTCCCGCTCACAACTTCACAATGACCCTCGCTCTGTTTGGAANGAGCGCATGGCCGCTTCGCGAAGGAAGAACCTGAAAGAAGGCCTCAAGGCTCTGCAGTACCGTAGAGTCAAGTCCGACGACCAAAGGGCCACTCGCGCCACCCTCCGCCAGCAAGAACGCGAGGCCCGTTTGCATCTCCCCGAACGCGAAGACGAGCGTCTGACTGCCCCCTCGGTCGACTCCAACCTCCTCAGCCTTTTGCANAAAGGGCCCCTACAAGACCCCAATAGAGAAGCTCGTCTGGACGACATGCGTGAACGACATGCTTTGAAGCAGGCTGCTCGTCAAGAAGACCGCCGTGATGCTCTGCACTCTCTCTACGTCAATGCTCGCGAGTTTATCGTCAACGACGCCCAGCTCAACACTGCCATCGACAAGGCCTTTGGTACCGTTGATCAGCCCCGTGCCTTTGGCCAGAACGGTGCCAGCATCTGGGACAACACTCCAAGCGCCCCCAGCTCTATCGTCGACATGCTCAACTCGGCAACCGCCAGAGGAGTTCGTGGCGGTGCTCTCAACCAATCAGCCATGAACAGGGATACTGCCTTGACTGCTGCTAGGGTTCGCAGAATGGCTGCAGAGCTGACAGGAGGTCAATTACCGTCAAAGTCCTACTAGTCTGCCTTCATGTATAATATCCAGTTTCCACCCCTCGTTTGTCTCTATCACCAACTTCATTTGGGGTATGCCTTTGTCGTCTTTCGTCTGACTCAAACTTGTGTTTGCCATCTCCCGCTCCTCTTGTCGTCCTGAGTACTAAAAGTCTCTAGCCATGTGACAAAGCCGTCCATGAGAAGGCTCTTTGAAGCCTAAAAACATGTCTCTGAAGAAGAACGTCAATATTGACATCTCTTCGAAGAAAGATCCGGGTATCTCTGAAGCCTGGTATCTGAAGCCTGCAAGAAATCTTGGAGGTTTATCATCACCCCTTCACCTAGGCATTACAGGACGACACCTCAGAACTGACTATACATCCCGAGCCATATCATTGTTGATCATGGCCTATCGACTCTTTCTCTCTATGTGTTGCGGCGTCGAATTCGAGATGTGCAATGACCCATCCTCCAACCCGATCTGCGCTGAAATCTACACAGCTCATGATGCATACCGTCGCCGTTCCTCGTCTACTCACTTCTTGACATCGAGCTCGGCTCTCACGATTGGACAGTTCGACGATTCGACGAGGACACGCTTCTTTCCCAACCCCGAATGACAGTACCTCGCTATCTGTCCCTTCCACTATCTCACTCCAACTTCCTTCACGTCCTTCCAGATCTTTGACACTATCGTTACCAGTCCAACAAGACAACCTTACGCTCGTTACTCTCAGCCACCGTGCCTTCTCGCACAATGTCTGTTGCCAACCCATCTAATGCTCAAACCGCGATCGAAGAGGTCGTCAGAAGAATGAGCGAAAAGCGCTCCAAAGACGCAATCAGAAGATCCATCAACAAGATCATCAAACAGCGTCAGTCCAGAAACAGGATCAACCTTTCTGGCGCAGAGAATGTCCTCTTCGCTCTCGCCTACTCACCTGATGAGTGGCTTCTGACTGCCCAAATTGGCGAGTTCGCCATCTCGAACAGCCGCTTCTTCCAGAGGCAAGCTGCACAGTTCTTCTTCGGGAGACCCGGCTATTACGCTCCTCCCCTGAGCCTCAGCATCTTGGTCAGCCGCACAGATAAGTACGTACATTACCCTCATAGCTTTCTTTCACACATCCAAGGACATCGTGCTAACTTGGCGTCCGAGTTACTTGCGTACATATGGAATCCCCGTCCACTCCAAGATGGAAAACAACCAGAAGTACTACTCGATGACTGTAGGCGCTGCCTATGCCCTACTGGAGTCCTACAAGGACAGCTCCATGGTTGTTCCTGCCGCCACTGGCAAGAAGTCGACTTCATGCCCCCTTCTGATGATCCCTGTCGAGCTTCGCGTGAAGATCTACCGTCTCGTTCTCAAAGCCTCTGGCTTTCGTCTGCTCGTTGGCAACCAGTCGTTCTCGGTCTACAATGAGGACACCCCAATCTGGGATTCTCGCGCTCAGGATGCCCTCCTCATGCCACCCATCGCAGGCTTCCTCGCATTGCTCTCAGTGAACAAGCAAATCCACAGCGAGGCCATGCCCGAATTCTACCACGAGAACCACTTCCAATTCACAGACATGGGCGCCATGAAGCGCTTCCTGAAGAACATCGGTGCGGAGAGGAGAAAGCACGTCCGTAACGTGTCTGTCTACTACGACAACTTGTCAGCCGCTGCTGCTGGAGCTAAGCTCCTCACCGAGTCTGACACTCTTCAGAAGCTCACTCTCACCATTACTGCCACCCAGGACGCCGCTGGTCACTTCACAATCAACTCCAGCCGCCGCAAGTTTTCGACTCTGACCCAAGTTCCTGGCTTCGCCGCAATGAAGCGCCTTCGTGGAGTCCAGGAGTTGGCTTTCAACCCTAGACTTGAGCACGCTGTGGTTGACGCTTTCTTGCGTCCCATCATCACACAGCCCAAGTCTACCAGAGTTGTCAGAAAGACCAAGAAGACTGCCAAGCGCAAGTCGTCCGACCACGAGACCCCTACCGCAAAGAAGTCGAAGAGTGGTTGATTGCCCACATGGCTGTGACAGGTTCAAGCTATGCTCAGCAAACGAGTCAAGAGAGATTACACAAAGGGTCGATGGAAAAAGAGAATGGAAGGTTATCGATGGCAAGCAGAGTGGGTCGTTATTAAAGAAGAGAAGTGGATGATTATCGGCGTGCAACAGAATGGATGGTTATACACCAGTGATTAGAGAAGAGGAGATGGCTTTAATCAACGATTCGAGGTATGATGAGTAGGAGCGATAGTTATGGTGATGGAGCAGGTCTCCTGAATTTCTCAATCTTTAGCGCAAGAACATCGCAGGATCCTCATATACACTCGAATGAAAGCTTGAACGGTCTTCAAGTGCATCATTGAAACCTTGGGGTGACTGTTTTGTCGAAATTTGACCAGAACAAAAATTTCTGATATTGTTGTAGTTTACCAGTAGCTGCCTCCCCATATGCTTGGTAGGTAACATATATAGCCATGAAAATGCACAATACTATCAAGAAACAAGGCACTGTCCACTAAGAGCCAAAATATAGGCAGCTCTCCATGGGTACTCCTCTGCTTCTGAAAGCAACTATGTCTTTCTACAGCATAGACTTCGTTAAGTGCTCTTGTGGGAGAAAGGTAAAGTTGCGGGATATAGCGGCTTGTTTGAACATACTATTCCATTATGTTTATGGAAGGAGAAATGACAAAAAGCAAATAAACGTCGTTACAAGGAAAGAATACGAAAGATGGCCAGAACATCATCAGGAGGCCATCATACGCTCCAGATTACTCCATGTTTGCGCTGGGGGATCTAACACACGGTGATGTAGAGACCGATACTGTGTTCACCGTCAGTTTTAGGACTTCAAATAGACATTAGAAACAACTTACGGGCTCGGATTGTAGTCCTGGAAATACTGTTTTTGCCGTTGATTAGCTCCAATTCATGGCTCAGGGGCTCTGAACAACTTACAGAAAGCATGGTGCCATCCGAGGTAGAAAGACTGAAGCCAATGGCAGAGTTGGCCGGGCAGGCAAAGGTGGCGATGGTGTAAGAGTTGCCTGGAGCGACCTTAGTCACACCGTAGTCAGTGGCGACACCTGGCTTGTTGTTGTAGGTGGTGCTGGAGCTGGCAGGTCCCTTCAGCATTGCAAAGTCGATACCGCCGGCACCCGAGAAATCGAATGAGGAAGTCTCCAAGTCTGCCTGCTTAGGGAATAAGAAGACCAAGGAGCAAGTCTTTCCAGCGTCAGAGCTGGGAATGTCGAAGTTGAACAAGCTAGAGACAGATCCAGCAACGGTACCGTTGTACTGAGTACCGAAGGCCTTGTCGGGCTGCTTGGAGTCGACAGGAACAATGAGGTGAGGGTACTCATAAGCACCTGACAGGGCGGCAGGGCAAGTCTTGGGAGCAGGGGGCGCAGGTGCAGGACAACCAGATTTGCAGTTGTCTGCACTCAGCTTGATTGAAACACAGCCACCTTGACCCGCAGGGGCAGTGGTGTAGATGTTGTAACCGCCGTTGTCTCCAGTAGGGCAAGACTTGAAGTCAGTGTTGCCATCGAAAGATAGAGTACCATCACATGAGACCGAGAAGCCATCAGTGGGACTAGCGCCAGCATCGCATTGGAACTGGCTGGTAGGAGGCGTCAGGATACACCCTTTTCCGGTTCCGTCAGTGAGACCACCTTTGGAATCGATGCAGAATGTTGCTTGTCCATTGGCAAGTCCAGCGGTCTGGCCGATACGCGTTTGCCCATCAGCTAGCTCGCCAACGGCTCCGCCAGAACCACCAGAGGCAGTCAGATGGAAGCAGCTNNAGATAATATGTGGTTAGAACGTTGTTGGAAGAAAACCGGATCAATTCCATGCCCACCATGTAGAATCGCGAGCAATGAGTGCATCTGCTGCAGCAATGAGGGCTGCTGAGACAAAGATAGACTTCATGATTGTGATATTGGTATTGAGGAGGATTGATAGTGGTCGTGGTGATAATGAGGACAAGACAGAATCATGCTGCAGGGGATGGGCTATATATATGTTCAGGGTATATGTGATGGAAGGAGGATCATCATTTGGCCAAGTCGACCTACCACTAGATCGTAAGATGAGGAGTACCAGCAAAGCAAGCTTGTTTGCATTAGGAATGTAAGAGCAGCAAAGCAAATGATGTCGTCGACTGATCCTCTCTCTCTCTGGCCTGTCATGGCTAGCACTGTTATTCCCGATACATTATACGAGGTCATCTGAGCAAGAGTCGACTTGAATCCTCCGAGGAGGCCATCGACGTTGGAATTGACTAGTCGATCTCTCGGAGCAGTTCACAGTCGAGGTATACCTAGCGCGATATATTGCTTGACACGCGGCAGATACGTTTGTGTGAATGGCGACACGATATATTGTACCCTGTCTAGGGAGGCATATATCAGCACCATATCATCAGCGGTCGATTGATGCGAGAAAGTGTTGTGGCCTAGGAAATAGAAGAAGTGACACAATACTGGCTTGATTTCATCTAGGGCTTGAGGTTCGAATGGGATGTGAGACCCCGCAGGCTTGGCGGACATCCTCCAAAATCAACGTCACGATTGACCTGTGTTTTTACTCAAACCATCCAAGCTCCATGGAAAGTCGGAAATATTATTCTAATGATAGCATCCGATCCTACCAGATGCACAAACGACAGGCCGATCCGCGACCTTGATGTCCATGTGACATTCGAATATCAAGTTCAATTATCAAACCGCTACGATCCCATAGGCCGGAGGTAAACTCTCATTGATCCTGCTGTCAGCACAAAGACAAGCATGCTCACAAGCAAGTGGCTCAGAACCAAGAATCTTGAGAAGCTTGTGTGCGACGTGGTATTGATGGAGCTAGAAGTCTGATCTCGCTCTATGCTTCAAACTTCCTTCCGAGCAGCAGCGGTAGCGTTGACAAGCGTTGCCTGACCGCCCACTTGAATTCCTCACGAGCCATCGTGCCCCGAGAGAGCTAGTAGAGACGCTTGTTACTTGATATCTTGGCCTACTCTAAAAAGAGGAGAGTGTTGCAGTATGATCCTGGGCCGACGTGTATTGAACGGCCGTGCATCCACGATGACTTGGGTGTGCAAAACAATAGTCCGCCTTCACGAAGCACAATAATTCAAGTTGATATGTGTCCACAGGAGAATGAGCTTCCGGTCAGAAGGTCCACACTACTCATCTGGCAGGGTCAACTCCCGTACACGATTGAGGCTCATCACAGAAGACTCTATTTACACAACCAATTACTGGACATGTGTATAGCTCACACGTAATTACGGGTGGAGTGAGAAAAACGGAACAGGGTTGTAGCAGCAACAACCCCGCTGCGCCAAGAGTTTTATGACTCTGAGAGCGAAGCCCAGTGACATTTTTCGTCGATGTGGGAGGGTTAGAGCTGGACTGATATACAATCAAACATGGCGGACCAAGCACAAGCAGCAGCCAACGCTGTCAAGGAGGCAGTCAACAATGTCACCGAGAAGGTTGGTGAGCTTACCACTGGCGACAATGCCGCAGCTCCCACTCTCTACCTGGACGAGGTGACTGGCGAGAAGGTCAGCAAGACCGAGCGTGCGTATCTTGGCCGAGTGTGACAATGGTCATGTCAGAGTATGCTGAGAAGATTCCANGTCAAGAAGCGCCAGAAGCAGCGCGAAAAGGAGGCCAAGAAGGCCGAAAAGGCAGCCACTTCCACAGCACCTCCAGCAAAGAAGAAGACGGTCAGCGCCGAGGAGGAGGAGGCTCACCTGAACCCCAACCAGTACTTTGAGATCCGCAGTAGAGCCATCCAGAAGCTCCGCCAGAGCCACGAGCCCAACCCCTACCCGCACAAGTTCCACGTCGACTATGATCTGCGCAAGTTCGAGCCCGAGTTCGGCCACCTCAAGTCAGGCGAGCACCTCAAGGAGAAGACGCTGTGCATCGGAGCCCGTATCTACAACAAGCGTTCGTCGGGTGCCAACCTGTGCTTCTACGATGTGCGCGCAGAGGGCGTCCGCATGCAGATCATGTGCCAGTCGCAGGAGTCGACCAGCGACAGATCCTTCGCTGACCAGCACGAGCTCCTCCGCCGTGGAGACATCATTGGCATCAAGGGCTACCCCGGCCGTACCAACCCCCGCAACCGCGACCAGGGTGAGCTCTCGCTCTTTGCCCAGGAAGTTACTCTCCTCACTCCCTGCTTGCACCAGCTGCCCGATGAGTACTACGGCTTCAAGGACCAGGAGCAGCGTCACCGCCGCAAGTTCCTCGACTTGATCATGAACGACCACACCCGCAGCACCTTCATCACCCGCTCCAAGATGGTCACCTACATCCGCAACTACTTCGACACCCGCGACTTCATCGAGGTCGAGACCCCCATGATGAATGCCATTGCTGGTGGTGCCACCGCAAAGCCCTTCAAGACATACCACAACGACCTCGATATGGAGCTGTACATGCGTATTGCCCCCGAGCTGTACCTCAAGCAGCTGATTGTCGGTGGTCTCGAGCGTGTCTACGAAATCGGCCGTCAATTCCGTAACGAAGGTATCGATCTCACCCACAACCCCGAGTTCACCACTTGCGAGTTCTACGAGGCATATGCCGATGTCTACGATCTCATGGATACTACCGAGGATCTCGTCTCCAACCTCGTCAAGCACTTGACCGGCGGCTACGAGACCAAGTTCGAGACTCAGCACGGCGAGGTCTACACCGTCAACTGGGCCAAGCCCTGGAAGCGCATTGAGATGATCCCCGCCCTCGAGGAGGCCTGCGGTGAGAAGTTCCCCGAAGGCGACCAACTGCACAGCGACGAGACCAACGAGTTCCTCAAGCGCATGCTCAAGAAGATGAACGTCCAGTGCTCTGCCCCTCTCACAAACGCCCGCATGCTCGACAAGCTCGTCGGTGAGTTCATCGAGGAAAAGTGCATCAACCCCACCATGATCACTGGCCACCCCCAGATGATGTCCCCTCTTGCCAAGTACCACCGCAGCAACAAGGGTCTCTGTGAGCGTTTCGAGGCCTTTGTCTGCAAGAAGGAGATTGTCAACGCCTACACCGAGTTGAACGATCCCTTTGACCAGCGTCTCCGTTTCGAAGAGCAGGCTCGCCAGAAGGAGCAGGGTGATGACGAGGCCCAGCTTGTCGACGAGACTTTCTGCCAGGCTCTCGAGTACGGCCTGCCACCTACCGGTGGTTGGGGTATGGGTATCGACCGCATGGTCATGTTCCTCACCAACCACTACTCGATCAAGGAGGTTCTTACCTTCCCCTTCATGAAGGACGACAAGTCACAGGGCGAGAAGCCTAAGGCCGCCGAGGTTGTCGACGTCACTCCCATGCCTGAGGAGGGTATCCGTAAGTCTTGTAATCTTCCTTGTCAAAATCCGCTTACTGACATGCTCTTCTTGCAGCCCACAAATAGACAATGAAATTCAATGTTGTCCGATCGTGTGAGCAGAACCTGTAAAATCAGCCATACGCATATGGAAGAGAAGAAAAAAAACCGTCACATAGACACGATTCAATCCACGCCTTTTTTCATTCCTTGCAAATTCTTTTCGAGGTGTTTATAATAGAGTATCGATGCCTATTGTGATATCATAAGAACAGTAGAATAAGAGAGATAATGGGGGTGATGTTGTTCCCGTATACGCCGCAAGGAAAGAGAAGCCCACCGCTTCCCATGTAAAAGTGTATCAAATGCGTATGTTGTTTTTGAATCGTCATGACAGAAAAGAGACCTCTACATGATGACCTCGTTGGTCACATCTCTACGGAGATCCTTGTAGGGCAAGCACACACAGTTCTGGACGCGCACCTCGTCGCCGACGTTGCACTCCTTGCCCAGGATGGTGACACTCTGGACTTTGACACCGTTCTTGATGATGGTGGTGTGGTGCTCTCTGACAGGGGTAGGGGTACCCTCAACACGAGCCCAGGCACCAACGCGCGAAGACCAGCCGATGATGGAGTAGAGAACGCAGGCGTCGTGCTTGATCTCGGCGTCTTCCAGAACAATCGAGTCCTTGATACGAGCACCGGCACCGACCACAGCACGAGGGCCAATTGACACGTTGGGACCAATCTTGGCGGTGGGGTCTACCTGTGCCGAAGGGTGGATGTAGACGGGCGGGAGAATGGTGGCTGAGGGTTTGGCGAGGTCGTCGCTTTGCTGCTGGAAGGCCTTCATCAGGTAGAGGGCGTTTGCGGGCACGGCGGAACCGGCAGTCTTGATCTGGCGCCAGAAGTCGGTTGTCTCGAGAACGAAGAACTTGGAGCTGTCTGCCAGGTCCGACAGGATATCCTGCTCAAGACGAATGACCTCGTTCTTGCGGTTCTCATCGTCCTCATCCTCTTCAGCATTATTGAGCGAGAAGTCGCGGCTGTCAAGAGCCTCGGACGAGGGGTAAGACAACAGACGGGGACGGTCGCTGCGACGCTTGATGGCAGTCTTGATGCTGGGGAAGATGCACTCGGTGCTAAAGAGGTAGACACCGCAGTTGATCAGGTTGCTGATGTGGCCCTCGGGCTTCTCGACGTAGTGCAGAACACGCTTGGTGTGGGTATCGCTGACAATGCATCCGAAGTTGGTGGCAGCCTCGTTGGAGACGCGTGTTCCCAGAATGACGGCCTCGGCGTCCTTCTCTTCGAACAGACGCAGCATCTCGCCTAGCGGGAAGGAGCAGCAGACATCGGCGTTGAGGACGAAGAAGCGGTCGGGGCGGCCCTTGAGGATGGCATCACGGAAGTGGTACAGACCGCCAGCAGTTCCTAGGGCCGTGTATTCGCGCAGGTAGCGGATGGAGATGTGGGGGTATTCGCGGTGGGCGTCCTTGATGAAGTCGCGGAAGACGGTCTCGTCGTAGTAGCCGACAAGGAAGACTTCGGTGATCTCGGGGACTCTGGTGACAGCATCGAAGCAGTGCTGGATGATGGGCTTGCCGGCGACTTCGAAGAGGGGCTGTTTGGCGCAACCTGGTCAGATCGAGTGTTCGTGGACAGACAGAGAACCGGATCAATTCACCTTGGGAACATCCAGAGAGAGTGGACGGAAGCGAGTACCTCTGCTGGGACCTCCGACCTGTGCGAATATATTAGCAGCTGTGAGAGACATCTCTTGGAAAGCTAGACTTACCAAGATGACAGCTTTAGTTGAGGGCACAGGGTTGCGGCTCCTGCTGCGGGAGGGAAGTTGTAGCGACGACATTACAAAGTAGAGAGAGTGTGTATTAGAGAGAAACAGAGGTAAGAAGAAGAAGCAGCAGAATCGACAAAGCAATCAAGGTGAAATGAGCGGGATGAAATGAAGCACAGCTGTTCCTAGTCGCAGCACCCCGCCCAAACGAATCAACGCCAGGGGCAACGCCGCAGCAAGGGTCTGCCCCTATTTCTGGCCAAAGAATACGAATCCATCCAAAAGCTGTCTTTTTGATTGATATTCCCACCTCTCATGTAACCGTTAAGACCACTGTTGCCCCTTTCTGTTTCCCTTGGTCTGGCTGTCCACGTCGTCTGGAGCCACGTCAGAAGCCTGCTGTTACCTACAGCTGACAATCCCAGCTGACACCTCCTTTCACCTTTCCTTCCTGCGTATTGTCGGCCAGCTATGAGCCAGCATCACTAGATTTGCCATGACTATGAAGACTTGTCTCACGTATTCTCGTTCTCTTCTCCATGATGTAGCCAATGGAGCCGAGAGTCTAGCTTTTACCATCTTACAACATCACACAGCATTACGTTTGATATAGCTCCTGAATGCCAACCACGCCAACTCGTCAAGGGTCCAGTGCTTGTACTAACATAACAGCCAACACGTCTTGCTCGCGAGACAAAATCATCACCATACAGTATCCCGGTATTTCACGCACCATTTACACCACAAATGATGCTGAACGCCATTCCACCCGAGACCCCCGCGCAACCATCCATCTAACAAGTGTGCTTGCTTCTTCCAACACTGAGCCGCTCCACTCAACAAGGACGACAATCCACAACGGACCCACAAGCCTCTATACCTTAGGCAGCATAAGAGACCCTCGGAGAGCTAGGACAACATGCTCACAGTAAACTCGATGAGATATTCGCGTCGGCAACCACAAAACGTACGAGTGGAGCTCTCTTTGCGAAGCGGGCATTCACCAGAAAATCGACCACCACTACTTCCTCGTCGAAGATACACTATGCTTACATTTTGCACTCGGATGTCGCAAAGGACAGTCAACAAAGCAGACTCGCTGAGTGTCAGCATGCCTCGACGCTTCGTCGATTAGGATCATAAGCATCGCCAAAAGTCGACCACCACCACTTCTCCATCGAAGGCTCTACTATTCATACACGTTGCACTCGGGTATTGTAGAAGATAGTCGGTAAAGCAGTCTCGCCCAGTATCAACATGCCTCGACACTCCGTCGACCAGATCACTAGTCCCATCATCAACACCACCAAAACTCGACCACCATCACTTGGTCCTCGAAGACTCCGCTAACCACACATATTACACCTGGATATTATAAAGAACAGTAGATAAAGTAGACTCACCCAGCATCAACATGTCTCGGCGCTTCGTCGACTAGGCCGTCTAACCCGTTGTCAGCACCATCAAAATCCAACCACACCCGGTCCATCGCCGAGGATGACATTGATGGTAGACCTTGCCCCCAGGACTTTGAGGCTACAAATACAGATGAAACCTTGACGTGTTCTCGAGTCGTCTCGACATGCCTTCGGAGAAAAAGATGAGATGATCTCGGAGAAGAACAACAGAAAAAACGCAGCCAGATCCGGCAAACAACAAGCAAGATGAAAGTATATTCACAAGTTCAGCATCTTACATACGGTACCAAGCCTAGGACCGTTTGACTTTATCTACTCTTTGGAAATGCTCCAGTTGGGAGCTTGGAGCATCTCTTGCCTCTTCAGCCACACCAACGAAGCATCAACACCGTTGATATGAGGCATACACAATTGCTGAACAGCGCTCTACCGCGTCAGCCTCAGAACGCTGTGTTACATCTGAAAAGTCTAGGTCGCTGGGATTTTTGTCCGTTGCGAGAAACTTCGAGTCAGCCGAGTGCTCAGCTCTTCCGACACAGTGCTCAGGCGTCGTGGATTGTGTGTGTCATCTCCAGAGTAAGTCTTCGTCCGCGAGGGACTCCTGAATAAGTATTCTGTCTCAGCCGGCTACACGTTCGAGAGCTCTGGAGCAGTTCTCGCGACAGTGACTCAATTAACCAGATCAGGCTAGCGCGCTCAGACTCGTCACGCGTTTAGTAAAGGACTTGGCATTCTTTCTGGTAGCGCTAGATCACTTGGATGGCGATGTAGCCTTTCACTCTTGTTGCCAAGGCATATCTTGACATCAAGAGCCATTGCAGGATCGGGTTGACCGTCGCGCTGATCTCTGCTGTATAACGTTGACCAAGGTACCTCAAAAGTCCCATCTAGACAGGTCACCAGCTTTGTCATCGGAATCCGCATTGAGAATACTGAGAGAACTCTGGGTGCGATTGAGAGGACGCGAATGCCACAAGCATCAAAAAATTCAGGGAGGAGCGGAGACAGGATACCGCGGAAACGTACGAAGAGAAAAGGAAAGCACGGGTAAGGCCTCTGAGAGTATTGTCTGAGACTAGGATAGTGTGTTTGTTTCATTGTTGGTAAGAAGTGGTGATGTTCTTGCAACAATCACGGCACTTTTTCACTTGGAACATATGTGGCAGAAGGATGGAAAGATCAAATAGGTATCAGCGTCAAGGTATTTACACCTCCTCAAACCTCTGCAAAGGCACATATGCACCTCTGTCGGCGTTGCTATCTCCTCGTTTCCCTCTGAACAAACCAACAAGCCTTGGAATCCAGTCACTCAAACCCCGGCTCTGAACCGAAGTGCTGACATCTGCAAACAAGTCTGCCTCACCGACTTCTTTAGCGGCAGCATTCCTGATGTCCCTCGNGGGCTTCCAGCGCTTGAGCAAAAGACTCGATACTACGACCGTGACACTTGAACATGCCATTGCTGCACCAGCGGCCATGGGCGGCAAAGAAAGGCCCCAGGGCAGGAAGAAGCCCATCGCAATGGGCAAGCCAACAAAATTGTACACACATGCCCAGATCAGGTTCAGCTTGATACGACGGAAGATGGCGCGGGACAAGGCGAGAGAAGTGGGTATGTCGAGAAGATGATCCGGTCGCATGAGAACGACATCTGCAGCTTCAATGGCGACGTCTGTACCCGAAGCGAGCGATATACCGACATCTGCAGTTGCAAGAGCAGGGGAGTCGTTGATACCGTCGCCCACCATGGCTACGATGATGCCTTGAGCCTGAAGCTCTTCCACTATCTCGCGCTTGCCACTAGGAAGCACGCCAGCGTGGACGTTGTGCTTGGGGATGTTGAGGAGATTGGCAACGTAGTATGCGGTGCTCGCCTGGTCGCCAGTGACGATCGAGCAAGTAACACCCATACGCTGGAGAGCAGAAATCGCGGCGGGGGCTGAAGTCTTGAGAGTGTCGGAGAGAGACAGAGGGCCTGTGTAGACTCCGTCAATCGAAGTGTGAATGGTTGTGACACCGGCAGATTGCTGCTTCGAGGCCGCGTTTGCATCTTTGTTCGCTGCGTAATCGTTGGTGTCGTCCGCATCTTCAGGGACTGCCACACCCTGGGACCGCAAGTATGAGGTGTTACCGATCATGACGTTGTAGCGCTTGCGTTCAGGCGAGATGGCCGCTTCCACAGAAGCTGAGATGCCCTTGCCAACAGTAGAGACGAAGTCGCCTACACTGCCATCGAGTGTGCCGTCAGATCCAAGTCCGAGGTGTGATTTAGCTGCGCTCGTGATTGCACGCGCAATAGGATGCTCACTGCCCATCTCGGCAAGTCCGATGATCGTCCACCAGAGACGGAGCTTAGCAGCGTCGGCGGTCCAGCCGCCTTGCACGTCTGATCGGGATACGCTCATCTTACCCATAGTCAAGGTGCCGGTCTTGTCGAGAACAATATGGGTCACCTTCGTGGCCCTTTCCAGAGTTGCTCCACCCTTGATGAGAATGCCTTGCTCAGCTCCAACTCCAGTACCGACCATTACAGCTGTAGGTGTTGCAAGACCAAGCGCACATGGACAGGCAAAGACGATGACCGCAATACAAAGCTTGACGCAAACCATCAGGGGCCCACCGCTGGTATTCTTAGTGAAAATAGTGGGTGGTGTTTGCAGGACATGGCTCAAGATCATCCAAGCCGTGAAGGTAGCCAGTCCGAGTGTAATGATTATAGGGACAAAGTAGCCGGCGACCACATCGGCCATACGTTGAATGGGAGCACGGCTGGTCTGGGCTTCTTGAACAAGTCTCACGATCTGGCTGAGTTGTGTATCGCGACCAGCTCTCGTGACCTGGAAGTCGAGTCTGCCTGCACCATTGACAGTACCTGCCATGAGATTCTTTCCTTTCGTCTTGAGAATGGGCATTGCCTCTCCGGTGACCATACTCTCGTTGACATAGCTATCGCCACGAATGACGGTACCATCAGCTGGAACCTTGTCGCCGGGCTTGAGAATGACCACGTCACCGACTTCAAGCAGTTCTGTAGGGACGGTCTTTTCCTCGAGCGCACCACTTGGCGAGTTCTTTTCAGACTTCTCATTATCACCATTCCACTCATCAGCGGCCTTTTGTGCTGCAATAGGGTCTGTGTAGATGAGAGCAGTTGATGGTGCCAGACTCATCAAGCGAGACAAGGCTGCCGAAGTCTGTCCTTTGGCTCTATTCTCGAGGAATCGACCGAGCATAATGAAGGTGATAAGCATGGTGCTCGTATCAAATGTTGTGGCAGGTCTTGAATGGGGCGACGTAAAGATCGAGACTAGCATAGCGGCGCAACTGAAAAAGAATGCTGCCGACGTCCCCAAAACGACGAGAACATCCATGGTCGGCGAGCCGTGCTTGAGAGATTTGTAGGCAGATCTATAGAATCGCTTACCAATACCGAATTGGACCGGTATGGTGAGGATCAGACAGACAACGTCTCCAAGCCACAATCCAGGTATCAAGGGAAGTTTGATGCTTCCATAATCCAGGGGCTTGATGAACATGGGGAAGATCATAGTGGTAAGGAAGACTGGGATAGCGANAAGAAGAGATATCTTGAATGACCTTGACCATTCCTGAATCTCTTTTGTCTTTGCAAGCGACTCCAGCTGGGCATTATTGTCGTCGTTCTCGGCAGTCAAGGCATTGAGACCTTCATTCTCGATCGACTCAACAATCGCACGAAGTCCAGTTTGTGTTGGGTCATATGCGACGGACGCTCTACCAGTTTTGAAATCAATCTTGACAGCTGTGCTTCCCTTTCGTTTCTTGAGTGTGGCTTCGAGAGCGGAAGCTGCTTCAGCAGTTTGGAGACCAAACAACTTCAATTCAACAGTGCTACTTGCTCTCCTGGAACGAGAAGCTCCTTCTTCTCGTGAAGTCAGAACCTTTGCATCAAAGCCACAGTCTTCGATGGCCTCGACGATTTTCTCTGGAGAAAGTTTCGTAGGATCGTGCAATATGACAGCCCTCTCGGCAAGCAGACTAATGTCAAATTTCAAAAGGCCAGGAACGTCGTTGAAGCCGCTGGTCACTGCGGAAGTACATGCGCCACATGTCATGCCTTCGATTGCCACGATAGTCGTGAAAAGTACGTCGTTCTTCCTACTCTGCCTCCTGGCTGAAGGTAGCATCTTGGTCCGTACGGGCTCTGATGGCTTTGATTCGACGATGGAAGCATCAAAACCAGTGTCTTCGATGGTCTCAGCGATGGTGTCGGCGCTAATTAATTTCGAGTCGTGCTCAATGACAGCTCTCTCGGACAGCAAGGAGATATTGAAGCTCTTGATTCCAGCAAGGCTTTTGAAAGCGCCCTCTACCGCAGAAGTACATGCGCCGCATGTCATGCCGCCTACGCTTACGGTTGTAGTCATCAGGCCGGACGAGGAAGATGTAATGCCGAGGCCCATGGTGTCTTGATCCGACTCTTCCTCGACAATGTCGTCCAGTGTTGATGCGGGCAAGTCGGTGTTGAGGACGGTAGCATCGAAGCCTCGGTCTTCGATGATTTCGCGTACTTGGTCGGCCGAGATTATGGATGCATCGTGCATGACAACAGCACGCTCCATGACCAAGCTGACAGACACGCTGCCAACACCACCAATGTGGTTGAAGCCGGATTCTACAGCTGAAGTGCAGGCGCCGCATGTCATGCCTTCCACTTTGAGGGTCGTTGTCGCCAGGTGTTGTGGTTGCGATGAAGGCTGNNGGGGAGGGGTACGGGGACCCATGTTGTTGTTCCAGTTGGCGAACTGTGTTTGAGGAGAGGCTCGGGGTGATATGCCGTCGGATGCTGTAGATGGCGAGCCATGTAGGGCCGTCTTGGGCGGCGAACCAGTGGGAGAGATGATCGAGGTGCTGTCCCGGCGCGAGTCTCTTTGTGAGACTTGGAGATACTGTGGAGCCATGGTTGCTGTTTGCGACAAAGAAGGCGCGACAGAGAAAGGGCGGCGACAGAGCTGTCTAAGAATATCTAGGCTTGACCAGCAAAAGACCTAACTCTTGTACATATGCCTGGTCAGACTTAGCTGACTGTGAGGGGCTTCCGAGAGGTGCGCCGACAAGGTCCTGCCGTGTGGCGCCTAATACTTGTCGTAAGCGTCGGTTCGTGGTATCCGGCTGCGCGAGTGGAGTCTGGTGAGAAGATGCAGAAAGAATGGCAGTCAGACAGCAAGGAAGAAAACAACAGTGGCTATAGAACAGGAGCCATGGTGGTTGTCGCAATCAATACATAACCTTGAAATTGCATGGCTGATGGCCGTTGCGTCAAAATGCAAACGACTCCCTGCATCTGGAGCGCGTAGAGGGCGAAACACCACGTTCCGGCAGACGACCTACCTACCATCCTTCGGCTCCGGACCTCCGATATGTCGCTTTAATCTATCCTCGACGCGACTTTAGTACGCTATTCTTAGCGAACGACTTCCTTTTAAAGGCTTAACAACACCTCTTTTCTGACAAGAATCACTTTTGCGGTAACCTTGCTCCACCATGCTTCATACACTAATAAGCGTCTGTCTCCTTACAGAAAGGAGACTCTCTTAGTGCGCATCCTGGGGAGCCGCAACGGCCTCCACTCCATTGACTTTTGCTTTCAGCGACTCCAGTCGGTGTCGCTGCTTTGCTTCGAACGGAAAAGTGCTTTCATCTTTTCTGCGATTCGGATCCACCTACAAGTAGCAAACATTGCCAGCTTGATCCTGCGGCCCACCTCTCAGTCGCAAATGTCCAGTCCAAATCTTGATGCCATCAAGTCTGGCCGTGGCTGATGCAGCTTGATGCCAGCCGCCAGTTCGAGGCCAAAGACTCCGACGCTTTCCAGCTTTCTTGGAAAACTCAATCCTTCCATGTACCTATCCTCCCTCCCTCCTCGGCCTGAATCTTGAATCTGCAATTCTGCTTCGCGTCAAGAGCCTCAGATCGTGGCTAGTGCATTTCAGCCACGGCCCATTTTCTCGTCTGCATTTCGTCACTCCGCCCGCTAAGGAACCTTCTTATGACGATCTCAACGTGCTACCAGCCTCAAAACGTGCCCCTTCCCACGCATTCACCTGGAAAAACGTGACTTTTGGCAAGTCCAAGAGAGTGTGATGACAGAAACGGCAGCTCTGGACACCTCCTTTCCTAATCTCGACCCATCTCGATGTCTACTTCATGGGATCGACGTCAGATCCCGTTGCTTAATCTCAAAACCTAGCGGCTTCACTTGCTTCTAGTCATGCCCCAGCAGTTCATTCTTGTCATACTGAGTGCGTGGAGGGCTGAAGTCTATGGCTACAAGACGATGACGATGATGAAGCTTCTTCTGATATCTTCTCCATATCTTCCCAGACATCTCTCCTCAGTTTTTGTTGTTTCTGTTATCCACTCTCCTATCGTATCTTGTCTACCCTAGTTCAAGATGAATATCAATCAACCTCTTAGTGGACGAGGACTAGCCATTCCTTTCACCAAGGCTGCCAACCCCAATGCTGATCTCGATGATGGAGACCTCCGTCTGCCCTTCATCCATCGTATTCCGGATAACATCAGGTACACGCTTGAGTCATGTATGCGTCTTCGTCTAGATCACTAACACCAATGCNNAAGAAACCACTTCATCGCCATGTGTGGTGAATTTGTTGGAACGGTGCTCTTCCTTTACTTTGCTCTGTCTGGTGCCCAGGTTGCAAACAGTGTCAACACATCCAGTGGCCAGTCCATCGCTCAGACCGGTAGCAATCCCCAACAGCTACAATACATCGCCTTGAGTTTTGGTTTCTCCTTGGCTGTCAATGCTTGGGTTTTCTTCCGTATCAGTGGTGGACTTTTCAACCCTGCTGTTACCTTCGGCATGTGTTTGATCGGTGCACTTCCCTGGGTTCGTGGCGGCCTCTTGTTCATCACCCAAATTCTCGGCGGTATGGCCGCTGCCGCTCTAGTATCATGCATGTTCCCTGGCGAGCTCAACGTCCGTACTACTCTGGGTGGAGGTACTACCATCGTGCAAGGTCTTTTCATCGAGATGTTCTTGACTGCACAGCTCGTTTTCACCATCTTCATGTTGGCAGCCGAGAAGCACAAGGGTACTTTCATTGCTCCTGTCGGTATCGGTCTTTCGCTCTTCATAGCCGAACTCACCGGAGTCTTCTTCACTGGCGGCAGTCTCAACCCTGCTAGATCTTTTGGACCTGCTGTTGTCAACCTCGACTTCTCAGGCTATCACTGGATCTACTGGGTCGGCCCTGTACTCGGCTCCATCATCGCAGCCGGCTTTTATAAATTCATCAAGATCCTGGAGTACGAGACCGCAAACCCCGGACAAGACATGGACCACGCAGCCAAGGTCGAGAAGAGAAAGAACCTTCTCATGGCTGCTGGTATCAACGAAGTTGATGCCCACAACGTCGCCAACGAGCTCCAGACCAATCAAGTGGTGACTGAAAAGGGCGGACCAGATGGTGCAATTGTGGCCAACGGTCAAGGCCGTCGCGGCTCCGGAGAAGACACTGCCATGTACGGCACTGGATTCCGCTCCAACTCACACCAGCACACTGGCTCTACTAGCTCAGGAGAGACAGCTGTCGTGCAAAGAATCCAGAGACCTCAGGCTGTCACTACTGGAAGTCAGCTCGGACGTTTCAGTTATCTTGGTCGTGCCGGTGTCCAGCAACCAAGAATGAACAGTATCGTCAATGAGTCGAGAGTGGACAGCCCTGCCATGACTACGAACGAAGAGCTGTATGCTCCTCTAGCCGCAGGCGGCGATGAACCACTCGGCGGTCTAGTTGCAGACCATGACCCGAGATACCGCTACTCCAGAACCATCAGCAGTGGTGTCTAGGTGGACTGAGTTCCATTCACGAATTGTACGAAAGATATTATTTTCAACATGAAATTCTTGTAATATAGTTATCAATATTGAAGCACAGTTTTAACGGCCCAGCTTTTGTTCGCGAGGAGTATCTGCGCGGAGCGTCTAGGGAAGACTGTCCCCACGAACACTCTCCCTTGAATAGTGTTATATATCTCTACTATATGCCACGACAATTCCGCATGCAAGAGATAGTCATGATGTAGCTGTGAGAATGCACAGTATCTTTTAGATGGAAGCGACGTTCATAGGAGGACAGGTTTTTGGGGTGTCTCTATGGCCATGCTTCTTCTCATCTCATTGGAACTGTGCATTTTTATAACCTATCATCATACTAGTCATATTAGAGAGGATTCAAGGCAGCGCTATATAGCATGAGCCGCCTACGTTCAGGAGACCGTCTTCCCTAGACCTTCCCGTATTTTCGTTGCAAAGCAAATCTAGACAGGCAGCAACTGTTTTTGCACGTAGGTAGCGGGTTCATGAACTCCCTCTATCACAGACGGCCGTCAGATTCGTCTTCCGATTCCTCGCCTTGCCTGAAATCTTCATTGTCAATCGTCCCAACCCAATCATCCATATAGCTTGCTGCCGGCACCGCATAGTCGCCGGAGCAATGCTTGTTTTGATCCAGTCATCGTTGTAGGGCTTTTCGCAACCCTTCCAACTGTGTGGATACCCTCTACACACACTGAAAGGATGTTGCAATTTCGGGTAAGTGCCTGGAGAAAAACGGCCTCTCCAAGACACAGACTTGTCTTCCTCGCGGTGCATACCATGATCGTGCTTGCAGACTTCCCACCAGTTGCGAGAACGGTGAAGACCGGTAGCATTGAGGAAGACGAACGTTTGTTCCTCATCGTACTGCCAGGTAGTATCTGGATTACGGTTGCGGCTCTGGCGGGCGACAAGTCTGTTTTCTGTCAGATACTCAGAGCTGGCGGCGTCGTTCGTGGGTGGGGTTCCACAGAAGCAAATATATTTGCGTCCATTCTTCATGTTGATCGAAGTGATACCGAACCCATCAGGTTGATAGCAGACGGTATGGCGAAGATACCCACAAAGCTACCCCCTGATGGTAACTTTTCGAAGCAGGATCCAAGAACTGCTCGAATGCTTCTACACCTTGAAGATGAACACCTTCGTTTCCATGGTCTTCGAACATGGTTACTGAGGATTGTACAACGTCGATCAGCTTTGTATCCAATGCATAGCTCTTGGTGTTGGACCCGGTGCCGTTGCTTTCTTTCCATTCGTCGAATTGGCCTTCAATCCACTGGCCTTACTCAGTACCCTGCGCGAAGTCACTCTGGCTCATGGTATGACCATCGTTGAGATAATCGCACAATGGATATGCGTTGGTAGCGACAAAGAGCGCCGCGGTGGCGAGAAGGAATTTGAGAACTGACTTCATGGTGATGAGCAGTCAGCCGGGAACTGCACCGTTGGTCATAGATGCAGAAGAACTCGAGGAAGAAGAGCGAATTTGTAGGGGTAGTTTGCGAATCTAAGGCGAAAGGTGTGTGATGACTCTTCCACTTCAAGCATACTCTCTTCGGTCTATTCGACTCAAACTAACTCTGCTGGGAACTTTACAACCACTGTGCATCACGTATACCATTGCAACGCTATATTTCTCGGTAGCTTTGACCGTGGCTACGAACCAAAGTTGTGTGGTCACAGCCTGGAGAATCTTGTCGACGAGGGTATAATGGGATAATCCATTGCTCTGCTGTGGCCATCTGAATCCGGGACCAGACCCGCCCTGCACCAGTGGTACATTATGACCCATCAACCAGAACTGAACCCATGTGTAACAGCACAAACGCGGAGAGAGTGAACCAGATGGCGCAACTGAACAGAGATTGAGGGAGTTTAAGCCGAACACATGATCACTCATCTTTCCCGGGCTTCGGGTGATGTTCGCATCATGGATAGCCATGTCTGCAAACGATGATCAGAGCTAGCACCGAAGTGAGAAGACTGTGTGGCTGGGTTTCGATATGAAGAGGGATCATGAGGTTGTTGTGACTTGCTATATTGACGCGACTCTAGAAATCGAGTGTGGTAATCCGTATGTAGTCTCTCAAGGTTTAAAGATTGCTGATCTTTACCACAAGTCCTCATAGCAGATTGTTGTTGCTCTCCAAAACTCATAAAACAGTATCGAGTAGGTTCCAAGTTGCAATAGCCTTATAAACCAATACAAGCAACGTCTGGCTTTTAACTGTACGTCCAGTCAGTGTTGCCCACGTATTGAACTACTGCGTTATGTCACTTACCTCGCGTATTTTATTGGGATGCGATAGTCTCCCGGGTGTTCTGAATGTCCTTGGGGCCAGTACGACAACAACCTCCGATCAGTCTAGCGCCTTTGCCGAACCATTCTCGAACCAGCTCAGCATGTTCCTTGCCCTCCACACGGGGGCCGTTCCACTTTCGGGCTTCTGCGTTCCAGGTCTCGCCAGAGTTTGGGTACACAATGAAAGGTTTGTCGGTCAGGGGTCTGAGATAATCCAATGCTGCGGACACGTTCTGCTCGGGAATACAGTTGACGCCTACAGATACAATTTGGCTGCAAGAATTGACCAATTGCACGACCTCAGACATTGGTGAGCCATCACTCAGCAGAGATGCGTCGGATTCTCTCAGCGTAACACCCAACCAAGCCGGTGTGTTTGGGAAGTCGGTCTCGAGCAGTTCAATCAAGGCCTTGATTTCCGGCAAGGAAGGAATGGTCTCATAAGCCAAGATATCGACATTGGCTGCCACTAAAGCCTCGATGCGAGGCCTGTGAAAATCCTTGAACTCGTCGTTTGACAGGTGATAGTCACCCCTATACTCGCTTCCGTTGGCGAGGAAAGCACCGTAAGGACCAACACTTCCCGCGACCAAAAGCCTTCTTGGTTGGTTTGAAAAATCTTTCTGCTCCTCCTGGAGGACCGTGTCACGAGCTTTCTGAGCGAGCTCGACGCTACGACGAATGAGCTTCTGTGACTGTTCAAGGCTCATGCCCAGGTGTTGAAACAGGCCGAGTGGGGTAGCTTGATAGCTGGCGGTGATGGCGATATCAGCGCCAGCTTTGAAGTAATCAAGATGGACTCCATAAATGGCTTCTGGTGTTTCTTCCAAGGCTTTGGCCGACCATAACTTCGAGCTGAGATCGAGTCCACGGGTTTCAAGTTCAGTCGCAAGGGCGCCATCCAGGATCAAGGCAGGCGTCTCCTTGAGCAATTGTGCCACGGGATCGACTAAACCAGACATGTCGAATGCAATGGGCTCCTCGTCGGAAGCGGGTTGCCGTGTGATCGGTGTAGAGTGATGTCGGTCAAGTAGGAGTGCTCTGGAAGCATTTTGGAAAGATTCGCATGTTTGTCTCAAAAGGGTATTTTTAAGCGAGTTTATACCATGAGAAAACAGCCGACCAACGAATACGTGCTTCTATGCGAGCTCGGCGACCTGCATTTACCAAAACGATGGCATGTTTGTAGCTCCATAGTATGCTACCTAGCTAGTATGACCGAGCTGGTAAGCTCTGCAATGACAGACACATCTTGATACAAATGGTTGGTTGCTCGACAAGCTCGGTACGACTTGGCAGAGAGGCCGAGGCTTATCGATAGTCGCGCAGCAAAGACCCTGAAGTTCGCCTTCTCTCCGTTTCGAAGATTGACCTGACCATGACACACAACATTGGGGATTACAAAGCGGTCAAATCACATGCGAGATCAAGCGAGCTTCCATCTTTTGGTGAGCCCGAGGCTCCAATTTGGAAAGTATGGACCGTCTCGTGGAGCCTTGGTGCTCCGAGTAGGCCTGCTGCTTTATAAGCTCATTTAGGTGGCCTTGTCGGCCATTTCGTCATCTCGATTGAGCTTTCCTTTTATTGAGAAGTAGTCCCCTCATCCTCTGTATTCTCTCCTTCCACTACATTGCCATACTCCCACACATCACACACGTCACACACATCACACACATACACAATGGTTCAGAACAAGGCTTTGATCTTCAAGAAGGTCCCTCAGGGCCTTCCCGTCCCCGGCGAGCACCTCACAATCGAGTCGACCGAGTTCGATGTCGACCAGGCTCCTCCTCAGGGTGGTTTCACCGTCAAGAACCACTACATCAGCTTCGACCCCTACCAGCGTGGCCGTATGCGTGATGCCAGCACCAAGTCCTACTCTCCTCCCTTCGCCCTCAACAAGCCCATCACCAACTCTGGCATCTCGACCGTTCTCAAGTCAGATAACGACAAGTTCAAGGCCGGCGATGTCGTTGTTATGATGCAGGACACTGCTGAGTACAGCGTCGTCTCCAAGGACCAGGCTGCTTCCGCTCGCAAGCTTGAGAACCCCTACAACCTCGATCCCAAGCTCTTCGTCGGTGCCCTCGGCATGCCCGGTCTTACCGCCTACTCGAGCTTCTACGCCATTGGCGAGCCCAAGAAGGGTGAGACCATCTTCATTAGTGCCGCATCTGGTGCCGTTGGCCAGCTCGTTGGCCAGCTCGCCAAGCACGAGGGCCTGAAGGTCATCGGCTCCGTCGGCGACAACAAGAAGAAGGACTACATCACCAACGACCTCGGCTTCGACGGTGCCTTCAACTACAAGAACGAGAAGCCTGCCGATGCCCTCGCCAGACTTGCCCCCAACGGTGTCGACATCTACTACGAGAACGTCGGTGGTGAGCACCTCGAGGCCGCCATCAACGCCATGAACAACTTTGGTCGTATTATCTGCTGCGGCATGATCTCGCAATACAACACTGCTCCCGGTGAGCAGTACCCTATCCGTAACCTCATGTCCATCGTCGCAAAGCGCCTGAAGGTCCAGGGCTTTATTGTTGGCGACGAGGGCATGGGTCCCAAGTACTTTGTCGACCACCAGAAGAACGTCCAGAAGTGGATCCACGAAGGCACTTACAAGCCCCAGTTCAGTGTCACTGACGGCATTGACAACGCCGCCGAGGGTCTTCTTGGCCTGTTCTCGGGCAAGAACTTTGGCAAGGCTGTTCTGGAGATCTCCAAGCTCGAATAGATGTGCTACACAAAAGACATGAGACACGACCCATAATCAAAAATTCATTGTACATTCAGCTTTTGCATTTGACGAATCCCTTCTACATAATTGCGTGAGTTCAACAAGCATATTTGTCAGTCGTAGATACAAGTATTGTCCCTGCCGTTCTGTTCGAATCTTGCAACCAGAAAAAGCTGGCAATGTTTTTTCATATAGTCAAAAGGAGCACCTCTCGAGACAGTCACAATCTCTCTCCTACGCCAACAACTAGGCTATAGTATGCCATAAGAATGCACAATTGCTTGCCCAATCAGATGAGTGACCATAGAAATATGCCTAAGTTGATAACTCTCCTTGGATATTTGCTTCAATTCAAAAAGTATTGTGTGCTTACATACTATACTGTAACTCGAGCGGCGCAAGGAGAGAAGCGGTAGGGCGGAAAGGGGCAGGGAGGAGGGTCAGTTAGGTAATATTATATAGTTTACCACATGTTCTCTGAAAATCTCCGTCAAAAGGTGGTTGCTTTGGGGAAAGAAGCTACAGTACCTCCAGATGATCTCACCCAGAAGCGGTCAAGCATAGAAAGAGAATGGACTTGGATTGTGATACTTGGTTGTAAACGCATTTCAAGTCTATTGTTTGATGTCCGTGATAATTATACTTCCAGTGTGTTGCGTGTGGTCATGTTGATCTCCCCTGTTCCCTCGCCACTCACTTCACAACCGATAGGAAAGCTTCAAGCTGCGTGAGATTGATGCCACAAACTAATCGATGCTCAGACGCTTCATGCTGTCACCCAGAGGATTGTTGTCCTTGGATCCGTTGGCAACTTTGTGAACGACTGTGCTGGCTCCTTCCCTGTACCAGAGATATCTCTTGCAGTCTTGGGCTGCAGGACGTCTTGAAGGATCTTGAGTCAACATGGCTTTGATCAGGGGAAGAGCCTGTGTGGGAGTGCTGCAGCGAGTGGGCGCGACCAAGAAGTTGCTGACAGTGGTATTGTGAATCTTCAACAGGAGAACTTTAAGAGACCAGATGTCTGCTCTGCTTTCGAAGCCTCGAGTGTGAACGTCTCCGAGTTCCTTTGCAGTCTCGGGAGCTCTGTAAGGCTCGTAGGCGCGACCAGACATGGGCTCGTGGGNGAGGTCTGGGTCCGCGTCATCGTCAACGGTTTTAGAGATACCAAAATCAGCGAGTTTGAGAAGATAGTGCGGTTCGCGCTCAGTGCCAGCAAGAAAGACCAGGATGGTGTCAGGCTTGATGTCTTTGTGGACAATTGCTGGCTTCAGGGAATGGATGTGGTCAAGGGCTCCGGTCATTTCGTAGGTCACGAGCTGCGACAAAGCTGCATGTTGGCTCTTGGGAAGTCGACGATGAAGGTCATGAAGGTTACCCTCGGTAGCGAACTGCAGTATGATGCCGCCTTCCTTCAGTTCTTCAAAGACGAGAAGGTCCAGGAGCTCCATGACATTGGGGTGATTCTTGGCTTGCGTGAGTCGCGTAGCCTCGGCACGAAACATGACTGCTTTGGGTTATTTGCGGTGAGAGCCAACCGTGGGAACAACCTTCATGGCGAAGACTTGCTGGTCCTTGAGCCTCTGGACCTCAAACACATTGCCAAAGCCACCGTGTCCGACGCGCTTCTTGAGCTTGTACTTGAGCTTGGGGTCACTGAATGACACAACGGTGGATTCAGTCAGAAGCTTGCTTATGAAATCCGGCATGTTGCTGTAGGTGTGTAACGATGGGCCGCCTTTTGAGCTGATGGGTCCGGCTGTAACTGAGCAAGAGAGATGTTCTGCTGGAAGCACATATCCAA
Source organism: Aureobasidium vineae (assembly GCA_903819635.1). Lineage (NCBI taxonomy): Eukaryota > Fungi > Ascomycota > Dothideomycetes > Dothideales > Saccotheciaceae > Aureobasidium > Aureobasidium vineae. Next base: position 794,432 of record CAIJEN010000006.1, read on the forward strand.
CTCTTATAATGTGAGAACTCCCAGGATAGAACGACCCAGGATATACAAGACTGAGACGTCCAAGCAGTACATCAAACGAAACAGAAAGCAGCTCTTCCCAAGACAAGACATGCATGTTTGATTTCGAATTTGCAAACTACACAAAAACACGAGATCAAAAGAGCTTGCTCTACCTTTTCAGACTAGCGATGTGCTCTCAGAACCAGAAGGCAAATCTGACATGAGCAGACGAGACGTGCAAGACTTCAAGGCAAGTATGGAGAAAGTCTTATACAAGACACAAAATTTGTTAAAACGTCGTAAGCGCAATGTCTCAAAGACGCATATGTGTTGAGCGCGAGTGGGAGCTGTCATCGTCGCAGTAAGTCGTATTGCCGCATCACTCCCTTTGGTACAGACCTTTTTCCGAGATCCGCGTGGAAGATGAGTTCTTACCGAAATCTTCTTTGCCATCCATTCCAGAGAGCATGACAGTATCACCTCAACACTGTGGTACTGTTGACAGAGCACAAGTGTACATGTTTTCGGTATGCCGATCCACTTTACGTATCAGGGTAGCCGTGGCCTTCGACTACACTCGCAAACTCTCGAGGGTGTCAGAGGCCACGATTGTCCGAAGCAGGGGTCCAGAGACAGCAAGATCCTGGGTGATGTCTCGCAGAGACATAGTTGGCTAGATCTGTGCTTGAGCAACTCGAGCGTAGTTGTACTTAGTAATCTTCGCGTATACGATGAGAGCACGTCAAGTCACACAGGGTCCTCATCGTGTCAAGATGTGTTCCAGTAATATTCGTCTATTGTGTCGATGCTCCTGCAATAGAAGAGTTGGCGAGAGATGCACGAGAGGAACTGACCGCCTTGAGAGAAGCCGAGAGCATCAATCCTTGTATTGTTGGAGGAAAAGGACGAGTAGGAACAGCGTACCTCGGTCAACAGACGTTGAGTGAAACAGACACACTTGGCGCCTGTGCCGCCTGTCACAATTGCCCCCGCCGCAACGGTCGGACAGCCATCACTTCCCCGACATTCGATTACTGATCTTCCTTCTGCTCTTTCCACCATCCAAAGCCTAATCGATAAATTGCAGCGGGTCTTGCCATCATATCGGTGGAATCCCTAGCTATAAGGGCGAACTTAGTATTTTATACAGCACAGGCGTCTCAGCTTGCGTCGACGCCACTTTGAGGCTTCGGCAAAGACCCGAAACTGAACGAAAAGAATCGACTCGCTTGAGTCGGCTTGTTGGGGTACACCACAAGCATGTCAGCAAATCGAATCGGCTCGACACAGCCTGAGAAGAAGGGTAGACTGAGACGATCGAGGGATGAGTCTGACTACAACAACGATGAGAGCAAGAAACGAGGAAGACCACGATTGGACCCACAGGACGAGTCGACTGCTGATGTGAGTACTCTGTTATGTGCGGGAGGAGAGGACAGGAAGAAAAAATATATATATGTGTGTGTGGTTCAATTAGCATTGTTGACACTGCTGCCTTATTTCATCATGCCAACAACCTACTGACTTTGTACANNGAAACGAAGGTCACAGATCCGTCTGGCCCAAAGAGCCTACCGACAAAGAAAGGAGGACACTATCAACGATCTGCGCAAACAAGTCCAAGAGCTCCAGTCGACCATCCAGTCGATGAACCAGACCTTCAGCAAATTCTCCGAGCAATGTTCTGCCACCAATGTTCCGCCCACTATGCTGGCCGATCTGGAAAGTATCGGCCAGATGTACTCTGCTGGCCAGGGTCGAGTGGACTCGCTGGGTTCGAGCAAATCTCCAGAGTTGGGCTCCTCCGTGGCCGCATCCCCTGCAGATCCGAGCATCAAAGAGAAGGACATATCTCTTGTAGCGGACGCAAGCAACATCTCGCCTCGGACAGAGGTCAAACAAACCACATGGAGCCCGCTCACTGCTCCTGTCAGCGCAACAAACCTTCCAGAGAGTATCGAGAACAATCCTGTCTCAATTTCTATGCTACGATCTCTTGGCATCCCGGCCACCTACAGCTCATTCGAGAGGACGTTTGCTAGGAGACTTCACCGGGCGAGCTGCGAGTATGCCTATCGACTTGCTTGCGACCCCACTCGAGTTCCTGCGCTTTTCAACAACGTGTTCAAATTGACACTCAAGGCTGCTGGCACTGTTGACCGAGTCAAGTATAGTCTGCAGTCAACTCTGAGTCGAAGCACCAGAGAACCGCTTTCTAATTGGGGTGTAACTTACATTCACGTCGGTGGTGCTGGTACCCACTACCCTAGACCACCCGAAGAAGGTGGTCTTAGCTATCAATCGCCAACCTCGTGGGCCGTGACTACTGTTGGTCCTCATAGAATTGGTGGGTCTACCATCGAAGAGGCCGTGACTGCAGAGATGCTGTTACGCGGAGTCACGGGCATGGTAAGATTTCTTCTGCGTGTGGGAAGGAGCGTACAAAGCTAACGATGTGTCAGNGATGGTGAGTGGTTCGATGCATACGATGTCGAGGGTTACCTTGCGGAGAAAGGCATTCATCTGGATCCCAGTGCGACTTACGCCAATATTGAGTTGCCAGAGGAAGAGTCCTTTAGCCCTGGGTCCTCCGTGGCGTCACCTCCCATGGATCCAATGACCGCATACGTCCAGAAATTGGCCGCTGCAGAAATTGTTACTCGTCCCAGTCACTCTGCGTATTATCCTGGTCTCCCGAACATAGATTACATGCCTCCAGCGTTGGACAGTCCTGCCACCAGGAGACCTTACCCCGAGACACAAACGCACTTCGACACGCAGATTGACGAGCGAAGGTCGACAGCTCCTATTACTAGCCAACAGTATGGAGCCATGCCGGTGAGCGGTGACATGTACACATATGCCTTCCAGCCGGTGGTCAAGTGTCGCTACACTATTGACATTGGAAAATTCGTTGAGCGTAAGTATCTTTGTACTTGTCGAAACGATCCATGTTGACCGGAAATACANGACATGAGCTTGGCAGGCACTTGCTTGATGCGAGCACCGGGATATCGTCGTAAGGACATTGATGTCGCGCTGCGACGAGCAGTAGTATCAGCGCACTAGAATGTCAACATGGCCGCCAGCAACATGACCGATGTCTGATGGATAAGTTCAAACCAGTCTGTATTATTTGTCAATACGTGAAGAAGCTCAGCATAAACGGTAGCATACTAGCATGTATAAGTTGATCCAGAACAGTATAAGTCGCTGCGCCTTTCTATACAGCCATTGCCTGGGCGACAGAAAGTGGCTGAGACGAAGACGGGACTATCGCCAAACTTACTCGCAGCCCCACTGCTCAAAAGAAAAAATTGTCAAATCGTGCTATTCGAGATAGCGTGCTAGTTAAGTGAGAGCAAAATGTCAAAGGGCCGAGAGCGATGGCATTTGCTAATGATGGTGGTGGCCGAGGGCGGACCACTGTTTACATGGTCAGTGCTATTGTTTACAGCAAACCATCCATGAGGGGTCAACCCAGCGACGACCTCAGTAGGGAAAAATCCTTCAGCAATGTCAGTGTATAGAGACCCTGGATGGTGATGAGAGGACGTTTCGAGGACGGTAGGCTGTAGGATAGTGCATTTGTATACATCTCTATTCAAACAAATCGAACATCTTGATGGAAAAAGGTGAAGGTGTCACTGTGCTTTCCTTCATTTTTGTCTTGGCTTTTTCGGTGACGACAGCGTTCCTTTCTATTCTACGGAAGGTGCGAAGGTCGGGTGAATGAGCAGCAGACGGAGAGGTGAAAGAACGCGTGCTTCGAAGGACGACAAGGCAGCAATGACTAGATTATGTAGATATCGTGTTGGTAGATGAAACAAGGAACATAAAGAGCGAGTGGAATGCACTGGTTTCTGAGTTGGGTTGATGAAGACTCTCTGAAGCGGGCTGGCTGTACGTCGTGTCCCAGGGTCCCACTTGCACCTGCCGGCGATTTTCATTCCGACCGCGAACCAAGAAAAGCACTTGTCTCCTTAAACATCGCTTCCTCCGCCACGACCTTCAAACTACACACTCCTTCCTTCTCTGTCCTCGACGCTCTTGTAGTCAGGCCAAGTCAGCCTGTTTAATTCTTTTCCTTCCACGCCTGTTACTTGTCACGAATTGCGCAAATCATGGATGCCTCAGCGTTGCTTTCGGCGACTCTGTCGCCTGGTACGTCCATTCCTCGACTGCGCTGGTTATCCTGCACAGATGCTCGACAAGATGCTGACAGCCAACANGACACCCAAGTCAGAACCGCTGCCGAAGCGCAGCTCAACCAGGCCGCAGAGGCCAACTTCGTACGTACCTGACAGTCTCTTCACAGCGTCCGGGCACGTGCTGACGGTTGGATGACTAGNTCTGGATACCTCACGCATCTGTCACAAGAACTCGCCAACGAGCAAGCACAACCCCAAGTGCGCATGGCCGCCGGTCTTGCACTGAAAAACTCCTTCTCCGCCCGTGAATACACCCGCCTGCGCGAAGTCCAGGACCGATGGATCCACCAAGTCGAGCCGGACGTCAAGCAATCAATCAAAGCTCTTGCCCTTCAAACACTAAAGTCGAACGACTCCAGATCAGGACAGTCAGCCGCTCAGTTCATCGCCTCAATCGCCGCTATAGAGATTCCCCGCGAGCAATGGCCCGAGCTCATGCCCACTCTGGTGCAGAACGTTGGCGAGGGTGCCGACCACCAGAAGCAGGCATCGCTCACCACCATTGGTTTCATCTGCGAAGCTGAGGACCAGGACCTTAGAGATAGTCTCTCTCAGCACTCCAACGCCATCCTCACCGCCGTCGTCCAGGGCGCAAGAAAGGAGGAGCCCAACGCCGATGTCAGAAATGCCGCCATCACGGCTCTGGGAGACTCGCTCGAATTTGTCCGCACCAACTTCGAGAACGAGGGTGAGCGTAACTACATCATGCAGGTCATCTGCGAGGCCACCCAGGCCGACGACAACCGCATTCAGCAAGGCGCATACGGCTGCTTGAACAGAATCATGGGCCTTTACTACGACAAGATGCGTTTCTACATGGAGAAGGCCCTCTTCGGTCTGACCATCCAGGGCATGAAGAACGACGAGGAGGATGTTGCCAAGCTTGCCGTCGAGTTCTGGTGCACCGTTTGCGAGGAGGAAATCTCCATTGAGGACGACAACTCTCAGGTACGCCGCGGAACGAGAGAAGTCTATGAACAAGACTAACAGGTGAANCAGGCTACTGCTGAGGGCTCGACAGAGATGCGCGAGTACTTCAACTTTGCCCGCATTGCTACCCCTGAGGTGGTGCCCGTTCTGCTCGAGCTGCTTGCCAAGCAGGACGAGGATGCCGCTGATGATGAGTACAACATCTCTCGCGCTGCTTACCAATGTCTACAGCTCTGGGCCCAGACAGTCGGTGGAGTCATCGTCCCCCAAGTCCTCCAATTCGTCGAGAAGCACCTGCGCTCCGAGGACTGGCACTACAGAGACGCCGCCGTGTCTGCCTTCGGCGCCATCATGGAGGGCCCCGATGAGAAGGTCCTTGACCCTCTGATCAAGCAGGCTCTTCCTGTCATGATTGGCATGATGGAAGACCCCGTCATCCAGGTTAGAGATTCGGTTGCCTACGCCCTTGGCCGTATCTGCGAGACGTGCTCCGACTCGATCGACCCCGCCACACACCTGCAACCCTTGATCAGCTCCCTCTTCAACGGCCTGTCCAGCCACCCCAAGATGGCTTCGTCATGTTGCTGGGCTCTGATGAACCTTGCCGACCGCTTTGCTGGAGACCCGGGCTGCCAGGAAAACGCTCTGTCTGCTCACTTCCAGAACAGTGTCACCCACCTCCTGCAGGTTACCGAGAGGTATGCATGATGAGTAGACTAGTGTCTTTGGACTCAACTGACGTGCCATCCNAGAACCGACGCCGATCACCAGCTCCGCACTGCTGCTTACGAGGTCCTCAACGCCTTCGTCACCAACTCGGCCAATGACTCGCTCCCCATCGTCGGCCACCTTACCAACATCATTCTGGAGCGTCTGGAGACCACCATTCCCATGAGCCAGCAGGTCGTCAGCGTCGACGACAAGCTCATGCTTGAAGAGATGCAGACTAGCTTGACCAGTGTTGTTATTGCCATCATTCAGCGTCTTGAGACCGAGATCAAGCCCCAGGCCGATCGTATCATGCAGCTCATGCTCCAACTGCTCAACACGGTTGGTCCCAAGTCTTCAGTCCCCGACACCATCTTTGCTGCCGTCGGTGCCCTTGCCAGTGCCGTTGAGGAGGACTTTGCCAAGTACATGGAGGCCTTTGCTCCCTTCCTGTACACTGCTCTCGCCAACCAGGAAGAGCCTGCCATCTGCGCCATGGCCATTGGCCTCGTCAGTGACATCTCGCGTGCCTTGAATGAGAAGATCCAGCCGTACTGCGACGCCCTGATGAATAACCTTCTCAACGACCTTCGCGTAAGTCTAGCGAATCATCCGGAGTTCCACTACTTTTCTGACGAATTTTGACAGAGCTCGACGCTCGGCAATCAATTCAAGCCGGCCATCCTCCAGTGCTTTGGTGACATTGCCCAGGCAATCGGCGGTGCCTTCGAGACCTACCTCTCCGTGGTCGCCCAGGTCCTGCAGCAGGCCGCCTCCATCAACGTGCCCGACACTTCCTTCGAGATGCTCGAGTATGTCGTCACTCTCCGCGAAGGCATTATGGATGCCTGGTCTGGTGCTCTTATGGCCATGAGAACCGGTGGCAAGAGTGAGTGCAAATGACAAATTCTTTCTGCTTTCGTGACGCTAACTCTTTTATAGGCNCAACTGTTGGCTCCTTACGTCGAGTCGGTCTTCGGCCTCCTGCAGACCATCTTTCAAGATCCCAACCGCTCTGAGGCCCTGCTTCGCACTAGCATGGGTGTCATTGGTGACTTGTCCGAGACCTTCCCCAACGGCGAGTACAGTGCTATGTTCAGCCAGCAGTGGGTTACAAACATGGCCCGCGAGGTTCGTGCCAACAAGGAGTACTCTCAGCGTACTCAAGACACCGCTCGCTGGGCACGCGAGCAGATCAAGCGCCAATCTGGTAAGTAACTAGTCCAAGCACTCCCACCAAGAGTTGTCGCTAATCATGATTCTCGTAGCTGCTGCTGCCAACATCAACATGTCTTAGGAGGACGCGGAAGCTTGGCCAGACTCTAGACACGCCTCTGCTTGGGAGAGAATCTCCCTGAGCGCACAGCGAAACTCCGTCGATATCAGCACCTGCTAACCTAGACTCGACGCGAAGACGACGAGAAGAGCATCGACAATCGGATTCCTTCACCACAAGCTCCAGCCCGCATTTATATCATGAAGCGGTCACAAGCAACACTTCAAACAACTGCACAGCAGAATAGGGGCCACGTTTAGGTTGCAGAAGAGTGAGAAGGAGAAAGATGAAGAAGCCTTGGAGAAAGCTGAGAAGGGTGCACAGCGCTTTATCGAACGAGATTGCATGCCCTATGCACAATCCCCTATATTCTACACCCCCATACCCCGATCCACACACCATACCCACACTCATCACACTTCCCATCCAACATCATCACCCATCATGTACCCCATCCAATGAAAGACTCATGTATACGCACAATCATGTAAGGGAGGACTAGACTTTTTTGATCACACCACCGAGGGGGGGTGTCGAGCAACTTTGATGAGCTAGTACCTAGAACCCAAATAAGCCCCTCGGAACTTTTCACGATACCCCCAAAATCATTGTTACAAACTACAACTTCTCTTTGCTGAAATGTGATGAGGCTTTTGTCCTGTGAAGGGTATGTCTCAAGTATCGATGCAATGGCCATTCGCCTTGCTTCTCTGGGATCTTGATATTGCCGAGATGCATGGAGGATGTCCCTACTAGTCCACTCGTAGATTCGATCTTGCGATTGATAGCTCATGTATTACTTTGCGTTGCTGTAAGTCAGGGAGATCATATGAAAGGCAATCAAAGCATGCAAACCGGAAAGAACCAATACGAACAAGAGAAGGAGTGCGCTTGAACAGATGAGCCAAGCACGACCAAGTAAAAGAGAAAGGTCACATCCCAAGCAGAGAAACAAGCCAGCACCACGAAAGAGTAAACAGGAAAAAGGTAGGGAAACAAACCAGATCTTCTGGAAGAAAACAGAACATGTAAGTATTGGTAAGTTCCACCGCTATACACCCAAGTGCTTTGCCAAAAGAAAAGAACGCCGATAAAGTGCTTTCGCAGAAGAACAGCCGACGATAGGTGAGGTGGAAAGCCTGACAAGCCACGCCCGTTGGACCACCTCGGGAAGTGTACTTCAACATGCCCAAGACCCAAAACGCCGGCACATGTAAGAAAGATCATAGTATATATAGGGCGATGAAGGAAAGAGAGACGGAGAAGGAGAGAGGGCTTGCAGCGGGCTAGATCTACCGCCTGCTTGCTCTAGGATCTTCGGCTTGAACCTTTTTCCAGTCTCTCACCTCCTTGGTCCCGATACTGCCACCTCCGCCTTCGACTCTGCGCTCCCAGCCACCGAGACGCACGACAACGGCGGTAGCATTGTCAGACCTGACGCCGGCAACTTCAGTTGCGAATGTGGCCAACTCCTTGGCAGCAGATTCAGGCGTCTTTGCTTCTTTGACGATATCGACAATCTCTTGATCTTCCAAGGATGCAGTCACGCCATCGGAAATGAGAACCAGGAAGCTGTATTCACTGGGGTCCATATGGGTCATGCGAATTTCAGGTTCTGCAGAGACGCCTATGCGTTTTGAGCTGATGTCGCCAAAAGACCTGGTGTTTGCGAGACCGAGAATGCGCTCCTCACCGAAACTGTCAGTTACAAAAGTTGCGGCGAAGCGACGAAGACGGGTCGCTTCGACTGGAGTGGATGGATGGTGGTTTGTGGTCAATGGTACTGCTTTACCATCGCTGACACGACAGAGGAGGATGCGAGTGTCGCCGCAGTGGGCTGTCACGATTGTGGCTGGAGATGCTGGATTCCAAAAAGGTGTAGGAGTTGGGGTGGAGATCAAGGCTATTGAGGCTGTGGAACCGCCCTGGAAACGCGTGTGCCCGCCTATAGGGCGATTGAGGACGTTTGAGAGATTTTGCGAGGCAGGTTTGGCGGGAGAGGAGAGGACGTCGTTGTCGTTGAGGGGCCTGTCGCTCAAGACAGGATCGTCTGTCGAGGAAGGGAGAGAGGGTGAGTGCTTTGAAGCCTGAGCTGCAGTAAAGTCCATGTCGGCATGTAAGAAAGCATACATCAAGGTAGCTTGAATAGAGTTGACAGCAGTAGGCTGCTCGTCAGTGCTCGCGGTCGGTTTGAAGATGCTGAAGTACTGAGGACGGAAGCGTCGAAAATAGCCACCGACGGTGTCTTTCCAAGTATTGACCAGGTTGCGTTGCAGGTCGAGAAGTTGCTTGTGACCAATGTCGGCATCTTTTGGCTCTTGCAGGCTGCTCTCCATGTGGAACTTGGTGGCCGAGTCTTCCAGATAGGTGTGCAGTCGATCTCTCAAGAACTCGGCGCATTGAGCACCGCCGTGGCCATCGAAGACTCCAAAGTAGAAGACCTGTGGATCGCCGCTTTCGCTGGCAGCACCAGTCTCTTGCAAGGGCCTGTTTGCGCGGGTCAAGCTGACGGGCTGACGTTTAGCGAAGGCGGGTAACTCGATGGTGCCGGCTTGGTGCGTGTCTTCGTTGTGCGGACGGCCTCCTCGCAAGCAAGAGACTCCATAGTGGTGTTTTGCCGACTTGAGGGGAATCCTCACGACGGTCGTGTCGCGTCCCACGGGCGATAGGGTGGCGGGCTGTCTACCGGAAGCCTTGTCGTGAGGGGCGGCAACATGGCGCGGAAGCTTGTGGTTCGAGTCCGGGTGCAGCGACGATTGCGGCAGGTGCGTGACAAAGTAGTCGTGGAAGCAGCGTCGCCATGACCGTGTCGGCAATGAACATGGTCTCATACTGTCATGGCAATGCACGAGGCGACGGATTCACGACATGGTCGGTATGTAGATGTGAAGTGGGACAAGGAGAGCCGCTTCGACCATCGACTTTTGTTCGGCCTCTTGCAAACGCGGGCACGGCGGAGAAATGGACCATCATCATCCGCATCCGCGTCCGCATCATCAATGAGCCCGCCAAGCCCTCTCCATACCATCTCTGTTTCCCGCCAGTCCGGTGACAATCCTTCGACATCACCTCGATACGACATGTCCAGCATCTGCATTATGCTCAGATCACAATTACTAGGAAGCGGCAAATCAAGTTGAAGATGATGGTAGACCTCGAGTCTTTCAATTAGAACATGAGCCGCCAAACAGCAGGCTCCTACACAATAAACATAACTTGAACAACATCCATGTCCCAAACTCCAAAATCCATTCCAGTCGTCTTTGTCCATGCCCTTGATACGAAAATAGTGGTGGTGAGGAGGACCTAAGCTCAAAGCCATATCCAAAACTTACTCTGACCTTTTGTTCCTACAGCAAGAAAAGGGAAGAAGGTCATGTTCTTGTCAGACTCAACGCACCATACAGCTTATCTGATGGTGGTAGTCTTGGTGAGGGATGCCTTAGCCGAGGCAGCACCCGATGCGCCAGCAGAAGAGGCACCAGCCTTCTTCTCGAACACCTTCCAGAACTTGAGAGACTCGTCAGCAGCCGCAGTCGCGAGCATCTGACCGTCAGGAGAAAGGCAAGAGTGAAGCACGCGAGACTCGTGAGCGGGGATCTCGACGTTCTTGACCAGAGTAGGGTAAGACCAGATGCTCAGCGAGTTGTCGGGGAAGCCAGACGAGCTGACGAGCTCCTTGTACGAGGTGCTCCACTTGAGGGAGGTAACCTGGCTGCCAGTGTCGATGCTGTTGGTGCGGGCGCCAGAGGTAGTGTTCCAGAAGTGGATCATACGGTCGTGAGAACCACCGCCAGTGGCGAGGAGGTTGGATTGCCAAGGGCACCAGGCAAGAGCCTTGACGGCAGCCTTGTGGTTGGTCTTCTGGAACTTGGGTGCGTTGAGCGAACGAGCATCCCAGATGCTGACGAGGTTGTCGTTGCCACCAGTGGCCAACTGAGCACCATCGGGGCGCCACTCGAGACCGCAAACCTCGCCAGTGTGCGAGACGAGCTCGGCGACCTTGTGCTGGGCAATGCGAACATCGTGGTTGTAGACGAGGCCGGAGCGGGCACCGGTGGAAAGAAGGTGCTTGTTCCAGCCCATGACACCAACGCGGGTGTCGTGGCCGAACATGCTGCGGAGCTTGGAGCCCTCCTCGACGTCCCAGATCTGGACCTCACCCGTACCAAGGCCAGCAGCGACGTAAGCGCCATCCTGACTCCACTTAACAGACGAGATGTACGTGTCGGCAGGGCACTCGAGGAGAGAGTTGACCTCGCCAGACTCGGCAGACCAAACGTAGACCGAACGCTCGAGACCAATGGCAACCTGGTTGCCCGAAGACCAGTCAAGAAGGTTGAGGTAGTAGTCATCAACAAGGCCAGGTGCGTCAAGGACACGCTCGGGGGCGGTTGCGACACGGCGACGGAACTGAGTGGCAGCGGCAGCAGGCTTGAGAGGACGGTTGTACTGCGAGCGCAGATCAATGGGTCTGGAAGACTCGGGAGCGGCAGGCTTGAAGGCGAGGATTCTCTGGCCAAGCGAGATGTCGCAGGCCTTGGCGATCTCGTCCTGGTAGGCGGCGGTCTTGGGCGAAGGCTTGTTGTAGGTCTTGTCGTCGTTGTCATCGTCCAGGTTCAGGCCATCAAGGCCGAGGGCAGCATCAATCTCATCGTCGTGGGTCGAACGTCTGCCAAGGTCAAAGGCAGAAGAAGCAGAAGCAGCACCTGCGAGAACAGACTCGGCCGAGGACTTTGAGCGAGAGTGGTCCTTCTTCTCAATCTTGTTAACGCCAGAGTTGGTGATGGCGTCCGAGTTGGTGCGGCTGGGGATGAAGCGGTCAGCCGAGGTGTAGCTGATCTTGGTCTTTCCAGTCTTGACGGTCTTAAGGTTGCGAGTTCTCGAGGGAGTAGCCTTGTTGGAGGCTGAAGGGCCAGTGCCGGTCAAGTTCCAGTCGCTGACACCGAGCTCAAGACGGCGAGGAGAGTTGTTGGCGACGTGTCTGGCAATGTTGGACTTTGGCGAGTCGCGGACGTTGGTTTTTGAGATTGAGCGCGAGAAGCGGGGGAAGAGGTTGCCGCGGTGGATCGACTCGTCCTTGTCGAGCACAAAGTTCTGCTGCTTGGGGGTCTGAGGCGAGGGGGTCAAGGGGGCGCGGCCACCAGCGAAACGGGTCGAGAAAAGACCATCACGACGCTTGATGGGCGTCATAACCGAAGGGCTTGCCATATCTGCGGCAATGTGTGTGTTACAGAAAGTTATGCTGTCTGCAAGAGCCGTTAGATAAGCGATGAAAGCGGAATGGTGGAGAGAGCAGCATACAGATGTCTCAATCAAGAGCTCCGTTAGTATGGTTGCAGATATCTTGCAGTCGTCGTGGATGGTAGAGAGGTAAGAGGATGATAAGAGTGCTTTCTTAGGAAGCTTTGGGTAAAGTGGAATGCTTTTTTTCGGTTTGTGGTGTGAGGTGAGGATGTATGGAGGATGGTCGAGGGAGTGGTGCCCTTTATGGCTGTCTGCTTACAAGTGCAAACAAAGTTGGCCCAGCAACGACACAGCGTCATTGTCGGCGCACGGCATTAGAGACGAGACGCCCGACGACGCCAAGTTTGCTGTTGGGACGACGACGACGGCAGACTAAATTTATTGCCGTCTGTTCACCAGTCTGTCTATTACAAGGATCCGCATCTGGCCCGTCTCATTGCGACCAGACAGGCACTGTGCTGTGCATAGCCTGCTTTCAAGACATAACACCTTTGTGCAGTGCGACAGCAGTAGTCAAGACCGAGCAACTAGAATGAGATAGACTAGTCGACGACGATATGGCTTCATCACTTTCGAATCTCTCGGCTGCTTCTCTACCGCCATCGTCGCGTCTATCCACTGGTTCCACCAACACCTATGTCATGTCCACCTCTCCTAGGTCAAGCCGCGCCTACTCGTCGCGTCGCCGCACTCACGACACCTACATGCCTACCATCATGACTACTGTGGGCCAGAGGCCTGCTTGTCTCGTGAATGCTTCCGTCACCTATGTCGGTAACGACCAGATCTATGCTTTCGGCGGCTTCGATCAATATACCGACGAAGTCTACAACCATGTTCTCAGGCTGGACCTGCAAGCCAAGCAGTGGAGTCTGGTCGACAACTACGGCGACATTCCTGGCGTGCGCATGGGTAAGCTTGACACTCCCATCACAATCCTTTGCTTGTGCTGATGTCCGGAACANGGCCATACTGCTTGCCTCTGGCAGAACGAGAAGCTCCTTGTATTTGGGGGAGAAAACGAACACCGCTCTCACCTTGCCGACGTTATTATCTTCGACCTCAAAACCGCCCATTGGACCTCGCCCGAAGTACAGGGCATTCCTCCCCGTGGAAGAGCCAGACACTCGGCCGTTATCCATGAAGACAAGCTCTTCGTCAGCGGCGGTATGACTGGCCACGATAATGCTGTACTAGATGACATTTGCTACCTCGACCTCAAGACTTGGACATGGTCGCGACCCTGGAAGTTTGTGCCCAGATACGACCATTCAACATGGATCTGGCGCGACAGACTCTGGGTGTCGGGAGGCATGACCGAAGACATGGAGCGTACGAGCGACATCTGGTGGCTCGACCTGAAAGGCATCCCTGCTTTCGAAGGCGCCAATCCTGTCGACGACATGTCTAGGTCCTCAATGTACTCTACAACTTCCATCACCCCACAGGCAGGTCCCACGGGCGCCTATGCTGCAAACTCAAGCAGTGTCCAGGTAAATCCCGGCTACATGGTCCAACGCAACCCACCCGTCGCGCCAGGCTCCATCTCTTCTCTTCGCTTCATCTCAAACCCCAATCTCCCCGTACAAAACGTAGGATATCATTTCCATGTTTTCTCTTCCGCATGCTTACTCGACTTTGTCACCCCTGCGACACTCATGTCTGCTTCCGAGACTAGCCTTTCAGCATTTGATCTGGATTCTTTGCGTTGGCAAAAACTAGCTGACGGAAAGGACATCTTCAATCCAAACTACCGATGGCATTACTGCTGTCTTGATGCGGATGGCACACATGCCTGGCTGCTTGGGTGTCCCAATTCACTTCCCAGAAATGCCCCTGATGCCGAGGAATATCTTAGTGATGTTCTTCACCTCGACCTCAGAAAGCTCGGCCTCCTCGGTAACAAGCTCACTCTAGAGTCTAGATCTGTTCAACAGACACCAACTTCTGACAGCCGAGTTTCTTCGCACCTCTCCGCTATTGGCGCTGATCTTGCTCGCACATTCGACGTTCCTCCTGAGCAGGGTTCTGGTGCCGATTTCATGATTACGGCCAACCCGGACGATGACTACGACCAGGACTATGACGGGGACAGCGTGAGATCTCACGAGAAGCCTGCGAACGCGTCTCAGCCCATTCATGTCCACCGCTTCATCCTATCAGCACGCTGGCCTCATTTTGCTCGCCTCTACAGTGCTCAGATGTCCGAGTTTCACACAAAGAAGATGCACATTCCAGAGCCATACGCAGCAGTACGCGCCTTCCTCTATTACCTGTACACCGACTCAATTGCGCCCTCGTCCATCACAAACTCTGCATCTCCATCGCCCAGTCTCGAAGATGTGGCAGGTATGCTTGTCATGAGCAATATCTATGACATGCCACGCCTGCATCATCTTTGTGTCGCAAGATTGGTCCGTGAGCTCGATATACAGCACGCTGCTCTCATCTTCGATTGCGCAAGCGTTGCTCAAGAAACTTGGCTGAAGCGTCGTGCAGCGAGTTTCTGCATGACACACTGGGGACGTGTAGTGCGTACGGAGGGATTCCGACGACTTTCGCGTGCCGCCATGCTTGAGCTTTGCGAGGAAGTGGATGCTGAAGGTCGAGTTGTCGGTGGAGACGAGCTTGAAGCTGTCGGGGCACTCGGGGGTGCAAGACTCAGCACTCTCAGCAATTGGCCCGAGGGCAGAAAGAGGAGAATGAACTCTGAGAGCGGACTCATGGAAGAGATTGCTGACGAAGAAGAGGAAGAGGGCATGGAGGTTAATTAATTGGTGGACCTCGCTCTTGCTTCAGATTGAGCTACGACTGACGACAGATATCTCTATTCGAGCATGTACATATTTTGGGCATTGGTTAATGGCGTACATGGCTATTAGCTTGCGCTTTAGCACTGGAAAGGAAGAACAACCCAGGGAAAATCAGGCAGGCGACACGGCGCTCAATCCAATACAGAATCAATCAGATCTTTACTGTTCTTCTCAATGAGATTCGTGGCTATGCACTTGGTTGAGCTCCTGGCAGAATGCACGACGCATGACAGGTCTGGAAGTGGATCTCAAAACGGCTGGCTACGGAACAAACCCCATCTCGTGACCATCAAGCACACCGCACCACAAGATTGGAATCAATATTTGAACGAAAAGAACAGACTGTTCTTGGCATGATTCATCTACTTCTAGAGCGCAGGAACCAGGGGTTTGGCGTCGGTAGAGGCCGACTCGTCGATGTAAACAAAATGCGCGTTGTCTACGTCGATCTTTGTCGACGTGTCTCGTTATCTGACAACTCCATTGTGATCGATTCGACGCGTATCTTGATACTATGAAGCTGGCAGACGTTCATAGGATAGCAATCAAGTAGGGAAGACGTCCTAAATCAAGATGATGCCACCAAGTGAAGCCCAATGAAGAACAAAGACGTGTCTGGTTCTGGCGCCTGAGTGTTGGAAAGTTCCAGTTCTCGAGCAGCTCTCGGCGGTGATTGGCTCCGTCATTTCGGCTGGTTGACAACCGCTCCTCCCCAACTTCGCCCATCACAAGTGCCCCCTCGACTTGTTTCCTCCACAAACAGCACCGATTCACCTCTTTCCGCCCAAAACTCGCCCTTTCTACACCCTTACGCTTTTCCAAAGGTAAGAACTTCCACCGTTTGCACCTTGTACACACAGATCGAGCCAGAATGCGAGCGAACACGGATACCCCCTGCTGAGTGCTTGATGGACGCGTGGCTGGGCAAACACACCGGGGAACAACGACACGGCGCAATGCAAGCTCTTTCAGCAGCTGCCATCGATGAGATCGCGACAAAGAAGATTCTCCAGAGTGAAGAAGGCGCCACTCAGAAGCTGTTCTAGATGATGCGCTCATGACAATACCCGCCTACCTCCGAACCTTCAGAGCTTTCGCCAGCGTCGCGACTGCCATCACAACCAATTGGCACGAGTTGCTCGCACTTTCCCATCTCTCGCGATCTGTCACTGTGTTTGCCCACAACAAATCATTACATGCCAGCGACTTCTGGACCCGTCTGCTTTCACACCGCCCCTGGCTCGCTCGTTCCCCACTTTCACAGCTGCCTCTGATTCACAGCTTTACCATATCCGACAACATATCCTGTTCCAACCAGAAACGCTAACCCTATGTCGCACCAGACTTCATATCACGTACCATCAAAAATGGGTTACGAGGACTCTGTCTACCTGGCCAAGCTCGCCGAGCAGGCCGAGCGTTACGAGGGTAAGTCCATCATCCATCGTCTGCAGCATGCGCAAAGCTGACTCCAGTCCNNAGAGATGGTCGAGAACATGAAGAACGTTGCTTCCGCCGACCAGGAGCTCTCTGTTGAGGAGAGAAACCTCCTTTCCGTCGCCTACAAGAACGTCATTGGTGCTCGCCGTGCATCTTGGAGAATCGTCACCTCCATCGAGCAAAAGGAGGAGTCCAAGGGCAATGAGCAGCAGGTCACTCTCATCAAGGAGTACCGCCAGAAGATTGAGGCCGAGCTCGCTCAGATCTGCGAGGACATCCTTGCCGTTCTTGACAAGCACCTCATTCCCTCTGCCCAGAGCGGCGAGTCCAAGGTCTTCTACCACAAGATGTTCGTGTGCCCGAGCTTTTCTCCACTCAAACTGCACTACTAATGCGCTCTACAGNNGAAGGGTGACTACCACCGCTACCTCGCCGAGTTCGCTCTTGGTGACAAGCGCAAGACCTCTGCCGACA
Organism: Aureobasidium vineae; assembly: GCA_903819635.1. Taxonomy (NCBI): domain Eukaryota; kingdom Fungi; phylum Ascomycota; class Dothideomycetes; order Dothideales; family Saccotheciaceae; genus Aureobasidium; species Aureobasidium vineae. Next base: position 811,531 of record CAIJEN010000006.1, read on the forward strand.
AGTCGCTCGAGGCTTACCAGAACGCCACCGAGGTTGCCCAGACTGACCTCGCCCCTACCCACCCCATCCGTCTCGGTCTTGCCCTGAACTTCTCGGTCTTCTACTACGAGATTCTCAACTCGCCCGACAAGGCTTGCCACCTCGCCAAGGCCGCCTTTGACGATGCCATTGCTGAGCTCGACACTCTCAGCGAGGAGAGCTACAAGGACTCCACCCTCATCATGCAGCTCCTCCGTGATAACCTGGTAAGCACTCCTTGAGGTCCGTCTCATCTTCGTAATAGCCACTAACTCTTTTACTAGACCCTCTGGACCTCGTCCGAGACCGAGCCTTCGGGTGACGCTGCCCCTGAGGCCAAGGAGTCTGCTGAGGCACCCGCTGCCACCGAGGAGACCAAGGCATCCGAGTAATCGCAGTCAAACATACCAAATTCCTTCCATTTTGTTGAAAATGGCGGATCACGTTATCATGGCAAATGTGAACAGTCAAACCCAGGTGTTGTCTCTTTCTAACAGAACTCGATCATGGGGCGGGCCAAGGAGAGATGGTTCTNTTTCTTTTTTCTTTTTTCCTCTCAAGTCGATTTTCTTGTTTCTTAACNCCCCAAGTCTCTTATCCTCTCCTTTGCACGGTATCTCGACGGTCTTCTGAAAGCTCCCTCTTGAGCCGTTGCGCGCGGGAGAGTGGCNNGCGGGTGAAATTTGGGGATGGGCGCCCAACAGTCAATTGAAATCATTAGATTCCATTTCACTACCTATCATTTGTCGTTGTCTATTCATATGTGCTGCATGTTGGTGCCGATACTAGAGTAGAGCCTGGCCTGGTACTTAACCAAGCAGGTTCTTTGTGTTGTGTTGTATTCGCTGCTTCGAAGGAGAGTTTTTATCGCACTTATGTTACTATACGTTCATACTGACTTCAAACAGAGGTGTTTCTGGCTTCCATAACAAAATACGACAAACTTCGAGCACAGGGGAACATCTTAGCGAAAAGATCAGCACCAGCAACATATCTCTCGCTCGTGCCTTCCCAAACCACGTTGTTCTGCTGAAGCCAGACACGTGCATCGACTACCTATCTGGCCAACCCTCCTTCCTCCTTCCTCGTATGCAAGACTCTGTAATGTGTGTAGCTGCAGGAATGCACCATACTTTTGAACAATAGGTTGGTATTCATTGAGAGGCGACATGTCCAAGGCTGTCTCTGGTTGCATCCCTGGTCCGGAAGCCTTTGTGTCTTCTCATAGCCCAAGGTTGCTCTCAGACTACAACTCCCCTCTTCATCCCTTGACTCCGACAAATACGATTCTTTCTCCTTCATCCACGGCCACATAATCCAAATTCATCCTGTCCAAAGTTGTCTGGACCTACAGAACGCGATTCCATGACTAAACTTGGAATCCGTCAATATTTACAGGACCGGATTTTTGTAATCCTGGGTTTGAGGGGATGATGGGGGACGGAGACGTTTGGAGTGTTGGTTTGAGGATACGGTCAAGGTTAACTATTTGACTTTGTTGTCTCCGGAGGGAGGAAAGGGAGGGGTATTCGTAAAGGTCGAGGTTGTGGCCTTGATCTCCTATCTGGACATGTCGTTCGATGGTATTCTATCAAGATACATGATTATCTTCTTCCAGGCGTCGATGTCCAGAGAGACACTCTCGTCACTGTTCACATCTTGTGATCCAGTAAGAGTCCTCTCAGTGGACTTTTGCTCTTTTCAAGATCCCTTCTTGCATTTCTATAGCTGCATTTGTCTGACTCGGCTGCTTGGGGATGATGTATGTGGTCTCCAGGCGGATCAACCTCTTCTCTACCTTACGCGCCTTCCTTTGTTTCTCAACCGCAAGAGTTCTCCTATAAAACTCTCGTGATACAAGGCTTTAGAGAGACATGACTTTCCCCATATCCGGCCAACTATTCTGAGGATTACAAAGCTCTTCCCATTATGATGAACCTATGCAAAGACCGTCAGACATCGTCATCATCATGGACATGTCCTTAAGCAAATGAAGAAAGGTAGTCTGATGTTACACTTGGAATTTGTTCTTCTTGTGATTCCTGGTATTACTCAAGAGGATTCAAGAAGAAAGAAGAGGACTAAACTAGCTAATACTCCAACATTGCCCCCTTCTTCATACCTTCGCTCATGAGCACAGTTGGCATTCGTGGAACGCTCAGAACAAGTATGATGCAGGTTCAAAAAGACAAGACCAGCAGACCAGCGAAGACAAGACCTGACACTTACCATGCTCTGTATAAACTCATGGATGATCTTCCAGTCTCTGATTCCAACGCGGTCTTCCTTGCTCTTTCCATGCTCAGCCGACAGTGCAAAAACACAATAGTTGCAAACAATGCACGCTTCCTCTCTCTTCCTCCCCTCGTAGAAACTTCTTTCCTTGCCACCGATGCGATAATAAAAACAGATGTGCCTCCCCATGAGAAGGTATAGAACGCCCCCAAAAAAAAAAAACAGACAATAATCAAATAACATAGAATCTTGTCTCGTGTCGATCTCTTGACAACCATCCATACTCGTGGCTGATCGATGAATCCAGTGGTGTGGTTAAGTATATTGATCGATATTAGTCAACGAGTGATTGTCATCGTGAATACACCTAGTGCGCGGTGTCGTGTGTGTAAATCGTCTCTAGTGAAGTTTCACTTCAGGGGACGTTCCAGCTGGTTCAGCAAATCGTCCAATTGCGACCAGTTTCCTTTGTCCATTGCAAACTTGCGGTGCTTGCGAGATTGACAGTGTGCGTCAAAGTCGTCGAACTTGTCTCTGCAATTCTCACAGTATCCGGCCTTCATCTCACGCTCAACAACCACTTTCTTGCGAACCTGCTGAGCGCGACGGGATTTGGTTGGCTCCTCTTCACCTTCTTCGCGGATGTGTCCCAACGTCTCTTGTGCTTTGCGCTTGGCCGCTCTTGGTGCTTGTTGACGATCTCCGTTTCCGGTAATCGCTGCGCGCATATCGGTGAGATATGACGACTGGAGTGGCTCGTTGGAGTTCGCGCTGGCTCCTCTCTCCAATGCTCTGCGCTTCAAAGCCGTAATCTCCTTGCTCGCGCCAACATTTCGAGTTCCAGGTGCCGTCGAGGAGATGGTCGATGAAACAATCTGCGAACGGATGGCGGATGTGATGTTCGAAGGTTGGACTCCGGATGCGACAGGTTCTCCTCCGATGAAACGAGGAGCTCCTCTCATGTTGGCCTGGGTACTACCGAACAGTGCTGGCATGCTGCCAGTATCCATTGAGGTTTGCCTTTTGTTAGGAATGCCCTTCGGAGGGTCCAGAGGCTTCACATGGTCATCGTTGACGACTTCGGGCTTGTCCTTGTCCTGACGCTCTACCTGTTCCTTTGGCTGGGATGTAGTGGACTGAGAGAGGCTGGTGCCTGCAGCAGCGCGACTGCGCGTGATAGGGACGCCAGCAGCCAGTTTGCGCTCCTTCTCTGCCTCGGCGGCCTTCATCTCTTCTGCCAAGCGCAACTTCTTGGTGTGTGAAGGATCTTCGACGAAAGGACATCTTCCGATAGGGGTCAGACGGAACTGTGGCCATTTGCCCTCCTCCTTATGGGTGACCTTGGGGTAATCGCGGACCATGACCGGACGGGTTCGTTCGTCCATATCGTGCACGTAGATGTAGTATCCTCGGAACTGTACAGAATCCTGAGCAGCGACAGCCAGATCACGGTCGGCAGGACCGATGACCTTCTCGTTTCGCAGAAGTGTCTGCAGGTCTGCCTTCTCTCCTCTACGTAAGGTCGAAGCAATGTTTCTTCGATGATCGGGTTGCTCGCCAGTGTCAGTATCAAACATGGTTGTCATCATACGCTGCAGCTTCTCCAGAGCCCAGATCTTGATACCAAGCTCTCTAGCCTTGGACAAGACATCGTTGCTTTGGACGCCGAGCTTGCGTGGCTCGACGGTTTGAAGACTGTAGGGGAATGGGTTAGCAAGGGCAGCGAGATGGGGTGAGTGGAAGGCGATAGTATACCTTTGGGCGTTAGGATTATGGGTACGGCCCTGCAGGCTAGCCTCGAGAAGGTCAGCAGTCTTCTTTTGAGCACCAGTCAGGTTTGAGTCTTGAGGACGATCAAGGAGAGAAGGGTCGATGGTCTTTAGGGAGGCATGGTGAGAGTCATTTTTGGAGGTGCTATGACCATCGTCAAAACTTGTCGAGGCAAGCTCTGGAGGAATGGGACGGGTCGTGACCACATGAGTGACAGAACGCGAGAAGAACTTCTCCTCTTTCTGTCGACTATAGTCAGCATAGTGTTATGGTCATGGTAGAGGAGGTAGGGAGCATACGGCGCCAAGATATTGAATCTGCCTCGAAACCTTTGTCCGGACATCATCGGGTACACTTTCAAAGTAGAAGACGAACTGAGGAAAAGCCTTTCTGTAGTGCCGTTGCCATTGACGGATGCTCTCGAGACTGTCGGCGGTTCTCTGTACGGGCTTTTGTGCAGATGGAGGCTTCCTCGCAGCAGCCAATTTCCTTTCAAAGGCAGTGGGAGGAGCATTGCCAGGTTTTCTCAGGAACAGTTGTGCATCCTTCTCTTGCTGTGCCAACGACTGACGGATCAAAGAACGCGGTTGTTGGTTCTCATCGTGGTCGAGATCAAGGACTTGCTTCTTCAGAGGAGGCTGGCCAGCGTCACGCGGGTCTTGTTGTCTTGAGCGCTTGCCAGAGACGGGATTGACGGTGCGGAAAGGAGAGTTGACGGCATTAGAGTTGTTGGCCAGCGGGAGCCGCTTGCTGGACATATTGGACAAAGCCGAGAGGGTGGCCATGTATGGGTGGTGTGGTGCTGGTGCTGTCTGTGTGTGGACGGCTTTGCACGCGACTCGGACGCGCTCTACTGGCACATTGTCGCAGCGCTGTCGAGGTAACAAGAGAGAGGGGGCTGGAGGGTCAGTCGAGCACAGCTGGTCAAACACAGGAGAAGAGAAAGGAGCGAATATGGACAGAGAGCAGTTGCAAACGCGACGAGACTGGATGGATGTGGATGTTTTGATGTGTGCATGCTCTTTCCCTGCAATGAGGCTCCGTCCGAGCTTNNCGCGTTCGAGCGACTCACTGTATGCACAACTCCCCGCACAATTCGTTTCTCTATCTTGCGCCCTCAAACACCCTCTGTTCTGTTCTATTGTCCTATTTCCATTCCTGGTGATAGCCTGATAGTGGCCTCGATCTTTTCTGCCTCTGTTTTGCTGTTCCTGCCTTCCTGCGTCGCAGCATTGCACATATCCACAACTTGTCACTTAAAAGCCTATCTGTATGCAGCCCCGGCAACTACATCATTCTGCACTAATTAGGGCCGTACAAATCTTAGCGCGTTCCACTTCTTTTATTTTGTTGGTAAACATCCCCTAACGCCTGAGGGCTTCGATATCAACAACCTCCTTTACGGCCTCTGTTGTCAACACATAAGGATGCTCTTCTGTTATGCACACACTGTCTTCGATCCGGATCGCCAATCCTTGGAAGTGCTTGGGCCATCTCTCGTCTTCTGGAACATAGATTCCNNTCTGTCAACTGTTAGCTGCAGAACGCCGAATCACTAGCCCTCCACCAGTAACTCACGGTTCGATGGTGATGCACTCTCCCGCTGTCAGTCGTCCTGTTCTAGGATGTCCAGGAGCATCGTGAACATCCAGACCAATAAAGTGGCCAACATGGTGAGGGAACAATATCTCGAGAGCCTTCATACGTTAGCATCGCGTCTCAGTCAAAATATCACCGTCACGACTCACATTGCCTTCCATGTTAAACCCTAGAGACTTGAGTCCGTCGCGCAGTCCATCCTCGGTGATACGATGAAGTTTGTCGAGCGAAAGATCTGCATCCTCGCGACACAGCGACACCACGCTTCGTTGGACCTTGAGTATCATCTCATACAAATCCCTTTGCGGGTCTGTGAATTTGCCATTGACTGGCCATGTACGCGTGATGTCGGTGATGTAGCCACCGTACTCGCCGCCAGCATCGACGAGTACGAGCTCGCCTTCNNTCTGCGTTGCTTGTCAGTATCGAGTCCACTTGCTCACTCTTCATACGTACTTGAGAGTCTGGTCGTTACGAGTGTAATGGATGCTCAAACCGTNTCTGCTGCCTGTTAGTACTGTTCTGTCTGTGACTGAGTTCCAACATACCTTGCCGCCAGCAACAACCGGCACGTAAGCAGAGCCATCCAAGCCACCAATCTTGAAGCCAGTGTCGAGCATAGTCCAGAGATCCTTCTCGGTACCCATAGGCGTCTTCATGGTCTCGGTGAATGCTCGACCAGATACCTGACCAGCCTTTCTCATATTCAATATCTCAGCCTCACTCTTCTTTACGCGAAGGTTGTTCATGATGGGTCTCAGCGGCCTAACATTGTTCTCCTGCAGCAATTTGCCGAATCCTTCTGAAGGGACCTTCTTCAAGCTTGAGAAATACCTCTTGAAAGCGGACTTTGTGGTGGTGCCGAGCAGATCGGTGTAGACTTCTTTTGCGCGGCTGATGATGTCTGGTAGAACGGTATGGCAACGATTGATATCTCCAGNCCTGGCTAACGATCAGTATGAGACGGACACGTGTAAGAGAAAACTTCATACCTCGTCAGCGTTGAAGACGTCCAAGGCTGCCTGGATACCACTTCGAGCTCCATCCCATTGTTCGGCCTTGATGTCCTTCGGTCGGACGAAAAGGTGAAAAGTGTATTCGACATCGGATTCACCCTTTTCNNTGCAGAGCCATGAGCGAATGTCCTTGTTTTATAACATGTTTGCGACGCACCCACCAATAACAGCAAGTGCTTCGGGTTCGTTGAAGCCTGTNNATGACTATTGTTCAGCATCCATGTCTTTGCGCCGGACAGGTGACTAGTGGTTACCAGTCAAGTAGAAGAAGTTCGGTTCTTGGTGGAATTCATAGAAGACGGCACCGGAGCGGTACTTGATGTCGGAGGAAGCGAGGACGGCGATGCTGTTCTTTGGGAGGGCTTTGGCGAGGTTTGCGCGGCGCTGGTGGTACTCGAGAGCAGAGATTCCGGGAGTCACNNTGGATTGAGAAGTAGTAAGCATGTGGCCAGTAAGGTGCTTGAAGGACTAGGGAGGACTACAGTCGCCCGGCGCAATGAGATGCGGATGTGTCTCATGCAAAGGCTGGCCAAACTGCAGTTCGGCGGCCGAGACGAGAGTGCGGCGAGGAAGCTGTGCTAGACATGACGGCCTCGCAAGCGAGAGGGCTGGTCGAGGTCTCGACACAGCTCTTAGCAAAGTGCGACAGCTCCTCATGCTTGGTCTTGATGTCTGTCAAGGTTGTGACGACTCAGGCGAGGGCTAAAGTTAGCCGGCGACCCTGGCCGAGAGCACGGACAGCTATAACCTTATTTACAGATTGCGGGGGTCTTCTTCGTACGTCACTCATCGTCTTCGTTCCTGTCCATACCGCGCCTTGATCTCGAGACTCGTACTCGACGGCTGCCCCAAATCCAGACAGTCAGATTGTCGCATACTCGATTCGAGCATCAACCTTCGCTCGCCAAAGTGTCGGCAGGACGGATACGGAAAATGTCTTCGGACATCGAAAGCTTCACGACTCATCTGCAGTCGTCGAAACGCATCTTGGCCTTGCTCGGTGCCGGACTGTCTGCGTCATCTGGATTGCCTACCTTCCGTGGTGCTGGGGGCCTTTGGAGGACTCACGAGGCCATCTCCCTAGCCACTCCCGAGGCCTTTGGTCGGGATCCAGCCCTCGTCTGGCAATTCTACAGTTACCGCCGCCATATGGCTCTCAAGGCGAAGCCAAATCGAGCCCATCTCGCTCTGGCTGAGTTGGCTAAGAAGCATCCAGGCTTCATCGCTCTCAGCCAGAATGTTGACGGTATGCGCCATCCCCTTGTACCGACTTCTTCCAGACTAACATCTTGGGCCNNAGGCTTATCGCAACGTGCGAAGCATCCTGCAGAAAAGCTCCAACTACTTCATGGCAGCCTGTTCAACGTCAAATGCACGTCCTTCTATTGCTCATACCACGCCGAGAACTTTATAGACCCCATCGTACCCGCCCTCAGAATACCCCTCGACGAATTAGATCCTACCACCAAAGAGGCTCGCCATGCTGTGTCGGAACACCAGAAAGAGCTGGATATAGCAGATGCACAAGTTCATCTACCCTCTGTTCAAGTAGCAGACCTACCAAAATGTCCAGAGTGTCATCAAGGCCTTTTGCGTCCCGGCGTCGTCTGGTTCGGCGAGTCTCTTCCAAGCAAAGTACTCAACACTGTCGACAGTTTCATCAACGACTCGACAAAGATTGATTTGATATTGGTCATTGGAACAAGTGCCAGTGTCTATCCCGCTGCTGGCTATGTTGACGAGGCGAGATCCAAAGGGGCCAGAGTCGCTGTTATCAACGCCGACCGCGCAGATGAGCCAGCCGGAGGTCTCACAGACAATGATTGGTTCTTCGAGGGCGACGCCGCCCAAATCGTTCCCGATATCCTGAAAACTATCATTGGAGAGGTTGAGCAACCCACTGAGATGCTATAGCCACGTTTTGCTCTACACACGATTGCATGAACATCTTGACGGCCGATTCTCAAAATTACGATACATCGATACATTGTTGGATTAGCCTTAATTAATTACTTCCTTCTCGTGTTCATAAGAGAAAGTCACAACCTCACGATCGGCCCCACTCCCACACTGACATATAGCGTTACCATATACTATAAAAATGCACAGTCGCTTCTGATGGAGGTGTGATCACGGAGATGCCCAACAACAACCTTTTCTCCGTGGGTCTCACTCTATGGAAAGTACTGTGCATTTCGACTGGCTTCAGCATACGGTGAGGTCGGATTGAAAAGCCTGTACGCTTGTGGAATGATCACTCTTCATTCTCGATATCTCAGTCAATTTGCATACATATACGCTTTGGCTACGTAACATAATCGAATGTCCTAGCTCGAGAGCACCTCATCCAACACCTTTACAAACTGCTTGATCTCGTCTTCTGTGTTCTTGTCAGCTCAAGGTTTTAAAATCGCATGACTCAGGGGCTTACCAGTATTATAGTGCACAAGACTGACTCTGATGACACCGTCCACAGGATCCAAGCCCATGACTTCTTGAACCAGGCGGTTCGAGTAGAAAGCACCCCAGCGGAAGCCAAAGTCACTCTTGGCCTCAACCGCCTCAACAACATCTTTACTGCTGCGTCCGTCGACAGTCCAACTGATCACAGGAACGCGCTTTGCAGCATCTGCAACAGGCTCGCCCCAGATCTTGACATCGCTCCTCGAGTTGAGGTAATCGATCAGAATGCCTTGCAACTTCTCCTCGTGACTAGCAATTGTCTCCCAAGGAATCTGCGATAGATACTCGCATACCTTAGGGATGGAAGCAGTGAGTTCGTAGTTGGCAGCCGCGAGTCCAAGCTTATCTTCCAACGAAGCCGAGCCCTTGAAGAAGTGACCTAGTGTCTTCATACTTGATTGACTCGACTGCTTTGCATAAAGCATGGCAATATGCGGACCATAGACCTTGTACCATGAGAAGCAGTAGAAATCGACGTCCAACTCTCGCATATCCACCTGTCTGTGGGGCGCATAAGCTACCGCATCTACACACAATAGAGCACCGGGTACGGAATGCACGGTCTTTGCAATCTGTTTGATATCGCTGATGGTACCGAGGATGTTGCTTGTATGCGTACAGCAGACCAACTTTGTCTTGTCCGAGAGCAGAGTCTTCAAGACAGAAGTTTCCAACTTGGGGTTCTGCTTGTCGGGTGCGTCCCACCATTTGACGGTCAGGTTTCTCCACTCGGCCATCTGTAGCCATGAAGCTATGTTCGCCTCATGGTCCAACTTGGAGAGAATGATCTCTGAGCCGGGTGTAAGATGTTCATAGAGTGCCAGGGAGAGGTTGCGGAACAGTTGAGTTGTCGAGGGACCGAGTANCTCGTACAAAATCAGCTTTTCGATCTGAGTTTCATGTCGTCTTTCTTGATGCTTACCAACTTCATTCGAAGTAGCATTGATGTACTTGGCCACTGCATCCTTGCCTGCAGCAAACAAGTTCGTCGACTTCTGAGCGATAGGATACGAAGCACCCAACTGCACGTTTGTGCCAGATAGGTATTCAGATACCGAATCGATCACTTCCTTGATGACCTGACTTCCACCTGCATTGTCAAAGTACACTTGCTTCTTGTCCAGAGCGGGAAAGTGCTTGCGAAGAGTCGTGACGTCGAATGTCGAAGCCATGTTTTCGATGATTCCGAGTCAACGAGGTATACTTTGTCGGAGAGAGAAATATCTTCGGTATGTGAAATCAAATCCACAGCTGTCATCACGAATGTCTACCCAGACGCCCTACTGACGATCACTGTTGTTCTCCTTCCTTGTCAGCGGCAAAGCTTCGGTCGGTATCCTGCGGCACCTCGGCTATAGATGTCCCATGAGAGCGACAACATCGACCACAGTGCTCAAGTCTTTTGTAGGACTACCTTGATACGTTGCATATTGATCGTTGGCTAATAATGGATATAACAGCAAGAGACCTCAAGTGCCTAGCGATTGGTGCCGTGGCGTCTGTGGGACTTACTGCTCTTCTAAGCTCACAGTACCACACTAACATACATAAAGCATGCCGCATCATCGACTCACCATTGCCGTCAGTACAAAAGGCCCTGACGAAGGAACAACAAAAGAGGCTTCCCTACGCTCCTGATGCTCTCGAGGGTGCAAGAGACGTTTCGACGCCCTTTGGTAATATAAGAGTATATGAATGGGGACCAGAAGAGGGCAAGAAGGTTTTGCTAGTGCATGGAATTAGTACGCCATGTATAGCTCTAGGTGGGCTGGCAGAGGAGTTGGCAAAGAAAGGTTGTCGAGTGATGTTGTTTGGTGAGTAGTGTTTTCATCCTTTTCCCTACACTCGGAGCCCCAGATCCCAGAGAAGAGGAAAGTCATGGCAAGAGACGGCAACATTGGTTACACACTCACAAAATTCCTCATACACAACGATACAACTGTGTCTGTGATATTTCCGGAGAACACGATGCCATAGAAGGTCTCCATCGATATTAATAGTCGAAAATCAATTCGAGCAGGGTTGTACTATCAACCTGTGCGACATGGTCGTTGGCAGATATTGCTTCGTTCTCGGAAACAGCATACCATACAAGACAATCGCAGTACACGGCTGACGATTGAAACTCAGATCTGTTCGGTCGCGGCTTCTCATCAACCCCTGATCCATCCGTCCAACCTCAAGACATCCAGCTCTTCACCACTCAAATCTTACTAGTCCTCTCCTCATCCCCACTGAGCTGGACAGGAGATGACAATCGATTCAGTCTAATCGGGTACTCACTGGGTGGAGGAACAGCTGCATCATTTACTTCTTACTTCCCACACCTGATCGAGTCCCTCGTGCTCATCGCACCAGCAGGTCTCATGCGATCCACCCGCATCCACTGGACCAGCAAGTTCCTCTACGGTGGATTCCTTCCTCGCAGGTTAGTCGAGTATCTGGTATGGAAGCGTCTCGGCGGTACCAGTAGCGCTCCAACATCTTCCCAGACCATCGGAGACAACAGCAAGGTCACTGCCACCCAAACAGCAGGAGAGGAAATGCCATCCCATCCAGCACTCGCCCCCGACTCCTCAGCCCAGATCTCCACCCGCAGACCTTCTGTGAGTATAGCAGACGTCGTTTCCTGGCAACTCACCCACCACGCCGGTTTCGTTGCCTCCTTTGTCTCAAGCATCCAACACGCACCCATAAGCGGCCAACACTCATCCTGGAAAGCCATCGCAGATGCACAACAATCCCTCCCCACAAACCAGCGTCTCCTCGAAGGCAAAGTGCTACTGCTGCTAGGTAAAGACGATACCGTAGTCGTTGCAGACGAAATGTGCGAAGATGCACAGCAAGTGATGGGCCCTGCAGTCGACATCCGTGTCCTAGACGGTGGCCACGAACTCCCCGTCACAGACGCCGATATCGTCGCTCAGACAATTCTNAGATTTCTGGAACCAAGAAGTCGCATAATATCAGCGGTGTGCATCAAAAGGGTAAAGGGAAGAAGGGGAAAACACTCTGCTGTATGTCGACCTTGCTGTAGAGAGACTGTTGTGTTGCTGGAATTGGAACATGGCGGGTCCGTTGCATGATCTAGATATATAACTTCTGTTTTTCGACGCAAGGTCTGCCTTTATTCGTGTTCGCGAACCGGATACACGTACGATGTGATAGTCGGACAGACCCACGGTTTTAAGCGTGCATGTCCTGTCGTGTATCTGTCATGCGTCCAACCCGCATGCCGCATCGCTTGTTGAGGATGGCAAAAATTTGAACCAGGTCACATGAAGCAAGGGGAGAAACAAACTACAACCGGCACTAGACATCCGATGCACGTTGCTATCATGGTCAAGGTCACGCAAGAATAATTTTTTTGTTTTGGGAGAAAGATTTTTTGGTATTCGAAACACATCTGCTTTTTGTGTTATGAAGCCTCTTGGCTATGGTTGGGTATGGAGGAAATGAGAGAACGAAAAAGGAAAAAGACAGACAAAGTGGTATCCCCTTTCCTCCAAAAGATTTGCAATTTGGTATGAAGCCTCATGTAGGCCAAAAAGGGAAAAAAGCAACAAGCACAAGTCGAAAGCAAGACTCGTCCAACAGCAACCACCTTCGTTAAGCAACTATCTTTTTTTCTCGGGGTTTTTGTAATAGCAAATTGGCTTTGCATGTGTTTGCGGCCGTGATGAGTTATGTTCGAGGTAATAATGTGCAGATGCTGTCCACCAGATGATGATGGACAATGAGAAACGAAACGCTGAGAGCAAAAAAGGAGTAATGTATGAGCAACGCTTGCAATGCAATGATGAAAAGGCTCGAGGGTACGAAGAGACTGGCTGATACATGTTGTTACAACAGAAGAACATGGAGCGTCATGAGTGTGCACGAGGCAGTTTGAGCTCATTGTGACGGGTATGATGTCGGGTACGAGCTGTACTGGTACGACGGATGGCTCGGGGCAGAAGTCACGCTTGAGCATGCATGAAGGCGGTGCATCAAGTTTTGGTTCACGTTGTAGCTTGAGTTGTCGTAGAAGTCCTTCTCGGGAGTCTCGGGAGGTGTGAGAACACCGATGGGGACTGCAGCGTAGACAGGCTTCTGAGGAGTTTGAGGGGTCATCATGGCTCCTGGTACTTGCTGAACATCCAAGGTAGACTGTGCCGGCGAAGGGTACGGTTGTTGCGACACGGTCTGCTGCTGCTGTTGTTGCATGAGGTTTTGGCGTTGCAAGAACTGCTCCAGGGTGGTAGCCACGTTGGAGAGGTGAGCGGATGAGTACTTGCGGAAGAGAGCCTGCGAAGGACGCGAGAGCTGGTTTGACAGGTCCATGACGACGTTGGAGTCATATCTGGCAGCCCACTCTGGGTGGTGTACCTGAGGACGACCAAGGACGTAACGTGAAAGAGCAAGCGACGACTTGGCCATGACCGAAGGCAGCACGGGGATGAAGTCCTTGTGATAAAGAGCCATTTCGGAGATGTATGTAGCCATGTTTTGCACCTCGGCATCTGCTGCTGTTTCGGAGAGAGCGATATCGAGGAAGCCAGTCACGGTCGGGTGACCGATGATCCAGTTCAAGGTTTGCAAGACGTGCCACTCCATCTGTGTGAACATGTCGTCGTCGTAGAGCGAGCAGCACATGGACTTGAGCTCCTTGATGGTGGGCACGCGCTCCTTACGATCACCGTACTTGGCGGCAATGAGTAACGAGGCACATCCGACCAGCTGGTAATGACGCTTGTAGACGACACGCTTCGAGCAGTATCTGTCAAGAAGGTTGACGGCGAGGAACAGAGTCTCGGGGAGCAGTTGGAAGGCGTGGTGAGCTTCGAGGAGGAAGTCTAGGAGGTAGGGACGCATGAACCATTGGATCTCGGTCTGGATTTCGATGGAATTGATGTCCGGCATCGTCTCGGCNNCTGTCAGGAATCAGTATATGCATCCAAGAAGTCATGAGCCACAAGATCTCACCTCCATGACCTCCATGTGGTCGAGCACATCGTTCAGGTACACCTCACTCGTCAGACGGGAGAGGTCGGCAGCCATGTGCCTTTGTTGGACCTTCGCAATTGCACGCGCTCTCTCACGCTCAGCAGCCGCTCTGGCAAAAATGCCATCTGTGTCTTCGTAGCTCTCGACGAAGAAGGTGTCGCAGTAACCGTAGTTGGCCTGTACCGTTGTGGAAGCCATGTTGAGGATGTGAGGTCGACAGTCGAGGTTGGTCAATTCACCAGGATTGACGGATGAAAATGTATTAATGAGTGAATGGTGTATGAACACTGGTTGCTTGAGTGTAGACACAGAAAAATGGACAGTGTTGGTGGTAATGCAATAGAAGGACTGTAATTAGTTGGATGAGGGCGGTTGTAGATGGTCCTAGAATGACTGGTCTGACTGCCTTTGAGTGGGTCGAAAGATGCAGGTATGAGGAGTCTACAAGAGAGCCTAGATGAATTAGCACTGGAAGCCGAGAGGAGACGCGACTGTCCAAGCTGAGTATTGCACATACCTTGGGAAATGGGTGGCAGCGAGGCAAAACGCAGAGAAGTGAATCCCTTGCGAATTAAGGCTCGGATGTCGACTGGAAATCAGAATGCCGTAGATGGTGCTTGCCCGATCTTACAGGCGTAGAGAACGAATCAACGACTCTACCAATTCCAATGAGAGCGCGTCGACCTGGCTGGGCTTGTAAGAAGTTCGCAGATAGGTCTGGGGAATGTCAGTCATTTCCGGGTCACTGATGGAAGGCACGTGCGCTGCAAGGGACGGAAATATGAAGATGGATCATGGAAAGAACTTACCAGAGAGAGCTGGTCTTCGAAAAATTGACTTGAAAAGGCGAGTCAAATCAAAGATTGTTTGCTGAAAGAGCTGTGAGGTTTCAACGTTAGTGAATGCAGCTTCAAAAGTACGCCAGTCACAACTGCGGATGCCAGAGATACAGGTGACGGCAAGCCGACTGCCGAGGATAGGCCGGAAGGATAGGGAAGGAGCCATCTGGGAATGAGACACAACCTCAAACCAGGACTACGTTCAAGAATGCAAGCGCGATCGCTTCTGGAAGTGTCCATGCCTTGACGGCGATGGAACGCAAAGACCCCGCTCAGTACCTGTGTCGATGCAACACTGTTGAAGTATTGTATAATATGCCAGTGCTCCGTTGTATAAAATGGTATTGTTCCATGGTATTCATGATGGCGGTGCAAGAGGAAGCCGCAAGGTCGAGCCGCCAAGGTACTTCATATGACGGCTCTTGCTTGCGCTCAGCATACTCGAGACAGGCTTCATTGCTGACCATGAGCGAACACGGAAGGCATCATCGATGTCAACCAGCAGGAGCAAGGTATTTTCTTCCTTTCTGACGTGTTGGAATGTCGTTGTGCCCATGAAGACATCGACGACAATTCATCGTACTCCTTCATTGTCTTTCCAGTCTGACCACATATCCATCTCTTCTCACCAACGACCATCACTCCTTATCAATGTTTCAGATTGATCGAAACCATGTCCCGTCATATCAAGAGAAGGGGGAAGGCAGATGATAGGGGCACGAACGAACAGCTTGAGCAATGCTCACTCACCTGGGACTGATGAAGACTTTTGTCGAGGTCGAAATGCGGTTGCAAGCTGTTGAGGCTGACGAGATGAGGTCAAGAGGCCGTCCACAGCTCTGCGTTCAACGAAGAGGAGAGGTCGGGGCGGCTTAGGGCGAGGGTTAGGCGGCAGCGACGGTGTGGCCGTGTCGAAGAGTTTGATGGAGGCCTGATGTCGATGGGTGGTGCTCGGGTGGTGGGAGTCGACGAGGCTTCAGGTCAGGTCGAGGTCGAGGGTTATACGACGAACGACTCGTGAGGGGCTGGAGGAGGGTAGGAGTAGGTATGAGAGGAAGCCGTTTGGGAGCGTTGACAGGTTATCAAAGCTCCATTGACTGGCTCAGAGGAGTAGGGTTTGGGGAGAGGCGGAGAGAGTGAGCGAGGGAGAAGGGAGAAGAAGAGTCGACAGCCTCGGACAGACGTCGTGTCCAGCAGTAGGACGTCGTCGGTACTGCCCTCTGCCTCCTGGTGGAGATGGCTCAGTCGGCCTGGTCTGTAAATCTTGGCTGAAGCCACTCTAGCCGCTAGCGTCGACCGTCCAAGCGTTGCTCCGTTGCCTTCTACATAAATCTGAAGATCAACCCGTTCCATACACGCACGCTTGTCAGGATACCGGCCTCTCAAACACTATCCTCCCCGATCGTCTGACTTGGGCACAACGCCCCTTACCACACTTTGCTGAGTATGTACATGGACAAACACGCAGCTCGCTACGTTCAAACCGCAGCAGCAAGCATTCATCCCAAACGTATCACATGAAATTGGGGTTGCTTAGCTTAATCGTGAATCTCGGCTTGAGCAACCGCCCAACATGCGACATGCGACAGGTGCCTCCTCCTGACGAGGCCTGACGACAATCCCCAGCCAATCTTCCATCCTTCTGCAACCGTCACGAAACACTTGCTGTTGAGCTTCCGCTTCCTACGCGTTCAGTAGTGCAGGAACAAGCTTCGTTGGCGAGCACGAGATATCAGCTCCGCCCGGTCTGCCGGCTCCTTCACCAATCACTCATTGTCCATCAGCGCCAATCTGCATCATTGAACTCCTTTATACCCCAGAACCTTGAAATCAACCGTCAATCTTCCTGCACCACAACTGCGCTGGAGTACTGTTTTGGATTCCTGTCTCTCCCCCTGCCTGCTTGCCTGCCTGCCGCCCGTGTCCGATCATCCTCCAACCAAGCATATGCAACCACTTTAACGCCGTTTGAAACTCTCCGTCAAATACGCGCTCCACCTCCGCGCGCGAAACGCGTCCTACGCCTTGACTTTTATATCCAAATTTCATAATCTGTTTCGTACGTGCGAGCCGCGCCCTGAGTCACTCTATTCGAAGGCGATCGTTATTATGCTCGTAATGAGTGAATGATTGAAATTATGCCTGTACGCTCGCTCTACGGGAGCAATCAAATGCAATATCCAATATCATCCTCCAATAACAATCTCGTTAAAAGTCGTCCGTTGGATGAATCGAGAAGGTGTGTCACTCTCGGCGTTTCTCGGTCTTGGAGATAGCAAACATATTCAACTGCAATCCTGGCATCCGGCGGGTTGATATAATGCAAATTTATATGGAGTATATGCAGACGACCGACGAGAATTTTCGATCTGGCGACTCGCACATCCTAAAGGAGCCAGTCCAAGTTCTCAACAACGCAGCGTCGGTGAGCTTTTCCTCCACAGGGTTACGCACAATTTCAAACTCTGCGCTGATCGTGTGGTTGTTATCATATCCTTGCCCGTTCTGCATGTCCTTTCCCTCGTCCTCCTTGTCGTCAATGCACGGTGGCTGTCGATTGACTCGGCGGAGTGAAGCCGTGGAAGCCGTACGACGAGGCTTCGCGAGTATTCACCCCAGCCCGCAGCGTGCATGTCAAAGATGACATATCGCGCCGCCCGNTATATGTAGTTGCGTTGACTTACGCCCAGTCAGGCTGTTCTTGCGTTGAACTTTGATAGACGATCGTTCCACCANTCCAAAGCCCGCCATACATTCGTGAGGAACGACAGTCTTTTTCTTTCCCTTCACATGCATCCAGATTTNTCGAGACTGCATATGCCGTCATACAAAGGCACTGGCCGCACCACTCTGACTGGAAGTTTTGGCCGACGCCTGTCTCCCACATCCACCAGTTTCTCAAGCAACGAAGCTCTGCCGGCATCGCGTCTCAGCAAATCCAGCTTGGACGAGAACCCTAACATGATCCACAACAAAAGAAGAAAGAATTGGAACTCACCAAAAGGCCACGCGACCATCAACAAACATCGAACAGGTTGTTACACCCGNTTTCTCCATATTTTGTACTGTACCTGTACAAAAGTTCCTATGNNGATTTCTCCACAAAAGGCTAAACTAGATATGCTTACATTAGATCGGCATCATTTGAACAAGCCTCGATCATATTTATTAATACACCCCATACTCGAACTGAGCCTCCTACTATCCGTTTCACCAGTTATTCATCGTCTGTTTTGCACTTGGATTTTCTCGAGTCTTCAATTTCACGTACCTATTCGCAAGTAGACCACGATNTGCTTTTTCTTTGGCTACTCATTCAACATGTTCAACCACACACCATCTTCATCCTTTTTCCCTCATCTTGCCGTCACAAACATCCTCGTCGACCACGGCAACCAAGTCTCGGGTCGCTTGGCGAGACTTTTACGCTGACTCCACACCACCGATCAACATGGATACCCGCCATCCGGTCAGAGGCTTTTCCAATAGTTTGAAGACATGCAGAGAGACTTGCGATGAGCAACAATGGTAAGTTCTGTCGCTATGCTTGCCCCGGATAATAAGTGTGTGTCTGAGCTCCGCTTGTAACGAGGGCTACTACTGCTGCTGCGTATGTGTCCATATCAACCCTCGTGAGTTCTTCTCCTCGTTTCGTACCCACGCAACTAACGGAAAAGCGTTCCAATCTTCCCAGTCTCACACATGACAAGTCGGCCGACTCGATGACCTGGTTCACATGTAACTCCACGGTACTTCTTTTCTCCACAAATTGTGCTTTCGCTGCCAGGATTCGAGAGTCAGCCCGTTTTCGACCTTGCCAAAAGTCTAACGGCAGTACGCCCGCCATGCAGATTTTATGATTCGCACATGATATAATCGACTAAACGCGATACATACGCGGTAAGACGCGATCCACTTTCGCCCAACCATGGAAGTCGTCGTTCGATCTCCCATCTCCTGACTCCCTTAGCCCCAAGCCTTTGACGAAAGTCTGCGTGAGCGTTTTGAACTCAGCGCTCGGCCGAGACAACAAAAGGAGGAGGAGGAATACCCGTGGTGCGTCTTTCTCCTGAGGAGACGCGGCAGATCGCGAAAGCTTCGCGTTACAATCCCATTACATTTCCGCTTTTGGGCATGTGAGCGCGGAAAATCGATTTGTGGAAGATGCACTTGTTGCTAGTCCTTTGGTTATATCGCATCGGGTCGCGTGCTACTCAAGACACGGCAGACTGTACACTCGTTATGGTCTTGGTTGTATCGATGAGTATGTACGAGGCTTTCGATCAGCTGCTCTCAACAAAAGAAGGCTTTCTGCCCAGCTCGCTCCCAGCTGTAAGTAATAGCCGGCGTGGAGAACTGCCTTTCCACCACAAAAACGATGCTCTAGTATATTTGGGTTATCGTCAAGGAAGTTTTACGATCAACTCGTAGACATTGTTTCAAAGTTTAGCTGGCAGAACGGAAGCGACTTCAATTCAAAAAGTACAGCAGTCAGCTTGTGAAACTATTTACATGTTGATCACCGAGGTTCATCACTTTGACGCACCCAAATTGTCGTACACCGCAGTCTCTGCTCCAAACCAGGCTCCCATCACATTAGGGTCTCCAAAAGGCATGACCTGACTGGCAATCATACCGGCAACGCCCTTCTCACGATCCACCCACCAAAACAAGTTGGCAATGCCTGCCCAGAATGCGGTATTCTTGCCGCGGCCTGTGACTCCAGGCTCAATGGTCAACATTGCGCTAAGGCACCAACCNNCTATGGTCGTGGTTAGTATGTGGTCGAGACATGCAGTAACACACAAACGACATACCTGTGCGACATCACCCTGCGGGTACAAATCTCCGAGAGGGTTCGTGTGTTCTGGCTTTGCGTCAGGGATACCTCGGCGTCCAAAGTCTGGCATCTGAGTAATCTGGTTCTCGAACATTTGCTTGACAGTCTCGGGCTTGAGGATCTGTTTGTTCGTCTTGGGACACGTGCCATCGTTCAATAAGACAGCAAGCACCTTGATGTACTCTGTGGGACGAGAGAAGAGACCGGCACCACCGCTGCAAAGGATTTTGCTTTGCTCTTCTTTGCCTTCAGCAACCATTGGTCTGCGGTATACATGGTCTCTTTCTGCAGCCTTCTGGGGGCTACCTGGCCAGCGTTGGTGCATGGATGCCAGATTGGACTTCATCTCCTTGGTCGGGAACATGTTTGTATTGTGGATCCCCAGAGGCTGAAGGATGTTTTGCTGCATGTACTCGTTCAAGGTCATGCCGGTCTGTCTTTCGAGTGCGATGCCCACCCAGTCGATATTGATGCCGTACTCCCATCTGCTACCCGGCTGGTTGACCAGAGGCATCCTGAGAACATCGGCCGGGTCACCGCTGAAGACGTCGAAGCCGACTGGACGACCGTAGTCTCTCAGCTTTTTGTTGAAGAACTCGTAACCGAAACCTGCAGNTCTGTGGCACTGGTCAGAGAATGATCTGAGGATGTGGATGGATAGCACACTTACATGCGACAAGAGCATCCTCAACGTAATCTCAGCCTCCTTATCCTCCAACTTCCCGTCGTCAGTCAACACTTGCACTTTCTCCAACTCTGGACATAGCTTGTACAGCTGTTTGTGATCGTCAAGGTCAAGCTTGCCCTGCTCAACCAACTGCATGACCGCGATTGCAGTAATCATCTTGGTGCAACTCGCAATCCAGAAGGTCGTTTCCAAGGTCATAGGTTCCTTGGTATCTAACCCACGATTACCAGAGGCGTTGGCCGTAAGGATATCGCCATCTTTGTTGATCGCTGCGAAGACCAGGCCAGCTACTCCTGTCTCGGGGTTCGAGGTCACCCCGTCGAGAGTGGCTTGAACTGCCTTGTGCGTTGCGTCAGATTTGGGTCTTATCTCGAACTGTGGACTGTCTCTTCGGGACATGGCTTCTTGGATGTGTGACTGAATGACTAAGTGTGGGATAGCAGGTTCAGAGAATAGATGTATGGTATAGAGACAAGTACGAAGAGTAGAATGAAGCACAAACCTGGGTCTATTGACTCCTCCTATAGTCTACCCCTCTTCAGACTGGGACTCCAACCCTATGACCGAGGCTGACAGGGTCTTGCGTGCTGTTGAGCCTACGCCGAGTACTTCGCTGCAAGTACTCCTGCAAGTCTTCGAAGAGCTCTGTGACTCCGCATGTTCTCCGCAGATGAGCGAACTTTAAACTGAACAAGCTTTTCCACGCGATCCCCGGATTCACACGTCCTTTGAACCGAGCATCTGGTTCGCTTTGATCAGTGACTCTTTAGAGCGTTGCACGTACTCAAGATTAGATGAGGTTCTAGTTTGGGTAGACCTGAAATGAACAGTCGTGTATGGGTGTTGAGTTGATGTTCGTAAGTAGCTTCTCAACCAGGTTGCCCTTTCTAGCTTCAGCCACAGGGTTAGTCCTTTTATAGTGTACACTCCGCTCTATACTCTTGTGAGAGGAGAGTGGAGATACAGACTCTAGCACATGTGAAGGGTGTCGCAAGTGCTCGACAAGATTCCCTAACTAGGAATTGTCCTTGGGATCTCAAGAGACGTCTCTAAGGCCGACCGCTGCTCGCGGCTTATCTTACGGCTCACAATTGCTCTCTAATTTAGCTCATGGTCCTCTTCGCAACCTACTCGCATATTTTAAGCGGCTGACGTGAGCCACAGCTTGAGGAGCCACCGTGACTTTCTCTTGCATCGAGCCGAGAGCGTGCTTACGAGTAGCCTGATACTCTTGGCTGGAGAAGTGGTCTTATATATGGCTTTCTAGACGTGTACGATGATGGCATTATTCGATATTGACCAGAGACGCCTCAACTAGTCTTTGCCCGAGCTTGCTTGAATTTCTTGATTTCTTTCAACGCCGCCATGACCAGAGGTACAGCCATAGGACCTAGTAGGGGCACATATACCGCCACTTTATGCTCGTCTGGGAAGTACACTTGGCCAACCATAGATGGTTCAAAGAATGCTTGCTCGGCTTGAGCTTCAGCAATTCGTGCATGCTCCAAGGCAGCGTCGTAGTGTCCTTCATGGAGATGAGAGCAAGCAGTCTCCAGGTGATGAATTGTTTNTTGCACTGAGTCGGCTACATTGTCCGGAATGGCGATGCTGGTCAGCTTGAGTGTAAGCCTGGACAACGCTCCGAGAGTCGATGAGGCCGACAGAATTAATGACGCCGCCCTTTCGCGTGTCAAGCTGGAAAGACGAAGAGGTAGCGAAGGTGGTGACTGAGGTAGCCCGACAAGAGACTCCAATTGCTCTGCAAAGATGCGCACGACCGGCTCGAGGTCATGCTTGCTCAGGACAGTGTTGTTTTGGCCCGTCAACGGGTTCAGGATCTGGACTCCGCCCCATTGAGGGATCAGCCAACTGGTTCCGCCTGTTTCTTCAATCACCATCGGAGCTTGCTTGGAAGAAGGAACGTAAGCAACAAAATTGATAGTTGGGCCTACACCGATGCTAGGACTGAGAGGCCACTCAGCTGCATTGATGAATGCACTCAGGTCAGAGCGCATCAGTGTCCATTGCTTGGATACTTCATCGTATTGCGGGCCGTGCAATGAAGGCGATAAGGATGCGTACAGCTGTACCTGGGTGTCAACGCTGAATTTGCTGACGGACGAAAACGAGGCCAGGAAGGGGCCGAGGTACTCGTCGAGCGCTGCTTTGATATCCCATGCGGATGGTGATGCTGAGCCCGTGAATAGCGAAAATGTTAAGTGGTAAGTTGATGCATACTTGAAAGCACGATTAGACCTTCTTCGGTAGCCTTCAACGATGGACAGAGAATTGACATCTCCTGAGGATTCGTGATGAGCAGTCTGCCCAGTCAAGAGATAGTCTAGAGTAATTTGTTCTTCCGCGAAGAGCTTCAGAAGCTCAGTCGCAACGAAGTCAGCAAGGTCAGACACACCGGTGGACTGAGCTGACGGCAATGAACCATGGTAGATGTTTAGAGTAGGATCAAAGGGCTGGACCTTGGCCACTGGACCAGAGTAGGAGTCATCAAGCACGAGGTTGACAGTGACAGCCGAGGACGTCGAAGGGTCAGTATATTGCGCATCTGCTGACTGATCTGCAGTACTGTGCCCCGGAGTGGTTACTCGTAAGCGGTGAAAAGGGGACTTGTTCTGTCTGTCCAAGCCCTGCTGGACTTGGTGAGCAAGTTCGGTGGTGGTCGCAGTGTTAAGATGGGCAGCAGAAAGAGCAACGTGCACAGGAAACTCGAGTTGACATGTNNCTTTTCTATGTTCAGTAGATATCATAGGATGGAGCGGAAGGGCGAGGCATACCTGACCTGAGGCCCACGCATCCATCGACTCCAAGGGCAGTGCAGCGCGGGGAACTGTGGTCGTGGCGTACCAAATAGGCAGGCCGAGCAGGCCGGCGATAGCCCAGAAACAGAAGATGATCCATCGACGTGTCTTGACGCCCTGCGGAGCTTCTGGCGGCGGTTGTTTTCTGGCCAAAGCAGCATGAACAATGCCTTCAGCAGGAGTGTCTTTGACTGCACCGCCAGCCTGCTGAGAGTCCATCTTACTCCTTTGCGAGAGCAACAAACACTGGACGACTTCTTGCGAAAGGAGAAGTTCAATACTGAGCTCGAGGAGGGGGTCTTGGCGATGCGGACCTCGGACGGTGGATAGCAGATTATGATTGGCGCGCCGGTACGCCACACAACAGGACAAGTTGGGGCTGAGCCGCCGAGGTGGTGCATGTACAGACAGGTACGGACCCAAGCCGCGCGTGTTCTCGCTTGGTTGCATCTATTCTGGGTCCGCTCTTCATGTGTGCTGGCCGCAGACGGAGAGAGTCTTGTGTTTACTTCCTCACCGTCTGTCTGTTTGACACAACAACATAGTGTCCACCAAACCCATCCATACCATCGAACCGGCACACGTCGCGTGTCGAGAGTTGCATGTTCCGCGGCCGTTGTGACACTTCGCCATCTCCCAGCGTCATCGTTATTCACGTCCCCCATCTACAAGTCCGTGCGGCGTGTTGGGGCTGGTCTTGAGGAATCTTCACGCAACTTCTTATAGTCGTTGCTTGCCAACCTTTCCGGCATGCTGCGCTCATTTTCAGACATGGTCGCCATGACCAAGCGCGCCCTCAAGCCGACCGACAGCTCCGAGAAGACTAAAGCTGCTATCGTCCGTCTAAGTCCGAATATGTCTGTTAATGCCGTATCCAGCTGACAAGGGTGATAGGTTGTTGGCAGTGTCGGCGCCGTTCTAATTTTCGCCATCATCCTTTTCTTCGTTCTTCGAAGTATCCGCCTGCCCAAGAACATTCGACAGCAACAAGCTGCAGCCCGCGCTCATGCGAGAGCTCANAGCCCCCGCCGTTCATGGGTACAGACCATTCTGTCGCCCTTCCGTCGAGATGCCGCCCCATCTACCACCACCGCCGCTCGAGAGATGACTCAAGACCCCGAGGCCGCAGTCAACAGGCATACGAGCATCCGTAGTATCGCTACTCTCCCCGCCTACTCTGCTGTGCCTCACGAGAACGAAGGTGTTCTTGGTCGCGAAGGTGAAAGAGCAGGCATGGACACTGTCGTAGAGTTCCCCGAAACCAATGAAGAGGAGGAAGGCAGAAGAGAAGCCGAGATGGAGTCGCTCTGGCAAATTCGCCAGGCGCGCAGACAGGAGGCCGCTGAGAGAGAAGACCGTAGGCGCCGTCGCCGCGAGGCACGTGCTCGAGGTGACTTGGAGGCACTCAGCGCTTTGCGACACGAGACGGCTCTCCGTGTCACCTTGGAGCGTGCCAATGGCTCAAACACGATGGTTGCCGAGCACAACGCCAGGCCGCGAGAGAGAAGAATCAGTGCAGTCTCGTATGGTGACTTGGGCGTTGCTCGCCATGATGGCTCGCGTGTGCGCGCAAACTCTACAGAGTCTGATAGCCGCCCGTTGCTGAACGACGCCTCTCGTGCAGGTACTGCCAATCCTCTTCGACCTTGGTTGTCTCGCGGTTCTTTCTCGACCCACCATCGTATGGCCTCGGCCACCTCGGTGCTCACTACTGACAGCGCAGATCCGGATGACAGCGACTTTGAGGTCATCTCTCTGCAACATACTTCCTCTCGCCCGCGCTCATCGCGAGCTCATTCTCGAGCTCAGTCGATCAACTTGAGTCTTCGTAGAACTTCGACTACGCAAGTTCACCAGCTTCCTCGGGTTGACGGTGATCTTGGTGAGAGCCGCATTCCTCTTCCCGAGCTACCACAATACGACACTATGGGCTTTGAAGAAGCCCCTCCTTACGAGGAGATTCACTCTTCGAGGCCATCCCTCTCGAGGGCCAACAGCCAAACACGAAGAAGCGAGAACAGCAGTCCGCTGTCCTCCCTGCCCGAAATCGTCCGTCTTCCCAGCATTCGCATCAATGAAGCATCTCCGACCGAGTCTCCTCGTCAGTTCAACTTCCCGGCGAACGCCAGGCCCATGACTGCCTCCACGATCGATGAAGAAACGTCTAACTAACATATCACGACCTCTCCCCTTATGCTTATCATGTTTTCCTATCTGTTTCGTATACGACTTGCATGACCTTTCTTTTTTGATTGTTTATATAGAGATTGTCGAAGAATTGCATTCATCGCATTCGCTTAGCGCTGGCGTTAGGTGGAAGGAAGTCGGGCATCTCAAAAGTTGATACCAAGACACATACTACCATTTTTTCCCTCTCAAAACCTTATCCATTCATAAGCTCAGATGTTCCATTCGATTTCTGATAGCTGCCCTTATTTCAATTGACTTTACCGCGTCTGCAGGTCG
Source organism: Aureobasidium vineae (assembly GCA_903819635.1). Classification (NCBI taxonomy): domain Eukaryota; kingdom Fungi; phylum Ascomycota; class Dothideomycetes; order Dothideales; family Saccotheciaceae; genus Aureobasidium; species Aureobasidium vineae. The sequence goes on from CAIJEN010000006.1 coordinate 837,267, forward strand.
GTCAAGAACATCAATCCTGACGAGGACAGATGCGGTCTGTGCATCTGCACGTGGTCGAGTTCCACGATGGTACTCGACTGTTTCACTCAGCACTGCCATCATCCACCTCGATATGCCGTGTTGATATGCCTCGGAGACCTTCACAAATGTACCTGGCCAGGGTTGAGGGCAAGCCCCTCGGTATTGCTAAAGTCCACTTCGCCCTACGGATATGGCGAACGAAATCACCCACGTGCTCCCCAGATGGGTAGTAACAAAGGGGTATAAAGAGCTCGATGGCCTTGAGAACGATTTTAGAAGGAGGTGCATCTCGCGCTTTGTATTTTACAGCATGGCTTTGACTACAGCAAGTCTCCTCGCTTTGGGCGTCATCTCAAGGTACCTTGATCTTGTCCTCCCTGTCAGAAAGTTGCTAACACTTGAANNTAGCTCTTCAGGCCACATTATTCCGGTCCCGAACCCTCAAACATGCGGTAATGTTCAGAATGGCTACCAATGCCAACCTCAGATCAGCCACTACTGGGGTCAATACTCTCCATACTTCTCCGTCCCATCAGAGATTCCTGCAAACGTCCCTCTCACATGCTCGGTCACATTCGCACAAATTCTGTCGAGACACGGAGCTAGAGATCCCACGGCTTCCAAGACTGCAAAGTATAACGCAACCATCACTAAGATCAAGAAGAATGTGGCCAACTTCACTGGCAAATATGCTTTCCTCGATGACTACGAATACACTCTCGGCGCAGACCAATTGACAGATTTTGGAAGGCAACAAATGGAAAACTCTGGCGTAAAGTACTACCAGCGTTACGCGGACCTTGCTCGCAAGGAAGTTCCNTTTGTTCGCTCGTCTGGTGAGGCTCGTGTTGTAGAGTCTGCACAAAAGTGGGTGGATGGATTCACTCAGACCAAAACTGCAGACTGGTGGGCCAACAAACAGTACCCCTCTGTCGATGTGGTCATTAGTGAGGCTGCTGGCAGCAACAACACATTGAACCATGATCTATGCACCAGCTTTGAAGATGGGCCTGACTCGAATATCGCTGATGCCGCTCAAAAGACTTGGACAAACGTCTTTGTTCCCGCCATCCAGAAGAGGATCAACGCCGATCTTGCTGGAGCAAATCTTACGTCAACAGAAATCATCTACCTGATGGATTTGTGTCCTTTCAACACTGTTGCTTCGGCCACGGGTGCAATCTCGCCCTTCTGCTCACTGTTCACAGAGACGGAGTGGCAAGATTATGGATACTACGAATCCCTGAACAAATTCTACGGTTACGGAGCTGGAAACCCTCTCGGACCCACTCAAGGTGTTGGCTTCACGAACGAGCTCATTGCCCGTCTCACAAAGAAGCCAGTCGTGGACAGTACGTCGACCAACCGTACTCTGGATAGCAATGCCACGACTTTCCCCCTCGACCGTGCGTTGTACGCAGACTTTAGTCACGACAACGACATGACTGCCATATTCTTTGCGATAGGTCTCTACAACAGCACTTCTGCCCTCTCTAACACGACACTCGAGACAGCACAGCAGACCAATGGATACTCAGCAGCGTACACTGTTCCATTCGCTGCCAGAGCTTACATTGAGAAGCTGCAATGTCTTGGACACAGAGAGGAGTTGGTCAGAGTGATTGTCAACGACCGCGTCATTCCTCTGCGTACATGTGGTGCCGATCTTTTGGGAAGATGCACACTTGGTGATTTTGTTGATAGCTTGTCTTTCGCACGCAGTGGCGGTGGTTGGGCGACATGTTCTGCTTAGATACTGAAAGTAGACACACAAAAGACTGTTCTTGACGATGTTCTTAATCTTCCTCTGTTGTTTAGTTTCTTTGCTTGTGAGCCCTGTTGTCTCACTGTAAGATGACTAAATAATTCCATATGTGATTGTAGAATGTGGATAGCCGTTGGCGACAAGAGTCTCAGTAGGGCAGGGTGACTGAGGGGCAGACGCAGCTCTTGGCGAGACACGACCATCATCAGCATCGCGACCGACTCACAATGACCACTCATCTCTTACTCACACTCACACTCGTACCCTCGTCGCCATGAACTATCTCAGTAATTTCATCAGCAAACCATCCGTTAGCCACAATCAAGACACAGACAGCAACACCATGACGCCCCAAGAAGCGCCAACATCGTCACCACCACCCAGTTCACTGGCCTCATCCTCCCAGATCCCAGGGCTTGACCTGCTGTCGGCCGCGCAGTTCGATGCCCAAGTCGCAGCCAGAAGAGCAGCTCCATCGCCAAACACACCCGCCAGCAAGCGTCCTAAACTCGACACGCCGGGCGCTTCTTCGTCAACAGCTCCGCGCACTCTCCTTCCTTCCAAGCCCCGTGGTGACTCTGCAGCCAAAGTCAACGACATGTGTCAGATCCGCCAGTTGCGCACCGACTATGATTTCGAAGAAAATCCCCCGTATGCCTTCTCAGCCACTCTCCGCCTGCTAGATGGTGATCAAGAAATCCAGAGCTTCGAAGCGCCGGGCACCTTCGGAAGTAAAAAGGCGGCCAAAGAGAAGGCTGCCGAGATGGCTGTGACCTGGCTAGAGAAACACCCTGTTCCAAAGAAAGGCCAGAAAGATGCAGCACTCCTGCCACTCGCTGCTACAAAGGTCGACCCATCTGAGAACTGGGTTGGTGTATTGCACGGTAGGTCATTCTGCTTCTCTGTGTGCCTGCTTGTTTGTGATATTCGGCCACAAAGGTGTGCCTTACACCAGGCATGATCAACCTTCCGAAATGTCCTTCACAGCCTGCATACCAGCTTCGTCGATGTCTGTTGCGAAGTCACAGTGTCATGTGTAGCAAGGGCTTGCTAGTAACAGCGCTGCTGGTATCAACTACCAGTATGCCCTCACAAGATGCAACTCTTCGAATCATGACAGGCGACGGTCGTTTAGGAGTTTGACATGCAGGCCGAGAAGCACATGTCGCAAGCTTGGTCATGTCTTGCGCAAGGAACACCTGGTCCTCCACGATCATACTTTGCTCGGGGTCAGATAATACAGAGCACACAATAGGTTTGACAAGAGGCGTGCCTGCTGAGAGCCTCTTTCCTTGAGGATGAGCTTCTCATACTAAGCGCATGTGTCTGCTTAACTTGATGCATTGCTTTACATGTCCACGAGCTGAGTATGGTCGTGGAAGAGATATGGCGTGCACTAGTCCCCGTGTTCTGTGTCTACTTGTTTTCGCCGACGACATCTATCTATCCTCCTTCGTCGTACCTGCTCTCTTTAACAACAGCACAGAATTCTGTCAGGGACGCGGCATCGATCAACCCGAGTACTCTATCTACGAACTCGGCCCCCAACGCTTCGGCGCGACCTGCACCATCCTCAGCCAAACACACCACGACCAGAACGCCGCCTTCTCAAGTAAGAAGATTGCAAAGACATCCGCTGCTCGTGCTGCCGTCTTGGCCTTGCGTGAGGAAGGCGTGTTGATCAAACACTTTGCGCACGCTCGTTCCATGGTGGCTCCTGCCGTCCCAGCCTTTGGCACGCCTTTGCCTCCACCCACCGTTCCTGTTGTCGCTAGCACGCCGAAGGTACAGCCAACTCCATCACCACCCTCGGCATCTTCACTCGTGCCTACCCTCTGTGCCGAACTCAACATCGCGCCCCCGACCTACAAGCTCGTCCAGACATCGACTTTGACTCCTGACTTTTGGGACGGTGAGGCTCGCTTCGATCATGCTGTTGAACCTTGTCTTTGTGGTGCTGTGGGAAGAGTTGAGAGGGTGTATGGGAAGAAGAATGCAAAAGACAAGGTTGTGCAGCAAGTGCTGGAAGTTCTTGAGGAGGTCAAGCAGCAGAGGATGGCTGGTTGATGTTCGGGATCTGTGAATAAGGGATGAGAGACCTAGATGGCAGCGGTGGTTTTGTTGCTAGAGCAAGAAATGAGTAAAGGCATTCAAGTATAAGTAAGAGTCAAATTCAAGGCGAGGAAGGAACCATGCATGAAGAGTCGATCATGATGGAGCTCTTGAATCAGCATCTTTTTGTAAAAGGAAGGTGCAATCGAGATAACACTAGATGAGAAGCTACGGACAAGTAAGTTGAAAGAGAGAAGGCATGGTCTACGAAACGCTAGGCCATTTGCACTTTCCCAATCAAGAGAGTTTACACGGACGTGATGAACATATGGATGTGCTTTTGATTTCCTACTTTTAAAGAAATCCAACCATCTTGCTGGGACTGCAGATATCCTTCCCTTCAACGCAAAACCAATGCTTGCTCCGTAGAACTGGAAGTCGAGCCGTCTTCCGTCTCCTGTTTGTGGTCATCCTCCTAACTCTCGCTCTCGGACTTATCGCTTCCATCATTACAGCCATCGAAAGCATCCTGGCGCAATGCCCTACCTTCAAACAGATGACCCATGTGTGTCTGCGCAAATCCCTTACCTCCTCTGCGTAGCGAGCAGACTTCTTTCAAGAATGGCAAGGGCGACGCAAAGAAAGGACAAGCCTCAGGCCAGCCGAGAGCCTCGCGGATCTCATCGTTCACGTAACCATCGCTATTGACTGCAAAGTCTCCGCCACGACGCGACTGCGAGACCAGACCCAGGAAGCAGCGGAGAGAGTCGTAAATGGCTGCGGTTTCCAAGTAGAGCGAGCCCGCGAAGAGATTGAGGTTGCGGACGGTAGTAGCAGAGCAGGAGGAGCCTTCAGAAGGTGCACCAATAGTGTAGAAGTTCATGTCGTTGAAAGATACCATTGCCTTATTGAGTCGGGGTGCGAAGGTGTGCAAACGGACATTGGTAGAGTCTCTGATATTGGGCATGAGCTCGTCAGCTTCGTGCTGGCTGATGACCAAGAGCTTGTTGTGTTCGGAGCTGCTCAATACCCAGTTGACAGGTCTGAGATAATCATCAAGAGGATGTTTGTCTGTCAAGGTTACGGTGCGTGGATAGTCATGGCTGACATACAAGTCGACGAAGTGGGCTGCTCTGACTTGTTGTTTCTTCATAGCCTCCTGAGCGCTCGTGTCGGTGAAGATTGTGAAGGCGTGTTTCACCGCGCTGTTGTTGAAGGCTGCGTCTGTACCGGTTTCGATGTAATGAGCCAGTCCCTTGCTCACGTTGGGCTTACATGCTTTGGCTGCCCTAGGTCTTTCGACTTGTCGTTGTCTCTCAATCTCATGAGCGAGCTCGCGCTCTTGCTCGTTGTCTACAGTACAGTCCTCCAAACGAGTCTTGTTCATCGACTCATATTCTGTAACAAGGTGTTGCATAGTCGAATTCGTAGACTTGCGATCAAGGAGGCGCTTGAAGGCACCGATACGTTCCTCGTGCACACCGTAGAGAAGCTCCAAGCTACGCGACTCGTCTTCCTGGATCTCTCGCCAGAAACGCTGAATCTGGTAGTCGTCGCTGATGAGCTTGCTGGACGCAGAAGTGGCAGGAAGAAACCTGTGCAGGACTTTTTGTTGACGCACGTGCTCAAGACCATGCATTGCTCGTAAAGGTCGAGCAATATCCAGAGACTGGCAAGTCTGTTCCATGCACCAAGCCAAGACGTCAAAGGAAGTTAGCTCGTCAGAGTCCTCGCAGCCCTTGAGGTCACATATACTTCTGTGTACTTCAGTGGGCGATACGAAGCACAGAGAATGGCCATTACCGAGATTTCTGAGGCGCATGCAAGCTAGGAAAGAAGTCAGCCGATGATCTAAGGGAGTGGAGTTATAGTTGAACATACCTTGCGCAAGACGGTCCTTCACAAGCCGAGGACCCAGGGTGACCGCCGCATGAGCGCCCATAGGGATGGCCAAATCAATGCCACGAGTGTGTACTTCGTCGATGTAGAACAAGCAATCGTCAAGCTTGCCCGACAGTGGGGAAATTCTGAGAGGAGTCGTGGCACCGCTGCGATCCAAAACCATGGCTTCGTCTCGGTCATCGAAGTAGATAGCTGCCTTTGCATCAGTCCTGTACTGGAGCCATCTTTGTACGAGCTGGAGGTTTGTAGCTTCCAGAACTTGAGCGCCTACGTCAATCAACACGTTGATCACAGGGCTCTGCTTCGATACAAGTGAGAGTAGTTCTTCGACCGATAGCTTCTTGCCTTTCTCGCCAGCGCTATGGATGTAGTTTTGGTTTTCCTTTCGGAGAATAAGGTCTAGTACCATGGCGTTTGTGTGTAGCAACTCATCAAGATCCTGCTGCTGAATCGAATGCGGCAGGACGACACGACTGTCATTAGTTCCACTGAATCCAGTTGTAAGAAGCTTCGATGAACTTGAAGGCGAGGGGATATCCCATCCAGAGGCCGACAATCGTTTAGCAAACTCCTTGCCCTCCTTTGGAAAGACCACCTGGTTGAGGTAGAAGTCGATAGTCTCCAAGTTGAACTGCAGGCTGGGAAATACAGACTCCCTACATAGCACTTGATCGTCAATGTTGATGGCGTCTAGCGAGGAAAGGTTCTGAGACAGGTTGCCTGACAATGCCCAACCCTTGTAGATATCCTGAGCGTTTGTGTCTTTGAGCAGAATCTTGAAACAGTCCTCAACCTGGGTCATGCTTAGACCAGTGTAGTAATAACTCAAGCAGGTAAGAAGAACTGCAACGTCAGGATGACCAAACTCAGAATTCTGAGTTGGAATACCTTTGGCTCGATATGGCACGGCCATCAAGCAGCGCTCTAGATCCAGGCCATACTCGACAAGCCATCTTTTCCTCTGGAGTACAAAAGAGAGAAGGTCGTGAGCAAAGAGTCCTCTGAAAATCAGGATGGCAACCCAGTGCCCCGTCGTGACACACTCGCGTTTGATGATCGAAAGATCTTGCTCGGTCACGTCGCGCAATCGGATGAAGTTACGGATAGCGTCTCTGGTCGTATTGGAGAAGTAGTCGAATGAGACACCTGCCAGTCGGCCCTCAATGGCATCGCTGACAAGAGATTCAAGCAGTTCATCGAAGATTTGTGGCTTGAGGATCTTGATGGCCGGGAAAGACTTGCCATTCAGGTCTGCATGCACGTTCAGAGGGTATTGCTCTGAGAGACCGATCACACGAGCCTTGACTTGTCGAAGGACGCCTTGAGCTATCTGCCAGCGATCGCTCTTACCATCAAGCATGTGCTGACTACCAACAGGGTAGATGAGTTGAGACTTGATGCCAAGAATCTCATCGCTCTCATCGATAATGTCACGACAGACAGTTCCCAAAGAGCGCTGAAGATCCAGGATTCTCGCGGCCAATGACTTGTCAGAAATCATCTTCTCTCTAGTCATCAGTTTCATAGAGAGGATTTCTTCAGGCAGGACAATCATGACTCCTCGACTCCTGCGGTAGTCTTCCACGACTTCAGAAATACCACCGATGGTCTCACTGCTGATCGTGGTCTTCCGAGAGAAGGGAATGTGACAAATGCGATGTCCTAGAAGTCCGCCTAGACGTTGCGAGAGAACTTGCTCTGTTTGACGCAATAGGGGCTTAAGAACAACAATGCGAATCAGGCGAGCCCCATCAGCAAGAGCGGCAGCCAGCATCGGCACAATGACAGAGGACTTACCCTCCCNCATGTTGAGTTGCATGACTGAGTTAGACCCTGACCGCGGAGACATCATCTCCCTTGCAACTTTGGCTTGAAGAGGACGAATGGTGATGTTGTTCTCGACTTCGAGAAGTAGCCAGCTAGGGTGTACTCCCACGGACCAGCCCTCTCTACCTGGTGTTCGAAGCTCCTTGAGAAGGTTCCTGTAATTTTGCTTCTTGTGGAGTGCGAGCATGCGTTCAGCGCGCTGCAAAGAAGCGATGCTCTCAGCCAAGAACAATAGCACAGTCTTCCAAGATGATCCAAGACTGGAGATGTTGGCGGCAGAGAGATGGCGCAGAAGACTTCCTTCGGAGCATCGCGGCCACAGACCGGCAGAGGATAACATAGCCTCGGCACTTGTGCTGGGTGCCAAAGTACCGCGGATGTGCTGTAGAATGTCTCCGACCGATTTTGACAGGGCAGTATGATACATCTCAAAGTCTCGGCTGCTGAGAGATAAGCTCTGGTCATCCGATTCTACCTTGTGAGCCCTCAAGGCATCCAAGCTCGAGCGCAAGGTTGAGGCATAGTCTCTGTGCGTGGAGCTTTGCCGAGCAGAGAGTGTATCAGCAAGGCGCGTCAAGGAGGCATCGTTCTCGGAATGCACCGACACCGAGGCAGGTTGAAGCACTAACGGAGATGCGGCAACGCAGGTCTGGAATATGTCTGCAGGGGATGCTCTCCCATGCTGTGAGAGCAATCTGTGAAGGTCCGGTGCCGGCTGAGGATGATAACGCATCGGAGAATGCTGTAGAGAGGTGAAAGGCCAAGGGTATCTGACGAGAGGTGACCGAATTGTCTGGAGCTGCTCATCAACAAGTCCGAGATGAGCTAGGAAACGGCGATTCTTGTGCCATTCCGAGAACAGTGCTGCGCATTCAGATAGAGCAGGACTAAGGTAAACCATGGTATATGAACCCTCGGGTTGTACCAATGTCTCATTGGGCCACTGTGCCAAAATAAGGCGAGCGTACCGTTCGGTCTGCTCATTAAACACAGGCATCTTCTTCTTGTACTCTTCGTATTGCTCCTCACTGGCATTGGGAGGGAATGTAGGCGTGTTCGCATTACTTCTGACCGCGACAGTGATCTTTTCTGCAGTTGATGATGAACCGTTGGCTAACTTGTACCCATCATGGTCAAGGGGCGGATCCAATGTGCGGAAAGCTTTGTTGAAAGCGAATGCAAGCAGTGTCCGAATTTGAACCAAATCTTCAGGCTTTGCTTCCAAAGCAATTGCGCAGAACGTAAACATCAGTGGATACAACATCGAGGCTTTCTGAGCGAATCGACACATGTTGTACAGCGATCCCCAGTGCGGCGGCAAGTTCATGGTGGTAAGGTGGTGCATAGTGACCTTGTCATAGTCAAAAGAAGTTTGATAGCCACGCACTTCCCATCCACTTAGCAGTGAAACGGCGCCCGAGTGGACGCAGAGACGAGAAGGCCAATCTTGCACAAGTGATGCAATCTCGTGCACCCTCTCTGCCTGGATGTTTTGCTCATATCTACCTCGGTCGTTGTACGCTCTATCGTCATCCGCAGAGCAGGCGGCATTAGTAACCATACCGGTCCTCATGACAGACACGTTTCTCTTGCGAGCTCTCTCGAGCAAAGCTTGATCTCCCCGCTCGATTGAGCAGTTACTCTTTTGTCCATGAGCTCTCTCGCACTTTTGGCGGTGGTCCACGATTGCTTGGACAGCCAGAACGAAATCATCGTGCTGAGAGTGTGCAGGTATGTTCGCATCCCAGGTTACGCTTTGCATGACCTTCAGGTGTTGTGGATAGAATTCACGAGAAGGGGTTAGGGCTGCAATAGCTTCAAGCAAGATAATTTCCTGCTTGTTCAATGGCGAGGATGTGAAGAGAGAAGCTCCTTTGAGGATGTCGATGGCCTCTTCGACACCCGTGTTACCGGTGAGGGGATCGGGCAGGCAGAATGAGGTAAGCGCGTGGAGGTATGCTTGATACAAAAGGGCGAGGGCATCTTGTGCACCTCGCAGCTTGCGAAGATGGCGATCTAATGAGTAGACAAAATGCTGGCGCTTCGAGCCTTCAGCATCTTGAACATTGACGTTGACGTGAGTGTCATCCCTGCAGACTGTGACCTCTCCAAAAGGCACCAGGATCTGGCGCTCTTCAGGGCAACCGGAAGGGGCGGCACTGCGAAGGACAAGCTTGTTGTGTAAGCCAATAAAGGTGCCAACGTTCTGATCAGGGTCCACAATGGCATTAAACTCGAGAGATCTGAGCTCACCATCCATGGTGACTGCGAAATGGAGATTGTACCTCCGAAGCTCAACTTCAAGCTGGAAAGGACAGCAGCTATCGAGTGTAATATGACAGTTTGTAGCCTTGTCAAGCACACTTAGAATGTTTGTCACACCCTTGCCAATGTTGCTGCTCGGTTCGATAAGACTCCTCGTTCCGAGTTGCAGTTGCGCTCTAGCTGTAGAGAAGTTGAGGCTGGAGAAAGTCATCCTCCAGTTGTTCATAGCGCTTTCCCAAGGGCGTTTAAGTGGACGAAATTCGAGATCACCAGTCGACTCATCGAGCCAATGATGGAAAGAGTGGACAAGATGATCCGGCAATGAGTCTCTGAAGGTAGACTGTGGCAGAGCTTGCAGTACACGATTGTTGACACGGGCCTTGATGATAATCGCGCGGCCGCGTAGGCCCAAGTGAACTTCATTGCCTTCAATATGCTGAGAGACTCGACACTCCATGCCAGGGATGTCCGACGCGAAGACTCGAAGGACTGAAGAGCCGAAAATCTGTTTGAATAGGGAAGCCGATCTGATGTAGTCAGGAACTTTGCCGACCGACTTGCCATCGACAAGCATGTGGCCACTGAGGAGGTTGAAGTAGACTATTTGACTGTGGCCGCCCTCGGCGGGGATTGTCTTATTAGAAACCCATGGAGAAGAGGCCCTGCAGAAGATAGTCCACTTGCGGCCCAGATTGACGCCATTCCAGATGTGATGAATAGCTGAGTTCAAACCAGCGCCATGAAACGGAAGAAGTTGATGAACATACGGCTCCAACTTGTGAGCTATCTTGAAGTGGCGAACAAGGCTCTGTTGTATAAGTGAAGGCAAGGTTTTCTTGTCGCCCGGTGCACTGTCGCAAACGATCGCCTGTGCCTCGGCTGCGACTGAAAGGTCATCAGCCGATGCGAGAAGATGATGAATATGTCGTTCCTCGACATCGAAGGTGCTGTAGCACAGAAGAGCAACAAGAAGCAATCGTTCAACAGCATCGTTCTGGACGTCCTCGTGATCTGAGGATTGGTGAATGTGAGCTTCGAGTTGGTGACACCACTTGAGTGTGACCTTTCGTGCATCTCTTAGAAGAAGTAGACAGCCAGTCTGTGTTTCGTTGTCAGGAGTCAACGACAGCAGGCGTAAGGCAAGCTGTATCATGGTCATCATGCTGTATTGTTTGTTCCAATTGTTTTCGATAGCTGTCAATCTTCGGCGAAGCAGAGTAAGCAATTTCTGACGGAAGTCAGGATTGAGGAATTNCGAATGTCCTTGCCGAAGATTATCTGGAGAGGGGCTTCCAGCTTCCCACAAAGCTTGCANAAGAAGGACGGCCACGGCAGGGTTTGTGTGGTCCAGGTTAGAGCATCCAAGTTCGCGAAGGATGTTAATGCTCTGAACTCTCTCTCCGGCCCGAAGGTTACCGAAAGCGAGAAACTCCTCCTTCTCTAGACGCACATCACACTCGCGCTGCTTGGACATCACTTCATTCGTAGTATGAGTCGTGGTGTTTACCGCCCATTGAAGCTTCTCGTAGGGTCCTGCAGGCAGTCGCAAGATGCAATGGGACCTGACATCTGGCGCTATGTTCGACATCGCCCATCTCATACTAGTACAATCCCACACCTCGTATCTGAGACCGTTCGGATGACAGATGGACGCAATGCTAGTTGGAAGACTGGTGCTCTTGTAGTGCGAACTGAGTGCCGGCTTGATTTTAGAACCCAGCGTGATGCGGGTCTTCAGGGTGACGTACTGCTTCAGTTGGTTGTACTCGGACAACGTAACGTAGACCTGGTCAGATGGATGGCGGGTCTGACCCATGTCGTTGAGAACGAGCCAAGTTGCATCTCTCCAAGCAGCAAAGGACTGAGGAATCTTCATTTCAAATATGGCAGCTTTGAATTGTACCTCGTTTTGAGGAAGTGATTCTTCGAAGCCATCGATTCTCATCGCGCTCGCCTTGTCCTTTTTTAGACACTTGCGGCAACGGTTTTTGGCATGGTATTGGTAGCCTTTGCGGTTCCAAAACTGATCGCATTCCATGTTGGCGACCGCAGTCATGAGCTGGTTGTACTTCGTCATCTCTCTGTCGAGCTGCTGAGTCTTCGCGACTTTGCGTTTTCTATCCTCCTCCACAATTGTGGCGCGCAATCGCTGGAGTGAAGGTGTTTGGTCATAGTAGCGGTTGGAAAAGCTGAGCGCAGTGAGATTCTTAAAGGCACCGTGCGCAGGACGGGAAGCTTGAGAAAGGCGTTGGTTGATATATAGTTCCACGACAGATAAACGTTGCATTTGCTGGATCTTGGGCAGCAAGAGGCACTGAAAGGGAACCGTAGGTACCTCTGGAGGATATTCCAGCAAGAGAGGAAGATCCAGAGTACAAATCTTGTCAAGGGTGACCCAAAGTTCCGTGATAACGAGCAAGGCGTTAGATTTCTCGAGTGGGCTGTTCTTGTACTCGGAAGAAGCATGGTTCCAGTAGCTTTCGATAAGTGTCGCCAACTCACTACAAGCAGCAGTACTGCCAGAACTCAGTTGAAGCGCTGTCCAGGCATGAAGGTGTTTNNTCTCCACCCAAAGCTCAACATCGGTGAGTGCTGTGAGCAAGTATTTGACACTTCGTAGTGCGGTAAACGATGGAAGCTTGCTAGGTTCTTCGGCAATACGTTGCGGGGACTCTGACACAAACGCCGATGACTGCTTGGGCGAAGTAAGAGGGGCAATAGCTTGACCCAATGCCTGCCGAGCACTGGACGTCAAAGACAAGTATGTGTCATTTTCCCATCCAGTCCCAGGAAGTCGTTCGATAGTGTTGTGTTTGCCGGCATGGCGCGACCAGATTTGTTCAAGGACTTCTCGAGCCTGCTTAGAAACATCTTGGATAGCAAGATCACTGAATCCACCATATGCTTGCTCAAACTTGAATGTACGTCTTGCGAGTTTGGCGTGAACGACGGAGAGCATACTGGGACCGACTGGCAGTTTACAGGCATCTTGTAACAGACGAGAAACGACCCCGACCATCAGCTGTTTGTACTTCTCACGAGCTTTTGCAGGACTCAAGCTGGTCGAAAGCGTTCGCAGCACAGCGACCTTGAGGAAGAGCCAAAAGGGTGCTCTACGCCAAGGTTGATTGGTCTTCTGCCAAAGAATGTCATCACGCACACGTTTGTCCGTGGTGATCGAGGCATGGTCCTTGCCAATCACACTCAAGATGGTCATGAGATAATCGTTCACGAAGCCAGGATGAGTCGTGTCTCGTTCTTCATGTAATATGGCACCAGACTTTGTTGAAGTGGGGTGGTAGTTCGCCGTAGGTGTTTCAGTGGCAAGTCTACGAAGCGCGAGCTGCAATTGCGACTGGAAAGATGGGTCGAAAAATTCGCTCGAAGGACAGGCTACGGCTCGTCCGGGAAAGGTTCTGATGAGTCGACCCTGCGTGCTCATGACGCTGTCGTTGGTCGAAGAGACCTCGAAAGTCTCTACGACGATAGTCTCGGAATCCTTGCGCAACATCAAGACAGCAGAATTGTGTAGCGGAAGATGTAGGGCGAAACAATCTAGGACGTATTAGTCAACCGGTCTGGATGGCCAGACGTGAGACTTACCACCAGGGTTCAATGCAACCAAGTAAGCGCCGAGAAGATCGTCGCGTAGTGATTTTGCTTGCTCGGTATGGTCCAGCATCGCAAGCATTTTTGAGACTGGAGTCCAGGCAGTACAGGCGCGGTGGTTGAAGGTTTTTGTAACATCCTGCACAAGGTGCAAAAGGTTCCTGTTGATAGTGGATGAGTCGAGCTCTGCGGTCTGTGGCAACTGAGGCGGCAGAGCGATGTGATTGATCAAGTCCTGGACGTTCTGCACGCTGAGCGCGCTGCCTCTCGAGCCCATCTTGACCTGTGTTTTGATTTAGCTTCAGGACGATAGTGGGCGTGAGAGGTGAAGCGCGGTAGCGAAGAGAAGAAAGCAAGTTCTGCGCGCGCGACGGGGGTGAGAGCAGGTAGAGAAAGGAAAGAAGACTCACTCGTAGATGGGTCACCAATCCGTGTGCAGTAAGCGAGCGTGCTATCGTGGAGGGCATGCGAGTGAGAGTGACAATCGGACTTGGCTTTGTTTACCAGAGTATTGTCGGGAACACACGCCGAGACGAAGAAGCTCCAGTGAAACCCAGAGCCTAGGTGGCACTGTCCAGGCGTCTGATGGCGATTGAAGCGAGGCAGATGATAGAACTTGGAGAACTGACGAAAGAAGAAAATGATCCAGTGCAAGTGGGAGAATGAAAGTGCGGTAGGCTGCGAGAAGTGCAGGATGGGACATCTTTATAATGGGTGAAACTGACGGTGTGATAGGCACAAACGGAAGAAGACTTGCATGTATGAACCCGAGTTCACTTACTGACTCTCTTACCAATGGAGCGGAAGAGCAGCTGTATCCGAGACACGGACCAATGATTGATCACTTCTGTTAGATAAACATAGTTTATGGCAGAAAATGGCAGATCTGAAGGGTAGACTATGAAGAAGACACAAACGGACGGCATCCTGAATGAACTCTTTCCGATTACTGTCATGAGCAGCGAAGAAGTCATTGTGACTATCGCTTATTCGTGCGCAGCGGTGGAAAGGGCCAGTGTTCAGGTAGACCTCATTATCAATGTTGTTTGGCAAGCAAGAGGAGAGGTTGGGTTGAAACCAGCCTTCGCACTTGCAGACTTCGCGGCAGATTCCGACACGAATGTTTTCCTTCTTGTGGTGGCAGCCACGACACTCAGCGTCAAAACATCAGCATCAATCGCGCCTGCTGCCCTGTTATTCCGATCGAATATGTCTGCCACCAAGGATCTCTGCACGCGCGACCCAGAACCGATACGCGTTCGATGACAACCTTGGCAGGGCCCTATGCTGTTACGCCCAGCACGATCATCTCGAACGAACAATGCAGCAATGTCGACTCTCAATGGTCTTGTTATCAAGCCAGGGTATAAAAGAGGAGGGATGTTTGACATACACGGCTACGGTCTCTGGTGAAGACGGCGTGCGACACGACCTTGAGCCATCTCGAGACATGCGTATCTGCAAGCCCGCACATTGCGCACCATCACCATCTGACTGCATGTGTTCTGCTTTGTATCACGACAACTCGCTGTCCGCTTGCTTTCGTCGTCCAAGTCGCCGTCGACGAGCTCGAGCAGCAAAGCATACCGGTCGAGGCAGCAGAAGCCAGAGGTCCCAAAGACGAGGCCCCAAAGGCCCCACGCTTCCTTGCGCTGTATAGAAGGTCCATGTTCCCTAATCTTCTGTCTGGGGAGTATTTTCTGAGTTCTTGGAGATCTGAGCCATGGACACGACACGGTCGGCCTGTCTTCTTGACCGAGGTATAGTCGCTGCTCAACTCAGCAAGAGCCTCTCCTGAAACCTTCAACATGTTCACGTGGCAGGCTGGCAACACCCGATCCCTTTGAACAGTCGAGATGCGCCCTGTTGAGCGGCGATCGTCTCGAAGCTGACCGTGGACTTGGACGCCGGTGAGACGGAAGGCGGCATCCTGATTTACACAGCGGTCAATGAGGGGTAAGCCAGCCTTTATTCCAAATATCACCTCTTGGTAAGTGGGGGTGAGTCTTCAAATAGACCATCATACCTTCTTCAATTGGACTTCAGTCTTTGTTCATATCGCCTTTGCTCAACCCTGCTTCGTGCTTGATCTCGGCGTCTTGATCTTTACCCCGCATCTGCTCTTACCACAGAACACACTCCGCTCAACCCATCACAGCAGCGACACCACACTCACCATGGCAAAAGGCAGCTGCATGTGTGGTGAAGTCCACTACGAGTACACCGTAAGCCATCTCGCCCTTCAGCTATCTACACCTCTTGCTGACTCTCACCCTCCCAGNGGCGAACCAGCAGTAACAGCCCTCTGCCACTGCATCGACTGCCAAAAATGGACCGGCGCCGCCTACACCTCCAACATCGTCGTCCCCCGCAAGAGCTTCAACGTCACAAAGGGCAAGCCCAAGGACTACGATGCCGTCGGCGACTCTGGAAAAATCAACAAGCATTGGTTCTGCTCCACCTGTGGCTCTTCTCTGTACACCGAGCTGGAGGTCATGCCTGATATGACTTGTGTCAAGAGTGGAAGTTTGGATGGTGGAGCTGCTAACCATGAGATCAAGGTTGAGTTTTACAACAAGGATAGATTGGGATATACCAAGCCGGTTGAGGGGGCTGATCAGAAGGATGCGTTTTCTTGAGGTCCTTGAGAAGTTTGGGATTTTTTTGTAGTGGTGGTGCTCTGATTTGGCGAGCATCATTGCTGATGTTGCAATTTTTGGAAGACATGCCATCTTGAGGAATGGTTTTGGAATGTCAAACTCTTATCATTCATACTGAAACTTGGTTTACATGCCCAACACTGTACTGCCGTGATCAAGAAAATTCGGTAGGTCACCTCTCACTACTACTGAGTAAGATAATCTAGTGGGTAGCCCAAGACGGCACACTGCTCGACATCTCTGAATGGCATCATGACTGAATTCCACTGCAACTCCATCATCCTCGGCTGAGCAGCACCCACCTTCTCCCAAGGCCCCGACTTTTCAATCTGATTGATAGTATTCCAATATCCTCTCACTTTCAAATACTCCACATCCGGATTCGGATCCAGATTTCTTGCAAAGCTAGTCCAGTAATCAGTCATCAGCTGCCCAAACTTTGCATCCAAGCCATCACGATCAGGAAAGCCGACTCGAGCAACATTGCCAAAAGTGTTTGCGAGGTCTCCAGCATGGCATTTGAAGTACTCTTGCGAAGGGTCGCCGTAAGGATGGGAAGGGGTGACCGGAGCGGCACACACGAGATTGGGATTGTATGCTGGGTCTTGGTATGTGCGGTTGAACTCGTAGAACCAGATGTTGGGCAGCACGCCATCTTTTACGCCTGCATAGGCCTCGAACTGGTTGACGCAGCGGAAAGAGAGGTCGGTGGAGATACGGGTGGTGGTGTTGAAGACATCCAGGGTTGCGTTGTTGGTGCGACTGGTGCCGAGAGGGAACAGACCAGAATCGAGGATGCTGCTGGCATTTAGGTGGTTTGCAGCAGCGATGTCGTCGATGCCAGTGGTCAAGTCTGTGGTTGGGTAGACTGTTCCAAGGACGCCTTCCTCATCGCGATTCACGCCCATGACTACCGGTACGCGGTTAGTAATGTTGGTCGTGCTGTTAAGGTCGATGAAGTCGGATACGAGGTATGTGCCATCGACGACTGGGTAGCTATACATTCGTGAGTAAAAAGTGTTTTGCATGTTTGGATCGACTTACTTGAAGACGGTCTTGAGACCGATCAACGCGGTAGCATTGTACGCTTGGAGACACGCTAACTGATCGGCCGCAGTAGTACAACCTGTCTGACTGAGAATAGGAACCGTGGTCTGGTTGATTGCAGTAGCCAACGGGACATAGGGTTGAAAATAGTTTGACTGCAAAATCGCTCCATGGAAAAGACCTTTACCCTTGGGCGAAGCAATAAGAGCATTGACAGATTCTGCACCTGCCGACTCACCAAAGATGGTGACACGAGTTGGGTCTCCTCCAAAATTTTCGATATACTTCTGAACCCATTCCAGACCAGCAATCTGATCAGAGAGGAAGTAGTTGCCGTTGTGAACACCGTCATTGAGAGCAAGGAAGCCCAGTGTAGACAGACGATACGCAATATCGACCACCACGACATCACCGCGCGCAGCTAGGTTGCCGCCATCGTTCGTAGGGTTACTTGCGGATCCAGTTGTGAACCCACCTCCGTAGATGTAGACCATCACTGGCTTCAAGTCCTTTTTACCGGGCCCAGGTAGACCAGTCGTCCATATATTGAGGAACAGACAGTCTGTGGAGCCATTGTTTGGCAACGTCAGACATTCAGGCGCAGGCTCGAGAGCACTGTTGGTACCTGTCCCTTCATAAACAGAAGAGTAGGTAAACCTCTTGGGCTCGGCAGCAAATCGAACGCCCATGAACCGGAAAGTTAAGAAGTCGCGGTATCCAACAAGTATCTGCGAGCCAACAGATTGGGAGATCTGATATGGCGGAGAGTTGTCTGCGTATGTGATGTTGGACGCGGGTGCGGTTTGGGAGCATAGTGTTGGGAGTTTCTCTTTGCAGCTGATTTGATGGATCTGTCCATGAACGTCCATCGCTTGACATTCTGGTGCTTGATGAGGAGGCCCTGGAGGCCCAAGATGCTTTGACGGCCAAGTGGAGTGAGACTGAGTAATCCACATGAGCTGATTGCTAGCAAGACGTCCACCGTAGACCTCGTATGCAAGACTATTGTTTAGACCAGCAGTGTAGGGCAAGATAGAAGGTGACCATAAGCTCTCGGATAAAGACTCGCATGCATTGAGCGCCGAGGACAATGTGACTGAGCTACGCAAGAGCAGTGCGGCACTCGTAGTACTGTTGTCTGTGGCTTCATTCAGGCTGTCAGTACAAGAAGCTCCCCAGTGTTTGGATAGAACACATACTGANNTCAAGTCATCAGCAGCTAGAATTTGAACATCCCCAAGCTGGTTTGGGCTGGGAGTTGCATAGACTTGACTTCCCAAAGCAAGCAGGCCAAAACATGTGGTAAGAACGTGGTTCCTCATCATACCTTAGATGATTGAGGCTGCAGAGATCGTTTTATGAGGCCAGCACATTGAACATGGGTGGTCTGCAGTGTTTATATAGCTTCGCATCTATACTGTGTTGCTAGGAGCATCAATGACGATGCTGCTGGTATTCATGGCGGTATACCGGGTACCCGGCATCGTTCAAGGATCCCCTCAGCTATCCCATCATCGTCTTGGCGGCTAAAATGTGAAAATCGTAGTTTCTCTGTAAACAATCAAGTACGATTTTCCATGTCTGCATGATCAGAAGTGGACAACCCCACTGGATAAATGTGTATCTGCCGCTACCCCACACCCATAGCGGAAAGTACATGCGCGGCCCCAGCCTGCTTCTTTTCCAGCCGATGTGCCAAAGGAGTGATAGCAGCCAGTGGGTAATGTATTGGACATGTCGAGAGGCAGTTCGCATGGATAGCCCGTCAAGAAAAGCTTCTCACAGACTAAATTCCAGCCTATTTCCAGCGTAATCTCTCGCAANAAATCTGGTTGGATATTCCACGCCCTTTGAGCCNNTATCCCATACACATTAGTTTGGGGTCGCCTGTAGCCGTACTGTGTTGGATGTCGACAAACCTGAATTCTCTTCTCCAGGTCTATCAGCTGCTTTGGGAGCTCCTTGGCCGCCGGCCTCAAAATGCTCAAAGACGCGGGTTTGGAGCTTCAAAAGAGCTTCTGGTGACTCGACACGAAAACAAGGATGGCGAGATGATTCCTCGTTTGGTGGGCCGGACGCGATGTGAACCTGCTGGCCGTTTGGCGTGATGTCGANACCTGATATGGTTTGTAAGCCTGGTCTTTGAACACTACTGTTTGCAGGTGAATATCTCCATGTTACTTACCATGCGAGCCTATCTTTTTGCAAAGCTGGGACAGGAACCCGCTGCATGCCGAGAGTATTGGCATAGAATGCTTCTGCCTCGTCGAGAGTGCCTGAGGGCACGATGAGATTTACGTGAGCGATACCGGTCAACATTGTCTACTAGATATGGGGCGTAACGAGACTGAACGAGAAATTTGAGTTGAGAAGCAGATACTCGAGTAGGTATGAAGTTGTTGTATGGTGTACTGAACAGAAAGGTGGCACTCAGAGGACTGCGAAATGTGCGGGGTTCTCGCCGATTCGGAAGCTGGGTGGTTCAAAAAGCTTTTCTCAGCCTGTGCTCGAACCGACGACCTTTGCTCACTGATTATTGCTCATCTTCGATCACAGGAAATCATCCAGCACCTTGTCCAAAGCTTGGCTTGCGATGTTTCGAGATTCTGACACGACTGACCGATAGGGTTTCACCTCCATATCCTTGTGCGAGCGCCTCCAATTGATATCACAATCGCAGGATGCAAAAGGGTGTCTACGTGGTACAAGCCACGAACGGCGGCGGAGGTATGCCCGCGTGGCTCGAAGGAAGTGGCAGGAGGAGATCAATTGCATTGGTGAATAGTAATCACGTTTGATACGGCTGACAAGCAGTTTGCAATTCACGCTGGGGAGGACCCCTCGACGTTTGCTTGCTGCTCGGGGAACGTTAGGTGGTCTGGATGTGGTCTGATAATTTGGACCTTCTTGACGATCAAGGAGTGCAACTGCGGTATGGCGCTTATCGCAGATACTCGATTGGAATTGTAATAACAAGTTCTCCATGAGACCACGATGATCCACAAGAACGAGGCAGGTCGGGGCAAAGTTACCAGCTGTGTGCACGTACAGGTAAGCATGGTGCTTGGCAAAGAGACTCGCCGATCGGGGTGAGCAGCAGTGGCTGTCGTTCCATTCCTACATGTGAGCAACTTGCTTATGCAAACGCCTACAAGTTACAACTGTTGTAAACAGCCAGCACATGTCCAGATACTGTCTGCAATCCTTAGCAGAGGGAAGTTGTTCGGGCTTGAGGCCCGGAGAAGAGTCAAAGAAGGGTCCAAAGCCTGGAACGTTCTTTCTCGACCTGTGAAGAAATTCCCAGGCCACGGCTGCCAACCTCTCATCTCTGCTTCACAGCTTCTTTCCCAACCATGCACGTCTCCTTGGTGTCAGAATCGCCGATTTGCAGCACTGTATACAGATCAAGCGTGATGAACAAGGGCTGTGAGCTCGAACTATTTCGAAGCCGTCCACAGTCCGGTCGACTGCCCGTTCCTGTGCTGTGCAGAAAACGGTTTACTACCTTGCCGCCCGGTGAACCTTTTTGCAACCTGTCACTCGTCGCAAATTGATTGAAACACAGGTCCAGATCAGGGTCTCGAAGGAAATCTTGTAAGAAAAGATTCCATATCCGAGGAACCGGCTTCAAGGCTGGGCTAGACCGTCAGGAACGTCCTCTGTCAAAAGATGCATCTCGATTTCGACTCGGGAAGCCCCAAACATAACGGATACGCGCTGCGCGAGAGATCTGATTCGCTGCCACGATTTATGTGGCAATCTTCCTCGTTATGAAAACACCATTTCCATGAGTCAAGATTGCTCGGATGTCGGTCTTCGCCTGGGTATAACCATTGTTAGCACGAAGGCATGGTTCACTGCCTGGCCAAGATGAGACAGCCCTATATCTGGCATGTGAATCAGACGTGTCTTGATATCCGGTCCAGGTCTCAACCCTGGTATTGTTATTCAGTATCGTGAACGAGGCAACCGCAAAACCAATGCTAGGTGGCACGGCTGAACAGAATGCCATCGTCTGACAATCGCATTTTGCCAGTGTATAGTACCCCTCAGATATGCATCTCACACAGACCGCAGCAGGCCGGCCTGGAAACGGTCATGCGGTAAGCCACTGCACCGCCCGGCTCGCACCCTATGGTCCACCTCTTGCCCAGAGCTCGACGGCGTTCGCACGTTCGGTGCAGATCGACCACTAGTAGGGCTGGCAGTATCCCGACAGTTTGTGGCGCTCTGCAAGTATCAGTCAACCCCTCTTAATCACAGCAGGGGCACCTCAGGATATATTCTCTGCTCTGGCTGTTCCTTACCTCTTTCCGTGTCTCATATCAAACCTACTCAGAATCTCAAACACCATTCACACCACCATGGCAGTCCACCAACCATCGAGCATTCACGCCAAACGTAGAAGCATTTCTTTGTTAATCCAACCTATCAACAACATTCAGCCAGCCATGACAGTAGAAGCACTAGCACTGGAGAAGCTTGGCCGTTCTGTGGACATGAACATCTTCCAGGAACTACTTGACCTCGATTCGCCATCTGAGATGTTCAGTAAGGATGTTGTGAGCGAGTATCTAGTCATGGCTCCGGAGACGTTGGCCACAATGAAGGAAAGCCTGTATGTTTCGATCTTCGTCTCTGTATCACAAACCCTTACTGACTTCCTCGTAGTNACACACATAAATCTTTCGCAACTCAACACAAGCACACAATCACTTCGCTGCGCGTCAATGGTATTGGGCCTTACACGAATCGAAAAGGCATGTGCTCGCATCGAGAGTGTTCTGGCATACGGCGTCGACCTCCACTACACAGGGATCGGCCTTGGTCAGATCTGTGAGATTCTCAGCTTTGTCGTCAAGGATGCACATGCACATTTCGAGTTGGCAAAGATGGCCTTCTCGTCATTCTACAACTTGCCATTACAATCGCCACGAGAAGACGTTTCTGATGCCTCGAGTGCAAGCATCCGTCGATGATGGACTTAGCCCACATTGCCGACATCCTTGCCGGTCGAGGTCATCAGCGCTCTACATTTCTTCTTGCCCTTTTGTCTTCTTCACTTCAGATGGGTGCTTTTTCTTTTCGGAGCACAACTATGATACCCCGAATGTCTCTTCCTTTTTCTGGTTCTTTCCATGGGATGTACGATGGATGGATGATCACAACCTGATGATGATGATATATATGATGTATGAATGACGGAACTTTCTCTTTTGTTCTTCTATCTTTCGCCTTTGTCACATGCTCAAACTTGCCAACGTGCAAATGAGGACCGCAGAAAACAAGTTACTCCATCACGCTGAACGTTGTTTTTCTCGTTGGAGATATGCTTCGATCACATTTACTTTAACGCGTCTGACTTACCAATTTGATGTGTATATATATTGAACAAACAGCGGATCAGACACATACGGCCACAGTCAGCTGAAAACTGGGCATCNNCCGTCCGCTCTGCCATACATAAGCAGTTGAACGGCAGATTAGTACTACGGTGGGTGACCACGTGGGAATCCCTGCTGCTGTATGTTTTGCATTTTCTTTTCGCTCTCTTGAGACACAGGAACTCTTCTGCGAATGGTAAGCGAGAAGTTGCCGATTCGCTCTCGCTCTTTCTGTTTGGTGGCGGCCGATTGGGGGAGTCGATCACAATCACTTACAGGTCAAAAATTAAAACAGGCGAACCGGGAAAGTGGGTATGGATCAGATCTTAGAGAAGAAGAATGGGTGTGTACATGGCGGACTTTCTAGCCAATGCGTTTCTGATGCTCAATGAATAACAATGCCTTTTTCATCCTGCAAAAGTCTCCAAAGACAAGACGCTCTCTCAGAAAATGCAAGTATGCAAATGTTTGACTGCTCAATCCATTTATTGTTCAGCAATCCTCCACGCCCTCAAAGGCAGACTCTGCAACTGCAGCGCCTTGGGTTTGATGAAACCCCAGAAAGTAACCACACCGATAATGATACAAAGCACATTGACAATGTAATAGCCATCAGTGGTGATATTGCAGGTTCCGCCGCCGTTGACACAAATATGGCGGTCGTTTTCGAGGGCACAAGAGAAGGGTTTGGTGATGAGTTCGCCTTTGAAGTCTGGAGGAGCGATCGAGGCGGGTGTGCATGTTGCGGCGGTGAACATATCGACAAATTTGAGGATGAAAAAGCGGGNGAAGGTGCCGCCGAGGTTGGATACACTGAGGGTAAGATTAGTATTGGGGTATTGATAGGGAAGAGGGAGGGCTTACGTGGCGAGAAGAGTCATGTAGGTACCGCCGATATGAGGGTCAGCAATCTTTGCGTGGAAAGCGCTGACGGCGACGAACATGACGGTGCTCATGAAGGTACTGAAGACGTGCTCGACAATGACGACACAGAGGTATGGGAGGTTAGTTCCGCCGCTGGGGAACATCATGACAGTAAATTGAGCAAAGGCAGCAGCGACAAGTCTGCCTACGAAAGCCCAACACCAAAGTCGCATGGGAGCATACTGCTCACTCCACTTGCCAGCATAGTAACCCAGCGAGATCTCGAAGGGGAAATCGATCAGAACGGTAAGAGCAAGATCTTCCTGGCTGAAGCCCTTCTCGAGAAGCTTGAGATTGGTGACGGCGTCGTTTGCCTGGAAACCAATCTTTGCAATGAGATGGATGACGATGAATGTTTGGATGTTCTTCAAGCTGAGGATACCGCCCATAACTCTGTATACCTCCATGATTCCATCTCTTTCTTTGGTCTTGTCTTCCTTCTTGAGCAGAGCGAGGCCGAGGGTCACAAGGAGGTAGGCCCATCCCCAGAAGCTTAGGTAGCCACCCAGGGTAAGAAGACCGGTCTCTTCAGGAGCGCTGCGGAACCACTTGTTTGCAAAATCTTTCGAAGAGAGAGCCAGGAAGACGGTGTAGGAGAGGAACTGGCCAGCGGTCAGGCCCACGGTTTGAGCGGTACTGGCGTAGGAGAGGTTGGACGGCGAAAGGAGGGTAAGGGCCCAGCCNNTAGAACATGTTAGTATCAGGGTCTGTGGATGTCCAAGGGCTTACACACCATCCACAGCAATGTCTTGAGTAGCGCACATCAGGACCAGAGCGAACCACCAGCCAGTAAAGTTCCAGACGCCTGCGCCGCCATTCTCACCAGCCTTGACCATCATTTCCTCGACGTGAGATCCGAGCCAGATCATGCCAAAGCCACTGATTGTCTGGATAGGGAGAATCCAACTCTTTCTTCTGCCCAACTTGGGTGTCCAGACGGCGTCGACGATGGGCGACCATAGTAGTTTGAGCGAATAGGGGTATGAAGCGAGCGAATAAACACCAATCTGACCGTACGAGAGATGTGACTTGAGGAGGAAGGGAACCGAGCCACTAGCCAGGCCCATAGGAATGCCTTGCAAGAAGTATAGCAAGACTAGTAACAAGAAGTTGCGCTTGTCCTGCTCGGGGAGATCTGTGAAGCCTTTGGAGGCGGCCTCGGGATGGGTCGTCGGCGGAGGGGCATTGTCGAGAGTAAAGGAACTCCTGCTCATGAGGTTGGCCGTCATTGTGGCAGAGTCGGGAGATTCGAGCGAGGCATGCTTGCGCCGTTGCTCGAGCAGGTTGCCAGACATGGTTTGGTCGTCGATGGATGAAGCTGACGAGGGAGCAGAGCCCGTCGCCCTGCTAGGTCTGCTAGAGGCGCCGTTGGCTTTCCTGGGCATCGGAGACGGCGAGGGGTTCAGATTGATGTCTACCGGGCGCGAGTGGTGCGAGTTGGCTGCACCTACGTCGATTGGGCGGAGCGGTCTTCTATTCTCCCTACTCGTAGAGCCAAACGTGTCCAGACGGATGTTATCGTCCCGCGAATTGTTATCGATATCCACAATATGGGACCGGGGATGCGCGTCGAGTAAATCGGCCGACAGCGTAACAGACATGCACCAGTTATTCTTTTCGAATCTTCTCTAAAACAACAGACTATGTACAGGAGATGCCCGCCAGCAACTTTTCCATTCTTCCGACACGCTCGATGAAACACGTTACACCATGCAGGTCCACTTCTCCTTTCGTAACGTGGCCCTTGCGCTCTCCTCCGCAGAGCCGCTGCCAAGAAGCCATCATTGGCCGATCTCTCTGACCTGTCTCTGTTTCATTCTTTGCTCGTCACCACATGCATCTTCGAGCAACATCCCGACTGAATCTCATTGGGTCTACATCTCCACTCATGATGGAGCTTTGTGGTTCTCGTCAGGGGCTTGTATTTCTTATGCCTCGAAGATTCATCTCAATGAGCATAAAGTCACTGTTCTTCATTATGCTACTGCTCTGAGTGGCCATGTTTGCATGGTAGAAATTGTTTGTGCATTGTGATGAACTTCATGAGCTTCCGCTCTGATGTGGGAGTTCTGCCGTGCTGTCGTTTGCATCTGCACGTAACCGCTGAGAACCTTCTGGATAGCACTGAATTCTGACATGTATAATCATTCCATGACAAGTATATACTTCTTCCCTTTCTTTTCCTTCTGCTCGGCGCCAAAGTCAAGTACTCGACCGATGGAGCCTGGCCAGGTTACAAGTACAAGTTCCACACTACCATCATGCGTGTCAGCAAGCAGATGAACCGGGATGCTACCGTCTATCTGCACAGCCAGAACGAATTTGCTCTGATTAGCTCCAAGTTTTTCGCCTTTGAAATCGACAGAAAGCGCTTCCTGCCCACCGTCGCTACGGGCAAAGCTGCGAGGGTATTCAAGGACCCTGCTATCGAAGCTACCATTGCTCATGTTGGACCAACTGTATGCGCTTGTTGTCCTGCTGGTATTCATCTGGCCAGGGACAGAGCAACTCATGCATTGTTTCTGCTGGTTGATCTCAAACACCTTATGCGAGAATTGCGTTTGACCTATCACGTGTGGCCTTCCGAGCCCATCTACATCATCTCAGGAGCCAAGGACTCGCCCGTCGAACATGTCCCAGTCAAGGTCGACACTCAGATCAAGTTTGTCTGGAAGGTTCACCCTGCCCGCCGCCCGGACCTAACTGTTGAGGAGCGAAGGGCTAGGCAGGTCCGATTGCTGGCCCCTCTCGACTTCCCCACTGGTAGCGGCAAGAAGATCTCCGTCCTTGGTGTAGACAAAGACATCGCTCGCAAGGTTACCGATCAGCATATGCCACGTATCTTATCTGTCGATGCTGTCGGGTGGGATCTCTACGATCTCCTCAAGAGCCAAAAGAAACACCTTGACAACACCTTGTCGCAGGGCACACCTACTCTCCCTGCTCTCATCCACTCTTACACCGATCTTGCCTGCGTGGGTTGGCAACTGAACATCACGGGTCAATGGCACAATGCTTCTGTCACCAGACATGTTAACATACATGGAACAATGACTAGCTTGTGTCTGTTGCCNTTTGAGAAGCTCGAAGAGGAGGATTATCAAGCAACGATCCCAGACTCGTGGCAGATGGCTGTACTGTGCCTGGTGCTTGACTGCTTGTACACAGTCATGAGACTTGGACTTGAGGATAAGACCTTTCCTCATCTGAAAAGCTGTTATGACACTATTCGGGATTTGCATGACCACACGCTTCGTGGTATCAACCACCGCCTGTTTCCCGCTCGCCTTAGGGCCTTTCAGAGTCATTGGATCGCCCGGTTCACGATGCATGAGATTTCACGTCCATTTGCGGACTCCATCGTGCTGGGCCACACAATGCTGGAAACGGCAAAAATGNNGATCCCTGCGGATGACCAAGATGATGTCTGGCAATGCTTGCTCAATCGTTCACGCCTTCACAACACACCTGTCCAACCTAAGCCGCCTCACGAACACTTCCAGGGCTGGGAAACCAAGCCGAAGTTTCCTAAAGCTGAACTGGCTGCTCACATCGTGAAGTTTGCCGACGACTTTGCTAAGCTTAAGCCTGAAGAGCGTACTCAAGGGTGGACTGACCATGCGCTTGATCGTGGACACGTTGCTTTCGCATTCCTGAACCTTCCTCACGAGAACGAAGAAGAGGAAGGTACCGGCGTGCCTCCTAACTTCGTTCCATTCTTCGCTGAGTTTGGAGAAGTGGCTATGCTTGGAGACATGAGCATGTTCATGTCGCCTGGCGGTGCTCCTTTTCCTTGAAGTGTCCAGATTTGGTAGGAGAAGCACATGGACAGATAATGAGTAGAAGTTATGGCGGTCGAGTGTCGTATGCAGACAGAGGAATAATTGTCATGCTACAGCCAGTGGGACTGTACTTCTATATGGAAATGATGGAAACGGAACGACAGGCGATGCTACCCCTCGCATAAATACTCAGTAGACGATGAAACCACATTCCATCTCTTTACCATTTCTGTTCAGTTCTGACTCCTGCCTTTCTCTTCCCGCGTGGCAAAGACTGTTGTAGTATAGCTATATGAATGCGAAGTACTTTTTGGAAGACAGTGTTGCCCAGGAGAGATGCCGCATTGGACCAATCTCTGTGGTTATCCTTCAATCTCTGGAAACAACTGTGTATTGTTGTAGCATACCATAGTGCCATTTGCTGGCTTGGAGAGATCGATGGTTGAAATTTGTGAGAGGCTGAAGATGTAGTCGATCTAAAGGTGTGATATTGGAGTTGACCACATGCTCCCTATACACTAGTTTCGCAGATGACCTGGTACTGAGAGAAAGGATCAAGTGCTCACACTTTTATACCAAGAAAACATGACCAACAAACACAAGTAAAGCACAAACTCCTCTGGATGATATCTCAAAGCTCCTTCTCCACACCCTTGGGCACCAAGAAACAGACCCAACAACCCAAGCCTTGTCTACCCTCACCCCAAGATTCTCCTACCCTGACGCCATAGATTCCTATTTGTTCTTGTTGCATGCCTTCCTTGGTTTTCCCCATTGGCGGCAAACTCAGGACTTCTCTTAGGATTGTGGGAGTGGAGGTTGACGCTCCAAGCCAAGATTTTGCCTGTGAGACCGCTGTGTTGATGAAAATGGTCAGAGGAGTGCCAGGATGGAGTGAAGCTGTGTAGATAGAAGTATCGTGGCTATGAGGATTTTGCAACTTTTTGTTCTCCACTTGTGGGGCTTTGGGGGAAAATAAAGAGAGTAAAGAGGTATGCAGGCTGCTGGATAGATATGGGATGCTCAGGCTCAAGTCCCCTGTCTTTGACACTTTTGGTGAGAGGATGAAGAATTGACGGTGCAGGAAGCGGACTTCAGTTAGCAGAGAGAGGAGATCCGATAGCGCTGGTGTTGATCTTCTGTCTTTTGGGTCTCTGGGCTTGGTGGCATGAGTGGGTAGACGAGTTGTGCTGGGGGCATAAGAATCTGTTTCTAGCTGCTGAGCCAAGGAAGTCCAGATATCGTCGTCACTGCTTCGCTGCTTTTGATTTCCTTTGCTGGCGTTTGAGCAAGAAGCAGAAGCAGCGAGAGCCAATTCTGCGCTGACCTCTCGGGTAAACGAAGAAGAAACATCGACTTCGGAGCAGAGAAGCCAGACACTGCTTCCATCTCTTACTCTAACAACCCTCTGCACGATTTGCAAGATCACAAGTTGAGTCTTCAAAGCAGTGCGAGGGAAGCTNNTTGGTTCGACGCGCAAACCGCACTCGACATCCGCACCATAAGGCAGATTCATGAATGTGCAGCTGCCTACTTGTAGACTATTTGCACCGGCCACGTAGTCTTGTGACAAGAAGCGAATTGGTTGGCCATTGATATGGGGGTCTGTGATTGCAAGGCGGCGAAATACTTGTGGCAGTCCTAGTAGAGGTGAAGATGAGTTGATGGCAGGTTT
Organism: Aureobasidium vineae; assembly: GCA_903819635.1. NCBI lineage: Eukaryota > Fungi > Ascomycota > Dothideomycetes > Dothideales > Saccotheciaceae > Aureobasidium > Aureobasidium vineae. The sequence goes on from CAIJEN010000006.1 coordinate 866,180, forward strand.
CGGGCGAGGACTGGTTTTTCTGACGTCGCCTGATCTTGTACTGACAACGAGCTCGCGCTTGGAGAAGTCGACCGGGGAGTTGAGATGGCTTGCACCGGGTAGTGATGAAGCGTGAGCTCTAGGTTTACTACTGTTGCGGTGACTGCTCTGCCTGCGTGGAGGCAAGGGTGACTGCGGCCTCGAAGTCATAGTAACAGATGAAGATCCAAGAGTTGGCGAATCGCAGCGGTCTGGTGCAGTGTTGAAGTCACTGCGGTAATGGAAAGCGTATCTGGCAGCAAGCTCGTCTACCAAGAAATCTAGTTCTTTCTGCACCAAAGATTTCTCGTCGACTGGTATGCTAGGAATGGGGAAGCAAGGCGGTGTAAGAGGACTAGGAAACCGTGGATCCGAGGTAGGTGTGCTGAGCGAGATGCCAGAATCTCTGATAGAGGGTGCAAAGAAGAGTGTCTTGAAACGATTGCGCTTGTGAGGAGTATCGGCCGGAGACAACAAGTTCCCGTACACAGATGGGGAAGGGAGAGAACAGATCGGTTTGGGGCTAGCAGCGGGTGATGCAGAGAGAAATGAGCGATTCGAAAGATCAGACCGAGCTGACGAAGACGACTTTTGGCGTTGACGATACATGTATGAGAAGAGGAAAGATGGCTGGTTTTCAAGAAGTTGCTGTTTGTGCATACGACCAAGTAATTATACATACCGCATTTTTGGAATTTGAGACAGGCGCAAATTCATGTCTTTGAAGCTTCGAGACAGCCATCTCAAGTCATTTCGAGAATGCACTGGTTCTCAACCGGTAGACAAGACAAACTCACTGAGATGAGCTAGGGGACGTACTAGGTAAATATGGCTTTTGGTGTATCAATACTGGTGTCAGAGCACGTCTGCACTCTTCTACTATCCGAGAGACAGATGATGCTCATAGAACATTGCTACAGTTGTGACTTCAAGGCGCATTGCTGTCGAGCGTCTAGAATCATAGTGATAACAACCACCCTATGAAAGAGGATAGTTGATTGTGAAGAAAGTAGAAGTGGCTGGGATGAGGTTGGGTCCGCGGGAGTTGTTGAGAACGACGCGGGGTTCCAAACACGTCGTCTCCATCGCGTGTCGCTCTTGCCAGAATCCTGATCGTACGCTCATTCAACAACACAATGATGTGAACCCAGATGGTTGATTCGACCTTGATCCTTGTGATGCCGTAGACAGGTGGGAAGGGTTGTCGTACAGGGAAATTGCGAACCTTCGGAACGATGCCCTCCCGAGTGGGTCCTCCTTCTCAAACGGAATGCCGCTGCCTATGCTCGAATAAGGTGTGAATCCCACAGCATTCAACATCCTTGGCGGATAGTTCATGTAAGCAGTTGCTACTCAATTGCCTCGATTTTCTCGACCTCCTAGATTCTACTGCTCGACGATGCCGGTATCTAGTAGTCAGATGACGCCTTTGCGTCCTGCAGGTATGTCGCACCCAATCATTCGAAGTCAAGCCTGTCTAAACAGACCAGGTTACAATGAAAGACGATATATCACTCGTCGATCTCTCAGATACTATCGCACACTTGCGATCGGTGGTGTATACACTTTAAAGCACAATCAGCCCAGCGAAATCTCTCAGCAAACTTTTGTGCCGGCCTTGAAACATTGCGTTGCGACTCATCCACTCTTGAGCGCCGTCATTGAGGGTCAGGATACCGAATCACTAGCTTTCGTCAGACCGCAAGCATTGGACTTGCGGAACCATATCGAAGTCCTGCATAGGGACCATCTCAAGCTTGGAGTTTCGAATCTGTCAGAGAAACAGCTTATATACCAAGTCACTACTCGTACTCTCGATAGCGAATTTTCCTCTGTGGACAGCATTCCGCCATGGAAAGTCGTAGTCTTTGCTCTGCCTAGCCGTGGTGAGGCTAANCATCCTCCCGCGCAAAGACTGTTTGTCCTGTTCGCATATTACCATTCTCACGGCGATGCCAATTCTGCTTTGGCATTCCACAAGACGTTCTTGCAAGGTCTCAACACACAAGAGAATGGATTCAACGAAGACTTCGTATGCGAAGCGCCATCAACTCCTCTGCCACCTACGATCGAACAAGCCGGCAAGCTGGCCATCTCTTGGTCCTTTCTCTTGAGCCCTCTTTTTGATGCGTACCTTCCAGAAAATATCGCCGAATTCTTGGGCCTACGTGCTTCGACTACACCCAAATCTGCGGATGCTTGGAAGGGCGCAAGGATTCCTTTCAACCGCTGTAGTTTCTTTACAGGACTGGAATTCTTCAATATTNNTTCCCCANNCACAACGATGGACCAAGTTCTGCGGCTTTGCGGAGCCCATGATGTCAAGTTTACTAGTTTGTTGCTTCAAGTGATCGTTCGAGCATTGAGCGAAACCTTGCCCAATAAGACTTCTACTGGCAATCGTGCTGGAAGTTTCATTGCACTGACTGTCGTGGACCTGCGTCACCTACTCAAAAACATCGAATCAGACGATATGGCATGCCCAGGTCCCACCGCCTCTTTTGAACTCTCCAGCCGCAGCAAACTTGAAGACTGGAAGGATTGGACCAATACCGAAAGCGAAAGCCCAGTCTGGATAGCAGCCCGCAAGACCACCCAGGACCTTGCCAAGTGCGCCAGCACTCTACATGACCAACCGATCGGCTTACTATCTTACCTCAGCAAATTTCGCCCTTGGATGCAAGGAGAAGCTGAGAAGGACAGAGACGGTTCATACGAAGTAAGCAATCTCGGAGTCTTTGATCCTATGGCAAGCTCGCAAGAGGGTGCTTGGGGCGTTGAGTCCATGCTCTTTGCTCAACCGGCGAATATGACGGGTAGCTGTCTTGCTTTCAATGTCGTCACGAAGAAAGGAGGCGATACTACTATTTCTCTGACTTGGCAGAAAGGAACTCCTGATGTGATGGAGGAAGAGGAGTTTATCTCTCGCATGTGCCAGCTTGTAACAAAGTATCTGGGAGAAGTTGATGAACATGTCGTTGGTTGTAATGATAGGTCAGTGAGCAACCAGTAAAGTGGAGGATGATGTTTGATTCTATCCATAAGACTACAAATGATAGGCTCGACTATCATAGTCAGACTTGGAATCTTGAATCTACCTTTGATCCGAGGACTGAAATATTCGCATCCTGAGCAGAAGCCTATAAGACTACAATCAATCTCAGCAAACTTTGGATCAAACGGCAAACATCAGACGCGCTTTTCAGCGAATGACAAGCAGCGGGATATTGCCAGATACCAGCATGACAATAGTCAAGTCTGAGCCTATTACCTCGAGAACGACCCAAAGGGCCCAAATTGGATACCAGATCCAATCCAGATTGATCGTTTTCTAACCCAACAGAAGCACAATGTTGTTTTGCTGTTACTCTTACAAAAGTGTTACTGGCTCCGCTGACAATCGATTCTATGGTATGACCGTGCGAACGTGCGATATGATCAAACAAGTTTTTGGATAGCGAGCACTGTCCGACTCAAAACGTCCACCTGCTATCACCTTTGCGTCTTGGAAACTATGATGAGGCTTCCACTTGGCCTGTGGCTCTTTTTCGTTTCTGTAAATACGACAATCTCAGCAAGGTTGTTGCGCACTCTGCAACTATGTCACGCCCTCTCAACTCTCTTCTACGTCCCTTCACTATTTGGAGTCACGAGGAAGAAGAAACCGAAGAGAAAGAAGGAAGAGAAGGAGAAGAGGACGACGGTGCAAGTCATGAAGACATGGCAAGTCACAAAAGTGACTGGTAAGCTGATATTGAGACTCCTGATACCACGTATCTGAGGAGATTGATAGTCAAATCCAACTTTCCAATGACCCTCAGGATTCGGACATCATCCTACAGCTACGCAACCAGAAAATCTACGCACATCGAGTCGTGCTGCGATTATGGTCGCCCTTCTTCAACGGCGCGTTGATGTCAAAGCTTGTCGTGAGCCTATTCAGTCATCATTCCTGGTGCATCTCTAACACTGTGATATAACAAGGTAGCTACGAACCCTATCTTCTCCCTTGATGACGACGATTGCAATCTCGAAGCAGTCATCGCCATGGTAAGCACATGTACGGCATGAAGTACAACCAACATCCACAAAACACATTTCATCCTCAGAGCTCCCATGCTCTAGGTCACAACACTCAAGTGCTCGAACACGATCTCGCCGTTTTGACTATGGCTGACAAGTATGACTGTCGTGCTGTCCGTTAAGCTGCTCTCACATCGTTCATTTCTGCTCTAGAGAGAACCAAAAGACGAGCCTTCCTCATTCACCATATTTTTCCTACGATTACGAAACTATGTGGACCCGAGGCTCATCATCTAGCTGATCAGTCACTTTACAATGCCACAGTGGAGGTTTTCGTTAAGGAGCATATCAAACTCAAAAGGTGGAAGGGGTACAGGGATGCGATCAATCGCGGTGATGCTTTCGACGCTCACTGCACGAGAAAGCTGGAGAATGCTGATCTTATTGAAAGCATGCGCTTGGTTCACCACGAAGTTAATTAATTATGTGGCTTCATTTTTCCCGGAATCGATTGTTAGCATAATGACAAGAAGTCGGTCTACTTACGCATGATCAGATAATAACAAATCGAGCTGCAAAAGCACACGATAGGTTTTAGTATACAGTCTTGACTCAGGCGTTCTTGGTTTGATATCGATAATTGAAGGATTTTCATACTTTGTACATTCCTACAATCATGACTGGAAGTGTTGTCGAGAGCAGAAAGGGCATGTCTACTCCCTAGCGCTGCTCAGACCAAAGCATGAATCGTACCTCTGGTCTGTTGGAGACTGCAAAGCTTCGGAGAAACAACAATTGAGACATTGTATATAGCTTATAGTCTAACACTCCCACATTAAAACTCCTGCGTAGAAAACATTCTCGGTTTTGCATGAGAAACAGCAACTCAAGGCTTCGAGAGTTGCTCCTTTCGGAAGAAACTGAAGAAACCAATCGGAATAACAAGCTGACAAGCTAGTGCAATCCAGAACCAAGGCTTACTGATCGCGTCTATCACACCAGCGCTCAAATCAGGGAACACATCTCCAGGACCATTTCTGTTTGGCGCGGTCGCCTTTGCAATGAGTGTGACCGTTGTACCCAGCACTTGTGCTGAGATCAGCGTGACACCAATATGGATACGTGTGAGAGTCTGCAACAGCATCATGCCGAAGCCAACACCCTGCACGGCATCCAAAACGCCTAACCAGAGCCAGAGAGCCCTGCCAGCTATTGCACCTCCTTCAGGACCACCAGGCATCCATGGCAACCAGAGTCCGAAGCCAGAGGTACCCCACCACTGTTGTGCCCAGCGGGGAGCGAGGAGACCGATTGCGAAGATTGGTAAAATCCAGCTGTGGCTTTTGCTGAGTCTGCTGAAGACATACAGCATCAAAGACCAGACAATGATGAAGAAGATGAGAACCAAGATTGCTACCACCCACACAGGAGCATAGTTGGAACTCCAGAGATATTGCCAAGAGCGACCGTACTGCGGCGAGAGGAAGTAGTTTTGTAGAATCACCGCGACGAAGAACCAGGATATCAGTTTGCGACGAGCAAGAGTCTTATAGAAGCTTGGAATCTTTCCAGGACGCTGTTGGTAGTAGGCTGGCAAACTCGTGAACAAGGTGAGCGCGATCAACCATAGGAGACCTGCAATTGGAAGGGTGATAGCAGCCATGATAGGCGAAGAGGAAAGCGTGTCGCTCTCGGTTTTCTGCTTTGGCGTGGCATGGGTGATCGTACGTCCCCAGTAGAATAAACCGGTGATGTAGAGCTGTTGAGTGCCTTGGATGAGGCAGGCGCGGTAAACCCATGACGAAATTGGTGAGCCACCTTTTGATTGTTAGTCAAGACAAGATCACAGGAGCTGCTTCCACTTACCCTCATCTCCAAAGTTGAGTGCAAAGTACAGACTTCCACTGGCCGAAGCAGCTGCATAGACACCGTCTGCCACGTTACGCATCCAATCTCTGCCAGCACCCTTTGGAAGGAATGGAGCCATTCCGACGAACAGGAATGCCATGCCATACATAACGAAAGGTACCGAGAGGACGAATCGAGCCTTCATCGTACGGAAGAGAAGCCACCAGACAACGGAAGCTGCGATGTAGATGCCGCCAATCGTGTAAATCATCGATGGCTTAGGGTCCTCTCCACCTGTAAGCAGCGTGATTTGGTAACTGTTCGCAGCCATAATCTGTCCGAGAGCGAGTAAGAACGAATAGAAGGGCCAATCGCCAAGTCGGGTAAGCATCCAGCGTTTGACGAGGGAGGGTCGCTGGTAGTTGTCTCCAAGCAAGAAGTCCTCCATCGAGCCTTCCCCATCACTCATGCGTTCGTCAGCGTCGACAGAAGATCCTCGAGAACCACGCGAAACCAACCGAGGGGTGCCGTGAAGATTGGCAGTTGATCCACGTTCGCGCGATCTACCTAATTTAGCATCGCGATACTTCTTGAACCAAGCTTTTTCACTCTCCACAAGATACTCTTCAATGCAGAGATCTTTTTCGGACGTCTTGCCATTGAGCTTGTCCAACATCGTCTCAAAAGCGCGGTAGTATTCGCCGGTCTTGTCGTCAAAGTCAAGTTCGATCTTCTGCAAGTTGTAATCTTTCTTACCACCAATAACCAACGTTAAGTCGAGTTGCGAAGACATGCTCAACCTCGAAGAGTTGCTGAGGCGAGAACTTGAGCGATCGCGTGGTTCGGCTGTCGGAAGAAGGCTATCGGCGCCTGCCCTTCTGTTTGTTCCTTCTCCAGTCTGGACAGATAGATATGGCCCGGAGCCTCGATTTCGACTCCTGCCTCGCTGCAGGTCTCTTGGGTCTGGGCTCGGTGACCTCGAACGATTTCCTGACACAAGTGCAGGCCGTGGTGCACTCAAAGACATGCCTCTACTTCTGCCCTCGAGTCGTTCAAGGGCATCTGTCCGGTCCGATTCTCTCGTAAAGGTATCGGCCTCTTCGCGCGTGATGGTTTCCTCTTCTGCATTTACGCTGTACTCGCTGCCGAATGGGTCTTCTTCAGCCTCAGAGATCTCGGCATCTGTGATCTGCACGCGAGGAGGTCTGCCATGGTGACCGGGTCCAGCTCTTGATCCTAGGGACAGGGTACGATTCAAGTTGGAGGGCGACGAACTTGTACGTGGTTGAGTCTCGTAGACCGAACTGGCACTCGGGCTGGCATCTCTCGATGGAGCTAGAGAAACCCTCGAATCGTTGCCGAAGTTTGAGACTGACCTTCTAGCTGGTTGTAATCCATAGTTCGCCTCGCGCTGATGGATGCGAATGGCTGTGCTCTGAAGTGTGTTGAGGTCTTCCACCCACTTCTGAACAGGGAACCTTTGCTTGGCCGATCTGGCACGCATCATCGCTCGCACCTCTGTATTTGCTGCCAGAGCATCTTCGATCGCGGACTTGAACTGATGCATCAAATGAGCTGTGGTCGTCGACTCCACAGTGAACCACCAGCCTGGCATCTGGCCAAGACCACCGACCCTNNGTATAGATTAGCTCACTAGTCCCTCGTTAGCTGAGTAGCTAACTTACCTAGCACCAACACCAAGAGCACCCTTGCGGCCAAATTCGACAGCGACTAATCCGAAAGGCTCGTCACGACNTATGGAATGTTAGCAACTAGCATTTGAGGAAAAGAAAGAGAGTACCGTGACGTACCTGGGAATCAATGCGAACTCCGCACCAGAGAAAATGANACTGATCAACGTCAGTTCTTGTACAAAATGACAGCGCGGGTGATAAAGACTTACTGGAGGCAACGCAGTGAACTCCGGTTTCGAGTAAACGCGCTTTGGGTACTTCTTCATCATAACGCCAAGTTTAAGCGCTGCAAATTTGCCATACATGTCCTGAAAGCGGTCAGCATCGATCTCATAGCTGTTGAGCCAAGAGCATTATACAATGACAGGTCCAACGCAGATGAGTTGGACGTTTTTATGCTTCTCGAGGATGTTGGGAAAGACGTCGGCGATCAAGTCTACACCCTTCTGGTTGCTCCATCGTCCGACGAATACAAAGAGTTCGGCGGTAGGGTCAACCTCAAGGCCAGCCCATTCTTGGGCTTGTCTGCGTAGGTCGCCTCGTGAGGCTTCATATGCTGGGTCCACTGTGATGACTTGGTTCGCTTCTTCTTCACGACTCCAGGGAGCTGTGTCAGATGGATCAGGATTTGGGAGCTTGCCAATCTCCTTGAGCCCCCAGAAGATAGGGTAGCGAGCGAAAGATCGAGCACCGTATTTGTTAGACACACCAACGGCGCCGAAGCCCTTCTGATGAACCCTCAGGTAACTTACACCGGCGTGCAGTAGGTTGAAAACCTCACCGAACTGCACGTACTTTTGAATAGTGTCTTTATCCAGGTTGTAGACACGCGATACTTCGTCTGATTCTTGATCTGTGCGCATAGGCCACAGCCCTTGGAATTCGGCGTTGTGGAGCCTATAGTATGTCAGTGGCTATTTGAGCAGTATGGCCTCGGACTTGACTCACGAAAGACAGCATGGGATTGTCTCTGGAAGGAGGTACAGAGGCGCGGCACTTCCATGGTAGTNCCTAAAGCGTTGTCAGCATTCGTGATATCCCAGCTAGATCTCGTTCTGTCAGCCTACATTGATGTGGTAGATATCTGGCTCAAATCTCTTGATCGCTTCAGCAATACACGCGTTCCATGCACTGTAATAGATGGCGGAATCCAGATCGTCCATGCGTGGCGGGTATGGTTCTGTTTTTGTCTGTTTTCTGAATACCGGTGCATCTAGTAGGACATAAGTAATGTTGTTGAGCTGATGATACTGCACTTGGATCTCGTATGGGTTTCCAAGAATTGTTACGATCATGGGCTCAGCAATCTGGTCAATTGGGAATTCGATGCCGCCAACACATGGAATAACCCNCTAACATTTGTCAGCAAGAGTTTCAGTTGGTGAGAAGAAAGGCTTACAGATCAAGTCCTGATGGGTCAAGCTTTTACCCATGAGCTGTGCCATGACACCAAGACCGCCNNCTACCGTGATTCATTAGCAATATAATCATATGTATGGAAATGCTCACAAGCAACGGGCACTCACGATTTTAACCTTGATACCCCAGTCCTCGATGTCATATTCCATTGTGGCGATGATGACTTTACGTCTCTTGTCCTTTTTAGCAGCAAGGGAGATACCTGATGCGGCAGAGTCATATCGTTGGTGGGACTTTCCCAAAAACAGTGGCTTCATGCGATGGCCAACTTCCTCAACATCGTCGTCGGCCAACTTGCTGAACTTGTGGCGCTTCCAGAACGATGGCATACCCTTAGGCATAGAGAGTCCGATTTTGTTGAACTTGACACCGTAGAAAGCGCCCATGTAAGTCCAGATACTGATAGCGCCAGCCAAGACAGGAAGAGACCAGAGAAGAGCGAAGACAAGAACTTGTACCAATCTACTGCCGGTAGGTATAAATTTGTACTTAAAAGTAGCGTCATCGATACTGATTTTATACGCCAGGTAGGGACTGGGAGGGAAATCGGTGATGTTTAGAAGGGCAGGACTCAAAGCGTCAGGCGGCAATCGGTCGAGAACAGTATCATTGTCAATGTCACCATAAATGAAGGACTGATCCGGTTGACCGTCGGGATTCATGCCCCACACATTGGCCTGGACTTGATGAGGCCACTCGGTCATGAGGTGGAAGTTCCACGCATCGTCGGTCATCTCGAAAGCGTTCTTCAGGCCACCATCGAACCCGAACTGGTTGAAGTCGCCGTTGGCAAAGAGATGAGGGAACCGCCGAGGCGTTTGCTTCTGGTCTGCATCAGCGTGCTGGATGTGGGTGCTGCTTCCAATCACACGGTTCCAGTATTGCAGTACGATGTGGTCGCCGGTCCACTTTTGACCCTTCGTACCAGACCAGGGTTGTTTCTTTACGGTCGAGTTGGTGCCATCATAGTTTTGCCAGTCACTCCAGGTGGATCCCCAGTTGGTCGAGTAACGCCACTTATCAGCTCCTGCAGCTTGGTGCGATACAAGTAAAGCCCCGTCAGAACCTTTAGAGAGTACGTTGCTGCTGTAGTTGGCAGTACGAGGAAAGACGATAGGATTTTCGGCTTGTCCAATACGGAAGAACACATGGTCCGTAGATCCAGTAGACACACCGCCGGTCGTCGAAGCATTCTGAACAGTCAGACTGTGCACACCATGGGATACGTCGGTCAGGGTAGCCTTCCAGCTCCATGCCGAAGTAATGGCTCCCACGTAAGGCGGAGGGTTAGAATCCTGTATCTTGCTGCAGACGACACTTTTGGTATCGATGCCAGGGCTGCTTTTGTCCGCTGTGGTCGAGGTAACTACGATGTTCTTTGTGATGGAGTCACAGTCCATCTCTTGAGAGAACTGTAACTCAACATCAACAGACTCTTTCTCGCCAGGGTTGACTTTAGACAGAATTCGCGCATCATGACCAGGGTTGAACCTCGTCAATGTTGGCGCGGGCTCGATCCAATCTGCTTTGCGAACGTATATTCTGAAATCCCATGCGTTCAAGGTGAGCTTATCAAGACAGCCATTGAATTTCTCCGAGCCGTCGATCCCAAGCTNTTTGGGACCGCGCTTGAGAGTTATGGTGTCGTAGGGACTGAGCAGATTTCGAACTTCCTCTTCTTCGTCAAATACCGAGATCAGGGCTGTATCGTTGGATGAACAGTCGAACGTGTAGTCAACAGTGTGGTCCTCGTTTTGGTAAACAAGCCACACTGCTGGTTTAGCATCTACAGTGCCTGTAAGATTCTGCACGCCATTGAAGAACTGATTGCGCATCACACTCCACATGCCAAATTCAGTGGCAGTGCCGTTCGATCCTGGAAAGTAGACATTATGCGTCTGGTTTGAGAGGGACTGCAACAGCCATCCGTCATTGAGAATCGGGTTCTTGGTTCTGAGATGATAAAACGCCTTGATGATGTTTCGGACGGGGTGTGTGGGGTCTCTATGGTCTTGAGAAACATTGTCGTCGTTGCAGCCAATGGCACCTGCGTCGATGGGAAAGTCGTGGAAGATATCGGAGCCAAGTTTGTAGCAACCATGTGTTTGCCATGCCAGCGATGATGAGATAGGCTGACGTCCGAACACGTAGTTCGAAGCCGTGTTATCAAGTGTGTAAAGAGCTTGCTCTTCGCCCCAGTTGAGCAGCGGTACACCAGGCATATGTAGAGTGGTCATGAATAAACCAAGAAGCATCTTTTGCGTGCCGTCTTTGATAGTCGGCCAGCGGAAGACGTCTTGGTTCGAAGTGCCGTACATATGTCTAGGATCGAATTTCCCGGTGTTAGGATTGACAAGGTCGTTCGTTAACAGCATCTGATTCCAACCATCTACAAAGTTGTGAGGGATGTCATAGCCTACTGTCAGATTGCCATCCATACCCAGAAAGCGCTGTAAGAGGCGGTATACACTGTAATGGAAAGCGGAAGCATCGAGGGCACTCTTGCCCGCTGCACGCAGGAAGAGTTTGTCGTCTGAGTCGTTACTGGTTTTCACAGCGTCTCCTAGGTCGTTAATCTTCTGACCGGGTTCTCTACCACGGCCCAGATAGATAGAGCCAAAGTTGTTACCTCCGGTAATCTCTCCAGCTATAAGGAAATTCTCTTTACCGTTGTTTCGGGCACAATCACGGATCGACTGGCTAAAGTCTGCCAATGCATCCACGGTAGCTTGTGTGGATTTATCGATACGGAAGCCATCTATGTCGAGCATAGAGATGGTAAGGCAGTGCAGATGCTTGAGTTTATCTAGAACCGATGGTTTCCATTCGCGCAATCTGTCTTGCACGGATGCGAATTTTGAGAGCTGTCTTTGCCAATCAGGGAAAACACCAAAGGCTTCAGTATCGCCGTACTATCAGATGTCAGAAGCGGAGCATTCGAAGTGTTCATTTTGGCCTACCTGGTCGAAATCGCTGTCGTAACAGCTTGAAAGCGATGAGAGCTTGTCAAATGTAGCAGAGAAGCTGTCAGAATTGGCTCCCTTCTGTACCAGACTACCACTTTCGTCCCAGAAACGAGGTAATTCGCATGTTGAGGTTTTAGTGTTGCCAAACGCAAAGTCAGGGTACTGTCGCTCGGTCTTCCAGACGACTTGGTGTTCATCTGGGAGGAAAGGTGTAGACACGTTGAGGTAGCCATCAAAGCCGATGAGATCAGCCATACTAGAATTGATGGTCAGTACAACTTTCAGGAAAGAGAACTAAANTCGCGATACTGACGTTGAAAAAGTGTTGTCAAGAAGTATATACATTCCACGTCGATGAATCTCGTCAATTGCCGCTCTCCACTCCGCGATCTTGCCAAAATGGTGATCGAGCAGTGTGAAATCGATGGGCGAGTAGGCATCTGACTTCCACGGCATATTGATGAATGGTGTTCCGGCTACATAGAGACCNNCTAGAGTACGATCAATTGCCATTCATGTTCGCTGAAAAATACTCCATACCTTGATGCCCATGCCTTGAATATAATCCAATGTGTCCACCAATCCTGCCAAATCTCCTCCATGGCGCATTGTAGTGCCCATGATGTCTTGCTCGAAGAGTGTGCCGTTGATGTCGTCGTTGGACGGATCGCCATTGACGAACCGATCGAGAAATAGTGTATAGAACGGAAACCGCCAGTTTTCAGGAGATGGATGAAATGTATGGTCCTGCCATGTTCCCGAGTAGTCCAGAGGACTGGTTGCTGCTTGGTTGGTGTTGAGGTTCCAGTCTGTCTCGTTGGGGTCATATCTTAGAGACTGTACGAGTCGCGAGCTGCACAAGAGCAAAGCTCCAAGTAGGCCCCTCGCTCGCCTTAGCTGGACCATGTTGGACCCGAAATAAGACTTTCTCTAGTCTTTGCAAAAATCACAAATTCTGGTCGTGCGGACAACGCGTCGATTCGATGAACAGTAAAAGTCGGTGATCGTGGGAGTGCGGAAGGAGAGACTAGATAGCTCACCTGTGTGTTCACCGGCCACTTTTGATAATTTCCGGATCTGTTTACCATGATTGTAGAGTCATGGCTGCAACAGTGGCTGCCATTTAGCGCTTACCTCAACTTACACCCACCCTCGCACCATAGGCCTCAAAGGTGAGGTCTTGGACCATTATCCCAGACAGACCTGCCGTGATAAGATTATGGAGCTTGGAGCTCAAGCTCAAGCTCCGCCTTTGACTACACCCTATCGAGCTGTAAGGTGCTGATGCAGAANNCACGCGTTGTCATGTCCGCAATTAGACCATCCACGGTNNTCATCCCGAGCTTCGTATGCTGTATACAAGGATCAGCCCTACAAGGTACAGTCTCGANCTGGGGCTGGACGTGCAGCGGCGTAAGTGTGAGATNTCCGGGCTGCTGTTCGGTCTAGGAAGGCGAAGGATTGTAACTCGACAGATCTTGTGTAAGGTTGCTTATCTATCTTCCTTGTCAAGAATCTCGAACTGATGTACNTGTGCCGCAAGCCACCAGAGCTCCCCATATGTACGATTCTTATGCAGTATGAGCAGTATCATGGCCTCCGGAAGAACTTGACCTAGATACATTTCGACATTTGCTACTTCGTGAACATCGCTGATAGCGTTGTATCGTCACCAAGTGTCAAAAATTTGATTGAGCGTGTCGGATAACCCTTGGGGTAGATGAGACCAACACTTGGTGCAACGAGCTCCATGTGTCTATCGCGTGGGGCTGATGGTCCCTTGTTGCATGTACTGNTACAGTAAGCTCTAAGATGTTAGCTCGCGTCAGCCTCAGCGNTACTGGTCAGTGGAATTGCGATGTCAAATCTGGCGTGCGGGATCTGCTTAGGCCAGCCATTGGCCTTTCTGGTATGCTCAGAGATTTGTCTTATGAAGCGTCCAAGTCATAATCGAGCAGGAGAAAGACGAGCGGCTTCGGAGTGTCCGCAAAGGACAGCCTCTAACTTATGCAGAAACTGGATCATGATAAGGAAGACGAGTTGACCACCGCGGTCGCATGGTATACTCCAGAGCCGTCTTGCATGTAGACAACATGAACATCGCGTCTCAGGTGTCAGCTGTGATAACGTCTTGAAGTGTCCATCGTCGCGATGCGTTACCAGCCACACCTCGCGTGCCAAAAGCCAGTTGATGAACTGGCCATGACTTTGACCAACGGGCTCTCCGGCAACCACGCCGCGACTTTTCACCACCGCCGTGTTGCTTCAATCTATTCTCAGCGACGTACTCAGTTCTACATGACGGTGACTGTCATACACTAGAACAAGGACAAACACCACGCTTGGCTGTGCAGGCTGCTTCGTACACACAGCCACACTTCTTTTGGCCTCAATCAGGCAACCAGGAAGTGGGGTGTTCGTACTTTCTACTTCCTCCAGGATTCGTCCATCACATTTGACCCGCAGCACCACTTTCAGCCAGCCGAAGGATGTGTTGCAATATGGAGATGCAACACCGTTTGGCGAGTCTTGGGTTCTCTGGAGCTGAAGTGTCATGTCAAGTCACGGCTATGTCAAAGTCAAGCTCATCCGTAGTAGCAACTCTATGAGCCTCCGGACAAGGATCACGTAAATGCTAAATCGAGCAGTGTGAAAGAGCTCGACGAAGCTTTCATCAGCCCCTCTTCGTAGTAAGTCACTTTGTTTAGCAAGGCCCAAAGTGTCGTTGGCCCAAGTACCGTATATGCAACCAGTACGNAGAAAGCACAGAGTACGTAGTTGGTGAGAGGTCATGCTACTCTTCTATGTTCCACCCATGCCCCAAATCCGTGGGCCTGTTTTTCTCTCTTTGCTGTTTGTACCCGCTTGCATCNNTCTTCTCCTGCTTGCTGCCCTCCTGCCTCTCTTCCATCCTGTACAGAATTTGAAACGTCAGNNCGCAAGACTTTCACAAGCCGCAATGCGGTGCCTCTACTATCTCCTGGTGGCCTCTCTAGCATTTATATACGGCACGGCCGCGCAAACAGCCACAATGAGCACTTCTCCATCACATCAAACCGTCCTGGTTGGATATGAATCGCATTCTTACCATCCAAATAACTTGACCGCCAAACCTGGAGATGTGATAGTCTTCCAGTTCATCGCGCAGGGTCATACAGTGGTACAGTCCAACTTCGAAGAGCCATGCGTTCCAAGGGATGCATATCATCGAGGCCGGTCTACATTTTTCAGTGGTTGGTATAATACCAGTGATGTTAGCAGCGACCACGTAAGTCGTATCGTGCTGCCCTCTTAACAAGAAAGAGAAGATACTAACCAGAGGTCACCTCTANNGCCACCGACATGGAACCTTACAGTCAATGACACGGCGCCAATTTTCTTCTACTGCTCACGCCTAGGCTCTTGCTTAGACAACCACATGATCGGCTCAATCAACCAAAACGCAACCTACTCACTCCAAGCTCAGCTGGACTCGATAAACAGCTCAGACATCATGCTCCAACCCGGCGAGGCTGTCCCTGACGAAGCCACCCCTTCCTCTTCTGCCACACCTGCTCCTTCTAACCACGGCGTTACTCTTTCCGGCGGTGCAATCGCCGGTATCGTGGTAGCAGGCGTAGTCGTGCTCGCTCTCGCATGCGCACTCTTCTGGTTTGTGGGCCGCCACCGCACGCTCAAGCACTCTTTGAACAGTGCTTCTCAACACTCGAGTGCAGTAGAAAGCTGGGTCAACAGCACAAACCCGCCTTCCACAGTCGGTGGGCCTCCTTCTGCGAGACCACCTTCCTATGGCCCTGGTGATGGTGGATACATGGTTCCTATGGATGGCCACAAGCAGTGGGAGTATGGTCACCAAAGACACAGTTATATGCCTATGACACCTCCGATCCAGGAACTAGGGGCCAGTGAGCCTGTAGAGATGGGAGAGACAGGAAGGGGAAGAACAAGGGATAGAGAGAACGAGTAAGTGTCTTGTCCTACACTTGCTGATGAGAGAAGGTGGCTGACCACACAAGATTACAGATCTCTGGTCCCAAAGTGGTAACATCATCAACGCATGTGTTCGAGAAGGAGTAATGGTTTGGGTGAGTTTCAGGAATGACGATTTTCCATTTATACTGTGTATACTTCAAGCGTTAGTATGATACATACCTCTAGTGTTTCAGGACTTCTCCGTGTTCACACTTTTATTTAGAAAGCAATTGTGTATTTTTTTTCTATTATGTCAACGTCACTACCTATCGCTGTGAGAGAGCTGTCGACCATCAACTTGCAAAAGTGAAAGAACTACATTCATACTTAACCTCTCTTCTTGCCCGCGCAGAATGGTCTTGACAGATCATCTTGCTCGTACCAATACGATCTGGAGCAGATGCTTTAGGAAGAGGTTCTTCGGCTGAAGTTTGCCGGATATTGGATTACTCCCTGATCTACCTACGCACACTGCTACACCTTTCGCTAACCAGATCCTCGTCGTCCTGTGTCGAATATCATGGTTTCTTAGAAGACACGAGAAATGGTTGGGATGAAATCCGA
Organism: Aureobasidium vineae; assembly: GCA_903819635.1. NCBI lineage: Eukaryota > Fungi > Ascomycota > Dothideomycetes > Dothideales > Saccotheciaceae > Aureobasidium > Aureobasidium vineae. The sequence continues at coordinate 882,684 of CAIJEN010000006.1, forward strand.
TAGAACTTGCGATTGCTTTTGATATCTAACTTTTTTATGTTCACGTCTTCCTTATTCTCATCTCCTACTTTTGACAAAGCCGACAAGATTCTCAATGACGCCTTCGAATGCCTCTTTGTCGCCTACAGCACTTTCCTTCCTCTTCATCCAGTACTCGAGCACTGTGCTTGCATCCTTGATCAGCTCTTCTAACCTTTTCACGTGTGCTTTCAGCTCTTCGTCAGAATAGGCCTCAGTCGCTGTATCTGTCGTCTTGGCAAGCATGGCTGCTTCGTTAGCATTGAATTCTGGCGGAGGCGCAGGTCCCTTTCTTCCTCCAGTAGAACTGCCACCATCTTGTTTGGCCTTTCCATCTTCCTTCTTTTGTTCTGGCAGGTGAATGTTAGGAAGAACTAGTTTCTTTTGTTTGCTGGCAGGCAAGATCTCGTCCAGGTCGACAGGGACACCGAGGGAGACCAAGAACAGACGACGGATGCGACTGCGGATCCAGTTGGGTGGTTGCAAAGGAGGAGGTGCAACAAGTTGAGACCAGAGAGATGCGCTACGATCGGTGAGGATGGGATCAGTAGATATAGCGGCGGACTCGTCCAAGGCTGCAGTTTCTTGGTCATATAGTTCGGGAAAGAGTTCAGACATGTATGGCGACATTGCGTCCAGTATATCTTCCGAAGTCTGCAGATCGGCGAAATTGAGATTGGGCTGCACAAGATAAGCACTTGTTTTCTGCAATTATGTATTGGGCAGAGCTACTTACAANNGGTGTGCTAGAGGCTGCTGTACAGGCTGAGGGGGNNGTACGGCAACCGGAGTTTCTTCTGCTTGTTGGAAGCCATCGTCAAAGTCACCAAAGTCGTCGTCCTCATCTCCATCTGCCTGATCCGCGCCACCTTCTTCAAAATCGTCAAAGTCGTCGCCGAAGGCATCATCGTCATTGTCGGCTTGGCCGTTGTTTTGTGTTTGCGGTTGGTTGAAATCGTCAAAGTCGTCTGCGTTTTCCTCTACTTGTTGTACGGTGGTAGTGTCGATCTTGGGTTGGAGGGGGAGTTCGAAGGNGGAGGTCTCTTGTGATTCCTGTGAAATGAGGGTCTCAGAGGGCATCAGGACGTTGGCTTCTTGTTGGTCGAGTGATCTGTCATTGGGAGTTGGTGATGCTTTCTTCGTCAAACATGAAGGCTTGGTTTGGGGAGGAGGTCGCGTGAACTCGTGGGATCGTGTACTTACNNGGTCAAGGGGTGCACTTGATGAGGCAGGGGCCTGCTTGACCTCATCAGGCTTAGCATCGGCAGTTCGCATCTCGTATGCATCTGTGCCGGGGACGTCGCCATGGCTAGGAGCGCTGGGGTCGACCTTCTCGACAACAAGATGGGGGACCGGGGTACCACCAGGAGTTACGGGTCTGTCGGATTCGCTAACGTGTGAAGTGCTGCGGCTTCTTGTACCGTCGGGGACAATCTCAATCTCGTCGGGGACGGCGTCCTGGGATCTGATATTGTAGGCTGCGGTGCCAGGAACCTCGCCATGCCTGGGCTCATCGTCTACCTTCTCGACGCGGGTAACAGGAATGGACAAAGCGCGGTTACGTCCAGTAAAAGCAGGAGGGTATGCTGCGGTGCCCTCGGAGGCATCAGAGAAGTGGTCGTCGGACTCTTCGGGTTCTGTAGTTGGATTAGATGGCGTTCTAACTGGAAGTACGAGTCGATTACCAGTAATCTTGGGCACACCAGGCAGCTCATGTGCACCGGGGTCCTTCAGATTCTCGATTGGCTCTGACGGAGGTTGGAGAGCCATGGCGGTGTGGAGGGTGGATTGTGGAGAGGGAGTTGAAGTTGGCGTCAGGGACTGAAGGGTGAAAGGCGGAGAGACGGCGAGTACGGAGAGGAAACGAGATCAGAGACCAGAAACAAGAGAAGAGCAGGGAGCAGCCTGATATCTGGATGGGCAGTCCGCAGCAGCTGTCAAGCGACGAGTGACGTGGAGAAGCTGCGGGTCCGGGAGGCTGAGCAGTCAGGGAAAGAGCGACCGCCGTGTTTGCCCTGTTTGCTCAGGAAAGTGCAGAAGCGTCCAAGCGTCGCGTCTCTGCGTGTTGCTAGGTAAGAGCTCTACACCAACTGACCATCGCGACTGCCATTTGCATTGCTCCTTCCCGACAACAAGAGCCGTCTTGCCCACACCTTCTCACATCGATCCGCCAACCCTCCGCGACTCCGATTGCAAAAGCACCTTCTCGAACAACGCGCCCTCGACGGGTTCATCACCCCGACTAAATTCACATCGCCATGTCCAAATTCAACTTCGGCCCGCCCGCCTCGTCGTCAGGAAATGCCTTTTCTCTGAACAGTACCTCAAACACTCCTGCAAGCACTGGCTTCAGCTTCGGCAATGCCGCTGCTCCTGCTTCTGGCGCTGGTCAAACACAAAGCCTTTTCGGCGCACCCTCTCCTTCTACACAAACTCCCACTACCTCTGGTTTCAGCTTTGGTCAGAAGCCTGCCGCGTCTGGAAGCAACCCTACAACCCCAGGTGTCGCTCCAACGGGCAATCCCTTCGGTGGTGCTGCTGCTTCTACTGGCGGCTTTTCACTGGGAAACAACTCAACCACTCCCGCTGCCACAAACAAGCCCATGTTCTCNCACTACACCTGCTGGTCCTCCCCTACTCAATCAACCGGCGGCATCTTTGGCAGCAAGCCTCTNCTCTTTGGTCAGCCCGAGCANAAGGCAGCAGAGGCTCCCAAGTCTGCCTTTGGTGCCCCTCTAGGTGGGAACAACGCATTTAGTTCGTTTGGAAAGAAGGCCGATGACAATTCTTCCTCTTCCGCTCCTCCTACTTCGTTGTTCGGCCAAAAGCCTGCAGAAGGTGCCGCTTCTGCAAAGCCCATGTTCAATCTCGGTGGTGCTACCTCATCGACTCCTCAGTCTGCCCCTGCCACCGTGCCCACCTTCTCTCTGGGCGGCAACTCCTCAAAACCAGCCTTCTCACTCGGCGGAAGCACATCACAGACTCCTGCTTCTACTCAACCTGCATCAGCCACCACAACGTCTGCACCCTCACTTTTCGGTGCCTCGTCATCTGCTGCCCCTGCTTCGACAGGCACATCAACATCTGGCTTATTCGGAGCCAAGAAGGACGATGCTACTGACAAACCTGCTGCAGGTTTGTTTGGCGGTCTGACACAGAACAAGGATGCTGCCGACAAGCCTGCTTCCTCACCGTCGCTCTTCGCACCTGCACAAAACAAGGATGAGGCTGCTAAGCCCGCTGCACCTCTATTTGGTGGTCTGGGTGCTAAGAAGGATGATGCTGCTACACCTGCTGTTCCTGCCAGCAACCTCTTTGGTGGTCTAGGTGGTGCCAAGAAGGACGATGCTCCAAAGCCTGCCGCTCCTTCTGGCGGCCTCTTTAGCAACTTGGGCGGTCAGAAGAAGGACGATGCTGCACCTCCTCCTACCTCCACAACCGCCACTTCAGGATCGACTCCAGCTTTCTCACTAGGAGCAAAGCCTGCTGATTCTAGCACACCTGCCTCGACCGATGGCTCCGCTTTCGGTCTCAAGCCCGCCGCAGCACCAGCTGCAGGAAGCTCTGGAGGTAATGCACCCACCACCTCAGCAGCACCGGCTGCAGGTTCTAACAATGGCCCTGCCGGCAGTAATTCACTTGGTAGCGGCCCTACTAACGCATCAACCTCGGGACCTGCACCCCCTGCTACATCGCGCCTCAACTCCAAGTCCCTCGACGAGATCATCACACTTTGGACAACATCGCTTTCGTCGCATCAAAAGCAATTCTCCAACCTGGCTACCAAGATTGGATCCTGGGACCGCATGTTGGTTGAGAACAGCGACAAGATCAGCAAGTTGTACAGCCGTACCTTCCAGGCTGAACGTGACACCGCCGAGGTCGAGCGTCAGCTTGCCTCTGTTGAAGGTCAGCAAGAGGAACTCAGTCACTGGCTCGACCATTACGAGCGTGTTTTGGACGACATGGCCGCCAAGGCTGGCGGTGTTGACAGTGGTGTTGATGCTGAGCGTGAGAGAACGTACGTATATTCCGACATCTCCCTAAAAGGACACATGCTAACCATTGCCACAGTNTACCAAACTGCTGAGCGCTGCTCTGCTCGCCTGACCACTATGTCTCACGACCTGACCTCAATGATCGATGAGATCAACCTTGCATCCACCAACCTCTCCAAGTCGTCCAAGACCGCCGAGTCGGACCCTCTTTCCCAGATCGTCCGCGTACTCAACGCACATCTCGGTCAACTGCAACAAATTGATGTTGGTGCCGAACAACTCAGACAAAAGGTGGAAAGTGCACAAAAGGAGGTCCGTGGCTTTGGTGGAAGAGGAGTCTCCGATGAGGGTGTAGAAGGTTTCATGAGAAGCTTGAGAAGATGAAAGACCAATGTTCATGGAGTTTTTCAAGGGTACGAATGACCAAGGATATTCGCTCGAAGATATGGATGGGATAGGAAAAGATGTTATATGCACGGCGTTGATGATAGGATATCAGTTGGTCTCCGAGCGAATGTGAGATATCAAGACCTCTTTCTCGCGAAAAGGAGCCCAAGAAGGTCAATGAGAATTATGTACCAAAACTCATTCAGCTTGCCGTCTACCTAGCACGAACAATCGGTGGAACTCAGCTCTACGACTTCTTGTATAGCTTTTGCTTCCAAAAGCACCACCTCAAAAGTCTTGTACCTGAGATTTTGCAAACAAGATACTCGAGCAAAGATCATGTTCGGGCATGGAAAGTCGCTTCCCAACAGGCATTTTCGGCTGGGTGTAAGATCCGTCGAATCCTGACAAACGGGGTGTTATCACATCGGAGAGGCAGAATATGAGAAGAGAAGAACAGACTCAAATTTCAAACATCATCACGTCTATAAAGAACAAAATCTACACACCGCCAAAATGAACAGTAAAGAAGGCTGGCTTTTCACGAAGGACAACGCCAACAGAGAAGTGAATCAGAACATCTTGCAAGAGATTTTGCAAGTGCTCTACATGTCGTACTCGTAGACGTACTGGACGTTGCAGTTTGCATCGTCCGAGCTGGAGGATGACGAAGGTGCAGTGCTTGATGAGCTTGTAGTGCTGTAAGTCTCGACGACAGCGGCGGAGGAGGGCGAGTAGGCGGCAGCAGATGACTCGACAGCAGGAGCAGTGTAAGAGGACGAAACAGCAGCTTCGGAAGAAGCAACAGGAGCAGCCTCAGAAGTAGAGTAAGCAGCAGGTGCGACCTCAGAAGCAGAAGAAGCGACAGAAACAGCCTCAGCCGACGACGAAGCAACAGCAACCTTCTGAGCAGCAGCAGAAGACGATGAAGCAGCAACAGGCGACGACGACGACGACGACGATGAAGCAGCCGCAGCAACAACAGACGGGTAAGCCTGAGTACCATCATCGGTTCTCTTACATCCACTCTTGGCAGTAATAGCAGCAGGGCATTCAACACGCTCGAACTCCATCTCAGGGTTATCGGCATTCTCGAACCAGTCAAAGCGGAAGTCACAGCCAGGTTGCAGGGCCTTGGGGAAAGCACTGCATGTGTTGGTGCTGATGCCACCGTATTGGGCTCCCCAGCCGGAAGAGGGAGCATTCCACTGGTCAGTGCAGGCGTTGAAGATGCCTACACCGCCACCGGGGATAGCGAGGTCGAATTGGTTGCTGCCGAGGTCGCCGCCGGTGTTTGTGGCTTGCACGATCATGGTCTTGCCGGCGATGGAGGTGGTGGTGAAGGTCAGCCTTGGAGATGCCGATCAGTATAACCCTTCTCTGGAATCACAAAGTAATATTTTGACTTACTTGTAGCAAGAGCAGCACCAGCTTTCCTCTGAGCCACCGGCAATGTTTGCGGCGGCGAAACCGTAGGCCAAGGTATCTGAGACAGCCCAAGGAGATTGGTCAGAGCACATATATGCGGAACCGCCATCACAGGCAGAGGCGGTGTTGGCGTCGGTCAGAGGGTTGTCGTTCTTGTCGCAAGTGGTGATAGGGGCGGAGACATCAGCCTTGCCAGGCCATGCGCAGGAGCCCTTGCAGCAGTCCCTGGAACCAATGTTGGCATGGTGCTTACGATGGATGGGGAGCACATAGTGATGTGCATACTGCTATATGAACTTACCAGTAGCGGGTAGTCTTACCAGTCTCTGCTGCACTGACAACGCTAGCGAAACCGGTGGCCAGAGCCAGGAGGGCGAGGACTTGATGGAAGACATGTTGATTTTATTCTTTCTGAAGTTGAAGGTGATGAAAACGTATCAATCGATGGTCACAGACCTTATAGAAGCGAATATGGAACGAGTGTGGTGTAGACTGGCTACTGAAAGAATGACTGATATCTTGCGAAAAGGAGGATGTTGTAGAAGACCGGAAGAAAGAGAAGGAGAAAAACTATAGGAAACAACCTACCATTTATCCTAACATTTCGTAAAGAGCAGAACAACAGAGAAGGGATGAAGCCTGAGGATCCGAGATCACGTCTCATCTAGGCCTTGTATACACGAAACAACCTTAACGAAGCTTACGGTGGTTCGGACACTCGGCTCTACGGTTCTCGCACGCCAATTCAGGTTTCATAGATTTGAGGAGGATGGTCTGGAAGTGGAACCGGATCCATCTCAGCAGTGCCATTCGCCATCGCCAAGTTTGTTCGCGGCACGAACACGCGACGACGTGAACGACGGGAGTGTCCAAGGTGGCTTGCGGAGGCGAGATTGAGATTGCGGTTTGATCTCGAGCCGGGCGCTTGATTTCTCAATCCATCGTGTCTCCTGCTACTTGCGTCGAGATTTCCTGCACGACAGATGAACACGAGATGTTGTCGATATTTGTTAGGGCTGTCTAGGTTGGAGTGATCGCTTGCGGGTGCCGGCCTACAATCTTGGATTGCTGCTGTTGTTGTTCTACACAGTCAAGGATTTGAAACACACTTCCGGTAGATTGTTTTCCCCTGTCCATCATACATTCGATCGGTACGTAAGAAGGGTTTGCCAAAGCGACGGAAGAGAAGCGGGAAGGAAGATTGATCAAGCAAAAGTGAGGGCAGAAGCGTCGCTAGATATTCGAGGACATGGAGAAAAAGCAAAAAAAAAAAAAGAATGCCTCGAGGGAGAATCGAACTCCCATCTAAGGATTACCCAAGCCATGCTTGGTCATATTGATGACCGATATGAGACCTTCGTACTAGCCGTTATACTATCGAGGCTTGATGTGAGAATTTTTGTACCTACACAATATATGATTATGTTTTTTCCATATCCGTACGCCCTGTCACCCCATCAATGACTCCTCTTGCATCGTTTCTTTGTGTATCTTGTAAGAATATCTCATAGTTGGGTCCTGGATATAAAGCACTAGAAACATAGCATAACGCATGTCTAGCAGTCTGAATTGTTTGGTCATGGCTGACTAGCAGACACTGCATAGGTTTTGGGTGATGCTCTTGACCGAAACTCAGTATCCTATCGGATTTGCACATCTGTGTCGAAGTACACTCTCAAACCTCTCGTGCTTTTGTCAGAAGATACATGGGGGATATCTAAGCCACTTCGTTTCAAAATATACAGAAAGAAAGGCTGGCATAGAGTCTGGATGTCAGTTGCAAACTCAAAATCAATGGTTAAGCGTATCACCCTGCTCGGGCATACGACCATGCTATCTCCGAGCTGTCTGGTTACATCACCCCAGCATCACAGCGGCTCCTCCGCGTCCTCCGCGTTTTGCCCTGGCCCTCAGAAGCACCTCAAGAGCTTTAGAGCTTATGTTAGCATCATCGACTGTGATCTTGAAGCAGATTGGATCGAATGGCATATGCGACTATCCTTTTGAGAACGCTCGACGTCACGACTTGAAGGATGGCCAGTAAGAGAAAGAATAGCTAAGAGCCTCACGAATGTTAATATGTTTATCTCGAACCATTGCTCTTCCTGCAATGCTCCTCACACACCTTCAGCCCATTTCACGCAGAACGCTTACCAGTGTTCCTAAGACTTCTTTCATCCGTCCTACATCTACAATCTACAGACAAACCGCAGCCATGTCTAGCAAGCCAGGAGAGGAATTCGAAGTTCGCCAGACCTCGACATCGGAGGACTATACCCCTGACCCTTCAAAGTCCATCAAGCTCAGCCCTCAGCGCCAGGCTTTGATCGATGACATTATCGCTCTTTACAGCTGCGAACCTACCGTCAGACGTGTTGAGCGCTACACCGCTGACTGCGTCTACGATGACCAGTTTGTCTACGCCAACGACCGCTACAAGATGGCCGGACAATGGTTTGCTCTGCCCAAGCTGTTCAAGGCCAGCAAGAACGAGCGCTACGAGATCATCAAGAACGACAGGGACTTGATCCAGTTTAAGAACGAGCAGGTAAGTGAGGCAGGCTTCCATGCGCATAGACCGTTACTGATGTACNNGCAGTCATGGACGTTCAAGATCATTCCCAAGACAGCTACCATCAACGCACTCGTCTCGCTGTCTCTCGACCCCGACACCGTGGACTCGGACTTCATCCAAGTCAAGTACCACAAGGACCAGGCGAACGACAAGGACTACTCGCACGAAGGATTNGGGGTGCGTCAAGACCAACATGAAAACACCAAAGGAACGAGGCTAACGTACCTTTGCTCTAGATTCTCATTCAAGAAGTGGCAGGCAGACAACGTGGTCAAGTTGATGGACTCGCCAGAGGTCGAGCACTTCATCAAAGACAAGAGCGCGGCCAAGGAACCAGTCAAGAAGTACGGCAGTGGAGACGAGAAGGGCCAAGCTCCGAAGCAGAGCTTCTAGACGAACCGAGGTACAATACGAGTAGGAGTAGGTAATGTGTTATGAAATATGGTATTCCAATTTACAAGCATTGGCAGTAAGGAATGTGGATCTCTCTCCCGTGTATTGTGAAGTCATGCGTACGACTGTAAAAATGCAGAAGAGTTTCAGGAAGTAGAGCAGTGTCCATTGAGAGTCGTCAAAAGACCAGCTCTCACTGGACGCAATTATGATTGGGATGGGTTTGTGTACTGTTAAAGCATACCGTCCTCCGTCGCTGTAGAAGTGAGAGAGAGCAAAGCGGAAGAATCGCAAGGGTTACCGTGTTGGGGATAGCAGCTCGTGCAGAGCCGCTGTGTGACGAACAAGGAAGGTGCTGGACGATCTCGGTGACGTTGTGCTCGAAAAGTTGGAGGCAGAGCTTCCCTTTCTACGCGACACGCGCCCTTGACCAACCTTTTCCCACTCACATTCATCGATCATATCCTCGGATCTAGCAGATCACAGGTCATGCTGTGTTAATCACGACCACGACATTACTATCGCCTTCCTCTACATCTCATTGACCCATCGCGTCGCGTGCGCACCATCATCACCATGTCCGGTCCCTCGATACACTTCACCCTCCCGGACCGATCGCTGTTCAAGTTCCCGCCAGACTACCTCCCTGCCGCCCTCCCTCCTCCATCTGACGAGGCTACCTGGAAGTCGCCCTTCCCCATTGACTTCGATGTCTACAACCGCGCCTTGGATGTGAAGGTCCCCCTCACCATCGCGTCTACCTATGTCATCACCGTCCTCTTGATCAACGCATACAACAGACGCCAGGGTAACAAGCCATGGTGGATCAGCACAACCCGTGCTTTCAAGGTCTTCGTCGTCCTGCACAACATCTTCCTGGCTGTCTACTCCGGCGTCACCTTCTACGCCATGTGTCGCGCTATCAGCGCCACTTGGCCTGGACTTGACAACAGCGCTGGCTTGGCTGGTGTTGCCGACTCTCTGTGCAAGGTCAATGGCCCTCGTGGCCTTGGCGACGCTGTCTACTACAACGCAACCTCCAACCTCTGGCAGACCAAGAATGCTATCATCAAGTTGCTGCCCGAGGGCACTCCCGACTCGACCGATGTTGGTCGCTTGTGGAACGAGGGCCTTGCATTCTGGGGCTGGTTCTTCTACCTGTCCAAGTTCTACGAGGTTGTCGACACGGCCATCATTGTCGCAAAGGGCAAGAGGAGCGCAACTCTGCAGACCTACCACCACGCAGGCGCCATGTTGTGCATGTGGGCCGGTATCCGCTACATGTCCCCTCCCATCTGGATGTTTGTCTTTATCAACTCGTTCATTCACACTCTGATGTACACTTACTTCACCCTCTCTGCCGTCAACATCCGTGTCCCCAACGCTTTGAAGCGCACCTTGACCTCCATGCAGATTACTCAATTCCTCTTTGGCGCATCCTACGCCGCAATCCATCTATTTGTCAAGTACGACATTCCTATTGCGACCGCATACAGCATCTTCCACCCCATTTCTTCTGCTGTCGCAAAGGCTTCTTCGACTGCCTCCAGCGTTGTGTCAGCCGTTCCTGCCGAGACTTATGGCGCCATCCTCCGCCGTATCCTCCTTCGTGCTGCTGGCGACGAGGGTGTTGCAGAGAACGTTCGCGACAAGCAGGGAAATATCATCATGGAGAAAGCACAGGAAGCAATCCAGAAGTACCACGAGGAGACCCGCTACAGAACCGACTACGCCACCATCAACTGCATTGACACCACTGGCCAGAGCTTCGCTATTTGGTTGAACATTTTCTACCTATTCCCTTTGACCATCCTCTTCGTTCGTTTCTTCGTCCGTGCCTACCTGTTCCGCAGTGGCTCAAACAAGTCGAGAAGTAAGCGTCACTCCGTTAGCCGCGCCACCAAGGATGCTGCACATGGAACCAACCGCGAAATCGAGCACGCTGGCAAGGCAGTCGAGAAGAAGATTGCTCATCTCCCAGAGGACCTTGCGGCTGCCGAGAAGAGGCTTGAGAAGAAGCTTGGTCATCTTCCAGAAGACTTGAAGGCTGCTGAGAAGAAACTCGAGAACAAGCTTGGCCACCTTCCCGAGGATGTTAAGAAGGATCTTCAAGCCCTTAAGGACGGCAAGCTCCCTCGCTCGACCCGACCTGTTAGTGACCGCGTTGAGAGCTTCGAGCGCAAGATGACCCCTACTAAGAAGGACGCCAAGCAGATCAAGGAAGAGGCCGCCGACAACCTCGATGAGCTGAAGCAAAGAGTGAAGCAGGAGACCCCTGGCACACCTACCAAGGACAACGCTCTTGAGTCGACTGATGCTTCGCCTTCCAAGAAGCAAAAAAAGAGAAAGAACAAGAAGAACAAGAACAAGCAGGCCAGCAGTGGCGCCGATAATGTCGACGAGCACACAGATGCTGCCGAGTCTGGTTCTGAGCATGAGCACACCGAGCCTGAGAACTACGCCGCCGCCTTGAAAGAGAACCTGAAGAAGGAGGGGCAATCACAAGATATCAAGCCCAAAACAGAAGAAGAATAGGAACAACACTGGTGGAATACATACAGGAGACCCCCGTTGCTGAGTGGGTCGAGAAAACAGGGCATGTTCCGGATTGGGAAGGAGCATCATCGAAGAAGGCTGCAGGGAAGAAACGACCTGATGACATTTCTAGTTAGCTGGAGCGGCTGCCGTGTACTATAACAATCACTATATTCGCAGATAGCAATGAAGCCACGAAATCATGTACTCGTACCTTCACTCATGCCAAACTGTTAAACTGTAGCTGTAGAAATGCACAATATAATCATGAAACAGGATGGTATCCATTGAGAGGCGGGATATCGCAGGCTCTCTCTGGCTACAGCTGTGGTCTGGAAACATTTGTGCCTTTTCATAGCTTACCGTACCACTACATGCCATCGTGAGAGACAATCAGGGGTTATGACAATCTAATGCACACGAGGAGGCCGTACGTGAAGAGCTTGACATGCTGACATGTATAACAGTATGAAATATGACAAGATCTCCAGCTCTCGAGCACGAAATGTCACAGAGATCGTCACAAGAGGAGCTGTGTGTGCAAGAACGGAAGAGGGAAGATCGTTGCGGGGTTTCGGATGTCCCGCCTTGCAAGACCCCTCATCTACGAGCACCATGAATACATATAGCAAGACAGAGGTAAGCTCTAGTCAGATCTGTCAATTGTTCTTTCATTTCAGCCGTTGAAAAGGGATTGGCACGAACACTACAAACACAACTCTCCAGGAAACCTCTCATTATAACACAATGTCTTCGTCCTCGGAGTCCTCACTCGGCCGTCTGAAAGGCAAAGTCGCCATCGTCACTGGAGGAGCCAGTCCCAAAGGCTTCGGCTATGCAATCGCCCGCCGCTTCATCGACGAAGGCGCAAAAGTCATCATCGGCGACCTTGATGGCTCTGGCGCCGAATCCAGCGTATCCTCACTTTCCTCTCCAAATGCCAAAGGTGTATCCATGGACGTCTGCAAGCTCGAAGACTGGAAAAGAGTTGTGGACATGGCGGTCAAAGAGTTTGGCAGACTGGACATTGTGGTCAACAATGCTGGATGTACGTATAAAAATAAACCGACTGCAGAGGTTACGGAAGACGAGTTTGAGCGGGTGATGAGTGTGAATGTCAAGAGTATCTTTTGGAGTGTCAAGGTTGTGGTGCCGCAGATGCAGAAGCAAGGAGAGGGTGGCAGTATCATCAATATCTCGAGCAGTGGGAGTGTAAGGCCTAGACCTGGGTTGGTGTGGTATAATGCCAGCAAGGGGGCGGTGTCGAACGTAAGTCTTGTTTTTTTTTTTAAAACGAGGATAGTGAGTTGGCTGACTTGTTTTAGNGCGACCATGGCGTTGGCTGCCGAGTATGGTCCTGACCAGATCAGAGTCAATGCGATTGCTCCGTTGTTGTCTGCGACTGGTTTGTTTGAGTCGTTCGTTGGAGTCAAGGACACGCAGGAGAACAGAGACAAGTTTGCAGCGTCGATCCCACTGGGTAGACTGACAGACCCAGTGGACGTGGGTAATGCGTGCGTGTTCCTAGCATCGGACGAGGGCAAGTTCGTGACGGGCACCAACTTTAGTGTTGACGGAGGAAGACACATCTAAGGTGCATAGCTCAAGCACCCAAAGCCTTTCCAACCAGCTCTTGACATCTTTGCGACATGTGCAGCTCGAGAGCCATCTTGTGACCCTCGGGACTCATCTTGACCCATGTCTTTTGCAGAATCTTGATGATCTTGTCTTCGTCGAGCGTCTTTTCAAAAGCTTCGAATTGGTCGTCGAGGAAGACGAGACAAGCAATGTCCTCCAAGGCCTGTGTGTCCTTGTCACCCTCGCGCAGACCTTGCTTCTCAATCAGGGCCATTGTCTTTTGCGTGTCCTCGGCACTGAATCCACACTCTTCCATGATGGGAGCAACCAACTGGGCCTGTCTTTTCTTGAGGAACGTTCTCCAGCTGTGGTACCCAATGCGTGTCATGGGATATGAGTCGCGCGGCACCTCCCAACGACGAAAGTGCTGTGCGCGGATGGCGATTTTGAGAGGGTCTGAGGCATCGGGCGAGCGTCTCTCGAGGTACCAGGTCATCTGCTGAGCATAGTGCAGTTCGTACGGCACTTCTTGTCCGTCAATTGTGACCTTCTTGGGGTCTTGGGCGTGGGCCTCGTCGATGAGGTGGAGTGCTTTCTCTAGTTGAGGTGCCATTGCTTTGTTGTCTTTGATCAGAGTGTGTGTGGTCAAAGGTGCAGTCAATCACCTCGAATACTGCTTATCTCAAAGAGGTCCGTGCTATAATCAACAAGTCGCTTGCCATTGGCCTGCGACATAAGTCTCTCAGTCTGCCTTGCGAGTTTTATATGCATCGTCTTGCACTTCTTCTCTTGCCTCGAGACTTTCTTGACTTCCTTGCTACTTTTTCACGTGTCCATCGTACATGCGAAATCCTACGTTGACAGACTAGAATCTGTCTATAACAAGACCTGCTATCAATGAGTACAGGCCAAGCTTTTACCTTCTTCAACGCATCGAATATCCTTCTCTGGTGACCAACCTTTCTCAACGCTTGCACGCCCTACCAGAGACATGCTCATCCAACAAGTACTCTTCGACGCAAACCGTGGCCCTATCACCTCTCGGCCGGCACCTTTGAACGGCATCACAGAAGGCGTGTGAAGGTCACTGGTTGTAAACAACATCTTATGGGACTAAACCGTAAAAGGGTATTCGGTGCGACTTGGCATATTGGATCTCCCTGAGGTCGTGTCCGATGACGTCCAACCTCTATTCCGCCACCCATATCGTTCAAGTCGCATCGCTCAGGACTCAGAGGTCATGTTGTATATCATGCGAATAGGATAACAGTGTGGGTAGCGCAACTAAGAAAGTGTATGCGCCAGTCATCCATTGACCATCTAACCGACCAGTGCTTACGGGCATCTCTGGAAACCACGAGGGTAGGGTTGAACGGTGAACCGTTGTTCCGGCTCTTGTCTAGCTTTCCCTTCTTCCTTTTACATAATGATGTCAAAACGCCTATTTCCTCGCCGCATTCAACTTCTCGTTGAAGCCTTTGGAGCCTCATCTCTTATACAAAACATCGCATAACCGCGTCGGTTTCACGCGGCCCTGACCCAAGCATTCGTCAAGCAGCGTCTGTGAAATACGTCCAAGGCCCACGGTCTTGTTTCTTGAGCTTGTTTTGACTCTTTTTGTTGCTTCTAAAATCTAGTGTTGAATTCATCTGCTTGGTTTCTGTTTTGTCCACCTCACAGTTTCACTTTCCTTTGCATTGATAGCCGTCATATGAGATGCTAGAATCGGCACATCCTGCTCATGAGCAGCCTTCATGGCGTGGCAGCAGCTCAGAATCACTAGAAGCAAATAGAGTCGATGAGCAGCAGCGTATAGCCAACGAGAAGTCACATACCAGCCAAGAACTCGACCCAGATGTGGAAATCGTGGATTGGGATGGACCCAACGACCCGGAAAATCCGTATGTTCTACTTACCATCTCAGACAAGATAAGGCTAACTCATATCTGTAAAGGNTTCAACTGGCCAGTACGAAAGAAATGGATCCTCACATCGGTGGCTCTTTTTGGAACATTCATTGCACTTTTGAACGGAACATCCATGGCTGTCGCCGCCGAAGCCTACAACCGCGACTTTGGCATTAGCGATGCACACTTTCCACACTCATACTGGCCTATTGCGAGTTGGGCGATAGGTGGTGGCGTCTTCATGATGGTCCTACTACCCATCTTCGAGGATTATGGAGTCAGATGGGGCTACCTGATATCCTACATTGTCCTGATCATCTTCATCGTACCTTCGGCAGTGGCCCAAAACTTTGCAACACTGGTGGTTACACGCTTTATTGCTGGCGGATGCGTCTCACTACTGGGAAACACCATTAGCAGTATCATCTGCGATATCTGGGCTGGTGACCGTGGCAGGACGGTACCCATGGAACTCTACATTACCGTCTATCTATTTGGCAGTACTATGGGTCCTGTGGTCGGCGGTGCCATCTACCAGTTTCTCAGCTGGCGCTGGATCTTCTACATCCAGATCATCTGGTACTGCGCTTTCATCCCGCTCTTCTTCTTCACCATCAAGGAGACTCGTGGCTCGGTTATCCTCAAGCAGCGCGCCAANAAGATTCGTGCAGCGACTGGAAAGAAAGCGTATACGCGCGACGAACTGAACCACATCCCTGTCTGGCAGATCGTGAAGACGTCGGTACAAAGACCAGCATACATGCTTTGCACCGAGTGGGTAGTGTTTTCACTTACTCTGTGGTCCGCCTTTGCTGTCGGTCTTGTCTACCTCTTTACTCAAAGCATCGAAGAGGTCTTTACAGGTCTATACGGCTGGCCAGCCTACAGCACCGGTTACGTCCAGGGCGCCGTTGGCATTGGAGAACTGCTTGGGTTCTTCGTCTCGTACGCCAACATCTACTTTTACCAGCGGTCTGCCAAGTCTAACCCCATTGATCCTGGTACTCCTGTTCCGGAAGCTAGACTTTACATGTCTCCTGTGGGAGGCTTCTTTGGCATGACGGGAGGTATGTTCATCTATGCATGGACATCGTACCCGCATATCCCTTGGATTGCTCCCGCGATTGGACTAGCAATGGTTGGGTTTGGCATCAATATTGTTTGTGCCTCCATTGCGCAATATCTCATGGACGCGTACTCCAAGTATGCTGGCTCGGCAATTGCAGCGGTGGCATTTGGCGAGAATGTGTTTTCTGCCTTTTTACCTCTGGCTGCGCAGAGCATGTATACCAATCTTGGATATCAATGGGCGAGCTCAGTGTTGGCGTTCTTGTCGTTGGCACTGGCTTGTGCGCCTATCATTTTGTTGTTGAAGGGGCCGGAGATCAGAGCGAGGAGTCCGTTCATTCAGGAGGCGAGGTATGAGCATGATGTCAAGGGTAGTGTTGAAGAAGCTTGAGAGGGATGATTGTACATGTTTGTGTTATTCGTAGATACCCACACAGCAAGAAAAGCATGTTTTGCATCGAAGAGGATGTGTATCATTGATGTGCAGATGAATCTCTGTAGACGTTGATTTTACACAATAGAGTACTTATTGAATACTGCGTCAATCTCTTTGTGTGACATACAAAATATTTACAAAGTTGTTCAACAGGTTTGAAGGAAGCATCTCGGGGATGCCAAGGCACCTCGGTATCTATCTGGAGCACCAACGGCGATCATGTGGGGTAGCAGGCCAGCCAATCGGAACATGCCTGATGTTGAACGGAGTTGAGCTTCGTGAGAATGCACCTCGCAAATTCTCCAGAACAAGACATCCGGAGGGGTGAGAAAGGAGGATAGGCAGGCACAGTTGGTGGATCGACCGGCGCGTTCTCCTTTCTACCTTGATCGTAAAGTGCTCTAGATTGAGCAAGGCGCCTGCGTGCCACACAGAGACGCAGAAAACAATCACCAAGGATGAAACAGCTCGGATTAAAGCAATTCTACCGACCAAAGCCGAGCGTCGTCTAAACCCTGGAGGACAAGAGTGCTGTTCCAAAGGTGTTTAACCTCGACGCTCGAGTCGTGAAGCCGGATAATTTGGAGGTATGCCCAGGAGTCTGCACGGTTTCGAGGTGTGCTCTGCACCGCTGTGGGCTCGTGAAGGGCAGCGTGACACGCATGGCCCGAGTCCCTGCAGACCCAGAGGTGCATTTATCCCCCTCATTGAGCAATCATTTACCCCGCCGGTTAGATATGCCCCACGGACGACTATGTTTTTGCGGGTCAAAAAGACACGAGTTGACGTTAAGGTAGGTACTTCTAACATTTTCCATCTCTCTGTTGCTCCTTCTCTTTCCTCTTCTCTTGACATCGTCTCCTTCCTCGCGTTCGCAGCTCTTCAAATCCCCGTCGAGCTCTTTTCATATTCACCACAATGACATCCACACAAACAATGGTCAAGCCGACGTTGTCGAACATTGGTGTTTACACCAACCCTGCACATGATCTCTGGGTCGCCGAGGCCGAGCCTTCGCTCGAGCAGGTTCAGAGCGGCGAGAAGCTGGCTCCTGGCGAGGTCACAGTCGCAGTCAAGAGCACTGGTATCTGTNNGGGTGAGTAGCAGCACAGAAGTAATGCTTTGAGGCAATGACAACTGACGACGACCAGGTCGGATGTGCACTTCTGGCACGCCGGCTGCATCGGCCCCATGATTGTCGAAGACGACCACATTCTCGGGCACGAGTCGGCAGGCGTCGTTGTTGCTGTGCACGACAACGTCAAGTCGCTCAAGGTCGGCGACCGCGTTGCCATCGAGCCCAACATCATCTGCGGCGAGTGCGAGCCTTGCTTGACCGGTCGCTACAACGGCTGCGACTCTGTTCTCTTCCGCTCCACTCCTCCCGTCCCCGGTCTCCTCCGCCGCTATGTCAACCACCCCGCTATGTGGTGCCACAAGATTGGTGAGATGAGCTACGAGAACGGCTCTCTCCTCGAGCCCCTAAGTGTTGCTTTGGCAGGTGTACAAAGAGCAGAGGTCAGACTCGGCGACCCCATCCTGGTCTGCGGTGCCGGCCCCATTGGTCTCGTCACTCTCGCCTGTGTCAAGGCCGCCGGTGCCGAGCCCATCATCATCACCGACATTGACGAGGGCCGCCTCAAGTTCGCCAAGGAGTTCTGCCCCTCTGTCCGCACCCACAAGGTCGACTTCAAGCACACNCCCGAAGACTTTGCAAAGGCCATCACCGAGCTCGGCGGCGGCGTCGAGCCCGCCATCGCCCTCGAGTGCACCGGTGTCGAGAGCTCCATCGCCGGAGCCATCCAGACCGTCAAGTTCGGCGGCAAGGTCTTCGTCATCGGCGTCGGCAAGAACGAAATCAAGATCCCCTTCATGCGCCTCAGCACCCGCGAGGTCGACCTCCAGTTCCAGTACCGCTACTGCAACACATGGCCCAGAGCCATCCGTCTGCTGCAAGGAGGTGTCATCAACCTCGAGAAATTGGTCACCCACCGTTTCAAGATTGAGGATGCCCTTGAGGCTTTCAAGACGGCGGCAGACCCCAAGACTGGCGCCATCAAGGTGCAAATCCAGAGCTTCGAGGAGGGCGAGTCAAATTAGGTGGAGTGATGAAAGAAGGTTTATAAACACAAGCATGCATGGTTTGGACGTTGTTTTTGCCATATACATACGCGATGATAATGAGAATATTTTTTTCTTTCTGACAAACATTTGAACTCGCAGCCACAGTTTCGCTTCATATCTGACCAACCGACATTCCACAAATGCTTGCCTCGCTAGCCGTTTCTAATCCACTGTCCGTTCTTTTTCAAGCCCTGTTCAAAAAGCGTCACTATGTCCATTTCTCGAGAGCTCTGCGAGAGCAACCTGACATTCGACCATGTCACAATGCTAGAAGGCTCACCCTGTCAGCTCCTCCGGCCCCTCCGGCCTCCCCGGCACTCTCTCGACATGCAACAGCCAGCCCGATCTGTGTAATTTTCGTCCTGTATCGTATGAATAAGCAGAGATAGTTTAATACTCAATTCCACGGCTTACATTGCTTTTTGGGGAGTACTCGACGCAGTCACTTGACAAGAGGAAAGACAACAACACGTAGGCTACCCATGTATAGTTTGGATACTTTATTGATACAACTACTTTGGAAATATATCATGCTTCCGATTGCTCCTTACTGCTTCTAGAATTTTTTAAAAGCCATCAAAATGGGTCGGGTCTTCTTGTGATGGTATAGATCAAAATTGAGAAGAATCTAGACATCTTACAAATGAAATAATACTGACTGGACCATGAACTACCATACAGGATGTGTGCTTTGAGCAACATTTCATGCCCCAAAGCTCAGCCCGGAGGGTTTCGATATAGTTACCATCAACACTGTAGCATCGGACGTCCTTGTCACTGCATGTATAAAGTCTTTGGAAGCGATCAATCATCTAGTAATCAGAACACTTCCGGGTGAAGAAGCTTCCCGATAGCCTCGTTTAATACGACGAAGAGAACATTCAAGGCTGTGATATGGCAGCCGATATGAAGGAATATTCCGATCTCGATGTTGTATTAATTACTATCCTCTACTCAGCATAGAGAAAACGAGTACTTAGTGCCGGAAGGTCAATGGCTGACATGTATTCTGGTTCTGTAAGCAAGTACGGCATGATACCGGTGTCATGACAGTGATGGGCAACGCACTTGGTGCTACCTTACCCGCCGCCCAATGGTGTGGCAGTCACGTAGCTTGGTGAGCAGTGATAGCTGGTGAATCCAGCATATCCAGGTTCCAGCGCTTGAGACATTAGAAGATTGGCAGTGCCGTTACTCTCATGTCTTGAATGGAACGTCCGAGGCTGTAGTGTAGCTGCCTACACACGTCGGAATAAAAGGCAACTTTATATATGTATGTATCTCAAAATAGAAAGGCGAGTACTCCATGTTCGGCAGTTGACGCTTCGCCTCCCAAGCAAAGACTGGGAAGGTTCGATGAGTCAATGAGTCAACGTCTGACGTGTGTTCAGCTTGGACGTACACAGTGTTATGTAGGCAGCAAAGTTGATACGGGCAAGCTGGATCTTCTTGTACTCAAGTGTGTCGAGGGCGAGTCAGAACCAGATCCCACGGGCGGTTCTTGTAGTCAACCTGTGAGAAATGGTCGTTACGGAGCTGAGAGTAACTCTTCAACTGCTCAGACCACGTCGTCAGCGCCGAGACTTGTGCCGAGTGTCCGTACACTATGTTGTCTTTGGGTCCAATCAAACTTCGAAAGAAAGCCAAGGCATAGAGACTGGTGGCTGGTTCATCACGAGCTGATATTTTGTGGTCCTCAAATTGGTCCAAGTGACTTGGAGATTGTTCAGACTACGTGCAGTCCAATTGTGGTCCAGGGTTGGTCGAAGAGTAGTTTCAAGAGTGGTCCATTGGTCGAGAGGTGTCGTTGCGAAGCGCTGTTGACTTGAAGGTTGAACTCGACGACAGGGTTCCAGATGGTCCAGGGGATGTTGGTCCACACGGTTGCGATTGGCCATAGAACTTCGAAACTTGCTCATTGGTCGTCACGATGCCCGCCTGTAAGCCTTCCATTGGAAGTATGCAAATTGCGGCTGGCTCCGGCAACTGGGGCCGGGAGGTCGGTGGAGAGGATGTAGTGGGTGTGGAGAAAGAGTACATAACCAGCATTCATGATGATATGGCGCACGGCCTAGTCATAACGATAATGACCATGTCAAGCTCGCCTTGAACAAGAGGAGTGGGTGCTCGAATCATCAGCTGACATGTAATTGTGACCCGTCTGATCAGGTAGTGCCTGCTTCGACATCATGCATTCTTCCTCCCCTGTCAGCTCCCTCCACACATTGTAATCGCAGAAACTGACAGAAAGGTAGCCATAAAAACAAAACAAAGCAAAACAAAGGATCCAGATCAACTGTATCAGGGCAAAACTCAACATATCACTCTACGCGCCAAACCACAACCCTGCGCTGCAACGATCAACAACATCGAGTTTCAGAGGTTCCACTCCGTTTCATGTCGTCTACGATGTAGAGCTGCTGCTGAAGTCCAAGCCATTTCTGTAATCGCAAAGCCATGTTGATGTGTACTCTCGCAACGACAGTTTTCCCGCCGCCAAATCCGTCATCGCCAGTACAGATAGCTAGACTGCCTTTTGATGGTATCGTCACTGGCTCAATTTTCTCACTATCTTGAGCAGAGTCAGTTCAGACGTCCCAAATTCAACACATGCCCATTCAAACATGCAAAGGTCTAGCTGAATGGCGCATCCAAAGCCTGGCACTNNCACCTCGTCTCTCGAGAAGATTCCGTCTCTTCATGATTTTTGTCTTGTTCTCGCTGTAGTCATAAACATAGACAAAGTATCGACGCTCCTCCTGAGCCTCTCGCATCAATTTTCTGTCAAAGCTGTTGCTCTTCTTCGGAGTCTCTGTAGGTCTTTCATAGTCGAGCGGTGCCTTTTGTGATTTGATCGGTTTATCAACGTGTGAGCTTTCCGCAAGACGGCCATGCTCAACGATGGAGCAAGAGTCATGAGGCGAATTAGCCATGGCAAATGAGACTCAGAAGAGATAAATTGTAGCACAGCAAGCAGACAGGTTTCCGGGACGTTCTTATATGGTCCAGAAAGGGCAAAAGGAGGGTTGTGCATGTGCCGACGGATTTAGCAGAATCTGCAAAGCCAGAGCCTTTTATCCAAAACAAATACCATGGGGCCATAAGCGCCATACTTGCACACACCAAGAATGGAATGTGCCCTACCACATGGCCTTCTTGTCAGACCAACAGCGACCTTGCGGCGTAAGTTGGCCACAGTACCGAGCTGCCAGATATGCTCCGAGGCTGAGTTTGGGCATCCGGATATTGATCAGAACGACCCCAGGCAGTCTGCCTGAGGTTTGAGACCGCCAAAATTCCGTGGCGTTGGCAGATGACAATCTGCATGCATCATGCATACGCCCCGAGCCTTGCATATGCACCAACTCAGAATCAGAGAGACCGGTGAACATCGCTGCGTTCTCTTTGCATACATAGTGAGACGTCCACACGAGGTGTGTATACTGCAGTACATGTACGTTGATCAGATAGCGCGTGGCTTGGAATCGTGGGTCCATGCAGTCAATCTCGACCTTAGTAAGACCTCTAATTTGTTCCCGGGCCGTAAGTGCGCAGACACACGAAAGTGTACATCCTAACCGACGGATGTATATCTGTACTGTCGTCAAATCGGCCTTGAAAACGACTAGTACAGCGGCAATCCTATTGGGGGCGATATGTGCATGTACGCTTTCCACAGGGCGCAGCTCAATGCTAGTCAAAACAAGGGCATGGAATCCACTGAGCATTTTACATACAAAGGGTCCAGCTATAATCCATAGGGTAACGCTGCAATCAAATTTGCTGTGTTGAGGAGCATCACCAGAGCAAGCCAAAGCGTCCAGAGGTTTCTGATGCTAAAGCGCAAATGCATCAGTCGAAAGCCATGACATCGGAAGTCATGATGTCGGAAGTCATGAGTAGTATGGCACAACTGCGGCATAGGCTGAGACCAGTAGCTGAGCTGCACAAGGCTGATTTGCAAGGCTGAGGGCATGCAGCAACAGCAATACTATATGCAATTATCATGCATCTTTTTCGCACCTGACTTTGTGATAGAGCAATATCTTCAACGCCTGAGGCTGCAAAAGACGCCTCTCCTTGGATGTATTTGGCCCGCGAACCGCAGCACCCATAATGGGAAAGGCGAGAGCGACCTGAGTTCGATGCAGCCAATATTTCGACTTGCTCCCAGGCACACGAGGCGCCATGAGCGAGTACTGCGCAAGCCGGCAACCATTTATCTTCAGTCATGCCCTGGTGAGTTTGTGAAACCGTTTCACCTTGTGATCGCTATGAGTACTACACGACATGCTGTGTGCGGATGCCCGCCACATAAGAGAGAATCGGTTTTGACATTCGGTAAGCAGCACGGCAAACGAGAGCCATAGGGAATCTTACAAGAGACTTACATTGGTTTAACAGATGGCGGCGGCATGCGAGGTCTCGCCTCGTTGTTCATTGTGCGGGAGCTGCTCAATCTTATCCGCCGAAAGGAACTGCGACGAGACGGAAAAGAGAACGGCACGAACGGCGAGGCTTCGACAGCGAATCCAGAAGCGAATACAAAACAGCTTCCACTGGCTTGCCACTACTTCAGCTTCATGTTTGGGACGAGCACTGGAGGGTAAGGACGAGACACTCGTGTTGTCCACCAAAGAACAGTGCAAGAGGCAGGTGCTGACGTAAGCAGGATCATTGCGATAATGCTCGGAAGACTTCGGATGGATATCGACGAATGCATCATGGTCTACCGTGATCTGGGCACGAAGATATTTGCCAAGAAACAACCGCTATACTTCCTGGGTCAAAACAAATATGATTATAAGAAACTGGAACAATTCGTCAAAGACGTCGCCCGTGAGCAANNAGGAGGTTGCGTCCTAAGGGGAGACGATCTGGAGGGCCCCTGGTTGCATGACCCAGCAGTTGTGAATGCAACCCAGACCCAGAGGACCGAACATGATCGAAAACGCAATCGCTTCGTGCCTTGTCGCGTGTAAGTGATCTTACTCTGTGCATGTGTCACATCAACTCACAACGTGTAGTGGCGTGTTGGCNNAACACAGGATTATCGTGCACAGAGGGTCCACATGTTCAGATCGTATCACAATCCTACACAACCTAGTGATCAGGACCGCAATCTTTTCCGCGTCAATCTGAATGATCAGAAAGACGAAAGGATCTGCGAGGTTGCGCGTGCTACATCTGCAGCACCTTACTACTTTCGTTCCATCAAAGTCAGTGGACTCAAGTACCTTGATGGTGGTATTATGGCAAATAACCCGTCCCGGCATGCCTGGGCTGAGGCCAGCTCTATGCATCTGAACCACCCTTCAGGAGCCTGTCCGGGTGGCGAACCGGAAGGAGGCATCCGCTTCTTCGTATCTATCGGCACTGGCAAACGGGCAGAAGAGCAGATCAAGAGCGGCAAGATTCGCAAGGCTCTTAGCTTGATCAACAAGGGAGTCCAAAGTATAACCGAGACTGAGGAGGCTCACAGATGGATGCAAGCTACTGTGTCAAACAACGACATATACTACCGGTTCAACGTTGAGACCGGGCTTGAAGACATGAGACTCGACGATTGCAGAATCGGCCAAGATGAGCATAACATCACATATCACGAGATTAAAGCCGCCGTCGACGATTACCTTCAAGATAGCGAGGTCTGGGCCAGGCTAGAGAATCTTGCGAAGCGGCTAGTCGACAATCGCCGACAGAAGTGTAGACGACAAGATCGGGGATACCACGGCCTCTGTGTGCCTGGACCTCTGTATCGCACATTCGACGATAGGTTTCACGATGGAGACAGAGATGAGGACGTTATCAACAGCCCTGTCGATCCCATCAGAACCCGCGCAGGATCTGTTCGTCGGCCTGCAAATGGCGCCCATGAGCTTAACACGACAGTACAGGAAATGCCAACATCGGCGTCTGTGCCTGAACTATATCCACAAAGCCCACCACAGAGCCCAACAACTTGGCATGACACGCCCTTCCAGGATCAGCAAGAGTTTTCCTCGAACGGCGCTCCTAGACCTCAACCTCCCCAAGCTGAACTTTTCAACATGACTCTCCAACTCTTCCTGTGCATGGTTGCATACTCTCCAGCATTTGTGCGCATCACATGTTCGATCCAGCGGTGGCCGCACTCCCTTGATATATGACTCGACCCATGACGATGACCAGATACCCTTTTCATTCCAGCACATATGTTCATCCTTTTCTCCTTCTGCTCTTCATTTCGTTCGTCCTCTGTGGTTGCTTGTATGGCCAACTCATTACTTTCCTTGAGGATTTCTCGGTGGGTATATGTCCGAGGTAAGATGACATCGTTTATAAACTAGGTTAGCTTTATTCATAACGCATTCTCGATTCCTTGTAACCTCTTAAAGCCAAGTTACTTCGAGATGGATCAAGAAAGGTGTTCAAGCGACTGTCATGGCACTCGGCAGAAGAAAATATACGATATTCGCGCTGTGTGGAAAAAGAACAATGTAATGTTTATACAAAAACAAGTAAACAATAGTCTAGTCAAAAAGGAGCAGTCACTTTTCTCGTAATGCGTGCACCAAAAGAGGATAACAGAGAAGGTTTCTTGCATAAGGACAAGCTTCTCCGGGACGGAGCGGGCAAGTCTACTGCTTGTCCATGTGCTGCATGCGGATCTCGACGGCGCGTCTGTGGGCCTCGAGTTGCTCGACCTTGGCGAGTTGCATGACTGCCTTGCCGACGTTGCGCAGACCTTGGGCTGTGAGGTTTGAGCTGGTGATGTGCTTGACGTAGGAACTGAGGTTGACACCAGAGTATTGCTTGGCGTAGCCGTATGTGGCNNTGTGAGTGAATTGTTAGCTTGACGTTCGAGAAAGTAGGAGGTGACATGAATAAAACTTACGCAGAGAGTGGTTGACACCAGCAGAGTAGTCGCCAACTGACTCAGGAGTCCAGGGGCCAATGAAGACGGAACCGGCGTTCTCGACGGTCTCGGTGTAGGCCTCAGCATCCTCGACTTGCAGAATCAAGTGCTCGGGAGCGTAGTAGTTGCTCAACTCCATAGCCTCCTCACGAGTCTTGACGACCAGCGTCAGACTGTGAGCAATGGCGCCACGAACAATGTCAACGCGGGGCAGAGCCATGGCTTGGTTGTGAAGTTCATCCTCGACGGCCTGCAGCTCCTTCTCGCTCATGTCAATGGCAATGAGTACGACCTGCGAATCAACACCGTGCTCGGCCTGTGATAGCAAATCGGAAGCAACGAAGGCAGGGTTAGAAGTCTTGTCAGCAATTACCATGACCTCTGAGGGGCCAGCAGGCATATCGATACTGACACCGGCGGAGGTATCGTTGGAAACAATCATCTTGGCAGCAGTGACGAACTGGTTACCAGGGCCAAGGATCTTGTCGACCTTGGTGACCGACTCGGTACCGTAAGCCATAGCAGCAACAGCCTGAGCACCACCAGCCAGAACGATGCTTTCGGCGCCGACCTTGTGGGCGACATAGACAATTTCGGGAGTAATTGAGCCGTCAGAACGAGGAGGAGAGGCAATGACAATCTTCTTGCAGCCTGCGACTTTGGCAGGAACACCCAGCATGAGAGTTGTCGAGGGAAGAACGGCGGTACCACCGGGAACATATAAACCGACGCGCTCGATAGGACGAACGAAGCGAGAGCAGACAACTCCAGGCATGGTCTCGACACGAAGATCCTCAGTCTCCTGTGCGGCGTGGAACTTGCGAATGTTCTCGTATGAGATGTCGATGGCCTCCTTGGTCTCAGGAGCGATTTGCATGAGGTTTTCGGNGAAGGGAGCCTTGAGAACAGTGGTGCTGAGAGAAGTGGCCTTTTCGAACTTGTGAGTGTACTCGAGCAGAGCCTTGTCACCGCCCTTGCGGACACCCTCGATGATGGGGTTGACAATGCCCATGATGCGGTCAGTCGACTTTTGCGAGGGACGCTGCAGAGCCTGCTGCACGGTGTCCTTGGTCTCCTTGGTTGTGTAGTAGCGACGCATGCTGATTCTGCCGTCGACAGTGCCTGTCGGGTCCTCCTTGGCCTTGGGCACCGAAGCAGCCTCCTTGACCATCTCCTTGTCTCCGTTGACTTGCATGCCAACCTTCTCAGCGAATTGAGGCTTGGCGTCACCCTTTCTTCTCTTGACCTTCAAGTTCTTAGCATCCAGGTTGCGCTCAATATCCTCGAGAGAGACGTCGTTGGCAATGCACTTGGTCAGAGCAAAATAGATGACGTCGGCAGCTTCAGCAGCAATGTTGTCCTTGTCTGTCGCATCGACCAGCTCTTGTGCCTCCTCAAGGATCTTTGCTGACAGCATCTTGGGGTCGTTGAACAAGCGAGCGGTGTAGGAGCCCTCGGGAGCCGAGCGCTTGCGGCTCGAGAGGGTCTTTTCGAGACGCGACAGACCAGCGTAGTCGCCGAAACACGTAGGAGTTGCCAGGTGACAGAAGCCTCTGCCCTTTTGGTGGACGATGAAACGCAGAGCATCACCGTCGCAGTCCTTATCGATACGGATCAACTCTTGAATATCTCCGCTGGTCTCACCCTTGTACCACAGACCACGCTTTCTGCTGAAGAAGACACCACGACCGGTGCGCAAACTCTCAGAGATGCTCTCTTCACTGCTGTAGACAAGGCCAAGAGCGACGCCGCGCTCATCTGTGACAAGGGTGGTGAAAAGACCATCGGGTCTGTCGGTAGTAGCGTTTGCGAGGAGAAGAGNGGCAGCGGGGATGAGGTCGGGTTGGCTCTTAGGGTCAACAGTGAGGTGCTGGGCGGCAATGACGGGGGTCGCGTTGATGTGGGCGATCTGGAGGGCCTTCTCGAGAGTGGGCTGGGCGAGCGAAACGTAGACGGGTGGTCTGTTGGATCCGTATGCCTCGAGCAAGCTCTCGACAGCAGTGACGTCGGCGATGGCGGCAAGGTAGATTCCAACCTCGTTGCCTTGCAGCACGTCCAGTGCTGAGTTGCCAGCACCGGCGAGCGACAGGACTAGCCGTGAGGCATCAACGTTCTTGTTCTGGATGTTTTGCAGTTGCTCGCTGGAAACAAAGACCTTGACGGCACCGGCATCAAGCAAGGACAGGATGTCGTCGGTTGAGTCGAGCTTTGTCACGTCAAAGTAGGTGCCGAAGTGGGTGGCAGTCTGCTTGAGGTGGTCGAAGGCGGCATCAATGGTCTGTTGGGTTGCGACAGCGTAGACGGCGCCGACGTGACCAAGGCTGGCGGCGCTAAGTCCTGTAGAGGCATTGAGGCCTTGGGCCAGGTCAATGGCGGGTAAGAATGGTACCGACATGGTTCGGACCACTTTAGTATGGATATGAGTTGCTATGCAGATATGTCGGAGCTGGGAGCGTGATTTCTATAGAGACGGACAGGAAGATGAAGATGGCTTGGATCGTGTTGCACAGCGATGACTCGACGGCGGGGCGAGATTTGAAAAAGTTGGACCATTCGTCATTGGCTGACAATTCAACTCGTCCAAGCGCCGGCTTGATTCTTTGTCGCAATCGACAGACAACACCTGATGTTTGCTCTACCGTCTTTGCTCTCATGATTCATTACTCTACAGAGCCTTGTCCTCTACCACGTGCCTGCCCTCTCAACCCGGTTCTGTTCTATCGCGTTCGGTGTTCGCTTGTGATCAAGCTCCTCCGATCTAGGCGATCAATCAATCCACGTTCGGCATCGGCTTCTGACCCTTGGTCTTGCCGGTTGTCGTGCCATTCTTCTCGCAAACAAAGCTCCCAAACTTGACCGCCTATCAAGCGCCCCAGTGACCAGGTCATTTACCCATGTAGGTTGCCCATACAGAGAAACACAGTGCTTTGTTCTTGATCGCCATCATGATCAGATCGCGTGCATGTCCCCATGTTCCTATACATATTCCGTGTCTTGTCCCACTACCGCCTTGATATCACCTCACTCCTGTCCTTTGCCTGTCAAATATGGGCATCACATTATCCACACATTCCACGCTCGCNCCCCTCTCCTTAGCAAGCACTATCATAGGCTTTGTCTCCTTCTCTTTTACTGTTGCTACCCTGCTACGAGTCTTTTGGGGCAATATTACGACTGTTACCAACGCCAATGATGAGATACACGACTACCTGAGCAACCTCCGAGTTCAGCTATATGAAGAACGACAGTCTCTACGGAATCTACGACGCCACAACAAAGAATGGGGCAAGCGAGGACGTTCAAAGGGCTTGCCTCTTCCTCGCCTCGACAACTTGACCATCAAGTCCATGCAGGACACTCTCCGCCATCTGACACGAAGATTCAAAACACTTGAACGACCTTTCCTCGACCAAGATTCTGCATCTGGTCGCCGCAGATATCGCAAAAGCTTCTCACCAAATCCAAGAGACACATGGGATTCGGAGAAAGGTCTTCGAAGCCAAGAAAGAGAATGGGACAAGGAACTCGATGACGAGGAAGATCCAAGAACCCAGGGAGATGTCTATTGCAACATCACCCTTGGCAAACGCATTCTTTGGCTTCGTCGAAGGTCGGATGCGCTTGCGATCATTGAGGCTGTCAGTCGTCTTCAGACTAGAAGAACTGCCAGACAAGTTGGCGAGATTGCTGTTGCGTTGTACGAGTACGGAGACACGATAGAGGACCTAGACGGGAGTATGCAGGAGATTGAAGCTCGGTTCAGCAAGATTGTTGGCATACGGAGGGTGGCTTGAAAAGCGAGATGCTATGAAGCATTGATAACTTGATTCTGTATATATGTGAAAGCATAGAGAATTTCATCAACATTAATCACTCACTCTCAAGTGAAGCAAATTGAGTGATCTGATTCCACGAATGATAGATGGAATGACAGGGTCGCAGTTTGGAGATGGCAGGCACAAATTGACCGCACCGCCAAGCCCTCAGGGACGCGCCTTCCTTCCACCAGCGCGACAATGCGCGTCAAATCATCGACAACATTCTTGTTCCATCTCATCGTTATATCCGATGTCCATCACCGACTGAATGCCTCACATACCGCCGACCATTGAGCTTCTTGAGCATGCACAACTTCAGTATAGAAGGAAGGAGTATGTCCAAGCCCTAGACCTCCTCGATCTGGCCATCAAGCATGAACCATCGCCATCGGTGAAGTTACTCGACACACGCGCAGCAGTCCATGAAAAGCTCGGCGATCACAAGCTCACACTGAAAGATGCTCGGACCTGCATTCGTGTCTTCGAAAAAGATCCTACTGGCTATCTGAGAGCAGGCAAAGTGCTTCAGATTATGCAAAAGACTGATGTCGCTCTGAGCATCTACAAACATGGCATCAGCAAGAAGGTCAAGAATGTTGAGCTGCTTCAAAAAATGCATAACAAGCTTCTGTTGTCTCTCGCTCCCGACAAAGCCGCAGATCCATTTGCTCAGCTACCTATCGAAATCGTCGAGATGATTCTGTCGTATCTCAACTTTCGACAGATTGTATACTGCACTCGTGTATCGAAGCAGTGGAACGTCTTTATCAACAGCTTGCCTGGTCTCTGGATGAATCTGGACTTCTCGGAAGCCAAGAAGCCTGTCAGATCTGCTTTCTTGAGTCGTTGCATCAACACGTCCAGACATAAAATCATCTCCGCCACCTTGAACCATGTGAAGGACATGGAAAAGGTCATCAAAGCCCTAGCTCGAAGCTGTCCGGAGTTTAATTCGCTCCGTATCGTCGATGGCGGGTTACANGGAGAGAGTCTTGTCCACAACCTCAAGTCGGCCACCAAACTGAAAAAGCTTACGCTTGGTCCCTCTGCTAGTATATCGTCTTTGACGCTTCCCAGTCTTCTTCTGGGCTGTGAGAATCTCGAAGAGTTCGAATGTCGAGCAATCATACCTGGTAGCCTGAACCTGCACTGGAAGGGCGAGTTTCCCAAGCTTCGTCGTCTGAAGTTGATGAGGAATTCTCAGTCACCCAATCGCTCAATGCACATTCTTCGAATTGCTACGCTCCTAACGCTAATGCCAAACCTGCAATCTCTCTCGCTCAACAACTGGGCGACACCTTATGATATCCTATCCCTCAAAGAAACAGCCAAGCAGCTGATCGAGTTGGATATAATATCCAATTTGTCTTCCGGTCCGGTCCCTTTCCCATTCCGTGATCTTCCACCGACTCTTCGCGTACTGCGCCTTGATCTTGACAGGCCACTTAGCAGTGTTGTTCTGCTGAGCCCTAAAAACTTCTTCCTGCCTAATCTTAAGGAACTTGTCTGTTGCGGTGCAGACATGGCCAGTCTCTTTCTGTCCGACCCTGAACTGATCTCAAAATATCCAGACCCTGCAGATAACAGGTTTCTCAAGCATTCCAACCTGTCCAGACTTCACAAGCTACATGTGCAGTGTACAGGCGCAGCTCAGTCGGTCACCTCGCTTCTCGCTCTTCCTCGTCTAGAACGTTTGCGTAGTCTACATTTGACCCACAACTCCGACGTCGGCGATGAGGTTGCAAAGCACATTTCTACCAACATGAAGCAGTTACAAGATATAGATCTGTCCTCAACGATGATCACAGGTGGCGGCGTGCGTGTACTTGTGGATGGTCTCAAGCCATCACTAAGGATACTCAAGTTC
This sequence comes from Aureobasidium vineae, assembly GCA_903819635.1. Classification (NCBI taxonomy): domain Eukaryota; kingdom Fungi; phylum Ascomycota; class Dothideomycetes; order Dothideales; family Saccotheciaceae; genus Aureobasidium; species Aureobasidium vineae. The sequence goes on from CAIJEN010000006.1 coordinate 913,714, forward strand.
GTAAATGTCTGGCATTGCAGTCCAGATGCACCAGAATGGGCGCGAGAACAGGGTATACGGGTTGAATATTCGCAGAATGCCGATGTGAAACCAAAGGGACGCAAGATTCGGTTCGAATGAGACATGATTTAATGACAAGGCAGGAAGGACAGATGGGATAGCTTTACACATGGTATGTAAATTATGAACAAGTATGATCAAGGAGAACTTCTTACTTCCAGTAGAAATCCAGTCTCTCAGTGCCAGGTGCACAAAGAACGCTGCTGTACAAATACAGCATACGAAATCAATCATGCTAAGGTTCAGTGAGACTTTGGTCTTGTGTTTGACAGCCGACTCCTTCGACTGCGCATACTTTGGTCTCTTACGTCTGTGTATTGGCACCAGACTAAAGTAACGTGGTGGAGTCTGTTGAGATGCAGCGGTATAGTGGTCAGGTGGAGAGGCTTTCGGCTGCTGCCTCAGGCAACAACGCCAAAACCATGACTTGTTCTCTCTTTTGTTACCATCATGATAAACCGCAGGCACGTAACACAGCAGTAATACCATAACCCAACTGCGCATGAAAGATAGGTAGGTAGAATGGCCGACCATGTAAAACAGTAGGTGCATACCGCTTCGTGAGTATAAAACTCTAACTCACGCATCGAGCTTCCACATGGTCGTCGTGGCGATGAGTCTTGTTCTGGATTTTTACAGATATATAAAAGCGTCCATCTTCTAGCTTGGTCCGTTTCCTTCTTCTCGTCGAACAAATTCTATCAGGTACTTGTCGTCGCACACAGCAACCAGGTCTATGAACCATCAACGACCAATCATCTTTATCAACAACCAGGCTCATCAACCATCAACTACCGACCTCCCATCACAACAACCAAGTCGTCGACCTCCCATCACAACGGCCAAGTCATCAATCGCCCACCTCATCAACAAAATCTCCATCCTTCATCACAAACACGCAAATATGTCTTCAAGCATCAACGACAACATCAACAACCAGACACCCGAGCCCAAGTCTTGGCAGGCCTGCTTCGACAGCGATAACACAGAAACCTTCGTGACACTGCCTTGCGACCATCCCTGGTGCCGCGACTGCATCTCTCAGGTCTGCACTCAAGTGCGCAACGAGCGCGACTGGCCCGTGATATGCGACGAAGGCTGCACTATCCCCGAAGAGATTGCACTGGAGACTCTGCCTGAATTCGAAGCCACGCATCTGAAGGAGAAGTTGCGAGAGCTGAAAATGCCTGTCCACGAGCACTATTACTGCGCCAACAGAGACTGTGGAGAGTTTATCGCGACGGTCGCCATCGACCCCTTGGCTCGCTGTGGAGAGTGTGGCTGCAAGACATACAAGCAGTGTCGTGCACTCGAGCACGAGGGTGATTGTGAAGGACCCAGCCAAGAAGACGAACAAGCACTCGCTCTCATCAAGAAGGAAGGATGGGCAGAATGCTCGAAGTGCAGCAGAGTGATAGAAAGGGGACAAAGATGTCCTCACATGACCTGTTACTGTGGCTATGAGTTTTACTACCACTGCAAAGGTCCCATCCTCGCCTGCAACGGATGCGGGCATTTGGAGCCAGACAACAGACCAGCAGCTCAAGCCCCAATTGCAGCAACACTCAGACGCGTGCAGCAAGAAAACCAGAACCCATTCGAAATGATACAGACCTCAATCTTCTCTTTGAGGATCTCCGCTCCTCCTGACTCGGCTTTTGGTTTGACTCGATGGTTTAACGACCGACTCCACGAAGACGGTTATCGCGGCCCTAGGGTATTCTTTACTGCCGATCGGTCTGCCCATTTCATCCCTGGAGACGTACCTGGTATTGCGGGGCTTGAGGTCTCCGACAACATGCTGTTTTCGCTTTTTGGCACTGCTCGGTTGGAGGTGCAGCCTGATGGTACTTCTCCCTGTTCGACGCAGAGGAGGAAACCGAGCAGGACGACCAACAGGGTGATGACGAGGATGAGGACTGGGATATGTGAAGGCACAGTCAGGAGGTTGTACTTGGGGGTTGAGCTTTTTTTCTCTGTTACTCGGTCCTTCTGATGTTTTGTTTCTCTGTCTCCATGCATAGTACCATTCATTGCGTTCTTTTTCCTCTAACCAGTAGCTCTCCTTCGAACAACCACTACATATCAAGCAACCATCAAAATGCACAGAAATGTTTCTTAATCAGATTTGTCCAATGAGAGTCTCAGCCATAGTAGAAAAGATATCGCTCTCTGTGGAGAATGCAACGATTCGTACAAGTTTCTGCATTTCTACAAGCTCATCTCTTCGAGGTGTCGACTCAGGAGTTTTATTTGAGTGTGTATTGTTTTCTGATAGAGTATCAGCAGTTATGTGATTGGCTCGATATAGTGCAAAAAGAGTCTCTGACGCTGGGGTTCGAATGTGGGCGCGAAAAAAAGTTTGCTGCTGAGCGAAGAATGGGTTTCATCGCTTTCGCCAGACAACCACACAAGAGCAAAGAAGTACTTCCGACACGGGGAATTGAACCCCGGCCTCCTCGGACCTAGTTGTTCTTTCGAACGGTTTGAGAGCGAGAAATCCTAGCCACTAGACCATATCGGATTGATGTTCGATTTTCAACTAAAACATAATATCAAGTTGTATGTTGTCAAGCACTCTTCAATCTGACCTCAATAACTTCACGCTCAAAGACAGAAAATCAGAAGCTTGTCCGTGTCTCAGTTATTCGATCTGAGGCTTTGGTCAAGCTCATGTGTTCAATCCCATACGTGACTTGACATCAAGCATCCAAACTCAGTTATCGACGGCTGGTTTTTGACTATCAAATCCAATGTTGGTAGTGATCGCATCGCTCAAACGAGCTTGACTGATGTGTGAAATCATGAGAACATTCGACGGATGGCCAAATTCGTGGCCAAAGTGGGGTTCGAATTTTCTTCAGGCCAACCCCAGGCTTTAATTTCCACCACCCTGTTTCGAGAGATTTGCTGGTGCTGCTGTTTCGCCCCCTCCCCCCCCCCAAATTCTTCTTGAGCGATGGCCCTGCTCAGGGCGTGCTGTTTTAGGATTTGAGACTTCATATCCAGGACGGTCGAAAAACGCTTCATCAACCAATACCAGCTCAGCTGGCTCATCTTCATTGGTCTAGTGGTCATGATTTCCGCTTGTCAAGAGTAATACCTCGTCAAGCGCGGGAGACCAGGGTTCGATTCCCTGATGGAGAGCACATTCTTTTGTCCATCAGCTAAAGCTGATGGAGAAATCTTTGTTGGAGCTCGCAGGGAGCTTCAACTCGAACTTTGTGCGGCGTAAAACAATGGAGAGGGTCACCAGGGCGGAAAGGAATTTTATGCAGCCCAGTGGCTTAAGGGTTGGAGAGGGATCAATCAGAATATATCATTGATGATATGTGCTTGTAGATGAAGCTATGACGATAGAAGATTCTGCGGTGCAATATTTCACACTCCGTGCAAGATAGCCTCATACACAGGAGCAAACAGAGCACATCTGCCATCAACTGCGCCCCCAGGCAACACGGTGACACCACTTCCACGAACACTTCCAACATCACCCAAGACGCCAAGATTCCAATCTCCTTGTTGTACATCTCCATTGGGACTTGTCAGTGTAGCGCCGAGTGAACCATTAGATGTTGTGGTGTGAGCAGCATCTGCGCTACCAGTACCCACTGCATTCCATCCTGGTCCGTTGGCTGGGTTCTTTGCAAAGGCAGCCCACGCGCCACGCATGAATTGACTCAATGCGTACTCTTGGGTAGTGATTCGAGAATCAGGGTAGGTAGAAAACACGAAAGGGATTTCGGAAGAATGGTAGACACCTAGACCAGGGTATGGCTGTGTGTTGGCGAATGAGGCGTTGAAGTAGTATCGCCAGGTAGGGATGCCGCTTGCAGCAGACGCATTGGCCCAGAGAGCTTGNNGGGCTGGAACAGAAACGTAAGCGAATGTATGGTAGCGAAAGTCACAGTGACTTACACATTGAAAGTAGTAGTCAGTGAAGATTTGTGATATCACATCATTAGGCGTGTTCAGCCCGTTCACGCCAAGGGNGTATGCTTNTTGGATAGCATAGACAAGAGCCGGCGACATGCTGAAGTAGGTATTGAGAAAGGCTGTGATGTTGTTTTGCCCAAACATGAAAACACTGTGCAGTATGAGCAGAGAACATTTGACAAGAAGCAAAAATAATCCTTACCGTCCTTCCTGTGCATTCGTACCGCCCAGAACAGGAATGTTGACGATCTGTCCCAAGGCACGTCTCTCAGCAGGATTTGATACAAGTGTGATGTTGTCGGCAATGGGCGTGAATACGAGGCTGTTGACCTCAATGATGCGTTGGATGTCCGTCGCACTTGCTGCTTTGACACAACTCGAGTCACTTTCGAAATCGCCAGGACAGCCAAGCTCAGCAGTGAGATTGTACCATGCAGGTACGCTACTGATACGTGGATCAGGTCTGTAGCTGTACTGTCCACTTTGTAGTATTGCGCCTCGGAATGGTGGATTTGATCCCTTCGGGAAACTGGTAAGCAGCGCATCGATTGAGTAGGCTCCAGCTGACTCTCCAAAAATCGTGACTTTTGACGGGTCACCTCCAAAAGCGTCGATGTTGCGCTGTACCCACTCCAAAGCAAAACGCTGATCCAGGAAGCCAAGATTGTGACCAGAAAGAGGCAATTCTGGAGAGCTTGGGAATCCGAATACATTGGATCTGTAATTGGCAGTAACCACCACCACGTCGGCGTACGCAGCAAAATGACTTCCATCATATGTGGGCTGTCCAGCATTACCGAATTCAAAATTGCCGCCGTAGATCCAGAACAAAACAGCTCGCCCCTTGGGATCGTGAGACTTTGTAGAAGGGGCATATACGTTCAGGTATAGACAGTCTTCAGATTCCTGAGGTGGAGGGTTGTTGAATACCAATTCAGTAAACTGTTGAGAAGCTGGAGGATCTGAGTTTGATCAGTCGTGCCGAGGACGATTTCAATACGGAAGTCGTACAGTNNTGAATTGCTGGATACATGCCGGTTTCCAAGCTGTGGCATTGATATTAGACATTTTAGGTACTGCTCTTGGGGGCGCGAACCGCTCAGGTGGTGTTTGAGCGAAAGGTATCCCCAAGAACTTATTGACTGTCGCACTTGCAGCTGGAAGACTGGTCGTTGTTCCTGTGGCTCGTCCATATCTTAGGTGTGCTGTTGGACCTGTCTGAGTATGAGCCCCACTCACCAAGCCAACAATAGTAAGGCAGAGGAAGAAGTAGCGCATTGCAGGTGATCGGCGTATGTAGAGATGTGAGTGGAATGAAGGTGATGGAGGAGCCTGTATGACTTATATAAGGCTTCCTGCTGCTCCCAGACATGGTTCCTCAACACAGTTTGGCCGAGGATCTTTGAAAAACACATGGCTTGACGCCAGAGGAGACGGTGAGAAGCAGCCAAGCACGGCTTGTATTGTATGCTGGGTCGATAAAGGTGGACAAGAGTGGTACTGTGGAGTGTATAGACCAGTCTTACCGGGAAAGACACGACCATGCGGCGTCATTTGAGCATAACCCAGGATTGCGGTAAATTAGGAAAAGTCCTCATATCGGGTGATGTCTACCAGGCGAGAGTGATGAGAAACCAGAAGCCAGAAGCTGGGATCGCCTAGTATATATTGATTGATGTATTCATATACCGGTCCTGGTGGGTCTTCCCATTCATGCGGGTCAATCTTATATAGGTTAGATTATCGTGGGGTACGTCTATCTGCCACACGCTGCCATCAAGGCGTCCAAGGCGTCGACGCCGAGTCAGAGAGGCACTTGTCCGGTAGAGTTCAGGAAAAGAGGCACGCGAGGTGCGTTCGATAGTTCATCGACCATTCAATTATATCTTCTTGCAGGTCATCTCAGTCAAATAGCAGTCCTCAGTTTCGGCGAATCCGGATTCTGGACTGCGGGAGGCCTACTGAGCTTGACCCTTCGAGAACACCACGTAGATCTCGAATCTTGATGGAAGTGGTTTTGACTACAGAACATGCATGCTTCTAGTCGTTCGAGGCTTTTGTTTCAATCTGCATGGAGATGAGCACTTGTTTATCGACTGAGATCTACCTGGACGTTCTGCTGGACTGTAAAATTGAAGGCCTGATGAAGGGTTTCCGGCTTGAGGTGCTTGTACTGGAGCACCTAAGGCTGATATTCAACGAGTCCAAAAGAGAGGTTGGGAAGAGACCCATCAGACGTGCCGGAGTCAGCTTGTTTGCTTTCAGAATAACACCGGCATCAGAACAGGGCCGTGCCAGATCAGAGAAAACCTCTTGCTGCTCTTTATGCTTGTCCGGAGAACTCGGATGGCACTTGCTCAAGATTAAATGGTCAGCATCGAGGACTGTCCAATTAGAAGACAACCAACTGTAAGCAAATTTGTTGGAAGTGTTTGGAGGGCTTGACGGCTGTCGCCGTGTGTGGGGAGGGCAGTTTCTGCGAGCCAATCAGAGCACGTCCAAATAAGCATTTTGACCACGCTCCACGCGTAGTCAACGGCTCTTTCTAAACACATTCAACTTTGACACTGCTTCAAATCATCAAATGGGCTTCTGTTGCGCTTGCTGAAGGCGAACTCGAGCAGGTAATGTTGCAGCGTACTACAGATTTACCATAGCTGGACACGGAGAACTGCATTCGAGTACCACAGTACAACCAAGCTCCTCTTACACCGCGGAAGCTCCAATGCGTAGGGAAAGATGGCTTGCGGGGAACGCACATAAGTAGCGTGGAAAAAACTGGTCAAGGCTAATCTTTGACACAGTACCAACGTCCTGAGTAAGTACTTATATCATGACCCCCTGTCACATTCCAGTGTCGTCTCTCTAGCCTTGTCACTTTCTCGAACTCTCCCAACCTTTCCATCCTCGAAGCACGAAAACAAAAGCTACAATCCACCCATTCGTCGATCATATCATTCTGAATCTCTGCCATGGCACTGCTCTACATCAAGAACATCATATTCCCGGCCAAGAAACATCCCGTCTTGTTACCCTCGTTCAAGCAGCAACAACAATATGGCACTTGCGACGCTGTTTCAGAGATATCTCAAGATGGCTCCGACTCCTCAACATTGAGAAGTGACACAGAAAGTCACTCCTCGTTCCGAGTTGACCCTCGCATCATTTCAGACGCTACTATCGGTCTTTCAGACGGTCTAACTGTTCCCTTCGCGCTCTGCGTTGGATTAGCAGCACTCGGCGACACGAAGCTCGTCATCTATGCTGGTTTAGCGGAGCTTTGTGCGGGCGCTATTTCAATGGGATTGGGTGGCTATCTTGGTGGTGTAAGCGAAGCGTAAGTCAACCTACCTCCAGTTCGAGCTTAATCACTAACATACAACCAGNNACAATCTTATGCAGCCACATTGGCAGAGACACGAAAAATCGTCAACCAAACTCCAGACGAAGCCAATCAAATCATCAAGTCGACTTTTGACTCATACGGTCTTTCGGAGGATATTCTGGATGCCTTTGCTACACAAATCAGCTCGTGTCCGAAACGATCAGAGAGTTTTATCATGCGCTTCCACCATGATCTTCCGGAATCGCAAGCAGATGCTTCGCGTGCGTACATCTCAGCTCTGACTATTGCACTTGGATATCTCCTTGGTGGACTGGTACCTCTCACACCTTACTTCTTCGTCAGCAACAACCAGACTGCTCTGTGTTGGAGTATTGGCGTCATGGCCTTTGCTCTGTTTGTCTTTGGCTATGTCAAGACTCTCTTGGTTGGTGAAGAGAAACGGCTGCTTTGTGTCAAAGCTGGCGTGCAGATGATGGTACTTGGTGGCGTTGCTGCTGGAGCAGCGATGGGTTGTGTCAAGGCTATAGGCTCATGAGCCATGGAAAAAATCCACCATACGCAATCTCCTGTCGATAACGTCTCGAGATAGGCTACGGACTTGGCATAATGAACCAGCCAAAAATTACGACTTTTGTATTATTATTGTCTTGTTAGAACAAAGATACCCATGTTCAAAACCGAGCAATCATCGTGGGTGTTCCAGAACAGTGCAGGAGACTAGCCTTAGACGGTACGGACGCCCTCACCATCCCTCTATATCCTCGCCATACACCGTCTTGACAATGTTGTGCATGAAACGGTCAGACAGAGTCGCCGGACACGAACTACTGTTTTCGACATGTGCAAACAAGCCAGCCAAGTTAGGAAACTCTCGCTCAGGGCAGCTCTGACAAAGGTATAGTTTTTGTCCAGGTTTAAAGCATCGATGCCGTTGGAAATAGCCCCAAGCCTTTGGGAGCATGGGTGATTGGCACGACTGCATATCCATAATGTAGTATTGGATGTTACTCTGTCACATAGGGTCAAGACAGGTTCGAGGCAAGATAAGGGAATGGACCAGGTAAAACTGACGACTTTCGAATCAAACCATGTGAACTTTTTCATGGTACGCATTGCTTCTACGAGAGAACTTATACCGCAACGCTAGCTCTTCCCTTCCTCTGGAAGCCAGCGATCAAGAAAGCCAACTCGAGAGCCTGCTTCTCGTTCAATCTAGGGTCACAGAAAGTCTCGTATCTGCTTCCCAGGTCCTCGTCTTCCAAGCCTACACTTCCACCCGTACATTCGGTGACAGCATCGCCAGTCAGCTCCAAATGCACACCACCCAGGATACTACCCAGAGCACGGTGAATGCGCAACGAAGCCTCCAACTCATTGAACACAGCACTGAAAGATCTCGTCTTGATACCTGTGGCGGTGGAGCGGGTGTTGCCGTGCATAGGGTCGCATTGCCAGACGACAATGTGGCCGCTCTCCTTGACGGCTTTGATATGCGTGGGAAGCAGGTCTGAGACCTTGTCTTGACCGTAACGTGTGATCAAAGTCACTTTGCCAATTTCTTTGTCGGGGTTGACGACGTCGAGAAGTTCGCAGAGATCAGTGACGGAGGTTGTGGGGCCGACCTTGATACCGATGGGGTTGATGATACCGCGGAAGTACTCGATGTGTGCGTGGTCGGGCTGACGCGTGCGGTCGCCTACCCAGAGGAAATGAGCTGAGGTGTTGTAGTGGCCTGAATCATCTTCTTCATCTTCTGAATCGCTGCTGTTGCTGCGAGCCTCGGCGGGAGCTCCCGCACAAGCCAGGAACTTGTTGTTAGGGTGGCGGAGTTTTCTGGTCATTGCGCTTTCGTATTCGAGTAGCAGACCTTCGTGGGAAGTGTAGAGATCGACAGTTTGGAGTTGTCCAGCGGTGTCAGCACCAATTGTGCGCATGAAACGGAGAGATTCGGCGATCGAGTCAACAATCTTGTGGTAGCGCTCTGCAAGATCAGGGTCTGCTACATGACCTAAGTTCCAATCCAAGGGGTTGTGCAAGTCAGCGACACCAGAAGCCAATTGAGCGCGAAGGTAGTTCAGAGTTGCAGCAGAGTGGAAGTAAGCTTCAACGAGACGTCCAGGGTCAATTGCTCTTTCCTCAGCAGGGAAGCCGTTCAGAATGTCACCACGGAAAGAAGGAATCTTGGTGCCGTCGGGCTGAGCCTCCATCGGTGATGATCTGGGTTTCGCGTACTGGCCTGCCATGCGTGCGATACGGACCACAGGCTTGTTGGCGCCGTAAATCAGAACCAAAGACATTTGCAATAGCAGCTTGGTCTTGCTGTCGATAGAACCGGCATTACAGTACGAGAAAAGTTCGGCACAGTCACCACCTTGGAGCAGGAAAGACTTTCCAAGTGCTACATCTCGTAGAGAGGCACGCAGTTTCCAGATCTCGTGAGCGGTGACAAGAGGAGGTAGGTTGGTGAGTTTGGTCACAGCTTTGTTGACCGCAAGTTGGTCATCGTAAACAACCTCTTGCTTGATTGGCTTAGAACGCCAGGCTGGAAAGGTGTCAATTTGAGAAAATACATGAGCGAATATCGACTAACATGTCGGCGTCCAGTCGTTGATAGCTGCCATTGTATATATGTGAGATCTTCCCGACTAGCTGCTCAAATGTATCAGTATATGCGACGACTAGATTTGCCTTGAGTGCTTCGGAGGACAAGAAGAAGGTTTTATGAAGACTCAACCTTTCCGGACCGAGGAAGTGACGAGGATGCAGGGTAATGGCAGAAGACGCCTCTTGTTTGATATTGACGGAAACGCATGACAATAAATTCCAAGACCAAAAAAGAATTTCAAACAAAGTGCGAGCTTCAATGACAGAAGAACAGCGATGCAAGGAAAAAGCGGTCCCTACCTTTTTCCTTAGATAAAAGTCCAGGCGATTACTGGGAAACAGCACAATGGATGAAGATGTAAGACAGAGATGTACTCGTCTCCTTGGTGAGTCAAAGGCGCACGACACGATCTGGCCAAAGGGCGTGGTTTCGAAATTATTGACGAGGTCCGTAAACTCCGTCTCACCCGATGCCCGCCGAGCCTTGTGACACCCGCAGAATAGGCTGCGTCACCGCCAAGGCCATCAAAACACCCGAGTGAACATCACCCAAACCACGAACCATCTGCCTAGCATACACAACCAAGATGGCCGAACCACAGCCCACTCAGATTCAAGAAGGCGATCAAGCTCCCTCTGCTATCCCAGGTAGTAACAGGTCCGAAACCGCAGCTTTGAACTCTTTGGACAATCAATCCGCAGACTCCAAATCCACCAACACAGCTTCAACTGCTGCACTGGGAAAGGCGATGAAGGATTTAGATATCGCCAGTGAAGAAAAGTCCGAAGCTAAGAATGTGAAAGTGGAAATGGCAGATGTGGTGTTGCTGGTGAGTTTGAAGAACTGTTATCAAGAATGAGAGGATCGATACTGAATGACAATGTCATCGCAGGCTGAAAATCTGGATGTTTCGAGAGCCAGAGCTACAGAGTTGCTGAAAGCCAATGAGGCAGACCCGATCAAGGCGATGCGGGCATGGGTTGCGGCGTGAAATTACCCAGCAAGGCTAAGGCGACGAAGCCATGACGAAGCAAACGAAGACACAAATTGCCAGTATATCTCATTCCTTGACATGCGACCCAAGGCAGGTTCACATCGCGGCGCTTGATTGAGGATCGCTAGCAGTACGAGAATCGCTTGACGCGTGATAGCAATTCGGTATCAAAGGTAATACAAGTGAAGAAAAAAACAACACCAGAACAGTAGAAGTGCAAACAAACACCACCGTCCAAGCCGACCTGCCAACCCCAGTCCATCATAACATCATAACTTTAAGCCAATCCGCCCTCTCAGTCTCTTCCACCCATGAAAGTCAAACGCCTATTATCCTCATCTCTGATCCTCAACTTCTTCACTTTGTCAACAGGCGCAGTCATCTGACCAGCCTCAAGACTTGCGCCATTGACTCCCAGAGAAGCAGGAACCTCGAACTTTGCAGTCGGCTCATCGAAGAACGCGTCAGCCATTTCCTCATCATCGTCCCAGGGATCTCTAGCTTGTTTGCGGCCGGGTGTCTTCTTCACAGGCGAGTCATCACCCCAGAAACTCGATGCTAGAGACGCTCTTGCAAGAGCTTTGTTCGCACGAGCAAGATTGATGCTCTGACGACCACCGATAATGCTTTGCCTTGTACCGACGCTCTTTCTGTTGGCGCTGCTATTCGCGCTGCTGTTGTTGCTGTGAACAATGTTACCATCCACGTTCTTTAGTGCAGCCGGTTCCATGGACTTTCTTCTTCTGCGTCCGCCGCGAGGTACTTCGTCGAGATCGACAACGTAAATGTCTGCTTGTTCGTCCATGCGAGTACCATTACGTTCGCAATCTGTTACCCAGCGAGAGTTGACGCAAAAGATCTTCTTGCCATTGGGGTCTTTGTTGCTTAGGCGTACTCTCTGGAGCGTGGTAGGAGAGCCATCTTTGAAGATGACATGAGTGACGCGATCGGACCAGGACTTCGTCGTACGAGCACCCAACCCCTGAAGGAGGGCTATGAAAGGACCCGAAGCAGAGGAGCCGTCTAGCGTAAAAACTTCAACCAATGCTGTTATGGACTTNNCCAATGGCTGCAGGGGATGCGGTGTCATAGGGTAAACGGCTGGCGTGGCAAGACCGGCAGCTTTCAGCGGTGTCTTCATGGGTGTTCGTGGAGCCTCGCGAAGACGCTTCACCGGACTACGGCTGGCATCACGAAGCTTCATAGGACTACGCATCTTCATTGGACTGCGGCTGCTACTGCGAGTCTTCAATGGGCTGCGTCCAGCAATTCGTAATCTAGAAGAAGAGCTTGGCGTATGCTTTCTAGGCTTTGCACCAGAGAAGGGCACAGGAGGAGATACGGAATTCTCCTGGAAGTGGACGGTGCTGGTTCGACGCTGAGCTGGCGTAGAGTCACGCTTACGAGTGCTCGNATGGTGGGGAGGAACGAACGAGTGTATTTCGGCCAAGTCTGGAATTGTGTGTTCCAGGAGTGATTTTCTGACCGAAGATCGTCGCTGCTTACTGGCCCACAGCTTTGCGAATGAATCACTAGTTGTTGGCTTGATGGAGGTTTCGGCAGTACGTGGTCGAAGGTCGCCGTTCATTGGAGTGTGCAGAGTAGCGGTAGGAAGGGACTTGCGACGTGAATCGAATGCGAAGGTTGATCTCGCATAGCTTGGAGAACCTGACGAAACAAAAGATGATCGTCGTTCACTATGTACCTGCTCACTTGGTGTCGAGACATTCTTGGGATGGTAGGGTTGGCGATGAGTATTGTATCCTGGAGTTGATAGCTCCATAGACTCGGCTTCGACTTGCTCAGGTTCAGGGATGGGAGTCCTGACATCTGTCTTGACAGGAGAAACATGGTCGAAATCGACAAGGTTGAAAATGTCATCTTGAAGGAGACTCATACGCTCTTTTGAGAAGCCCATACTCGGGCGCTCACGAGCGGCAGGTGTTGCGAAGTATGGAGTGGGGATGGCAGCAGCATTCTCAAGATTGGTGGCTAACTTGACGCCAAAGTCGTCCACTTCTAGGAGGGAAGGATTGATTGTCACGGTTTGGTCGATGTCGGTCTCTGTAGGCTCGTTCGCGGTTACAGAAGGGCTGTCATTAGCTTTAGTGGCGTCGATACCACCAAGCGCAAATTGCATGCGAGGAGTTTGAAGCATCTTGGCCGTGGCGGTGAAGAAGGATACTCGTGGTTTCACATCCGGAGTGGTTGCTTCTTGGTCGTCAATCAATGAAAGTAGGTCGTTATCATCGAGTGAAAGTCTCGATGCTGGAGCAATCTCCTGGGGGGGAGAGTCCAGATCACGTTCGATGACAGAGGCAGGGGCCGAGGGTGCAGGAGAAGAAAGAAGCTCCGAGTCCTCAATCTCGATCTGAGGGAGTTCTTCAGCGATAGAGGCTGGCGATGAGGGCACGGATGTGGTAAAGTCAGCCGAAAGCTGCGGTTCGGGCAAGATGCTGTCATCAAAATGACTGTCGTCAGTCATGGTTTCTTCGTCATCCGAGACATCGTCTTCTGCATGTGATCCTCCAGGTACATATTCGGGCTCTTTCTTTTCATCGAGTTCGACTACAGTGTCCTCTTCAAGGTCGTCGTCTTCGTCCTCAAGGACACCTCCAGTACCAGCAAGTTCATCCTCCGAGTCGTCATTGACAGCTTCAAATTGAATGGTATGAGCAGGTGTGGGCATGATAGTTATGGCTTCTTGTTGAAGGCTGTCGAGTTGATCGTCCAGCTCGTCGGCGCTTGATTCTTCCAATTCTGTTTCCGTGTCGCCTTGGACATCTTCTTCAGTCATGTCGGTGTCCGACTGAGGATCGAGTGTTACCGGCGCTGGATCATGGCGTGGTGTCTGCTGCTTCAGAGGACGGATAACCATTTGCTTATCTGCGCCTCTGGCCACAGTCAAGGGACGTGTAGGTGACGAAGTGCGCGTTGCATTGTGGGGCATGCGCTGTGTTTGAGGAGTGCCCTGATTCGTCCTGTGGCTAAGAAACCGGCGAGCAGGTGTCTGCAATTTGCGAGCGGTTGTTGAAGACGCGACTGTTCGTGGTGCAGCTTGGCTTCTGGTAGTACGTCGCATCGGTGTCTTGGGTCCACAGATCTCGTCCTCGGAAGACCTGTCCTCTGCGTCCTCGTCCTCATCCTTTTCGCAGGCATCTTGTTCCGGTTCTTGTTGCCTAGGTTCAGGCTCTCGAGGCTTCGGTGTCTCTGCTTGTTTGACTTCTGGCTCATCCTCGACGTCCTCCTCCTCCTCGACCACTGTTGAGGTTGACTCAGGTTCCGCCACAGACGTAGGCTCGGTTTCTTGCTCAGGCTCAGGCTCAGGCTCAGGCTCAAGGACTTTCTCGGACTTGTTGGATCTCAAAGCCTTTACTCTGGTGGGTGGTGAAGCTATCGGTTCGTCCTCTTCTGCTGCCTCTTCTTTTGCCTCCGGTTCGGGTTCGGGCTCGGGCTCTTGCTCAGGTTCGGGCTCGACCTTCCTCGACCTCAAGGCCTTTCCTCTGGCGACTTCTGGAAGGGCAGGCTTTCGACGGGTGGCAGGAGCTTTCTGTGGAGCAGGGTCTGATGGTGGAGCGGCGGCGGCACGTGTCTGACGTTTCGGACGAGCAGCTGGTGCTGATGCTGATGCTTTTGCTGATGTGCTCGTGGCCGACGACTTGGCAGATGCGGTAGAAGTCGATGCTTTTGTCGCTGTCGTGGTGGCCTTTGCAGTGGCACGACGGACAGGCTTCTTGCGCAGAGCCAACTGCCTATCGTTCTCCTTGTCGTCTGGGGCCTTTTTGGCGGCCATAGCTCGTGTGGCGACCATGACTGTCGCCTGTGTCCGGTCGGAATGCTGTGGGTTAGTAATGGACGAGATGGTGTACTTTAAGCCAAAAGCTGCTTTGTTTATCTTTGTACACAAAACAGGTCCCGTCGCCCGTGCACCGGACCCTGTGGTGCGCCTTAACGCCGTCTTATTTCCCCCTGCGCTCATCACTAGAGTTGTCTGGATCTAAGGCTCTTGGACACCGAGCAGGCTAGTTGAGAAGGAGCGGTGCACTGCCGCGCCTCCCCATGGTCGATCACTAGTCACTCTCCCTTCTTCTCCTTTGCGACATGGTTGCACTGTTAGAACCATGGCTACCTTTTCGCAGCTGCCACACGAACTCCAGCAGAACATACTCGACCATCTTGTTGTCGACAAGAGATCCCTGACTCGCCATGATCGTAAAAATTTGCTTGCTCCTATGAGAGTCAACTCCTGCTGGTTCAATCATACCACCGACATCTTATGGAACAGAGTGTCCAACCTCGAAAGCACTTTCTCGAACATGGGCAATGAAGAAGACAGACGCCAGATTTACGTTAGCAAGATACGCATATTGAATCTACACACTGCAAGGATCTACTTCGACTTGATTGAGGACCTGAAATTCGAGAGCTTGACACACCTCATGTTGAGAGGCGACCACATGGGCATCTTACCTTTCTTGCAGCCCAACCTGAAAACCATCATCTTCTGTGGCAGCTTCGCCCTGACCAAAACTGAACTAAATCAAATGGCCATACTTTGCCCCAACCTACACGAGCTCAAAATCATTCCTACCAATGCCGATAACCACAGAGCACTCACTCCAAAACCCAATCTCGATCCCATTGACCCCCACACTTTTGGCTCCTTCTTCCAACATTGTCGGCGCCTCAGGTCTCTTGATATCGGCAGCAAGCTTCCCATCCCTCTCGTGTCAGCTGCTTTAGTTGGTCTTCGATCTCTCGTGGCTGCACAGCTTGAAGAGCTGATTCTTACCAGGATCGAACCAGCAGCTCTACCGGAAGATACTAACGAGATTCTGGAAGCCTGCACTTCATTGCGTAAGTTCGAAATTCGATGTAACTATTATACCGGCGACCCATTCTCTATGACTATGTTGTTAAGGGGTCTTGCAACTATAACTGGTCTTGAACACCTTCGTTTGGACCATGGTGTAGTCGGAGACGACGTTGAAGAGTTCATCAGGCGACATGCCACTCCTTTTGGAAACCTCCAATCGCTGGCACTGAAGGGTGATATGGCGTCGATTTCAAGTTTTCTCTCGCTCTCAATGCAATCACTCACACGGCTTCAGATCGTCGTCAGCGATCCCGCTCATCACATATGTCCTAGCATAGGACGCTTACAGAATCTCACGTATCTTAACCTGGTAATTGGTGTCAACCATCGTGACCTTTATTGGGAGGGTGTAAGATACCACCCTGAAGCTCACGACTGGCAAGCCACTCCAGAGGACATGCAGGCTCTGTCAACCCTGAGCAAATTACGATCAATCAACATCCGTCCCATGAACATAAATCTCACAGCGCCATGGATATCAGATGACTACTTTCTCGCATGGACAAGCAGCTTTCCACATCTACGAGATCTAGAGCTGGACATTGAATGTCCAGTTTCTTTTGCAGCCATAGTTGCTTTGTCCAAAACCCATCCCTTACTGCGCAAATGCAAGCTCCTATGGATCCAAGAGATCGACAACTGGGATGATCTACCAACACCCGAATTCTCGAACCTACAACAGCTCACGCTTAACTTCGTTGTCAATGTTCCCGAAGATGAGCTTCGCAGCCACATTGTCAGGAAGTTCTTCAAGCCTCCAAGGCCCGTGGGGGCATAAGCATGAGTCCTATACAACTGAATTTCGGCTCGGAACATCCATATCGAAGGCCCGGACAAGATTCGGATGAACCGAGAGTTGTGACATTGGGAGTAAAAGCTGTCATTCCAGCTGGTACTGATCTCCTCACCAGATTTACCGAAGTCGGCAGCCGGATTCGTTGACGACACATATAACGAAGTGCGCAAGACGTTGTTGACCGCTATACCCTTCATCATCAGAACAGCACTCCGTCAAACGTTACAAATATCTTGTCCTTGACTCCCATGAGCTTGGCTACCACCTTGACAGCCCATTGCACGCAGCACAAAACTTGCAGACTGCACCGGAGAACCCGCTCCCAGATGGCAAAGTATGGATATTTTCAATGCTTTGTTGCAAGTGGGGGCTCCCCCAAGCGGAAGGTTGTTTTGGTCGTCTGTTCCGAAGTTCGATCAAGTCACTGAGGATCCGAAATTCAACCATCGCAACATCGCCTATCACGCAAGCAGTGCCAGAATCGATGTTCAGATATTACAGCACAACTTGAGCTCCACAGCGCCTTATCGTCGACTACTGGGATGTCTCTCAGAGGCACGCCGGTATCAACCGATGTCTCATGGAATCGAAGCACGATGACCAGTAATCTAACTTACCCGACCACCACTTCTCGCGCTCGCCCACTTAACCCTTACATTTGTAAAATTTCCTTGGCTAGCAAGTAAAAGCCATGGTGGTGCAGTTGGGAGCATCCCTAGAAAGTCACCCGGCATTCCAGGAGGTCGCGGGTTCAACTCCCGCTCATGGCTTTGACGACACCGTGTGTACCGGTATGGAGTGGGAGCTGAATGCTCCCTGTGAAAGCTGCATGAATAGAAGGCATCTGTTCTTACGATTTCTTCCAAAGAGGATAAAAGATATCGATTGGCTAACCTTGTTGTTACATCTCTCGTAATGTCAAATCTGCATCCCGCCGTTGACGACACATCACCGTCGAGTAAGAAAGATCAGTCAGCTAAAAAGTCTTGATACAGATGCCCCGAAAAAGGGTAAGAAAAGGCTACATAAAGCCATGCCGATATAAAAGAGAAAGAAGCAATAACAGCAAACCAGTCGCTGCAACAGGCTCCAGAACTCCGAAAGAGTAACAAAACACAGAACGCCACAATCCCCTTTTCCGAAAACGATAAAAAGTGTGTTTGGTATCCCATGCCAATAAAGATGAATGATGCGCCATGCCTGTGTTCCTTTGAGATGATAACGCCGCGCGTGCCAGTTCCGTGATATTCGTTCGCCCATTGATAAATCCATGTCTGCTTGTTTTCATGGATCGGAGATCAGTGTGGGTGCGATTCTCCGTCTCTTGTCTCTGGAAGAGTCCTCGCCGCCTTCATTTTCACGCTTGACGGATGTGGCCACAGTCGAAGTGGCACCAGCACTGGTAGCTGCAGGAGGCATGCCAGGGGTCGCGGAGATGTATCCGGGAGTTTGAGGAGGCGTGTACATGGGCATGCCGCCATGCATGTTTGTACCGGAGCTAGCGGCTGTGAGACTGGGTACACTGCTCATCTCAGGAGTGTCTGCTGAGTGTTCGGGAGCGGCCATACTGCCGGTAACGCTGGCTGTAGACAAGCTTCTGGCAGGACTACCGGGCATAGTGAAGGGAGACGGCGAAGGTGCACCATGGCCTTGCGATGAAGGATTGCGCATTAGTTGAGGCATGGTTGCGGCAATGGGTGTCGATGCAGGAGACGCCGCCGCGGCAGAAGGAGATCCAGCAGTGTTAATCATCGAGGGAACATGGCGAGGAATGGGAGGATGCTGGTACAAAACACCGAGTTCTCCAGGCTGGAAATTCAAGCTGGAGCAGAAGCCGTCCGATGATGTGATGAGCAGTGTGTTGCCGTCATTTGNACCTGGAATTTGATTAGCATATCACAAGAAGTCGAGAAACTGCTCAACTTACCAGGTCAGGTCCGTAAAGGTGGCATAATGCAGGTTGCTAACGACACAGAGCGGCTTGGATTGCTGAGTATCATAGACGTGAACAGAGTCTTGGGTAGCGACAGCATAAACTATGCGATAGGGAAGATCGAAAACTGGTGGGGGNNGGCCGTTCAGAGGCGTCGGTACAGCAGAGCCGTCTTCAGTCCTGGGTGAAGGAATGGGTGCCGGAAGCGCATGACTTGGTGCCGGGGAAGGCACAATTGGTGGAGGTTCCATGGAGTTGGTGGACTTTGAAGGCACGACAGGCTCCGGGAGAAGAGGGATCTCGTCGTCCATATGGGTATCGATGGTGATATCTTTTGTCGGAACTGGAGACGCGCGGAGGGTGTAGAAGATGGGCGAACACTTGACGGCCAGAGACGGCTTCTTGTGACCAGGCAACTTTGCGACAGGCGGCTTGTTAAGTCCAGCTCTTGTGTAGATATACGTCATGTTGACCACGTCGTCTGTCTTGTTCGGTTCGGTTGTGGGAGGGTGAGCTTCTTTGTGTTGACCGGCGGGAGTGAAGAGCAGACTACCATCGGGAGCGAACGTCAAGCGGCGGAAGAAGGATGTAAAGGTCTCGTTGGCGTACATGCCGGTGCTGCGGGAGGGCATGTTCAGGCCACCGCCGATGCTGGGGGAAGCGGAGGGCATGACGGCGGGTAGAGGCATAGACGGACTGGGCGAGACTGAGCGGCGCATCGACTGGCCTGAGACGGAGACGGAACCGAAGGAGGAGCGGCGGCTGTGAGTCGTTTGTGGAGGGTTCATGGGCAGGGCGAGCGACAGAGGAGTGCCGGGCGCACTAGGAGCCGGAGAGTCGTTGCCGACAAAAGATGCACGACCGCGGAAGTCTGGCGGGGCGGGACTGCTTTGGCTCACGCGGCGGGCGGGCATATCCATCTTGCTGATCTTGTTGTGGTTGGTCAGAGTACATGAGCCGTCCTTGGTCTTGAGCGTGTAGACGTGGACGGATCGGTCGCTCGACTGGGTAGCGATGTATTCATTTAGCGGGTCCCAGGCGACGCCCTGGACGTAGTGGTTGTGCTCTGCCACTTGGCGGATGACGGAGCCTGTNNGAAGTCGTCAGTCGTCTGTTGGAGGATAGTGAAAGTTGTCGGGCATACCTGTCTGGGCGTTGTAGATGCGAGCGACATTGTCCATACTACCAGTGATGAAGTAGACGCCGTCCGGGGACCAGGCCAGATCATATATTTCCGATCCCGTCGAGCGACACATGGTCTTGGTTCGCCATGTTTCCTTGTCTTCAAGTCCGTCTTCTCCAAAGTTTGTGGCATGCAGCGCTGCGTTCTCGGCGGGTACCCAGAGCAGGATGTTTCCGTCGTCTCCGGCCGACGCGAGCATTTCACCTGGTCAATCGTCAGTCTGCGTATAGGATCCGAGTGGGAAGGGCAGGGGCATACCTTTGGGACACCATCGTACTACGTTGACAGCTTGGGTGTGTTTGGCGAGCGTCGACAAGTATGTCACGTTTCTGTCTTCTCCGCTTCCGTCGATTTTCCAGANGCTGTCGACCGTCAGTGGTGTTCGTGACTGGAGGTGCTGAGTGTCACGTACTCTGACATTGTTGTCACCTCCAGCAGTTGCGAGTCGACCCTTGCCGTGGGGCTCGAAGTGAGCCGAGTAGATGGGAGTGTTGTCGTTATGCCAGGACACAAGCAGAGGAGCTGCCTTCATTGTGCCTGGAAGAGGGGTGAGCTCGCTGCTGGATGGCTATGTGTTGAATGTGCGGCAATAGGGCTGGTATGAGATGAGTGAGGAAGTGGTGTTTTCAGGACGAGGATCAAGTTTGGCAAGAAGTTCGTGGTTGCAGCAGTCGTAAGTTCGAATGGAGCAAGCATGGCGATACGACGGCCGTCCAGCTTCACAACCTCCTTGTCAACTGCATCCTCCCGATCGATTGGCTTCGTGACCACTTTAGCCTGACCAAACACTTCGATCCGCAAAACTACAAATCCCCAGCCTTGCTTCTTTCTGCTTTCAGCTCGTCTACTCTACCGTCTTTTGACTCTGCTTGGCCGTCTTTCTTGCCAGGTCCGCCCTGCTTTGATTGCTGCAACAAGAAATCCTTCGTGACCTGCCGCGTTCCAATCAACTCCCAATCCGGAATGGTCGCTGCTTGTGCCAAGCATCCCATCCGCTGACCTCTCATCTTCCGCTCTTTCCCTCTCTCTGCTTGCTTGTCGACGCACGTGCTTGCTTTCGACTTTGTTTGTCACCCTGTCACTCTTCTATCTGATCACTCTATCCACTCTGTCACTTGTAAACATGTCATACGTGACCTGCTTACCTCAGCCTGAGCGAGATGCTTTTGCTCACCGACCCTGCAGCCAACGGTGGAGCTGCTGCAAACGTCTCTGATGATTCCAATGCTTGATCCACACACCGCACACTATTGCTTTGCAAACGTCTTGGCGTCATGACATGTCCCACGGCCATGCCCTATCTCGTCTGAGTGGTCGGTAGATCTCGCGAGCTGGACTTATCCAGGCGAGCTCCTGTGATTTGTCCCCATGGCTTGTTGTTCCAATTGCAGTAGAGCGTCCGCTTTCAGGTAGCCATAGTGGCTCATTGAGATAGAATTGGCATGAGCCAAGCTGCGTCGCTCATGGTCTCCAGCTGGAATCTTGGAAGACGAGGCTCAAGCCTCATCTCTCAAACTCTGACTCCTCCTCTTGTTCACCTGCCCAGACATCGCAAACCCAGCAATCGCGGCAAGCAGTGTCGTTCCCTTGAACACCGTCTCGTATTGTTCCCATTTGATAGATTTGGTGTATGGCTGTCGTGAAATGCGTAGGAAAGCTCCGCCCGTGACTGCGACATAGAGGCCAGCAAGCAAATGATAGCGATAGTTGTGGAGGCTGGTCGTGGCGGCTTCTGGGCTGGACATGGCGTAAGGTGAATGAAGAAAAAGTTGGATATCGGGGCGGTGATATAATTTTGATAGTATAATCACCGATTGGTGCAGTGTGAGTGTCATTGACGTGGAGTGGCTGAAATATGGGGATAGGACTTGGAAGTATCATGTTGGCTGGCTGCGAATTGCCGAGTCTGAATTTAAGTTTGATGTCTTCCGATCTACTCTGGAGCTGTATACCGAGGGAAGTGGTAGAGTTTATATTGGACACATAAGACAGTAATCTATTGTATGTGGAATCACACACGATCAGTGCACCTGAGCCCCGCCAGCACTTCCACTCATCTTCCTCAATCCGACCGCCGAAACCACAAGACCCAGTCCAGACAATCCAATACAGCAATACAAGCCTGTCTGATACTGCTTACTAGCATCCTGTCCCTTCTTGACATCCACCGCATCCACTACCGCAGCCGCCAAAGCAAGACTAACACCACTCCCGATCTGGAACGCCGTATTGACCAGCCCACCGCACAAACTCTTGACGTTTGCAGGAACAGAAGACAGCATGATGTTAGTAATGCAGATATAGCAAATACTAACACCAACAACGACCATAACCGAAGTCGGCAAAATGTATCTCCAGAAGCTTGGTGAGGAAGCCGGCATCAAGGAAGCGGGGATGGGCGAAAGAGTGGTTATAAGCATGCCTAAAAGCATCAAGTATCGAGTGTTCATGTGCTTCATCCACTTGGCCAGAACCATATTTGTAGTGAAGCCAGCAGCGCCCATAGGTAGGAACCGCAATGCTGTTGCGCCAGCGGAAAGGTGGGCTATCTCCTGTGCCTGCAAGACCACATAGTAGATGACTGTCTGATAGCTTCCGTAAAGCACAAATCCTGCTATCCAGAGCGGAGCAAAGTTTGGAATCTTCCAGAGCGAGAGCGGCATAATCGGATTGCTGACTTTCTNTTCGACGTACGCAAATACACAGATCATGATGACTGAGATGACCAGTAAAGCGATGATGAATGCCTTGTTCCAGCCATACTCTCCTCCACTCGAAAGAACGAAAGATAGCAGAATCAGACCACCAGTCGATAGACCTGCACCCACGAAATCCAGCTTCGGTCGCGCAGTACCTTCTGTGCGGTCTTTAGGCAGCATGAACCAGCCCATGATACCCAGCGGTCCAGTAACCGCAACGGCAATGCGAAAGATGTAGCGCCAGCCCAAAGAATCGGTCACAAAGCCACCAAAGATGAGGCCTGCGCAGAAACCTACTGCGCCGGATGCACCAAACATCGTCAAGGCGACTATACGCTCTGTGGCGACGAAGTGAGAACTGATGATGCCAATAGAGGAGGGAACTGTCATTGCAGCACCAACACCTTGAAGAGCCCGGAAAATGGCTAGTTGAATGAAAGATTCTCCGAAGCCGTTGGCTAGAGTCCAGACCGATAGCACACCCATACCAATGGAGAAGACCTGTCTCCTGCCATAGCGGTCGGCCAAGACTCCCGAGAAGAGAAGGAAACCTCCAAAAGTAAGAGTGTATGCCGAGAGCAGCCACTGAAGGTCGCCAGACGAAACATCAAACTCCGCTTGCACAGATGGCAAAGAAAGATTAACAGCCGTCATAAAGATATTATCCATGAGTTGAGAGCCACATGTGATCAACAAAATAATAATACCTCGCCACGAGTAAATTGTGCCAACATCAGGATATGCAATCTCTGTGAGTAAATGGCGAGCTTGAGTCGATCTCGGCGTCGCCCAGCCTGGTGTTGATGCACCGGCTGGAGTCTGCCATCCTGGTGTCGCATTTCCTGGAGTTGTCCAGCCTGGTGTTGATGCTCCTGCCGGCGTTCGAGCTCCGGCAGGTGTAGATGGAAGTGTTGAAATTTCGAGCAGCTCATGCCAGTTCACTCGTTTGCCTTCGAGGTCGGGAAAGTACGAAGAGCCAGCTGCAATTGTAGCAGGAGTCGGGGTCTGGATATCGTTGCCAGAATTAATAGAGCGACGTCGCGATCGCTCCTGCAATTCTAGAGTCGTTTGTGTAGCCATCTTGTGTGTCCGAGTATTCAAAAGGAAAAGAAAGTTTCTTCCAAGATACTCCTCACCATTTTGTGAGAAGAAGCAAGAAAACTCTTTCCAGCTTATCTCACACCTACAGAAACTTGCCCTAACTTGCGTGCCATACTTGAGGTCACAATTGGCCACTCTGAAGGCTCGAGCGAAAATCACGCCAACATCGCTGTGTTTTAAGAGGAGCAAAGGCTGCAGAGCGCTGGAGATGCTTTTCCGAAGACGGAGAATCGTTTCCGTGCGCGAGTCGAGAGAGGAAATTATTGCCGAAGATCATCTTCTCCTGTTCAACATACTCTTGACCATTTTTGATACTTAGACTGGGACTTGGAATAGACTCATTCAACATGGTGGAAATGATGTTGAGCCATCAACCTTATTTTTGCTATTGCTGACTATCCTTATACGAAGTACCTCGTTCAGATTACCCGCGGCCATCGCGACTTTTGGTCATTATCTTCCAAGTTCCTCTTTTTGATCTGGATCGTTTGTATCGTGATGTGCCACATCTCACACTGGGTATTCGTATCTCCTTTTTCCCTGGTCTCCCATTACCCAAATGCATTTGTCTCGCCATTGATCCTGGTTTGAACGCCCGACTGTATAAGATATATGGATCACAGAACAGCAAAATGCGAGAAGTCAAAAGAAAACGATTGGATGGAAGGTAAAAGAGATAGCACTGACTAAGGGAGCAGCAAATTACGCCTCGCTTGTTGAACTCCAGAGACCCATGAGAGAGAAAAGCAGACTAAAGAGAGATAAAGCGAAGGAAGGCGAGTGTAAGAGCAAGCACGGCGGGGACATCAAAGACTACCCTTGCTAGGTCTGTGACCACTCTTCTTGTTGGAACTCGAACTAGAAAATCCCGAGGAAGACTTGTGCTGACTGGACGCAGAGGAAGGTCTCTGGCTCTTTCCGTCTTTCTGCTGTACACGATCATGCTTCTCGAGCGTGGTGGCATGGGGTGTTGATGGAACAATTTTTGGTCGCGGGTGATGCAGAGGAGGATATCCTGTCGAGAGCTGCGCAGAGCTGTATTTACGATCTGATCCAGCACTGGCTTGAGGGGTTACTTCGACAGTGTTGATGACAGGCAGAGCTTCAGTGCTGCTGGCGTTCGTGGGAGTCCAGCTGTAGTAGGCGGTGGTGTCTGCACGATCGCTTGTATTGATGACTGGCAGAGAAGAATTGCTGTTATCGATGGCCGTGTAGCGGGCGTAGTTCGTTGGAGGCAACACTCCTGTAGTCAAGGAGGGAAGTGCGGAGGTAGTGGCAGTGTAGTAGGCAGGTTGTGTGGCACCGGTGGAAACTTGAACCAGACCGTCACTCCCGGAGGACACAAACATCGCGGTGGAAATTGGAGCACTATCATGGTTGAGGGCTGGCAGAGTTGCCGCAGTCCCGTTCAGTCCTCGTGTGACTGGAGGCAGCATCATGCTTGCCTCTGCGAGATCATGAATCGAGGGTTGGCGGCGTTCGATACCATCCACAGCCCACGAGGCACTGTTGCTCCTGCTGTACGGCCCACTGATGCTCAAGCTTGCGAGTCGGGCACTGATAGGGCTGCGGACGTCGTTGTCGGGTGTGATTGGGCTGCCAACAAAGTTGGGAGCAGGCAGACGGCGCTCAAGAGGAAGAGGAAGCGAATGTTGCAAGTTGCTCATGTTCANGGGAGAAAGAGATTCGTTCGCATCACTGGAGATCCTGGATATCGGAGTGGAGTAGTCGTACGAGGCAGGACTTTCTTGCTGGTAAAAGCTCACTCCAGTGCTAGAGCGGTTCCCAGTCGTCCATGATCGAGAGTCATCGCTGACTGCGTATGTCGGAGTATCCATCTCGTAGCTGTAAGCTGGGAGAGATGTTTGTGGATACCCGGATCTGCCATACGTGGGCACCGAGGAGGATCTGTCGTCTGTTGGGTACGCAGGATAGCCATTGCCGCTAGGCGACACAGAACCGTACGATGAGACTGGAGCTAGGGAAGAGGGTCCACCGACAGAAGTGTCGAGGTCGAAGGTCTGGCTTGTGCCTACCTACAGGTAAGAAGATCAGACTGGATTTGCTTGGAAGAAATCAATGCAACGCACCCTGTGGTATAAGCAAGAGCTAGCCTCGACTCCTGCACTTCGGCATGCCTGGCAAGGCTGGCCACCACTGCACTTGATCTTCCTTCTTCTGCAACGCCCGCNACTAAAATCGTCAATGGCTGTTTCGAAGCGTGCATGCCATGATATACTCACAGCCATCGAAGTGCGCTTCCTGGCAGACCCTTGGTCATTGTCATCACCTATGTCATGGATAGGAGTTGGAAGGACGTAGGTTCTGGACTCGTTGCGAGGATCCAATCTGGTTGAGTAGGCCACATACGGAACACCTCGATCAACAGTGTGAAGAGGGCCACGCGAGGGCTCTCGTTCTGGCCGTTGCATGCCGTCATAGTCATAATGGCTCTTCTGGTAAATCTGAGCCATGTTTGTGTGTCGCCCAGATAGACTTTTGAGAAGAAAGCAAATAACAATCGACCGTGCAAGTTTGTCAAATTCAAACAAAAGCACAGCAGGTTAGAGAAGAAGGAAGAACCCCAGAACCAGTATATCTGTTGGCAGCGAGGCAACAATCTTTTATGGTACCGCTAAGAACTGTTGTCTTAGGGCAGCATGCGAAGGAAATGTGATCACTCAGAAATCTAGCCCAATTACTCGCAGGTGAGGAGAGTGTGACCTTGGTATTGAGGTCCATCTTGGACCGGGCTTCTGGCTATCCAACGGCAGCTTCATCAAAGCTCTGAAAGTCGTTGGATCTGGTATCGCATGAAGCATCTTGTCTTCGACAGTGGCACCTGCTTGGCTGCAGGGGAACGCAATGACCCGTGTCATGACTGGAGAGAAGGCCTGAGAGAGTGCGGCTCCGGGGTTCTCGCTCCTGACAGGCGGGGAGATCGGGAAAGAGTGGGCAGAACGTGCGCTGTATTCGTTTGAGCTGATCAAACGCGAGTAAAGCAAGACCTGTTGAGTTGCCACATCTGCAAGCGCAAGCGGGCACAAGGCAACATACCGCGAGATATAAAACGATCAGACGCAGTGGTACAACGCGAGAAAGCCCAGACTATTTATTATGCAGCAGTCAGACAGAAGGACAAGTTCGAAATGCGAAGAGTCTGTAGTCCAGCATTGCCTCGTAAAAAGTGCATGCATGTGCAGATGACATGTCCTCAGCCTTGAACATGTCGAGAATAGGCCGTAAGCGCTTGAATGAATGCTCGAGTTACAGAAGTACCAGATCAAGCGGCATTGACAACTCCCAGCAAGTAAGTGTCAGGTTCGCGGTGAAGCAGAAAACTTACGGGGAGGGGCATGAGTTTCGAGCCATGGAGATAGTTGATAGTCGTTAGAGTCAAGCTCAGTCGATGGCTTGAGCGGAAAGGATATGCTGTACTGTTCCTGAAACAGGAGATAAATGAGTGATAGGCTGACGATAGACGGATGACAAGTCGGGCAGCAGCAAGATGCCGATTGGCGACGCGACTAAGGCGCATGAGCGGACCGGATATTGGCTACGCAAGGATCGAAAGCGGCCTTGATCAGCACTACATGAACGGATGGTTGCAGCTTGAGGCTGAAGTAGAGTAAAGATCGACCGGGGCAGCGATGATGCTTGTGTGAGCTGTGCGGCCAGTTAATTCTTTACGTTGGACTGCCGAGCGGATCATCAGGATGTCCAGCTACCGATGATATCGAGAAGGAGTGGGAGTTGATGTGCACTCGCTCGGTGATGATGAATGTGATGAACCAGGGAGTTAGAGCATGTTAGTGGCATTGAAACAAGCGTGAAGCAGATGGACCGAAGCGGCAGGTTGTTGAGAAGACGCAAGCCGCTCGTGCGGTCAAGGGATACCTTGATACATGAAAAGGTATGCACAGTAAGGCAGGTGATATGATGGAAGAAGAATCATTGGAAGAGGAGAGGATGGTTTGATGCCGGAAGGCTTTAACAGAGCTGCAGTGAGACAGGATGTTTGCAGGGATGGTCCGGCCGTCTGTCAAAGGTACGGGCCGACTCGTATCTCTCAGGAATGCGACATGAGTAGACGGCAGACAGAGGCGCTTGTGCAGGTTCAAACATGTAGAGGAGCCTGAGAATACCGAGTGGTTGGAAATGTGCAAATGTTACACCAAGTTGGGAGACTTTCTTCCACGTCAGAACTGGGGTTGGTATCGAACGCAGAAAACTGGTCGCCGGGCGTCTAGCACGCAGATGTCCACGGCAGACACAGAGAAAACGATGCAGAATCATGGTCTAGAGAAGTTTCTACATCCTGTAAAGGGTATCTAAGAGAAACAATTACGGTTGTGCATTGCAATAATGACTTTTGTTGATTATGAATGGGTAGAAATGCTCTATAAGGAGTTTGTCTATGTTCGGAACGACACAGCGATGACGAACGGGCAGGCGCGGTTGACAACGCGTCACTCAAGCTCCAACTTTCGCGCTCTCTGCGACAACAACTGGAAAGATGTCAGTCCTGTTAGAAACGTCGGCTGGCGACATTACCATCGACCTCTATGTCGATGAAGCGCCCAAAGCATGTGAGAAGTGAGTCGCGCCTTGATCTTACGACATCACGAGACTGATCAGATTTGCTAAGACGTTGACGNNCAGCTTCTTGAAGCTATGCAAGATCAAGTACTACAACTATTCGCCCATCTACAACGTCCAGCCGAACTTTTCTTTCCAGTCTGGCGACCCCATTGGCCCCGATGCCGCTGAAAGCGATGGCGGTTCTTCCATCTGGGGCCTTCCTGATGGTGTCACGAAGAAGCCTGCGAAACCCGAGTCCATGACCTTCAAGCCTGAGTTCAGTCGCAAGAGAAAGCACACCGAGAGAGGTACTGTCAGTATGGCCACCACTGCCTCGTCCATCAACCCAGACGACCGCTTCGCTGCGAGTCAATTTATCATTACCCTCGGTGAGAACCTGGACCTACTCGACGGCAAGGCTGCCATTTTTGGCGAAGTCGTAGAAGGCTTCGATGCTCTCGAGAAGATCAATACTGCCTTCATAGACGACAAAGGTCGCCCGCTCAAAGACATACGCATCCTACACACCGCTGTCCTCGACGACCCCTACGATGACCCCGAAGGCTTAACCGAGCCACCGCAAAGCCCTGTGCCCACAGCAGGCCAACTAGCCACCGTACGCATTGCCCACGACGAAGAGATTGCCGAAAACACCGACCCCGAACAACTCGAGAAGCTGCGCCGCGAGCGTGAAGCACGCGCCCAAGCCCTGACCCTCGAGCTCATAGGCGATCTCCCATTCGCCGACGTTACACCTCCCGAACAAGTNCTCTTCGTCTGCAAACTGAACCCCGTCACCCGCGACGAAGACCTCGAACTCATCTTCAGCCGCTTTGGCAAGATTCTGTCGTGTGAAGTCATCCGCGACAAAAAGACTAGCGACAGTTTACAGTATGCTTTTATCGAGTTTGGCAACAAAGAGGACTGCGAGCGCGCGTACTTCAAGATGCANGGGGTATTGATTGACGATCACCGCATTCACGTCGACTTCTCGCAGAGTGTCAGCAGGCTCGCGGACGCATGGCGTGACACCACAAATTCAAAGACAGCCAGAAAGAAGGGTGGATTTGGCGGTATTGCCGGCTTGGAAGCAAAGAGGCACTACAGAGAGGGTGAAAGATACGGTGGACGCAACAGCCGTGGCGAACGCTACGATTATGTCTTTGACAAGGATGGCAAGCGTACAGATGGCGGCAAGGATGAGCGAGACAGAGAGAGGAGTCCAGTGCGCAGTCCAAGACGTGATAGAGACAGAAGCCCGCCACGCCGCGAGCGCGAAAAAGAGAGGGAAAGAAGCCCTAGGCGTGACAGAGATAGAGATTACAGGCGGGACGATCGCCGTGATCGTGACCGTGATGAGAGAAGACGCGGTGACCGATATCACGATGACAGCTACAGGAGATCGAGGCATTGAGTACTTGACATAGTCCCTTCACCACATAATTAACGATAATGCTCCAAGCACATCTCACAAATTCTCGTTCCACTGCTGGTAAGACAGCCTTCAAGAGTGCTGAGCTTCATTCTTCTCATTCAGGGAAAGATCCTTAAACTCACTGCACAATGCGATAAGATCAGTTCGTCAGAGTGAGCATATAACGACACAAATAGCATAGTCATTGTTTTGTGAATATTGATCTCGTTAATGCTTGGAAAGGTTTATGTACGTCTCTCATCTCTTTCTCTTTCTCCACCGTGGATACAAAACAGCCTCGGCTGTCATACTTCAATCAATACCCTTGCTTACTCGGTTGTAACAGTATACACCATCCGTCATCAAGCCAAAAACTTCTTTTCGATCTTGGCCTTTGCCAACGCCTCCAACTCTTCAGGTGTAGGGCGAACCTCAGAACCAGAGCTTCTGATGGGACCTTGGTCAGGTTCGCGGACGAGATGGAAGAGATGAACCTGCTTGGCCGAATTCTTGACCTCGTAACTGGAAACCTTGTAAAGACCGTCGTATCTCATTCCTTCTTTGGGCTTGTGGTCGTTGGGGCCCTCGGTGGTCATCTTGGATGCACGAAGCACACGTACAAGCGTCTGGAGTTTACAGCTCTCGATCATGTGTTGCGTAGAGTCTGAGGGGCGCGAAGGATCGTCGGACTCGGTGCCATAGTACCAGACTTCCGTTCCTTTGTCGATGTTGGGGTAGCTACCGCCCGACATGACACACGAGAATGCGCCTTCTCCAGTCCTGCCACAGATACCGGCAACAGTAGCACTGTGAGCGCCGTCTCGAACNNAGACAGCGCAGAGCTGGGTTGGCCACCACTGACCATTACGAAGATGTCCATCGCCATGAAAGTCGCCCTTCTTTCTGGGATAATTTGGGTCCAACTTGTCAGCTGCACTCTCGCGGCCGATCTTTGCGTTCTTGGTGCGGCCTAGCTTGATGCCACGGAAGAGGTCTGGGTTGGTGTCCTTCTGCCACCACTTGATGTAGAGCTCGGCAGCGTCTTCTTTGATGTACCAGGGGTATTCGACCTTGTCGGAGTTGAAGATTTGAGGAAGCCNCCTGTCGTTGTGCAGAAGACCCTTCTGGCGGATAGCTAATGCGCTGAGATCGAGAAAGAAAGCCTTGTGAATTCCGTCATTGATCTTCTTGATTTCGGTAGCAGTAGGGGGCATGTTCTTTGCTGCTGCTTCGTTACATTTCTTGATGCCAGAAGTGATCTTGTGGAGATGCTCTTCGATGCCGGGAGGAATCCTCGGGGCTCTCTTGACCTTGTCGAGTCCAATGTCCTTGCACCAGGCTGGGAGGACAGGATTGCTCATGTCAATCTCCAGACGCTCACCACCTTCCATTGTATCTTCCGCAGGAATTTCTGTTCTGCGCTCTGGGACGAAAGAAAGAGGTGCGACTGGCGCAGCTGCTGCTGAGGTGGGTTGAGGTGTGGGTGCGGCAGGTGATGGTATGGATGTGTGAGGAGCACTCGCTGAGGCTGCTGGAGGAGACGCATGTCTGACCACTGATTTTTGTGACTGTGATAGGCGTTGTGCTTCTTCGATCTTAGCCATGTTGACATTTCGCCACCACGGAGTACCACCAATCATCAGCTCGTCGGCCATGATCTTTTATCAATGGTGTCAATAAATACGATCTCGTTGATGTGCGATTGAAGCAAGATGATGACACATTCGAGATGTAAGATGTAGAGCAATAGACGAAATGTCATGACGATGTCTAAGTGAAAGGGCTAAAGGAAAGATAGAAGAGATGACTTACTCGTGCCTTCCAAGTTGGTGATAGATCGTGTGTTTTGCTTGTGAAGCTCAGTAGAGAAAGTTGAGATGAAACAACAAAAGAAAGAGTGTTGTCGACAGCTTAGCCTCTATAGAAGGTGCGACGGAACATTATAATACTGATATTATGTTGTTCGACTCGACGCGGTTTCCAAGCCACCCGAGTCATCGACGAGCTTATAAACACAGGAATCAGGCAAGTCATACAAATAGTGTTCGCCTTCACTCCCAACCACCCATGTGATCGAACTTGAATTGCCACAAAATTCTGGATGGAGAGTGGTCAAGGTGATACTCGGATCGTACTGCTACAGTCCCAATGGATGATCCAGAGTGGTTACTACAGAACTCTGAGCCTTGACGCTGTTTCTTGGTGAAGAGAACTCTAGTGCCGTCTTTCATAGTCCAGGCAAAAGGTGGTGAGAGGCCGGAGGTGAAGGTCAGGGTCGCTAAAAGTCGATATCCGCGGCGCTGCGGGCTCGGAGGTGAAGTGCAAACAACTCAAACATGGAGCTGTTGCATCCTTGAATGCGACCAACTTTCTTGACTGGAGGAATCCACACCAAACACATCAATCATGACGAGTATTGACGACCTGTTCAAGAAGCCATTTCTCCCTTCGATCAACGGCGGAATCAAGCGCAAATTCGACGGTCAAGATGCAGAGGCAGCATACAAATCAGCGAAACTAGACCCGAGTGTCGAGGATGCGCCAGAGAATGAAGATGAAGACATGGAGGCCGGACCCGAACTACCGCCAGACGAGGATGAAGATGAAGAGGGACGCTTCTTTGGCAGCGGCACGAACCAACACACCAACGCGGCACTGGACTTTGTCGATCGAGCAGACGACGGCGCAGACATCAAGGCAGAGAAGATAGATCAAGCATGGGTGCGCCGTCTGGGCTTGAGTTTCGAACGGAAAATCAACAAGAACAGCGAGCTGCGCGCAAAGTACGAGAGCGACCCGTCACGCTTCGTGGCCAGCGAGGCCGACCTGGACGCCGAGATCAAGAGTTTGAGCATTCTGTCAGAACACCCGGAGCTGTACAAGGATTTTGCAAGCATTGGCTGCGCCGCAAGTCTGGTCTCCCTCCTGTCGCACGAAAACACAGATATCGCCATCGACGCCATTGAGATCATCTCGGAATTGCTAGACGACGACGTGCAAGCAGAGCAAGAGCAATGGGACACTCTAGTATCAGCCATGCTTGAAGCTGACCTCATCGACCTCCTCCTCGCCAACCTCGACCGCCTAGACGAAAACCTCGAAGCCGATCGAAGTGGCGTCTATCACTCGCTCGCAGTCCTCGAAGCCCTCTCCTCCAGTTCCACCACCGCAGACACAATCGCACAAGAACCCATTCTCAAATACCTCCTCACCCGCATCTCACGCTCAGAGAAGTCCGTATCCCAGAACAAACAATACGCCGCCGAAGTCCTTCAAGTGCTTGCCCAAGCCTCCACATCCGTTCGCGATCGCTTAATCTCCCTTGACGCGATCGACAACCTCCTCCAATTGCTCTCCGCATACCGCAAGCGTGACCCCGAGCGCGACAGCACAGAAGAAGAATACGCAGAAGACCTTTTCGATACTTTGACCTGCCTCTCCCAACCCTCTCCTGGCAAACAGGCTTTCCTTGCCGCAGAAGGAACAGAATTGATGCTGCTCATGCTCAAGGAAGCTAAGTTCTCAAAACCTCGCTCCCTCAAGGTGCTGGATCATGCACTTTCCGGTTCATCTGGCCAACCTGTGGCGGAAAAATTCATAGACGCTGCAGGACTAAAACCTCTGTTTTCAACCTTCATGAAGAAAAATCTGGAAGCAGCGGATACGGAACATGTGCTAGGAATCTTTTCCGCCCTGTTGCGTCTGCTACCTGGCGAATCTTCCCACCGTATCCGTCTCCTCGCCAAATTCGTGGAAAAGGAGTACGAGAAACTCGACAAACTGGTCAAACTACGACATGAATACGCAAGCAAGGCAAAGGATCTAGATGATATTGATGCAGGAGCTGCAGTCTATTGTCTCAATACTCTCGATGTCGTTTTGACCTGGCTGGTTGCTGAGGATGGAGGCGCGAGGAAGAGGATTGTAGCAGGTTTAGCGGACAGGGATGAAGGGCTAGAGACATTGAAGAAGAGCTTGCAAGATCAGCTCCATGAGGTTGATACGGAGGAAGAGGGAAATGTGGCTGAGATGCTTACAGCGCTTATTGAGTGCTTGTGAAGAGACTCGTGAATATATTTATTCATCTATTTATCGAGATTGGCCGACACCGAGGCCTTGATGCTCAAATGCCTTTCCATGCCTGGCTCAAGATTCATGTGAGACCAAGAGCATCGTATAATTCAAAGTCAAGAAACCGCTTTTGCAAATCAATAGAGTCGAAGATCACGCGATACATCCATGCAATGCCAAGTCATACACGCAGCCTCAAAAACAACCAGATCATAAAAGCCATATCAACGTCAACATCCTCCATGCAACCATTCCTCCTCCCCATCATAATCTCCCATCATCTCTCTTCTACAACATCCACTCATCAACACACTTACTCCAAAGCAATCCTTCCGTCGTGCCCCTCAGCAGCATCCAACGCATCAGTAACAGCAGATCCCTCGCCCTCAAACATAAAAGCATCATACGCAGCAGCACCAGCAATGCAACCAAAGATAGGTACAAACAGCGGAACAATAAAGTAAAAGCCCTTTGCAGAGAAGACTTCGCGGCCATAGATGATTGCCGAAAAGACACGGGGCCCAAAGTCGCGGGCTGGGTTGACGGCNNCTGTTTGGGACAAGGTTAGTGAACATGTCTAGCGAGAGAGCGGGTAATAGGTACTCACATAACCAGTCTGCCAACCCATGGAAGCACCAATCGCAACCATCAATGCAAACATCATAAACTGCGGCGCCTTAAGTCCCTCATTCTTCGGGTCTGCAACAGCAGAGGCACCAAAAGCCAACAAACTCGATCCAAGGAATTCAGTAATAGCAGCCTCCCAGTTGTTTCCAAGTGTAGTAGCCGGATACGTAGCAAAAATACCCGCAGAAGAGTGACCCTGAGGACTCAAAATACTGCCACCAGGAACCGTAAACTCAGGGTCCCAGACCTTAATCGCAGATCTATACTGCAAATACACCAAAGCAGCACCAACAAAAGCACCAGCAAATTGAGCAGCGAGTTTGCCTGGCAATTGTCTCCATTGCAGTTTTGTAGGGCGAATGATGGCAGAGGCGAGGGTGATGGCTGGGTTGACGGCGGCGCCAATGTAGCAAGAAAGCGCAACTGCGGATGCCCAGGCAAGGTTTACAGAGAGGAAATTGGCGTAGTAGAAGTCTGTGAGGACGGCTTGAGCGACTACACCGTCGCCGATGAGGATGAGGAGGAGTGTGCCGATGAAT
The DNA here is from genome assembly GCA_903819635.1 of Aureobasidium vineae. Classification (NCBI taxonomy): domain Eukaryota; kingdom Fungi; phylum Ascomycota; class Dothideomycetes; order Dothideales; family Saccotheciaceae; genus Aureobasidium; species Aureobasidium vineae. The sequence continues at coordinate 948,475 of CAIJEN010000006.1, forward strand.
TCGGCCAGGTAGGGGCGAAGACCGCTGCGGTGGAGGTATGCTGGTATGCGAACAGCCATGATGTTTGGTATTTCCCGGCGTGAGAAGAAAGAGGATCGTAAAGTCGTTGGTTTGGTTGATCAAGGCTCGAGGGTTACATTTCTTTATATGCTACAGCAAATATTCTTGCAACGCCATGTCGTCGTGCCCTTCTTCCCAAGCTTGGTCCAAGCATGTTTTTCTTTGGCTGACTCGGCGTTGCTGGGCGTGAGTGGTGGATAACGATCGTCGTCGTTCACCGTCCGTTTCACCACTTTTCGAAGGGCCGCAAGGTGGACTGGGCAAAGAGCTTCGAGAAGTGCGGTGAAAGTCGGTCCTTCTGGAAGGACACAAAGTCTGCTTGTTGAGCCTCACGAAGAACGGTGTCAACTCTAAAAACGATCGACGTCAACAGTAAACAATCCACATTACCAAAGCTCATGAAACGTGGGCATTGGAGACAGCATGTGAACAATAGAGAAGTTTATTAATTCTTTTCGTTGTGGTTCTATTAGGGCTTAGAAGATGAAACAGAGCGCCTTGGGCATCTTGATTCAAGCTCCAGCTCGGCGTGCGAAACCCTGTCAGGCGGCAACACCTTCGGGCCCAATCCAAATTTCATTCCAAAACGTGCCAACAAAAAGGTATATCCGTGGTCATCGTCAACATCATCAAGGTGGTGAAGCGTCATGGTCACACACCGCTTCAAGAGTATCTCTTCAGGGCAGGGCTGCCGGCGCATGCGGGTTGCGAAAACTTGGTCTCGACGTAGACCTTCTGCATGCCATCCTCCTTCTTGTCGAACATGTAGTAAACCTTGGCCATATCTTCCATGTGAACACGGTGGGTGACCATCTTCAAGGGGTCGATCTTGCCTTCTTGGATCATCTTGAGAAGCTTCTCCCAGTAGAGGTGGACGGGTGCTTGTCCGTTACCGATAAGGCGGATACCACGCTCCATCAACGAGCCGATGTTGAAGTGGTTGGTCTGTGATAGAGTCAGTTACCTACTGAAGCCATATTAAGGGGAAAGAAGACTCACGTAGCCGACGTAGACACCAGTGATACCACAACGACCGTAGTTCTTGACACTCTCGATCATCTCGTTGATGATTTCGGGCGTGTCAGTCTCCAAGCCAGCCATCAGCTCAATGGTGTGAGCCCAGCTCTTGGGGTACTCTCCAGCGACACACTCAAGAGCGACGTCAGGACCGCCGTGCTCCATCTTCTTTAGGGTGCTGACAACGGTCTCGCCCTTGGGCAGGTTGGAGAAGTCGATGGTCTCAATGTTGGGGTACTTGGACTTGCAGAAGTCAAGACGCCAGTTCTGGTCGATGACAATGACACGCTTGGCGCCGTTCATGTAGCAGAAGTCGATGCACATCTGACCGATAGGACCGGCACCCCAGATGGCAACGACATCGCCCTCCTTGACTCCAGTGTCGACAACACAGTTCCAGCTGGTGCTGACAACATCGGAGAGGTAGAGACCCTTCTCATCAGGGACATCGTCGGGAAGGTGGAGAAGGTTAACATCACCACATGGCACACGGGTGTACTCGGCCTGGCCACCAGCGAAGCCACCGGTGAAGTGAGAGTAGCCGAACATGCCGGCGGTGCGGCCGCCGTACATGGCGTTCTCGATAGTGTTGGAGTTGGTCTTTTCGCACTGCGATGACAGCTTCTTCTTGCAGTACATGCACTGTGAATCCATGTCAGCATGTAACCATGTCAAAGGCATCTGAGATATACGTACGTCTCCGCAGGCAATCTGGAAAGAGGCAACGACGCGGTCGCCGACCTTGTGGTTCTTGACTTCGGAGCCGACCTGGTCAATGATACCGCAGAACTCGTGTCCGAGGATGTCGCCCTTCTCCATCTCGACGACCGAGCCGTGCAGCAAGTGGAGATCTGAACCACAGACGGTACTGCCAGTGATCTTGAGGATGACATCGCGGGGCTCGACAATCTTGGGCTTGGGGCATGTGATGACCTCGACCGTGTTCTTGCCCTGCCAGACCAGAGCCTTCATGGTCTCGTTCGGGTCGCCGTACTTTTCTCTGTTTCTTCCAGGGTTGGTGATGTCCTGTTCGGTGATGGCGTTATCGCCGTGGCCAATGGCCTTCTCAGCCAGGGCTGCTGCTTGTGTTACTGCTGCCATTGTGAATGTCTTGTGCGTGTTGAGGTATTGCGATTGAACAAAGATGCAAAGTGAGATGAGACCGGAGTCAAACTGCGTCTCTCATGGGTATTTGAGCTCGACAGCTTGTTGTCCGTCTAACTACCTACGTCGCCTCGACGTCACCATATCTTCGAGGATCGAGCTGCGGCTGGCATCCATGATCTGATCTCGCTTTGATTGCTCGTTTCCAATCGTTCACGCAGCTGTGAGATGCTCGTTTAATTTACACCAACAACTGCCGAACATGTCACCTTCCTAAAACTAGTGACTTAATCCTTGAACCATGAACAGGTGCGCGACTTGACTACGAGAAACCTTGGATGACAATTCGAGCCTCAAACATTCTGACATCATCAACTTTAATTCCTAACCCCGCGCGGGGCAGTTCGCATGGGAAAAGTGGGGCATCAGTGCCTGTCAACTTGACAGCAGTTGCAGCACTGTTCGGAAACTTTTCTGACAACTTTCGTGTGATTGGGATTTGTGGATTTGTGGTACTAGTTATGTGCTCTAGCTTTATTGTGGGAGACGATGTTGTCAAGCTTCATACATGAAGATAATGAAACAGATGGAAAATACTCGTCTGGCACTTACACGCAGGATAATGCAGAGCAACTGATCAGACGTTGTTGTCCGCTCGCTTCTTTTCCTTAAACAGAGGCTGTCGGTGGGACGTCGAAACAATCTTGTTCATCTCCTGAACACTCTGCTGTGTCATCATGTACGACATCTTTGCCTGCTCTGCTGCCTGCATTGCGGCATACATGTTCCGTTCGGCTTCCACTGCGTTGGTGACAGTATCAAGCATGACTTGAGCGAACGATGTCATGCGCTCCCTACGAGCAAGATCGTCTTCTTTAGAGGCTTGTTGACGAAGAGTGAGAACCATCTCCATGAGTGCAATCGAGTCGCTTGTTGGCTTCTCCGAGCCCTCTTGGGTTGACTCGGTAGCAGCGACTTTATGCTTCGAGGTCTTGCGGTGGAGTGAAGGTCTTTCCTTCTCAGGTACTTCCAGATCACCCTTGACAGTTGATTTCCGTCTAAGTCTCGGCGAAGTGCAAGATTCGTTCGAAGCTTCAGAGTTCGAAGACTGATTTTCCTCGGTGGCAGTCTTCTTGACCAAGATGCTTTTCGGAGTGGACTTCACTCTGGACTCCGACACAGCAGATCCTGTCGGTACAGCAGGCATAGGAGGCACTGTAGGAAGGGCAGGCACATCCGGGACATCAACTTCTGTCGATACTGATTTACGGCTGCCGATTGAGAATCTCCTACCACTGTGACTAGAAGTTGACGGACCATCTCTTTTAACAGAAAACAAGCCCTTGAGATTGTTCAAGACTGCTTTGCCCTTCGATTCGCTTCTGGGCTGGGTTGGTGGGAAGGTTCCATCGCGGGATGTCTCTATAGGATGCGGCGACTGACGAGATATCCTGATATGTCCGATCGACACACGTTGGTTCGGTTCTGTTTTGGCGTTGGGTTTTGGTGTAGTGGTAGTCGTCTGACCTTGAAGCTGGCTGCCCGCACTAGGACGAGCGATTGGTGTTGCACTGCGAGAAACAACAGCATTAGGCGTTGTGCGACCGCCTCGGCCAGTACCACAAAGCTCAGACACTGAGGTTTGCTTGTCTGGGGCAGGAATGCGACCTTTGCCAGGGTCGGGTATAGATGGGAGTTTGGTATTCTGGGATGCTCGACGAGTGCTCAGGCTTGGCGTACTCGCATTGTTGCGGACGAAACCTGGCGGAGGAACAGTGTTAGTCTTACGCGCTTCTGAAGCTGGCGTAGGCAGCATGTACGACGGAACACTGTCGTTGCGTGCGTTGCGTACGAGATCCTGGGCGCCATTCTTGGAAGTTGTCTGAGACAGCCTCGGCGTACCCAAGCGTGTCTCCAGAGGTTGCGGACCAGTACTTGAGGCAGCGTTCTGAAGAGTAGGTGCACCTTCAAGCATCGACAAGGTTGCTGTGATGTCTTTTCCCCTGCTCTCGTTGGTCGAGACAACGTCATCGTTGCGATGCTCGGTCTCGCCGACTGATTGTTCGCTCTCCTCTGAGATTCTCGAAAACGCTTTTGGTCGTACAGAAGGTGAGCTCTGTACGGTTGGTGAGTCTGGGGCCGAACTCGCTGGTTTGAAACCAAAGTCTGCAGGCCATGACACATGGAAACCATTCTCGCTGGGAGATGGCAGCTCAAAATCAGTATCTTGCTTGAACCCAGAATCTGTGGGAGCCATCAGATTTGTTTGAGAGACGAAAGAAGACGTGCGAGATCCTTCTTTTCCAAGTATGAGTTGGTCGGCTTCATCGGAAATGCTCAACTTCGATCCGACAAAAGAACCACCGCTGGACAACAAATTTCCGGAAAGTTGCTTTACTCGTGTGTATTCAAAGACATCGTCAGAGACTAAACGGCCTTTGCGGTTAGATGAACGAACACTGCCGTGGTCGAGGGTAGCGAGATCTGTCGGAGTGCCTAGTTTTCGGCCAGCGAACGTCAAGATGTCGCTAGCTACTGGCGACCTCGAAGTTAGGCTCGGTGAACTGCGTACGATCGTAGGTGTGTCCTTGGAAGGCGTCTTTGGATTGAGAAGCTGCTGTGAATCTGAACGTGGAACAGCTGGGGATTTGGCGCTGGTTGGCGATCTCTCCATTAATTGAGCTCTGGGTCTCGAGAAGCTGTGAACAGCAGGTAGATACTTGCGATCTTGACCTCCAGTAACGGAGCTTTCTGCCACAGATACGCCTATTCTCAGACCCATGTCGGCGCTCCAAGGCTCAGGTGTATACAAGGAGGAAGATCTTGGGGGACGTTGTCCACTTGATTCATCAAAGACTGTCGCCTTGCCTACTTCACTAGGTACTTCAGGCGACGACGAGATAGGTGAAGCGAAACGTTGTGAACTGAGACTCGCAGGTAGTGGATCGAGAACAGGAGACACGAAAGCAGGACTGTTGTGAATTGGCGATGAGCGTGGCAGCTTGCTGAGAGTTCTGTACTTTGTGCTTGGAGTCGTGTTTAGATTTGAACTTCCACTCCGTGTGAGCGAACGCTCGTGGAGATAAGCTGTCCGTCCGTCGGTTTGTAGAGTGCTAGGAGGTTTGAGCGGAGACCTGTCAGGATATCGAATCCTTGCTCCAGAAAGTCGACTCTGTATTTCCACCGTTCCAGCATCCGAGCTCGATCCACTTTGGCGAAGCGGTCTGCGAGCAGATTTGGATGGCGGTCTGGGAGTACCGTCGTTGGGGCCGCTCTTGAGAGATGTCTTTGAGGATCGTTGTAGGGATTGGCGCCGTGCGAAAGATGCATTCAAGCTGTCATCTGACGTGACTGCACTGAGACGTCCATAACTTGGAGCTCTTGAAACCGCTCTTGGAGTGAGAGGAAGCGGTTTTGGTGATGGCGATGGCGATCTTGAGCGTGTCACTGACGACTTTGTTGGTGACAAAAGACGTGAGAGATTGGAGGCTGGCGGTGCATTCTCGTCGTTGACACGACTCCTGGACTCATATCCAACAATGGGTATGCGACTCTGTCTGTTGACGCTTCGATCGCTGAGTGGTGTCATTGTCAAGACAGAGGTGCGCTGGACAACCAAAATCCGATCCGGTCTGTACGAGATGAGATGTCTTGGCTGCGTTGGTTTGTGCCAGTATATTAGTGTATTATGGATTATGAATTATTAGTTATCGCATCGGGCAGGAAGAATCGAGAGCATTAAAAGAGTGACATCGAGCTCCTGGTAACAGCGATGGAAGGAAGGTGAGAGCGCAGGATGGGGAACCTGCGGAAGGTAAGTCGTACTTTCTACCGTACCTATTATCATCGTGCTAGCAGGAAAAGGCAGCCACAGCGATCAGGTCAACGTCGAACGCCCTCGTACTTTCCGCATCGCGAATGTTTATATGTCAAAACAGGAAGTCTGGAGATTGGCAAGAGAGATGGCCGTTGATGAGCCTCCAACGTCCGCTTGCTCTTGTGCCCGCAAGACCAAATGCGCAACGGTGACTGTGGCTATATCCACAACCACAAGACTCACATGGCCTGAAGAGTTCTGCGTAGGCGTGAATGAAGAATCTGCCGAAGCCTCAATTCACTAAGTTACTACCTCAACCGATGAAAGGGGTCTGTTCGACCACCTTCTATCGCTTGTATATAGCCACCAAGTAACAAAAGATGTATTAGTCGCAGGAACAGATCTTGTGTTGACTAGTAGGACTCCATCGTTCCTGCTCACTCAGAGACGGAGAGACGGATTCTGGTGAAGCTCGTCATGATGAGATATCTCTTGCAATTTACTATGCCCGCCCTAGGCACGCAGACTGGGGGCGCTCTCTTGTGACCAGTATCATGAACAATATACTAGAAGATATGACCACCTATAAGATATTAGGACAAGCGAGCCCTTGAGTCGTAGAATGCGATTTATGAAGGGCGAAAGAAAGAAGGGAAATGAGGAACGGATGTCTGTAACCGGCGCGCTGCCAGGAGAAGGAACGGTCCTCGGCAAAGAGACGCACCGATCGGGGTACGGCACGGTAAGGACACCAGTGATGCATGCTCTGTACCTCTAGCTGCAATATAGCACACCTTGAATGAATTTTGGGGACCTTGTTGTGAAAGACTCAGACAATACAGTCTGGTAAACCAGACAATCTCTCTATTTCTCGGCATTCTACATCAACCGATACGCAAGAGCGAGGTTGGAGTGAAGACGGCATCTGTCTGGTACCGACGCCCGTGGGCTGCGAGCTATGACCAAGCTTCATTTTCGAAATGTTTTGTTTGACAGCTTGTCGAGATTCGAGAAGACTCGGAGACAGGCGGCCCCTTGAGAACACTGTGTTGTCCTCATTTCCAGAAAAAAGACCACTCTTCTTTCTTTCCATCAACACCGACATCATGGAGGGAGACAGCTATATCGAGCGCAAGATTGACTTTGTCACGGGTCATACTGGCAGTAATCACTGGGACATCACTCAAGTGACATTGGTCGCTCCGGTAAGACGCATTCCTCTCATCTCATCTTCAGCCGCACATAGCAGGCGAAACGTTGATGGTGATATCTAACTGAATACGATAACANNGGCTGCGGCATTGCTCTGGGCTGTACTCCAAACCAGACAGAAATTCTTCGACCCTTACACAACATCAGCATATCTGACTGATTTCTTGCTTCAAGTCGGAGCCATTCTTTTCGCCGTCACAGTGTATTCCGACAACCCTACTGTGCTTATTGGACTACTTTTGATTCCCGCAATTGGTACTGTTGTCAATGGCGACAATGTCGACCACAGATTTACCAAGCCTGCAAAGCCTCCTGTGAAGGATGATGCCGCTGGACCCCCTGAGCCTGTTGACTTGGTCCCTATCAAGCCTTTCATTACCACTTACAGGGGTGCCATGATGATCATCACCTGTATCTCTATCCTGGCTGTTGACTTCCCTGTGTTCCCTCGTCGTTTCGCAAAGGTCGAGAACTGGGGTGTTTCTCTTATGGATCTTGGTGTGGGTTCTTTCGTCTTCGGTGCTGGTCTGGTTTACGCTCGTCAGCAACTCAAGGAAGAGGAAGAGGATGCACCAAAGGCCACCTTCGCCAGCAAGATGAACTCTGCAGTTATGCATTCTTTGCCTATGCTTGCTCTTGGATTCCTTCGTCTCTGGTCCGTCAAGGGTCTCGAGTACCAGGAGCACGTTACTGAGTACGGTGTTCACTGGAACTTCTTNTTCACTCTTGGACTTCTGCCTCCTTTTGTCACTATTCTCCAACCCGTCATCAAGTTTATCCCCTCTTACAGCGCTCTCGGCTTTGCGCTGCTCGTCCCTTACGAGATGGCATACACCTACTCCAACCTTGGATTCTACATGTTCATGGCACCTAGAGACGACTTTCTTTCGGCCAACCGCGAGGGTATTCTCTCTTTTCTAGGCTACCTCGCCATCTTCATCGTCGGACAGGGCATTGGTATGGAAGCACTTCGCCGTGATGTCAACGCTGCCACTCCCATCACACAAAATGATGAGTGGGTTGCTGAGATGCTCGGTGGAACGGATAGCTTGAAGGAAGTTCGCAAGGTTCGCGAACATAACTCGATGCTCAAGCTTGCCAAGTGGACTGGTCTCTGGATTGTTATCTACGTCTTCCTGACATGGAACTATGGCCCTCGCTTGACTGTTTCCCGTCGTCTGGCGAACCTGCCTTACCTCGCATGGGTTGCAGCTTTCAACTGTGGGCAGCTGCTCCTCTTCCGCGTTATTGAGGGTCTGTTTTTCCCTCTTCTGTACACTTCTCGCGACAGGAAGGTTGAACAAGAGCGTGTCAAGAAGGCCACCAGCAAGGTTTTGAACGCCTTCAACCGCAACGGATTGGCCATTTTCTGCCTCGCCAATGTTCTGACTGGCCTTGTCAACATGACCATGCCTACTTTGGACTTGAATGATTTCCAGGCCATGGCAGTGTTGATCAGCTACATGGGCATCCTGACTGGTGTTGGTTTGATCTTGGATCAGCGCAACATCACCATCAAGCTATAAACCAAGTGATGGCCCCGATGTCTATAGTTCAAGAAAATGTTTAGATTTCAGTTGATGTTTGATTGTTGCGCCAAACAACCCTTCTGATCAAATTTTGACTATCGCGTATGCTGCAAAATTATCTTATAGCGCTTTGCATGTTTGGTAGTGTCGGGAGCCAGACATGCATGTTCAGTCAGCAGAACGCCTTCAACTTGGCATCAGGACTAACACTTGACTCCTGCTAATTTGCTACTTGACACGCGAGATATAAGATTTAGAACAAAGAGGAAGTCTCTTGTTTTGTTTGAACCAGGATCGGCGTTTCTGTCATGTCTTCTTGCATGTTCGTTTAAGAAGCAGGGTGGCACCAGCCAAATTACCCCTCCAAAATTTCCAAAGCTCCAGGCTCCCACTTGCTCCTTTGCATCAACATTCAACAAACAGAACCAATGTAACCACTACACCATGTCCACGCCGCCAGCCCCTAAAAGGCGTCGCGTAGACTCTGTCGGCATCCACAAACCCTTCGTCTCGCCTTTGAAGCGCAATCCCTCGACCGCCGGCCCTCCAAACCAAGCAACCACTACACCAAAGCCAGTCACCCGAGCAGCCCCTCAAGCGCCAGCAACACCCTACACACCCCTCCGCAGCAGCAATCTCAAAACCTCCACACCACTATCCCACCACTCTCCCGAGATCCTTGCAGCGCAAACCCAAGTCCGCGCCCTCGAAGCCCAGATCCGCGACTTGCGCAGTCAAAACGGCATCTTGACCCAAGCCCTCGACATCACCACTGTCACACCTACATCCTCACACCAGCAACCACGCCTCCTCAGACTAGAAGAAAAATGGCGCAAAGCAAGCCAACAAGCAGCCGAAGAAGTCTTCTGCGACTTTGCGGAAAAGATACGAGATAATGGTGGATACACTGCTTTCCTGAAACAACAGAGTAGACCCAAATCTTTCTTTGGGGATGAGCGAGAGGAAGTGGATGAAACCAATGAAGAAGATTGGAGAGACGAGGAAGGCGATTGCTTGACCGAAAGAGGAAAACGGCAACGAAGATGTGAGATTGAGGATAGAGCCAAGAAACATGAAGAGGAAGAGGTTGAAGAAGAAGAGGAATTGACACTGGGGAGTATGTTGCAGGTGCTGAATATTCCTCCTGATGTCATTGGTTGGGATACCAAGACTCAGGCGTGGAAGTGATACATGGCCTTGCGACTTGCAACCATCAACTATTTGCTTGCGCTTCATCATTGTCTGGAGCATTTGCATCTGAGCAAGCGGCTACACGCGATTCAGATGGAGGATTCTTGAGCATGGCGCATACAATTACCCACGAACGATAAACAGGACTTACGACCGACAACGAATACTTCTTGCTTTTAGACATGATACCCCACCCAATACAGCTTTTGTTTTCTCTTCTTTCTTATTCGATCGACTCCTCTACGTCACCTCAACCGAGGCTTGTCGATGGAACCGATGGACAGTGTGTTCAACTTCAGTATGGCGACGTGTTGCTATGCATATGAAGCATCCAAACCTCTTGCAAAAATAGATCAGGAACAATCATCACAGATCCACTCTCACGCAGGCAACCCCGCCTTGCTCCATCACGCAACGACCTTTACGATATAAGCAGTCTCCAGCAGTCTTGATGCGTGCTATCCACAACCACAGAATGCTGTCAACTTTGCGCTCATGGCACTTATTCGTGGCTGTATCAGCTCGATGCTTCGTAGACTGACAGTGAGTCTAAGGGTCTCTTGGTGAATATGCACGATAGGCAAGGACTCTCAAAGTGCGAAAAGTTCAGGTCTTTCTGTAGACGATCGAAATAGATGCCAGAGCAATGTATGTTATGACGATTAATGAAGCTGCACTATTGTATCAAAGAGATATGATGAGGTGGACAACAGTTGATGTTTCTCTCCTAGTTTCGCCCTGAGCTTGTGGTAAGAAACCCGCCGAATGAATCACTCTAACAGACTCTCGTGCATCAATAGCGAAATGATTTGCGAACTGTGTGTTTCATGGTAGAGGAGAGATGAAAGAAATGGGAAGGTCAACCGAAGCGCAGGGATGGAAACGGCCCTGCCGCCACGGTAAACACAACATCCCAGTCCTCTGTTCGATCCTTCATCGACATCCAAGCTTTGTTCTCTTGGAAAGCTGTTGGCTAAACATTCTAAAGCCGTGACGAAAACAACGTCGCCAATCATGAAGTCGAATGTGCTCGAATTGGATTTCGATGGAGGACCACTGCTTGACAGACAGCCGAGAACGCCCTCGAGGTCTTGCAATGATGATAGTCTGCAAGTAAGCACAGAGAGCAATACCATGCAAGAGACCAGCCGAGAGGGTCGACTGAGCACACTCCGTGCCGATACCCGTGTAGCAGAATCTCTCCAGTCCGTATCCAGGAGAGTGTCACCGTCTAGCACAAGCAGCGAATCACCGGCTTCATCAACATCAAACCACAGCCGGCAAGACTCCATTGCTTCATACACCCCACTACGCAGTGCGAGGGGTCGCTCTCATTAGGCGTAAGCTGATAATCAAGCCTAATGTCGATGTTCGGAAAGCTGATGAAGTATACAGGGAACTGCTCATCATTCGGTCCTATCGAGGAGGTCCTTGCTGTCACAATCTGGCATCAGTAGAGAGGCATGGGCGCTACCACTTGCAAACACGGACACACTTATCCTGGTGCCAGATGCTGTAGCGAATAGGTCACCATTGTGTACGCAGACAAATGCAGAGTGCGCTGAAATGTCGGAGAATCATACAACTCAGAGAGAAGCAGAACCTAGACCTACCGTTTGTCGACGAAGGAAGTGTCGTCGAGATCGAGAGATACGCAACTCGCCCATCATCACAGGCGTACTCTGCGTACTGCTTATTGTAGCAATGAGCCTGTGTGAGTGCAGTCCTTCTACATTATCGACCGTCTGAGCTGACATGTTGCAGACGTGGCAATGGCGATACCCAGAGTCAACGATATCCCTGCTAGCGTTCATGTCTTCATAATTGGGACATTCGTCGTAGTTGTCGGCTACATCCTCCTCTTCTCTGTTCGTTTGCACAAAGCCATTGATCGACACAAGATGGACAAGTCACAGAGTGCCGGCGCTCGACGCGGACAATCGCGAACTGTTCGCCCTACGGAGACGGAAGAGAGCCTGATTCCAAACAGCCCGATCGCGGTGCAGCACGAGGCCGATGAGGATGTAGAGAGAGCTTCACAGGAATCTATCGCCAAAGTTCGGCCTCCACCACCGGCGTATGGCAGATGGAGAGGTAGCTATCGTATGGATCCCGAGCTCTTGTATTGGAGACGTGTTGGCGATGCGGAGGAGGGTGAGCAGCGAAGCAGCGTGGACACGGCGCCGCCCATGTACGCTTCACCACTGAGGCCTGCTCGGATTAGGCAAGACGAAGTGGGCGCGACTGAGATGGTCGAGGTCGGTCGGGCATGCTAGTTTCTTGTCAATGACTCACGACTTTGTGTCTTGTTATACTCATAGTAGCGTTGGATGTCGATGTATGGAACCATTGTCTCGGACAAAGTGTCGGTCACATGAAGAGAAGAACTTCACATGAAGATGTTTGTCGGGAGACGATTTGCACAAGAGAGCGACTCGAGAGTGCAAGAGCAAAATAGTGCCGTCATTGCCAAGAGATTCACATGCCTGTTCGATGCCTCGGCTCCCCGGATTCGGTATGCGCATGTTGGTGAGCTCTTGGGTGCTCCTTCTCTTCCACCAAGTAACCTATACTCGTCCACTTTCGCCTTTCTCGACATCAAACCCAGCTCTTCGATACCCACTCAAACACCTTGACGTCTCCTCCTACTCTCAAATTCACCACATAACGGCAGCATGTCCATCGCAGACTGTACGCTTCATCATTCCCGTCCTCCAAACCTCGATACTAACACAGCAAACCACAGCAAACTTCCTTCCTCGGCCGCCTTCGACGCCATCAACTCTGCCCTCTCAGACGACGCCGAACGCAAAGACGCAATCAANAAAGGCGGTGCCATCTTCGCCTTCACCCTCAAAAACACTTCCGGCGCCCAAGAATCCTGGCACATTGATCTCAAAGACAGTGGCAAGGCTGGCAAAGGCACCGCCCCCGATGGCAAGAAATCTGCAGTCACAATGTCGCTCAGCGATGCCGATTTTGGAAAGCTGGTCAAGGGAGAGGCTAATGCGCAAAAGCTGTTTATGAGTGGGAAGCTCAAGGTCAAGGGGGATGTTATGAAGGCTACCAAGATGGAGCCTATCTTTAAGAAGATGCAGAACAAGGCCAAGCTCTAGGTTGTTTATGCTCGAGGATTTGCTGCATTGCAGGGCTTGGAGGCTTGGGAACGGTTGTGCTTTCTAGGAGTTTGGATACCATGGAACGACATACAAGGACATTGATATACTCCAATGCAGCGTGTGCTACTTGAAATTGTTGTTGATGCTTTGTTCTGGTGTGAATGAACTCGCGATACCGCTCGAGTTGACATACGAACCTTTTTTTTTGTCCATTCTTATCTCAACACTCACGTGCCGAACACACAAATCAATAGTACCGCATGGATGAGACAAACGGTTCTGATATGTACAAGAATTTAGATACAGTGAATGTACAACAAAATCTTGGCCTACAAGGTACTCCGAGTTCTGTGTGATGATCGCGATAATGCCGAGCTAGCTACTCTCATGATTAGCTTCAGGCATCAACAAGTCAAGCATCACACACAACGTCCACATACCCATCAAGGTTGTTGGAGCCTCAAGCACTCTCCAAACTCTGGTTGCATAGCCTCATCGGGGCTTGCTTGCTATTGCCTTGACCGCGTTGATATCGTTCTCGCCGAGCGCTCTGATCTCATCCAGGATCTGTCTCTGGCGCTCACTCTGCTTCTCGGCAAAGTAAACAGCAAAGTAGACTCCAATGGCCGAAGGAAGCAACGTCACAGGGAAAGGCTTGTTCCACTTGGACGTCAAGACAGCATCTGTACAAAGCAATGTCAGCTAGGGATTTGGGAGTCCATCTCAACGAGCGTTAGGGACCTCTTATCCGTGCCCAGGCAGACATGGTAGAAAGTTTGATCGTGGGCAATTCTTAGATTTCCCTGACGTTATGGTTGGCTCGAGTTGATTGACCAACAAAATGGTCTCGTGCTTGTCGTCAGAAGTTGGTATACACAGGGTAGTGTAGGCAGAAGAGGGACAACGTGCGAGACGTCGTCAACCTACGGACCGATCACTAGCGCCATTTCGGCTATCAGTCTGCTCTCAGTCGGGCGTCCGGACCGTGTGCTTTGTGATGATCCCCAGATCTCCCCTCCCATATCTCTTTCTAAGACATGCGGGGTGCTTGCGAGCTGAGATGACTCCTGCTGATCATCTTCAGGCATGACAAAGCAACGCTATTCTTGAGTTGTGATATTGGCAGCCTAGACAGAGGCTTGAGTCTTCTGAGTCATCGTCCTTGTATGGTATGTCCACACGAGAGGCTTTTCGAATGATGTCGAGCGAGCCGTTGCTTCGTTTGAAAGCACATGGAAGAAGAACGGGAAACACGGCATGGGGTAAGCTCATCGAGTAAGAGCAGATGATAACGAGCCCCGAAGACGGACAGGGTGGGCAGAAATGTGGAGGTTAAGCAGAGCTTCGTGTTTTCCGTCGGAAAACTCATGACGGCAAGGTTCCAACTCCAGCAGGGCAAGCCACATCCGTCTCCGTGAACGGCAGGAGAAACAAAGAACTCGTGGGGAAAGTTGTTTCGACCGAGTATCATGCCGGAAAAGCAGCGCCTTTGTAGGGAGTCACTGCGATGCCGCACGAGGTCAGGTATATACAGAGTACTGTTTGAAATCAACCCCGTAGAGCTGATGATCTCGCGATCAGTAAGCGTTGTCATACGATAGGTCATGGACAGCTTGCTGATGCAAGAGCCATGCAATAAACCTAGTACATACCACCGGCAACACCTCCTGTTGGCGATCATCACTGACTAATCCTCGGGCTATACCTACTGTTAGAGGTCTCGTTAAAAAGTGCTTTCCTTTAGATGCCTAGCGGACAAGAACACGTTCGTGAGCCAAAACAACGGTGAAGATGAGACTTTGCATCAGTATGCGACCCAGGGAATTGAAGCGATCTACAGAAATCCTCATTGCATCCAGAAAAGCAGAAAGAGCCCGCGGTAAACTGGTATGCTGTTCATTGACAGAGAAGAAGCTGCGAAGCATTCTGGAGGACGGGAAACAATGCGGAAAACGCTTGCCGATCAGGGTTCCCCATAGACTTTATCGTCAAGGAGGGCGCGGCGTCCCGCGTTCCACATCCGGCTAAAGCATCTTACACCGAAAGCACATTCTTGCGCCTTTCGTGTCAAAGGCAGGGCGTAAGTGATCGAGCAGGGCGTGGCATGTAACCGGAGAAGGTGAGTCAAATTTTTCCATCGATGAGGAAACATCACATAAGTAAAAGACGCTGGCACGTCAAGGTAGGCCCACATACTCGCTTTTCACTTTCCATCGCTCTTTACCTGCCAGGTCGAGCAGTCAAAATCTGATACCTATATATTTGTACCACATCTACATACAGAAACTATCCCCGCACCTCGAGTCTCCCATTGGTTGCCCTTCCTCCGGCTGAGTGCTTGTCGTATCTCGACTCCAACATCATGTCTTCCGCTTCATCTTATGCATCATCCACTGGTGCTATGGCTTCCAGATTGCGCACGCTAGCATTGGGATCGAAGCCTCACATCAACATCGTCCTGAACGATGAACGCTCATCATACTCGACCCTGGATAAGCTTTCTGGCAAGGTCGAGATCGTTGTTTCTCACAGCACGAGGTTCGATGAAATTGACATTCAATTTATCGGTATGCTTTGCGACATTGCTCCACTTCCACATGGCGACTAACTCCTCCGTTANGGCACTACAAAGACATTCCTGGAGAAGATTGCCTCTTCACCTGGGCTGGCT
Organism: Aureobasidium vineae; assembly: GCA_903819635.1. Lineage (NCBI taxonomy): Eukaryota > Fungi > Ascomycota > Dothideomycetes > Dothideales > Saccotheciaceae > Aureobasidium > Aureobasidium vineae. The sequence goes on from CAIJEN010000006.1 coordinate 964,195, forward strand.
GGTGGCATGAGTGCCTTCCACCAATTCCTGAAACTCCGACAACCAATCTCAGAGTCAAGCTATCCTCAACCAAGAGTCCTTGAGCCAGGGCGAACCTACGAGTTCCCTTTCGTCTTTGTTGTTCCCCAACAGTTACTGCCCCGTGTTTGCAAACATGAAGTGCAGCATGAATCCGTCCGGGACTGCCATCTACAGCTTCCACCAAGCTTGGGAACCGTAACAGCGCACGATGATATGGGTCCCGATATGGCGAAGATTCAGTACCAGATTGCCGCTCGCATCACCGTATCCAACGACATCAACGGCACACCAAAGAACCTGGCAACAAAGATGAAGACAATCCGCATTGTTCCTACAGTTGATGAGCAGCCACCAGTCAATGTCCTCGGCGACAGTGACTACATTCTGAGATCCGAAAAGTCCGTTAGGAAAGGCGTGTTCAAAGGCAAACTCGGTACCTTGGTCATCGAAGCCGAACAGCCAAAGTCACTTCGCCTACCCAAATCATATAGCCCGGAAGAATCAACCATCAGCACAGTTGCGACCGTCAAACTACGGTTCGATCCAGCCGGGGCGAAGTCGCAACCACCACGCCTAGGAAGCTTGAGCAGCAAACTCAAGACAACAACCTGGTATGCTACTGGCGCACGCATGGACATCCCCAAGAAGAAAGACTGCCTTTACGACCACAGACAAGGTTTGCACTCAGTAAGCATTGGACTTTCCTCACGCTGCATGGGCTCGGTGGAATGGATCTCGCGACAGGAGTCAGCACTGGATGACGAACACCTTGCTCGTCGCGACTCTGGTCTATCGCATCAAGACGTCCCCAAGTACGCCAGCCCAAGCACGAACTACAAGGGCCAAAACTTCTGGACCGCAGAAATCGTGGTACCAGTTGCATTACCCAAGGACAAGCATTTGGTGCCCACCTTCCACAGCTGTCTTACCTCGCGCACATATTCGCTCAACCTCTCACTTGGAATTCACTCTGCTGGTGTCGGCTTCCCATCTATCGAGTTGAAGCTTCCACTCCAGATCTCGGCTGAAGGCAAGGGCGAAGTTGATATTACATCGCGAAACTCGTCAACTATCGAGCAGCAGTTGGCAGGGCTCGGGACCGAAGACGAGCTTTTNGCAGCGGAACACAGAGGCAGTTGGTCATACAATGACCTGGAAACTCCAGAATTCACAGACCTGCCGCCAGAGTATGAGGCATATCGCAGACCTATTGTCACCGTTGCTGGATAAGTGACCAAGGATTGATGGAAAGGAGGAAAATTGAGGAACGTTCGGGTTGGATTTTGGCGCTGGCGATTACCTTTACGCATTGTTGTTTTTCTGGTTCAAAAGATACCCACAGGCTACCGGTTATTACGAGGCATGACTATTAGGCAGACTATACATTTAATTTGAAAACGTATTACATTGTCTTATTTGACTGGCAGCATGACTTCAAACAGTGCATGCTGTTTGTCTCCAACAGACAGCACATGTTGGGAACGAGACATCTCAACGCTTGCCTAACATGGACTCCATTCAAGCCAGGTTTCGGGTGTTTTCATCTCGTCGAGTGACCTTCGAGAAGCTGTCATCTTCCTGCAATCCGTGTCGATGTCGTCTGATCATCCAAGATGACCAGAATGGGAATGACACGGCCGCCGCGATAAGGCGATGCTGTAATTAGCCGAGGTTGACCTGAGAAGCCATCGAGCTTTCCTGCGATGTAACGTCGCAGGCCTGATACGATGGAGCTTTCTACATCTCAGCCAACACACATCCATACAGTCGCCCGGACGCGGACTTGACCTTTCAACATTCTCACTTCTTATAAACATCATGAGGGTCAAATTGCCAGTCGCGGAACATGAGTTTCCCAAGTCCGGACTTGTCAGAGCTATTATTGAGTGCGTCACTGCAGACATTACGGACGTTGAGAAGTTTTATAACATCACCTTCTCTGAGACGCGTATCCTTCGCTTGAAGGACTACTATCGCGATAAGCTTGCTGAGCTGACGGCTGTCCCATTCCTTTTCTTGGACTCGGAAGATCGAACCGACTATATACTGCTGGAAAAATACTTGCACCAACAACTCGGAGGTCTCGCATCTTTCGAAGCTTCTCTTGAAGAAGTAAAGCCTATCATTGAACCATTTGCATCCAAACTGGTCGAACTCGTTGAACGCAGACAAAAGGTAGTGCCGACCACAGGCAGATATGCAGCAGATGTTCTTTCGTCTGTGTCCGAAGATGTAAGAAAGAAGCTTCATGCGATCACAAGCACTGAGCTTCAGTCTCAGAATCCAGCAGACCGCTTTGCGGCCTATCGTGCGATCAGATGTGTAGGAGAGTTGACGGAAGCGCTGGAGGAATGCATGGCCTTCTACAAGGGATATGATCCAGACTTCACGTGGTGGACGTCTGCCCCGTTCCAAGAGATCCTTCAGCAGCTGGACTCCTTCAGAGCGGCTGTGAACGGTAAGCTCGTCGGAGGTTCTGAAGGAAACTCTACCGATGATATCGTTGGGCAGCCAATTGGACGGCAAGGTCTCCTGGCGGATCTCGATACTCAATTCATCGCATACAGTCCTGAAGAGCTGATCAATATTGCTGACAAAGAGTATGCTTGGTGCGAAGCCGAGATGGTCAAGGCTTCTAAGGCACTGGGATACGGTCAAGATTGGAAAGCCGCACTTGAGCACGTCAAGAATCTTTACGTCGAACCTGGTCAGCAGACGCGTCTTGTCCACGAGCTGTCTGCAGAAGCAGTAGCTTATGTCAAACGTCACGATATGGTCACAGTCCCGACTATCGCCGAGGAGTGCTGGAGAACTTTCATGATGACACCAGAGCGACAAAAAGTCAACCCGTTCTTCTTGGGCGGTGAGAGCCTCATTGTGTCATACCCAACTGACACAATGTCGCATTCAGACAAACTGATGTCCATGCGTGGAAACAACAGACCTATGTCGCGGAGTACCGTCTTTCACGAGCTGATCCCTGGTCACCATCTACAAATGCATATGATCGCCCGATATAGGTCCTACAGAAGCCTCTTCACCACACCCTTTTGGATCGAGGGTTGGGCTTTCTACTGGGAGTTTGTTCTGTGGGATCGTGGCTTTGCCAACACACCGGAAGAAAAGATCGGTATGCTCTTCTGGCGCATGCATCGCTGTGCGCGCATCGTCTTCAGTCTCAAGTTTCATATGAATCAAATGACGCCCCAAGAATGTATCGACTACTTGGTTGACAAAGTCGGGCATGAGAGAGCCACCGCCGAAGGTGAGGTTAGGAGAAGCTTTAATGGCGACTACAATGCTTTGTATCAAGCCGGGTATATGCTCGGAGCACTGCAAATATATGCCATGAGAAAGGAAATGGTAGAGAATGGTGGTATGTCAGAGAAGGAGTTTCACGATCGCATACTCAAGAAAGGAGAGATGCCGATTGAGATCCTCAGAGCCTTGATGCAGGACAGGAAACTTCGGCCTGGTCATAAAGCAGCTTGGAGGTTTTATGATATCTGAACTCCGGACGATCAGACCATATGTGTAGGAATGATCTAGACTGTCTCTGGAATCTCCATTCTTGCCTCGTTCATCCTTGATCCAAATGGTTAAGTCAAGCTATACTTCTCGGTGCGAGTCTTATCTCAACTTCAACAAAGGCCGTTTCAACACCTGCCAAGAGAGGCAAGGCCTATGTGTGCTTGATACGACTACAGCAAGCTGTGCCTCTTTGATCACTATATTAACACGCGCTACTAACCCCGCATGTGGAGTCGCCCTATCGGTAGGATAGTCAGTTGGCCGGACCAGTGATATCCTTCCATCCAACAGATGATACGAAAGAGATAACTAGTTATGTCGAAGGAGACACGATGTAACATCGCTTGGTCGCTGGTGTCAATCTTCATGATCCTTCGACCGCAGACATCCGTCCACCATATTAAGCCTCCGGATGCCCTTCGAGCAGAAACGGTTGGTGCCTACAAGCATGCGTTGCTCCATAACGTTCCTACTGATAACAGCAACGGAATCATGAAGTTCGCTGAGTCCAAGGCAACTCACGGTGTTGCCGAACAAGTCATCGAACTCCGGAACGGCGCCTTACCGGAAACTCGAGTACACGAAGATATCGACAGACTACAGCAAGCTCATCAATATGACCACAACCTTCCGGACAAAGAGATACAGAAAATAGACGAGGCCATCAAGACCGGCAATGTCGAACAGGCACTCGAAGTCGACGAGACCTTCACCAAAGAATCACCCTATGAGACCGTTCGTGCCGCCGTTCGCGAGACAGACGGTGAAGAGACTGCAAATACAGTCCGAGCATGGCTTCTTGGCTTCATCTTCGTCACACTCTCGAGTGGAATCAACATGTTCTTGAGCATGCGCAGCCCGGCAATCACCATCCCAACCGTGGTGATTCTGCTGGTCGTGTATCCCTGCGGTCAACTTCTTGCAAAAGTTCTTCCCACCAGGAAGTTCAAGACATTCGGTTTGGAATGGACACTCAACACAGGTCCATTCTCAATCAAAGAACATACGGTTGTGGTTCTCATGGCCAATGTCACGTATGGCTATGCTTATAGCACAGACGCCCTTCTTGCTTTGAAAGCCAAGTCGCTATACAACCTTGACATGGGATGGGGTTTTCAGATTTTGTTCACACTGAGCTCTCAAGTCATTGGGATTGCTTTCGCTGGGATATTCAGACGCTTTCTTGTATGGCCTGCAGCTCTTATCTGGCCTGCCAACTTCTCCATGACAACTCTGTTGTACGCTCTGCACGACAAGAGCAGACCTGACCCTTCCAAAACAAACGGCTGGCAGGTCTCTCAATACCGCTTCTTCGTGTACGTCGCTCTAGGCTCTTTTGCATACTATTGGCTACCTGGTGTAATCTGGCAAGGCCTATCGGTTTTTTCGTTCGTCACCTGGATCAGACCAAATAATGCTACCATCAATCAGTTGTTTGGAGGTTTTACTGGACTTTCGCTAATACCACTGACGTTTGACTGGACATATGTAACGGCATATCTCGGTGACCCACTGCTTAGCCCGACATTTTCGCATCTCAACACCATAATTGGACTCGGAGTGTTTATGATCATTACAACTTTAGGTAAGTCGATAGCATGTTTATCGAGATCCCTTCTTAGATACACTGTCGTATAGAGATGGCTGACAAGCNNCCTAGGTATTTCATATACTGGGGTTCTCTACTCGGACTATCTACCGATCAACACTTCCACGACTTTTGACAATTCGCAGGCGAAGTATAACGTTACTAAGATTCTCGGACCCGGCTACACCTTTGACCTCGAAAAATACCAAAGATACTCACCCATGTTCCTTGCACCCACGTTTGCTTTGAACTATGGTTTGAGTTTCGCCGCACTGATAGCTGCAATCGTACACACCATTGTCTTCCACCGTGATGAGCTTTGGACCCGACTACGCCTTGCCAGACAACAGGAGCCCCAAGATGTTCATATGAGACACATGGCCAAATATCGTGCGGCGCCGGATTGGTGGTATGGCGTCTTGTTCCTTGTAGCTACAGCCTTTGGGCTTGCTACCGTTTTGGGTTTCTCTTCTCAATGTCCTTGGTGGGCGTACTTCGTATCGTTGATTATTGCCCTTGTCTTCATCATCCCCTGTTGCATGATTCTCGGCATCACCAACATTCAATTGTCGCTGAATGTCATTTCACCCTACCTGGCTGGCTTCATGATTCCAGGACGCCCAATTGGAGTCATGATCTTCAAAGTATATAGCACCATTGTGCTGGGGCAAGCGCAGACTTACAGCCAGGACCTCAAGCTGGCGCATTATATGAAGATACCTCCTCGCATCACTTTCTGGTCGCAGGTTGTCATGACCTTCTGGGCTTCTATCGTCCAAGTGGCAGTGATGAACTGGACTCTGGGAAACATCAACAATGCATGTGCTGCCAACCAAGCTTCTCATTTTACCTGTCCCAATGGTCGCACTTTCTTCTCTTCAAGCATTACATGGGGAGTCATCGGTCCTCGACGCATGTTTGGACCTGGCTCCATCTACGCCGCTTTCAATTGGTTCTGGCTGGTTGGTGCATTACTGCCCATTGCATTTTACGTCTTGACTAGAGTGTTTCCACATAAACGACTGCGTTTCTTACATGCTCCAGTCATGCTCGGGGCAATGTCTTGGCTTCCACCTGCTACACCTCTCTCCTTTACATCTTGGGCAATAGTGGGTTTGATTTTCAATTGGTGGATTCGTCGACGATGGAATGGTTGGTGGAGTCATTACAACTATATCACGGCTGCTGCGCTGGACTCTGGGCTGATCATTGCCACGCTGGTCATCTTCTTTGCGATCACTTTGCCTGAAGTTGAGGTGCCGAATTGGTGGGGCAATGTGGGTGTATTTGAGACTATGGATGCTTTGGGCACTGCGATAAGGAAGACTGTTGCTGATGGTGAGACTTTTGGGCCAACAAATTGGTGATGCAATCACCCCTTTTTGTTATAATCCATTAGTTACATCGGGCATTTCGAGCCATATGAACGATCTGTTTCTGGGTTTTCCTATTTTCTTTGGACGGTCGACGATAGAGAGTGCTCGGACGTAACAATGTTATGCAGGTCGACCGTTGCACGCTAGCCTTCAGCTTTCAGCTCGTACTAAATTAGTAGCGGCTCGACATCAAAATGAACAAGACTATGTATGCAGAACAACAGCTGTCACATCGGAACAGGTTAGAGAGAATACATAAACTGTTGACTCTCTGACAACAACTTCTTCTCTGCACCCAAACTTCAGGCAACCTTCTAGCAATATACTTACTGCAACTGGCTCTATCGACTCCTTCAGTCATGGGAAACGCTACCTCACGCGATGGTTCTGTAACCAGATTTACCGAGAGAGTTCCTTTTGTTGGTCTCGTCACTGCCGCTGTCCAAGCAGCTGCAGGTAACGGAGAGCACGCCAAGCGAGCCCTCGCGAAGCAGGCGAGCTCGATCATCACTGGTACTGGCGTCACGGTCGGCGCATTTGGAGGTCCAGCAGGATTGATGTTTGGCGGCGCAGTTGCTTCATCGATCGGTATCGGGGCCGAGTACGCTATCAGCACGACTATCAACGACACGAGCGTCAAAGGAGATACTGGAGACGTGGGACTTCCACGTTTCACCGTGGCAGGCTCGATTCCTGGTCTCGGGTGCGTAATCGATCCCACCACGATCAACATTATTGCGAAGCAGTTGAGCAGCACGAAGAGAGATTGAGGATGCTGCAGGTTCGGGCTACTAAGATGTTAGTGGGCGTATCTTGCGCGAACAATATAGTGAGACTTACGCGTCCTGATGCACATCTTTTTGCTAACCTCGTTATAGACTGCAATACCTTGGGTACCACCACACCAATTAACCTGATTCGCCTCATGGGAGATTTCTGAGGTAGATGCGCTGGCGAGGGATGTTGAGTGTTGTATGACGAAGGCTGGCTTCATCTGTCAATCGTCAGTGTTGATCGATGATACCAACAGGATGCGTCTTTTAGGACGTATCGTCTAGAGACAAAACAGGTTTGCCTGGCATATTGGTAACTTGAGGAGGTGGACGATGTAGAATGGACCAGGCCAACAGTTTACAGTTGCAACGATCCAGATAGCGATTCTCGGCACGAATCTAGCAGTGATAGCTTCGATCAGCTCATGATACGGTTGCGAAAAACACATGTGCAGCGAGCTGATACCACAGAAACAGCTACAGTTCAATGATACGAGCAATGGAGACAAACCTCCAGGCGATAGCATTTTATGGCCAGACTCTGATCATCTACACTGTGGCAATCGTGAAGATAGCCTGTTTATGTCGTCGTCAACTTGATAGCCGAAACATCTGGATGCTGAGCAAACATCTCTGCGACCTTCGCGTGCACCATGCCTAACGTCAGACCTTGTTCATTGCTGATCGTTGAATCTCTGAGCTCAGTAGTCCTTCCAATGTATTCTTTCGTCTCGTCCCTTTCGTCCCACACTGTAGCTTCCATAGCCAGACAGGGCGGTTGCGAAAGCAGCATGTTTGAGATAATCCCGCCCTGTCCAGTGCTTGCACGAGCCTTTAGATCAGGAAGATCCCTTCTCTCCACGATCATGTACGCACAACGCTGTCCATCACTGACAAGATGCCAAAAGCGAAAATGGTAGTTCTTGAATAAGGTCTGAACGATGGGGTTCAGTAAAGGTGGCTTGGCCTCCCGGGTCCACGATCGACCACAACCAAGGTCTGGAAGCAGAAAGAGTGCTCGTTGAATCTGTGCAGATTGTTGGATGCAGCATTGCCACTGTTTACAAACTTGAGTACATCTCAACAAGTGTTGCAGGACTTCCGCATTGTTGTATACTCGTGTGCAGCGAGGGTCTTCTTGATAGCTGAGTGGTGATAGTTCTTCCAAGAGGCAGAGAAGTATCGGTTCCAGTAGTTCGGGTAGTGCAAAGACACGCTCAGTAGATCTCGCCATTAGTTGTGATACTCTGTCACTGTATGTTAATGTGTTTGATGAGACACTGTTGACCTTGTGAATGTGTATGTCATGTTGATGATTCGTTGACCCCTCCTCGTCAGGACAGATCAGAGCACAGACCAGGCGTTCATTCCGCATCGACAACTTCGTGTGGTCCTGTGCACGTTCTCACACTTTCGCAAGGGTCTTTGATCTTTCGAGGTTTTGAGAGGCGTCATGAAGAAGAGACCGGCTATTGACATTGATGCTCTCGCAGCCAATTGCTGCCGGTGACAATGGATATTCTGCTGATCAACAAGAGAGCAGTGAGCCTCGTGGTCAATACAGCGATTGTATGATCACTCAGAATCCGTGAGCCCTCACATACTCTCTATGCAAGACATCCGCCAATGCGCCGCCCATGACAACATCAATAGGAGCCCAGTAGGCTCGCCCCCGGCGTAAGGCATATATGCGTAGCGTCCAGCTCGCAACGCCAGCAAGCATACCAAAGCCCACTTGCTGCCGCACCATCTCCTCATCTCGCCCACGCTCACGTTCCTGACTCCAGCGTGGGATGAAGCTCCTGTATTCGATGCCAACTGCTTGACAGAGCAGCACGATCGGTGTGACTACCAAAGTAGTGCGATGCATGGCCATCAGAGTCTTGGGGTTTTTGAAGACATTGGCAGAAGCCGTGAACCCAAAGTCGTTCAATTGCCGTACATAAGCTAAAGCCCCCATTGAGGCAATAAAGGGCGCTATATCAACGCATGCTGCCTCGAGATCTTGACGTTTGATTAATATTGGAAGGTTGCCGACATATTTGGTTGGATTCTGGCCAGGTACAGGATGCCAGGCGTTATCTTCCGCTGTCTTGGTCGTCCAGAAGAAGAGGTAGCTTAGATTCATAACGATACTTGTGGTAGCTTGGGCCGCTTAGAAGTAACGTCCTTGGTCCTGTTGAGGTTCAGATGTCCAGTGGACTTCCGATGGTGACTTCGAAAACAGTACGTTGTGATATGCCCAATTCGACTGATTGATCGTCTTTCCACAAGTGTCTTGATGTCAGGTACAAGTTGTAGCATCTGGGACGAGTTCAAGTTCATGTCCATCTTACTCCAGCTTAGCGCGCCTTGGCACCGTCATTGACTTTATGTAGATATGATCAAAGCACCAAGATCAACGAAGGCATTCAGCACCTGTTTCTGGTACTTGCAATGCTATTACTTCGAGGCTTGCAAAGAAGAAACTGAGCACAGGAAGGTATTGAGCCAGACATCGGCACGTTATTACACATGCTAGCTCAGTGAGGCTATTCGAACTCCCACCTCTGGCTCAATCACGGTGTTCTTCTCAAACGACAATCATCAGCAGCTTCCTGTCACTACAAGAAATAGAGACGCCTACCTGTTGTTGTTGTGTTCTGTTGATAACCAGTCGGCTTTGGTAGCATCTTGGAGAACTGAATGACAAGTGGCTGATGAAATCCTGCACAATCCTCTATGTTTCCAGGATATGGGCGCTCTCGAACAGACATTGGCAGCATAAACCTTGATCTTAGGATCCTTGAACGGTGTTTCTTGACCCATGTAAGTCTGCAGATGGTGGTGGTAGTGAATCACATTGGACCTGCAATGGTTTACAGACTCCCTCCAGTCAGCTTGTCGCGATGCTCATGTTTTGGACTCTGGTGAGAAACCTTGCTTCCGGGCTTCCTGATCAGACACCTTCCCTTATTACTCTGGCTTGTAATCGGTATTGATCCCAAGCTCTTTAGCTCGCGTTCTCAGTTCCTTGAGGCTTGTGGCGTCTTCAAACCCTCGAGGTATTGTGTCTTCCGTTTTTCGGTAGCAACGACTGCACAAATATTGTTCAGAGGCGCCCGAGCCTTCCGGATCTATACCAGACTCCTTGTGCTCGGATGCGTTGTTGATATGGCACCACCATAATTTAAATCCATGCTCAGGATTGAACCTACAGTCCTTACAGTGGTGTACAACCTTCTCAGAATGAAGTCTCAGCCTGTAATTCTTCCAAGGCAGCTGGTCACGGACCCAATCGCACGTGCGACACCATTCAAGAGATTTCCGCCAACTCCTGTGAGNTTTCCTTTGAGATTGCTTCTGTTGCCAGGCTCTGGATTCTGCTTTTTNCTTCTGCCAATACTCCGGGTCGTTCTGAAGTTTCCGAGCTCTTCAGATACTCGAGTATTCTATCCNTTGCCTGCGCCATTCTGGATCTGTCTCATACTTTGTTTGCATATCCGCGCGCTTCCATTGCTGAGATATGCTAAACGTTGAGAAGAGACGGGTGTTGGTCCTTGAAGGATTCGCCAGTACAAGAGATTCAGTAACTACCCGCAGTTTTGAGAACATTGTTGCGGATGGTTGATGCAGAAGTTGGCCTGATGTTGAATGTAGGGGTGGAAAACAATAAAAAGCTCGGAGCTGCGAGACAAGTTTCCGTGACTAGGTGAGATTCTGCCAGGTCTAGTGTGCTTCGTTTGTGGTCGTTGATCCATGTGGTCCAAGTCTCTATGGTTTGTAGATACCCAATGCTTTTGCACACGATGTGAACTCTTTCCAGCTCGCCGCAGTCTCGAAACCTTTGGGGCACATCTCATTCCAGTCCAGCTTGATCCAACAAGAGTTGCATAAGTAGTTCTCTGGCTTCGAGGTGCTGGACCACCACAATTTGGTCCTCCTATCTGGCCGATTGCAGTTTATGCAATTCTGGGCTACACGCTCGGGAAATAATTTTGGTTGATAGCATTTCCATGGCAATCCTGCTTGAGCCCATCCCGACTTCCTGACCCATTTTTCGAGAGCCTCGCGTCTGCGATAGTTCTTGTTGGTTCTCTTTTGCGTCATGTATTCAACCAGTTGCTCTTTCGTCCTTTGCTCGAATTCTGGATCTTCAGCCTTGCGGTCTTGCCTGTATCGCAGAATCCGCTCCCGCCTCTTTTGCGTAATTCCGGATCCGAATGTTCTCTGTACCATTTNCGAAGACCGCTCCCGCAATTTTCTACGGAACTCCGGATCCGAATGGTATCTCTCCATCACAGTCATCGAAGCAGTCGTGGCATTAGAGAACACACGTGCTTCGGCAGTCTGACCTCTGAGCAAACTGAAAAGGCGAAACGGCTTCAAAATACTGGAAAACATAGTTGGGCATGTGCTGTGGAAGATCTGTATGTTGACGCCAATTGAGTATGTAGGGAGGAAGGATTGTGAAAGCGTTTCTTGGTTGTTTGCGAACAGATGACGGATTCTGCCAAGGCGGCGTGCTTATATAATATGAAAATAGCGACCTTGGCCTTATATCTACAAGCACTATGCAAATTTGACCATCTCTTGTGGCCATCTTCTTTTATTGACATCTTTATCCTCCCGATACGAAAAAGGAAATTCCTGTCATCTGAACAATTAGGCACTACCACAGCCAGTGATACTTGTGCGGTTGTAGTACACATCAATTGACTTGATATGCAGCACAGCGTCCTTAGTAGGAGGACCAAGCGTCCAAGATCCGTTGTTNNACTGTGTGGTAATTAGCTTTGAACTTTAAATCTACGTTGTCACAATTGTCGGCACTCACGTCCACGAGTTCCACATCCATGCTCCAGCTGTCCGGGGCACAAACTTGGTGAAGGTCTGCAAGAGCTTTCCATCGACATAGTAGTCGGTCCTTCCGGGCACCCAATCGACGCGATACTCGTGGTAAGCAGCAGACGCATTGGCCACAGTGCTAGCGTTGGACAGCGCATTCGAGCCATACCAATCTTGGTTCGTAAAGTGGACGTGTGTGGGATCTCCGGTCTGGATCTCGATATCCGACTCGTTGTTGTCGTCGCTGTAGAAGAAGAAGCCGCTGACTGTACCCCAGACGTTGGGGGTCTTTGCTACAGTGCGCACGCTTCCGTACATGACATCGTTGGCGGAGGTGGTGATTTGAGCACTTCCACAGGGATTGGCCTCGGTGCAGTATTGCTGACCTCCGGGTACGGTCAGAGTGAGACTACCGTCGTTGGCATCCACGCCGACAAGAGAAGGCTTCCAGTATACACCATATGGGCCACCATTGCGGTCTGTTGCCTTGAGGGTAGAGGGAAGCGTCTTCCAGTTAGTGACGGAAATGTGAGAGCTGAAGCCTCCAACTTTGGGCACTTGATAGAGACATCCATCGAATGGTGCGGTGGNGGAAGTGTAACGCTTCTCGAGCGGAGAGGCATCGCTAAGAACAGCGAGGCCAGCAATGCCGGCCAGCCATAGAGCAGAAGAAGAAGAGCAGTGCATTGTGTTGAGAAGAACAATCGAGCTGGTAGGAAGTGCTTGCTGAAAGGATGGTTGAAACTCTACCAAGTGGCTACAGCACACTTCTTATACTCTGGACCTTGTGAACGCTACGGCGTGACAGCCCCTATGTCTACAAGCGACTCTAGCTTATCACGCTCAAGCACATGGTCTACTTTGCATTAGGCTTTTCCAAGCCGTCTGACTCCACAAGCTTCGGTACTTGTCATGACTGCGAAGCAAGTCGTAAAGTTGTTGAGTCTCGAACAGACGCAGGACACTGAGAGTCATAGCGAGCCAGTCAACGCTTGCTTGGGCGAAGGACCGCAGCAAACCAAATGTAACGTGATTGCGGCGTGCGTTAGACGTTATCCAGATCACGCTTCATGACTGCTGGAACACCGGTGAACGCGTCCTAAGGCGTTTCGCGTCGACGCGATCACCAATCGAGAATACGAGATGCAGAAGACTCGAGTCTCGAGCTCGAGAAGTGGATACAGCAATTAATTTCGGCATCTTGTTCGGCTTTAGAAGCTGCCGACATGAATCGTGTTGTTGTAGCGCAATTGGGAGATGCATGCATCATGCGAGTGTGTGAGCTTCAAGACTCAAGAGCTTGGGGTGGACGCGAGGTGCTCACCGCCTTCCGATTGCGGCTTTCAGCTCCATACAAAGCCACTGCTTACACCTCCCTCGTGGCCTTGAACCCGGTCACTCCGATGTTGCCTTCTCTGCCCACGCCCCATTGGTTCTTTTCTTGGTTTTCCACCAATCTTCTCTTCAAGCTGACTTCCATGGTTCTCCTGCCCTTTTTGCGTCCTTTGAGACCATCATCGTTCCAGTCGTAATACAATGCCCATCTGGGATGGCCTTGCTCGTTCCTGTACATGTCCTCCTCCACAGCCAAGAAACCCTCGAACTCATCAAGAGTCATGCTCGAATCCTCAAACTCGTCTGTCCAGTCCCAAGGTCCGACCTTGTGTGTTATACTGCCTGTGCGATTTGCATATTTGAGCTCGAAAGTATTGTTGTCCACATAGATCCAATTCAGCATAGGTGGATCTTTCTGGATGGTCGTCACAAGGCCTCTCTCCGCAGGTGAGCGATCCTCGTCTGGATACATGAGATAAAAGCCGGTGAAAGGATGAGAATCTTCACGCCTCGGTAATCCTGTAGCTCGGTTCTTGGCCTCGATCCAGAGTTTGTTGTCGCGGACGACGACTATGCTGTCGTGCAGTATCTCTCCTCGCCCTCGCGACCGTGACCCTTCGTCCTCTATAACCACGTCGATGTAAAACTTCGTTGTCCGTGATTCCGGATTTGCATTGGCAGCCTTTTCGTTCTCCTTTTGTTGATGTGACACGCCTTGGGCTACACCAGTCACAACGCCGACGCCTGTGGCGGCAGCAACTGGCAGGGAGATCCCCAGGCCCATGATTACGCCGAACACCATATTGAGTTGATTTGGGAGTGGTCCTTATGCTCGTCGAGAGATGTCTTTAGAAGTCGAGTTGACAAAATAATCTGCAGCGAACTGGAGGCTCATAGGAAGACATTCTTCGGGTAGAAGCGTCATTGCACTGTCAAACCTGTTTCAGAATCCAGGGTCTCCTTTGAAGGTTCCACGAGCCGGGTTTTCGTGGACTGATGGATATGCAATCCGTAGTACTACTACATTGCGCGTTCCACGTTAGCTATATGATCTTGTTGTTCGATTTGAGTAGCTAAGGCTTGAGCAGCGCAGCTCAATCTTCGTTTTTTCTGGGTGTGGGCTGACCCTGCTCGATCAATCAACCGCTCTATCAACCACCATCAAGGTTGTCGCATCAGTCAGTTGTCTGCGTATAGTATTCTGACAGGTAACTTGACTAATATTGAGTGGTATTTGAACAATTTTTGTTTGTGGGTCGACAAATAACAACTGATGTTTTCTGGGAATTCTGGTGCAAGATTCGGGGAGCATCACCACATGCTCACATCAACTTGCGCCTGGCCTTTTGTACAGGTCTCGAAATGTTATCGTATGAGACAACTCAAACACCATCTTCAGCACTTCATGATCCAAGTATGTCGCGTCTCAGCATGGGGTCATCTCTACTGTCCGCGGACAGGGCTTGCCAGATCCGAGCGTTGTCCACGACGGAGCAGGAGCTTCGCAAGGAGCGAGCTCCCTCCACCAAGTTTGCGCCGAGTGCCAAAGCCTTGGTCCCGTTGTACTTATCAGCCCATTGACGAATACAGAACACCCAAGGGGTCAAGGTTCGCGTTCCCCTGATTAGTTGCTAAACAAAGACCATGATCGATGTCGCAAGCATCTGATGGAACCAAAAGGGAAATTAGATATCGAATTCTTCTTTTAGAATATGACAGTGATGATGGATAGTCTGTACGTTTTAGATGAAAGGTGATGCCGAGCCACGCGGCTATGTACAGCGACAAGAGGGTTCGCATCAAGCGAGACCGGATGGAGAAGGAGATCCTGGGAAACGGCATAAGCTCGAACCTTCCCCGGCCAAAGACCCCTTTTGAGGCTGGAGAGCGTTTGGGAAGAAGACGTCCAAGAAGTGCTCCGCCTCGATTGTAGCCTTTGTGCCTGGCCGGTATTTCGCACAGTCATAGCCTCACGGACTCTTGCTCTCTATATCACTATCGTCTTGTATATATACAGTCGTCGTTGTCGCAAAGTGTTGGTTGCAGTTGCCTCAGTCAGCCCAACATCTCGAAAGGCTGTTTCCCTCAAGCCGGAGCTGAAACAAGAGCCACCACACGCCGGTCGCACCTCCCATCCTTGGCTTTCCTTGCCCAGGCAGGCCTGAAGCACTGTAGCAATCAATCGACTCAGCAGCAAACCCGCGTCTTTGCACAAACACGACCACTCTCGCTCGTTTTCCCCGTCCTCTCAGCTCCTCTCGCTCTCGCGCTTCCATTTGTTGGTCTTGGTCGTGTGGCCAACCTCACCGCACGCGACACACCGCTCCCGATCGAGTCTCGGCCCACCGGTCCGTGTTTGTCACGCTCACCCTTACTCCCTGCACCAAGCGACTCCTGTCCAACGCATCAGCCCGACACAGACCAGACCGCATCAAAACATCCTTAGGCCGCTGTTGAGCGGCTTCCGACCGTCACCATTACCAACCACAAGAAAAAGACCTCCATTCTGGGAGGTCAGGGTTTCCCAATAGCTCTTACATACCACTCGACCGCGACCGCAGTAGCAGTCCATTCCCTACCGGAGGTTATCATGATCGCGAGGGTCTTACTGGCCCTTCTACCTCTAGACAAACAGCCTCTAGCCGCATCATGTACATGCCCAGCTCAAGATGGACGTGGTCATTCCTAATGATTGCCGTCTGTCAAGCCGCCATCGGTCTAGGACTTGAANNGGGTGCGTCGTCGTTGTCTTTGCGCTCATGATTTTCCACTGCTGACACGCGCAATAGCTATGTTTTCGCCAAGTTCCAGATCTCGCTCAACCCCGAAGCGCGAAAGACAACACAATCACGAACCATCCCTACATACCTCGCCTTGTTCATTTTCGGATTCATCTACCAACTCGCGCTCGTCTGGGATGCTTTACGCCTGAAGAACACGATTCAAGTCATCGGACTCTGTCTTTACAATCTCGGTCTACTCATATACGCTACCGTACAGTACGACCAAATTGATCGCGCTGTCCAAGTTCTGAATCAGGCCAATGAGATCGAACACGGCTTTGGTCGTGATGTGAAGCCTTTCCTCGTTGCAGTACCCTGCGTTCTTGCGCTGGGCACAATAGCTTTCAGTATCGTGGCGTGGAAGTTGTATGACGAGTTCGCCTGGACCATTTACAAGCACATCTCAGCAGACTTGCGCTTGAAGCGACGTTATCTTGTTTACCAGGTATCTTCGTCAAGATTGCAGGTGCACACACTGAACATGGACTGATGATGANNGCAGATTTACATCGCCCTCCTTAAGTTTGACTTTTTCTTCTTCCTCGGATTCACAGTACAATTTGTCGTTGTGGTTCGCGAGCACACCTCCAACATCGAATTCGCTCTCACAATTGCCGCCATTCCCGTTACCATTGCAATCTTGCTTGCGGCTGCATGGTTCACAAGACGCGAGTCTACGTTGGGAATGTGCAGCACGATCGTACTCTACTTCGCCGCCATGGCCTACTTCCTTTTCAAGCTCGTGCGCATGTATGACTCGAACAATCCGGAAAGAGTGGAAGACTACGAGCCTGCGCGGAAAAGTCTGACGACGTTTGCTGTTATCACGCTTCTGCTGTTGATTTTGACAATCATCAATTGCGCATGGTGCACGGCGAACTTCAACAAAGGCTTGAAGCCTCACATTCAACGACGAAGAGTGATTGGAGTCGAGGACAAGAGCTATCCGTATGAAAGACGGCACAACTCGTTGGGAGGAGCGCATGCCATGGGAGCAGTCCCATCGAGGATGACGATTGACTGATTTTATCGACCCTTCTGGCAAGAGTAGAGACAAAACCAACGACGTTTCGGCTGGGCCGGAACGAATTGCCTATCGCATAGACGACCTTTTCGATATCCCACGGGTGTCAGGCTGAGGGTCCAACAAGTACCTTGCCTTTCATCACGGCGTTTTGTTTTATTTTCCTTTTACTTCTTTTTAGTTGATTACTTTTCTGTGGCACGAGTTGGATGGGAAAGCACCAGCGTCTCAATCATGACTTTGTGGCGTGTAAATGTTCAGTCACGGCAGATTCTGTTCTACTTCAATTGAAAGCCATTCTCCCACACATGCACGCTTTGCGACAGGCATAAGATGATGATAGTCTGAAGAGCAAGGTAGTGGGTGGCTTAGCTCGTGCCGTGCCTCAGCCACAATGACGCGCGCGGGGTCGAGGATGCGGCATGTCGAACAAAACAGCAAGGCATCCGCATCGAAACAATATCCACGAAGTGCCTGACACTTCTGAATATCAAACAACATGGCGGAACAAAAGACGCCGAGCGCTACCATGGCCGAGATACCGTCGACCATGGTCGCCCAGGCCGCAGCCGCTGCGAGTGCGAACGCCGACGACGAGAACCGCCTACATCCATCAAGGACAGCCGAATACCTAAATCCGAACAGCACAGACGAGAACCTACCGCCGCCAGCGTACGGCGACACATACGGCGACGTCAGCAGTCAGGATGCTGGGTTGGGCACCAAGGCCACTCTACGCTCTGATGGACGAGTCAACATCAATATTAACCAGACATCCCGCCACCTCTCCAGCTTGCTCGTACCTGCTCTGCGAAGCCAACTTGATCTTGCCGACACTACCCAAGTNCCCCCGCCCTATATTCCTACCTCGCTCGGCGGAGCCCCTGGCCAACCGCCACCCCCACCTCTCAACGTAGTCATCCATGTGGTCGGTTCAAGAGGAGACGTGCAGCCTTTTGTGGCTCTTGGAAAGGTACTCAAGGATCAATATGGCCATCGTGTCCGACTGGCAACACACCCTGTCTTCAGAGACTTCGTCACAGAGAACGGTCTCGAATTCTTCAACATTGGAGGTGACCCTTCTGAGCTCATGGCCTTCATGGTCAAGAACCCTGGATTGATGCCTGGATTCGACGTGATGAGGAGAGGCGATATTGGCAAACGACGCAAGGAGATTGGAACAATGATCAAAGGATGTTGGAGAAGTTGTATCGAGTCTGGTGATGGTACAGGCGTCGCTGTAGACGACAACACAACCGAAGAATGGATGCGCAACACCGATGCCTCGATCAAGCCCTTCATCGCCGACGCCATCATTGCGAACCCACCCTCATTCGCTCACATCCATTGTGCCGAGAAGCTAGGATGTCCATTACATATGATGTTCACTATGCCTTACTCTCCCACACAGGCCTTCCCTCATCCTCTGGCTAACATCCAGTCGACAAATGCTGATCCCCATCTTACGAATTTCATCAGTTACACCCTCGTCGAGATGTTGACCTGGCAGGGTCTGGGAGATGTCATCAACAGATTCAGAGTCAAGGATCTTNNTTCTCTCGATCCCATCAGCTTGATATGGGCTCCTGGCATGCTGACAAGGCTGCGTGTCCCATATACCTACTGCTGGTCTCCTGCTTTGATTCCAAAACCAAAAGATTGGGGCAATCAGATATCCATCGCTGGCTTTTACTTCCTCTCTCTGGCTTCAAACTTTACACCACCCCCTGATCTAAAGACCTTCTTGGATGCTGGGCCTCCACCCGTGTATATTGGCTTCGGATCCATTGTTCTTGACGATCCCAACGGCATGACCAAACTCATTTTCGATGCTATCCGCCAGACTGGACAACGCGCCCTGGTATCCAAGGGCTGGGGTGGTTTCGGCGCTGATGAACTCGGCATACCAGAAGGTGTCTTCATGCTGGGCAACGTTCCTCACGACTGGTTGTTCAAGCACGTGTCTTGCGTCGTCCATCACGGAGGCGCAGGAACCACTGCTGCTGGAATTGCATGTGGTGTTCCTACTGTCATTGTTCCATTCTTTGGAGACCAGCCTTTCTGGGGAGCTATGGTCGCCAAAGCCGGAGCTGGTCCAGATCCGATCAATCACAAGGACCTGACTGCTGATAACTTGGCTGGTGCAATCAACAAAGCCCTTGAGCCGGCCACTAGAGAAAGGGCTCAAGATCTGGCCAACAGTATTGGCCATGAGAACGGCACCGAATCTGGCGCTCAGAGCTTCCATCAGTTCCTCGAAGTCGACAAGATGAGATGCAGCATAGCACCCAGTAAAGCAGCTGTCTGGCGTCTGAAGAGAACTGAAGTCCGTTTGAGTGCTCTTGCGGCGACCACTTTGGCAACCGAAGGATTACTGGACTTTAAAGATCTGAAACTGTACCGCCCGAGAGAGTATGAGGCCGATGAGGGTCCTCCGGAGCCCATATCTGGTGGCGCTGGCGCGCTCACCGGTACAATCAGTACCATGATGATGGGTGTCGCCGACTTCCCTGTTGCTGCATTAAAGGCGTTGAGAATACATCCTGATGCTGTTCCCAACAAAACCACAACAGATCCTCAGGCTACTTCTCAGCAATCGTCTACCGAGAACCCGCCAAACCAACCCGAGACCTCCAACAGAGAGCTTGCTGTCACGAGTCCAAACAGACTTGCTTCGCCCACACAAGGCGCTAGTACGGGAGGAAGCTTCAATCTTGATGAGTCGTTTGCGAAGATGGGTTCTCCTCATCTCACAGCCGAAGACAAGACCGACAGAGGAAAGCGTAGTCGCTCTTCTTCGCTAGCTGCCGCACTGCAAGGTCGCCTGGGTAACCAGTTGCGCAATCGCTCTGGCTCCCGTAGCGGTTCCACTTCCAGGTCATCGAGTCCTCACAGGACAAACACCACACAGTCGCAGACACCAGCACAGACCCAGTCACAGGGAAGCGAGACAAATTTAAGAGAAGTCATCGATGCTGCCTTCGGCACTAGTAAAGGTGTTTCTAGAATTGTTGGAGCTGGTTTCAAGTCGCCCATGGACTTTACGCATGCTCTTGCAAAAGGCTTCCACAATGCACCAAAGCTCTATGGCGATGAGTCTGTCAGGAAGCCTGACAAGATCACCGACTTCAGATCTGGCCTCCGAGCGGCCACCAAGGAGTTCGGATTTGGTATGTTCGATGGCATCACTGGACTCGTCACCCAGCCCATGGAGGGCGCAAAGAAGGAAGGCGCTGCTGGCTTCATCAAGGGCTTCGGTAAGGGTATTGGCGGTATAGTGCTCAAGCCTGGTGCAGCTATCTTCGGTATCCCGGCCTACACCATGAAGGGTGTCTACAAGGAGCTTCAACAACTGTCGGGATCTTCTGTTCAGAACTACATCATTGCAGCTCGCACAGCCCAAGGGTACGATGAATGGCACCGGTCGAGTGCCCAGGAGCGACAGGAAATCATCAGACGCTGGAAAGTGGTTGAGTCTGAGGTCAAGAAGAAGAGATTCATTCACGAGCAGTTCCAGGACATGCTTAGAAAGCAATGGGATGGTGATAATCGAGAGGGCGGCAATGGCAATGATGGTCAGACCAGAGGTTCGCGTTCTCTGGTGGGCCTTCATCCTCGATCGCGTGCTAATTCACGTGCAGCGAGAGTTGGTACACACAGCGAAGTCACAACACCAACGGTTGAGGTCACGCATCACCCTAGCGAGCCTCCGAAGTACGAGGACCTGCAATTTACACGCGGCGCCAGTGGCAATGAACTCGAGAGAGCTATCCACACATCGGTCGCTGATACTAGCCGTGGCGACCCGGAGCAAGACGCCATGATCGAGCGTGCGATTCGCGCCAGCATTGCCGAGCTAGCCTCTGGTCAGCGCTCTTCCGGCAACAACAACGATGTTGACGACGAAGACGAGATCCTGCGCAAAGCAATCGCAGCCAGCATGGTAGACCATCAAGGTCAATATCCACCGGCATATCAAGATACATCTTCGTCTGAGCACGACGAAGAGCTGGCAGCCGCGCTCAAGGCCAGTCTAGCAAACTCCTCCGGCCATCAAGACAAGCGCATCAAACATCAAGGACAGTCTACAGACAGCGAATGGGATGCAAATCCCAGCTCAGGTGACGACGAGTACCGCCTCGCTGTCAAAGCATCTCAAGACCAGCAATCTGCACAAAAACATCTCGACGACGATGCACAGCTGCAGCGAGCAATCAGCCAAAGCCAAGAAGCCCACAAAGCATCAACCAGTGCTGAAGAAGAGGAAAGAGTGGTCATGGAATACGTCAAGAAGCAGAGTCTGCTCGAAGAACAACATCGACGCAATGCTGCAAGCAAGGGTAAAGGCAGAGCTGCCGAAAATGATGACGACAACGAAGATGATGAGGATTACAAGAGGGCTTTGGAGGCTAGTCTGCAGCAGGAGGGCAAGAAGGGAGGAAGGGCTTGAGTTGAGAAGGATGTTGGTATGACTTGATGAAAAACACATAGCACGATACCCCCTTTTTTTCTTTTCGTTTTCCTTTTTGCGGCACATGAAATTCATCTTTTATGCTTACATCTCGGTTTCTCTCTTCGTGTGTGATGGAGTCTTTCATCGTGATACAGTGAAGATCTCTTTCGCTCTCTCGTGAAGATGTTTATCCTCTCCGTACCTTCTGCTTCAAAGATGAGGTTCCTTTAGTATCAATGTCCATGTTTGCGATTCGTCTGCCTATGTAAACTCTTGCTTTGGGAAGAACAGTTTTTGTTGATGATTGAGGAGTGTTTTCTCGATGTGTTGGCAGCTCTCATGATTTTCGTCGGCGTCCTGTTTGTTTTGTTGCTTTGCGTCGAGAGGAAGGGACGATGAAAGCAGGAACAAAAAGGGCTACTTCTACAGACTATGGATGCAACAAAAGTGGCAGCCCTTGACACAACCAAATTCACAATCCAAACGTATCCCTCATCAATCGTCTAACGAGTGTGAGTGTGTGCAACTCAACCCTTATATACCGTGTCTCTTGGTCCAAAAGTAATAATAAAACAAGGATGGCAGTTTAGTGTAGCGGTCTGGCCAGCCCTCTAGACTTTACCAAGCCTAGTTTTCCCGATCCAGTAGGGGGTCTTTCCTGGATTCCAGTTTCCAACTGACCGGTCTTGGTTTTTGCTGTTTTGGAGTTGGGGATCTGGTAGAAGCTGGAAGTGGTGGTTTGGTATAGGCGAGTGTGAGGAGAGGGAAGGGGTGAAGGTGGTAGGCGGGAGATGAGGTGTGTTATGTATGCGTTATTTATGTGATGGTGAGAGGGCTAGGGTTCAATTCTTGGTGGTGTTGTTTGTCTTTTTGCTTTAGCTCCGCAGCGTCCATCAATCAAAATCGGTCTTATCTGCTTTGATGATTGTTTTGATGTTGTTGTAGACAAACATCCACGTGTCTGCAGTTAGAAAGAGTGTGTACTTTCTTGATCCAGCTCTGGACTTTTAATCTATCATGGTTTTTTGTGTGATCACTGGATGAGTCTGTGTTGCGAGGCGGCTCTAAAAGGAAGCGAGCTGCAACTCTGTTCCTAGCAGATACA
Organism: Aureobasidium vineae; assembly: GCA_903819635.1. Taxonomy (NCBI): domain Eukaryota; kingdom Fungi; phylum Ascomycota; class Dothideomycetes; order Dothideales; family Saccotheciaceae; genus Aureobasidium; species Aureobasidium vineae. The sequence goes on from CAIJEN010000006.1 coordinate 987,011, forward strand.
ATGCTCAGAACACCTCGATCTAGGAAAGTATGCGTGGGAGGAAACTGTAGAGTACAATTCTTCGTGAACTGAAAATGATCGAAACCAGTTGTGGGATTGCATATATCGGATCCCATTCACAAGGGAGAGAGAGAGTCCAATTGGGTGTGTTGTGCAAGGAAATATATAGAAAGCAAGAGATTGATTGATAACCTTTGTCTCACTTTATCTTTCACCTCATCACTTCTGATGCTCGATCAGTCCTCTAATCGGTAGTCGTGGGGGATGCTTTTAACGGCAGATAGATGGGAAGTCGTACTTATCGGCCATCATGTATATCCTGATGAAACATTCCCAAACAGTGTCACTTTTCGTATAGTCGCAGCCGTATAGTCGCAGCCGTTGTTGTTGTCATGGGTGCCAAATGGCATGCCATAGATGTGCTTCAGAATGGCATGAAGAGGTTCAATATCTCCCTCATACTCGTCATCAATGTTGAAGGTCGCGCTCTTAGCGACAGGAAATTGCGAGTTCAGACTGCGATCGAAGAAGGGAGACCACATGCGTAGAACAACCCTATGAACATAGATTCGAGTTTTGCCGAGTACAAGGATCAGGTCTGAGTCCCTGGAGTTGTCGAAGACGGCGGAATTGCTGAAAGTGGATTTATTAGTATTGAAGTCATGGTGAACACGGAGAGACTAGCCTTACGCCTGAAATCCGTTGGTGAAGTCTTCTTCAAATTCTTCCATGGTTGCGCTTCTTTTGTGGTGTGGAGGTTGAGAAAGAAGTGTGGAAAGGAACGAGCAGGCAGGGAAAACTCAGACGAGTTGTCAACTTCCCTGTCTGTTGTGAACTCCACTTTCACTCTTGCTAACCGCGTCGGGACTTTCACTCAGCGATTCCTAGTCTCTCGAAAAGTCCAAGACTGAACCGTTCACTTCGACTTGTGCGTTCCCCAGTCCCAATTCTGCGTCGTCTTTGTCGAATCTTAACAAACTCCTTTTGCAGAGCCCTTTCTTCCTTTATCCACGTCTGCCTTCATTCAGGTCGTTGCTTCTCAGATACTCAGCTCTGAACGGAACCTGATCCACTGTCCCTCTTTGTGGCAACTGCATAGCGCTCTTGTTGCCTGCTTTTATTAACTCCACCAGTCCCCTGCATTGGAACCCGATCGGAGACTTTCAACTTGACATTGACAGTGTCTTTGCTTATATCTTCCGACACCTTTCATAATAACGAGCAGACTCAAGACCAGATCGAAGATCCATCTCGTGGCCGTGAAATTACTCGAGGACGGTCGCTGGCTCGTGGTATAGGGAGAGGTCGGGGCCAGCCGACGCAAGATTAAAGAGTGTACCCACTCCAAGGCTTTGATAGTCGAAGCTCGTCGCTGGTTCGTGGCAACCTCGGAGCATGACCGTTTCTTGGAATACCACCGCTGGGGGGCAGGCTCCTTCCAATCCGAGGAGGCGGAGGTATCCGTGCTCGAGGAGGCTTGTTCGCTGCTGTGCAGGAGGACAGACGGCTCAAGCGAGGCCTGGAGCCATAGTCGCAACACGCATCGACTCATCTGACTTCTGTTCAAGACAAACCAGTTGATCTGAAAGGGGAGATCTTCTCAAACTCGCAGCCCCTGACGCCTGACCCTCAACCAAGAAGTGAGATCGACTTTGTCAACAATAGACCATCTGGTCTCCGGGAGACAGAGTCCCATCCACTCCAAGGACTAGGCCGCGTCTTCGACCTCTACCATAGCGGAGGTGATTTATAAGTATATGCCAAATTCCTCACCGAGCGGTCGCCGGTCGTTGTCAGCTTTGCTGAAAGTGTTTCTGTCTCGAAGACAAAAGATATGGCTGGGGACGATACATGCAGTTGGACTGCCTACGGCTCCTTCTAAGAGCACTTCAACGACGACTTCTTCAGCATGATTCTGCACCCTGACACACAATACCGATCCATCGAGCTAGTCATGAAGCGCAAGAATGGAAGAAAAGCCAGCTGTCGTGTCTTTCCCAACAGCTTCAAGCTCCTCGAGGGCGTTCTATACCTAGAGTCATACTCCGGAGATGGGGTACAACTTGACCGGCTTGATCTCGAGAGGAACAAATTCGCCAGAGGTTTCTACAACAGACCCAACATAGGCCAGATCATGATAGAAATCGCGCGGCGCGACCTCAACAACAACGCTACTCTACAAGATAGTCGACCAATCTGTACCGGAGACCTAACTCAAGGACAGATCGCCTATATCGTCACTGGATATAGAAGAGCATTGATGGAAGGCACTTTGGCGACATTCCCAAAGCCTGATGCGGTCATCGCGAGGCTGAACATGGACACATACATAGTCATCAGCCGTAGCATCGAAGGCTATGTTCAGCACAGGTCTTTTGACGAGTCTATGATTCACTTTAGCAACTGCCTACGGATGTGCTCCACTTACGGGAACCTTTGGTTTTACACTCAACTTGCTGAACAATACGGAACAGCTAATCGTGGGAACACCTGGGCAGATACATCCAAGCCTCCATGGCTAGCTATTGAGTGGGCCATTGAGCGTAATGAAAATGGCGATATTGTCGAGGCGACTCCTTCAAAGTGGTCGCAGTTTAGACATCCTAGAGTCTTTCCTGACAGACAAACCGCTGCTTTGGCTCACGATCTCGCAAAGTTCGGTGCCATCGCTTCAGAACCTCGGGACAACGATCAGTACAGAGAGAAATGCTTGTTTGCTGCAAGTGTCGCACAATTTGTAAATCAGTGACCGAGATGCTGTGCAAGAAATCTGGAATGCGCCTGACTGTGTGCTTGTTGGACTCGATTGAAGACCCAAATTACAAGCACCTGTCGACTGTAGTCAGATTTAGCAAGTTCAGGGGTCGACCAGGAGATGTTCAGAGTAAAACAACACAACCAATAGGTTTTCTCAGAATAAACCAGACGGGATACATGGAGCGGAGTCGCAAACAATAATGTTTATCAATATGGAACCAGTTTCCCTAGCCTCGATATCTTCCTCGCGATGATATGTACTCCGAATGGAAACGACGGTGCTTACCAGGAATATCATGTTTCTTTCTCTTGTAGATGTGGAATGATTCAGAGGCAGGAGAGACATTTTAAGTTGTACAGTATGCTCTGTTGTTTTTGTTGGGATGTATTTGGTCGAATTACACAATCCTTCCAAAAACGAGGGCAGTATTCGCAGACAATTGTAATCCAGTTGATGCTAGACCGCTCCCTCTCCTGACTCTAGCTACTTATTGTCATGGCCTCGGGACTCTTCCTGAATGCACGCCTGACAAGTTCCATCCCGGATCAGACAATTCAAGATAGCGATGCACCGGCTTTCGAACTCAAAAGCGTCCAGACTCCTCGTCACCAGCACCGCGAACACCGGTCTGAACGGGAGGAGGCCGGAGGTTGGCTCTTCATGTGCCAAAGATGCCGCACGGCAAGTTCTTTGGGATTGGAAAGCGGGCTGAGACGTGGGGGTCGGCGTGCTTCTTCAACGAAATCGCTCCAATCATGCCGAGTAGCTTGGTCATGGCATCTGCATCGANCATCCTTCCGTCCTTCAGCTCTTCCTGGAACGCAGAGCGCCNGAACATCTGAGCATAGTTCAGAGCGCAGAAGTCCAAGACTTCATCACGAAGAGCAGAGTCGGCGGTGTGGCGGGCATCAGGGCCACAGAGATCCGGGATGAGCATCATGAGTGAGAGTTTGCTGTTCATGTCGGACTTGTCCGCAGCACGACGGAAGTTGGCCACAGCATCGCGGCGTAGGGATGGACAGTCATACTTGTCGGCCAGCATGAACAGATCAAAGTGGAGTTTGTAGATGTCGTAGGCGTTGGAGACTTTGGACTTCAGAGACTGGTCGTAGGGTAGGTTGTACGTGTGGCGGAGCATTGCGTCAACGATCAGAGGGTCATCGTCGTCACCGAGAGAGAAGACTGGACCCTTGGCTANCCTGTATATCATCAGTACGAGCACTCAGGCTGGTCAAGAGATACATACAGGCCACTGAGATTGGAAGACACGCTCAAAGAAGGGCGAGCACATGCGTAGGATGGCACGATGAGCATAAGTCTTGATGCCATGATATTCGGTGATGATATCGGAGTCTTCAGGTTTGTTGAATACCGTGTTGTCATCGATCAGTCTCTCTATACTAAACTCACCATCGATCGGGAAAATTACCTTTCCTGAGCAGTGCTACCACTGTCGTCTTGGGCAGCCGGGAACGGTCCAGATGGATGGCGGAACATGGCTGCGTGACAATTCGAGAAGGGAAACATGTGCAAGGAAAGAACAGAGGAACATGAGCTTCTTATACTCAAGTGTTGCAGAGAACCATGAATGTCCCTGGAAAGCTCGCAAACAGAAGATAAGCTTAGAGTTTGTTTGCTTTCACACAACAAAGCCACGTGAGTGATTTGTGAGACAACGTAGAGAGTGTGTCCAGTATCAATGATTGGACTCTGTTCGTGACAACAGGATTCCTGACACCCTTTGGTGCGTTTTCACTCCCAAGCTTGCGCGTTCTCTTTCTTCAGATACCAGACCAAGTTGCCGGCACCAGAACTGTGGTAGGCTCGCATTCGAGGATTTATTGACTACAGAATTGCAGAGGATGTTTGTGCCTTCCATCCATGACTTTGGAAGTTGAAAGACCTTTGTGGCGGCCGCTCATTCGGTATAGATGTAACAGAACGCGTGATGTTGTCTTTGGCGAAGCTCAAGACAGGAACATACTTGCCAAAGTCCTCTTTGTTAGTCGACATCAGATGTTTGAAGCTCACCTTGATGTCTGATTTCTGCCGTCTTAACATCATCATTTCGCGAGCAGTCATGATCTACCGCGACCAGATGGCTACCTTGATGAGGATGTGACTTCGTAGTTACCTCGTCATTGCTCCGGGTAGCGAACCATCCATAAGCAATGTCACTCCGCCATTCAGTCCTAAGCAGCACGCACACGATGTATTGCTGTCTCTCCTTCTGTAATTGCCAGAACATTCAGGGGAGCTGACTCCGGAGGTGGAGGTCATGACCTTCAAGCACGTATGACCCGTGTTTTCAACAGGCCGGCAGTGTAAAACTCTGTCCAGCATTTGAGTGTTTCAGGAGAGTCTCTGCAGCCAAAAACGAGGCGATTTTCGTATGAGAGAATGTTGTTGTGCCGGGCTAAGCGGTGTTGAATAGAATGTTTGCCTCTTGTTGACTGCCGAGATTCTTGGCAATTTGAAGTTAGGCTTCTGTACAAACACCTGACTCGAACGATCATGGGCTGTCCCATTGCCCAAGAGGATGGCTGACAACGCATTTCCTTTCTTATACCTCTGAGAGCCAGGGATTGATAGAATCTCCATAAGCATAGCAAGGACTTTTATCATCTTGCTCGTGGCATGCTCGAGTCAGGTAAGGTTCATGTTAGATGGACCCTGTAACGGTTCTCGGACGAGTAGTGAAGGTAGAATAAGGCTGGCAAGTTGAGTCAGTGGCTGAACTCAGCTAGCAACATGCTTTATGATACGCCGCACGTTGCAAACACCACAAGAGAGATGGTGAAGCCAATTGAGGCAAGGTATCGAGGAGGTAGAAGACCCGACCGAGAGAGAGTGAGATTGACTCGAACAGTTGCTGTACAGCTAAGCCGACGTTGATAACTGTATATCACGTGTGCATATCCAAACAGTGCGGGTGGGATCTGTGATCTACAGAGGTTCCTGTCACTCAGGGCAAAAGTGGTAAGCAGGCAAGATGAAACACACGATCGACGCCAGCTCTTGGTCTCTTGCTGCACGTTGTGATACCGAGAATACGATGATCAGGTTGACTGACTCCTTTGAGAATGTAGTGTCGGAAGAGTGGTCGAGATTGAGATGACTTTGTCCGTCTCGGAGGCGGATTCTCAATGGACAAATGGATCGACAGTCACGGCGGTGGAAGTGCGGCATTATCGTTGCGCCAATTCTCCGAAAGAGTACGTGTACGAGCAGGGAGCGAATGCTGGGGCCTAAGACTGGGCGATAAATCTTGTGGTCCCAATTCTCATGACTTGCAGTTCTCGCGAGTAGATCTGGCCAACATACTGGTCTTCTGATATTCGATAGAAAGAACGAGAATTATAACAGAAGGAAGTAAGGAGATGGTCTTGACAACGTGCAAGAATTGAGTGCAAGGTGCATGTCTCCACATGGAGACCCTGAAATTCCGTGCATAAACGGGAAAATTAGTGGACCAAGCTCCGAGTCTACATCAGCAGCATTCGATGTCGATTGTGCTCGTGGCGCACAGGACGAATCGAAAAGCAAACGACAAGTTCTCTTCTAGAACCTTGAAGTTTTTGTGGACCATTCGGAGATTGAGATCGGACCTTGGAAGCAGAAATGGTTATCCAACAGCATTGAGTGAGCACGTAGATAAGGTCTTGGCAGCAGCAGCTACTGCGTACTAGCTAGCGAAAGGGATACGAGCAGTCGTTATCGGAATGTGCAAAGGACGCAGATGGCGTGGAATCAAAGCCGATGAGAGGGAACAAAAGTGCAAAGAGGCGGTCGAATGCTGATAAATTTAGCTGGCTAGTTATGGAGTCTTTTGGCTCGCGTGGTGGATAGCGGCGCTTGAGCATGGGCTTCTTCAAAGCTTCAGAGTTTGTTTGGCACTTCTTTGTTTGGAGAGGCACCGACACACTTCCCCGTTCTCTGCTTTGCTTGTCAGATTGCTATCATTCATAACTTCATTGTCTTGGTAGAGGGATTCGAGAGGACCAGAGCTTGCGCAGCCTACCCTTAGTTCTTCGTGTCACAGTGGGATACGATTGGACGGCGAGGCTTTCTCGGCGATCACTAAATTAGCGCGCTTGTTGCCGACCCTTGGGCCTCCTGCTGTTGAAGCAACTCTCAGCCCTCGACTCTCGCAACCTGTCACTATCCACAACATCGACCTGACCAGCACTACAGAGAGGTACTTCGGCGATTACACAGGCTTCAGTGTTTGATGCCATTCTAGTCTCGACCTCCGTCTCGGGCCCTCCGGAGTCGTCACCAAGGCTCCCGTCACCCGTCCGAGTCCTGCGCGTCTCCACGTATCCCTGGACACCGGACACAGCGGCCGCACCCCATACCGTTCATGCGCGTCGACCATCCACACCTGCATCAACAACCGCCCACGATGGCTGAAGAGGACTCGTACGCAGCCCTCGCCGGCATCATCTCCAACCTTGCCAAACAATACACTCCCACCGACGATGATTTCAACAGCCGTGTTGCTGCCAACAGCATCGAATCAAATCGCAGCCCCTTACCTGGCGCCGACTCTGCCTCCAAACGTCAACTCGAGCGAGAAGTCGCTGCCCTGGCCAGCCGTGTGCAATATCTTGAAAACAGAGTCGCTTCTTCGGCCTCGACCGTCTTTCCCATCACCCCCAACGAGCCGCTACAGTCTGCCTTCTCGCCAGAGAGCTCGCCTACCGCTGCTCGTGTCTTGGCTTCTCGACCTCGCTCTGCATCACTGGTAAATAGTTTACTGGCCAAGTCGGAGAGTCCTAAAGGCACTGCCGTACCGCGTCAGCTGACCGAAGAAGAGCTTGGAGTTCTTCGCGACCATGTCGATCGCCAGAGCGAACAGATCAAGGCCCAAAAAGAATACATCGACAGCATCAACGAGACTCTGCAACAGCAGCGCCAGGCTACCGAGCAAGCCCTCGGTGGCATCGAGAGCTCCATGGACGACGTTGAGACCCTGAAGCGCGAATTGTCCAAGAACCAACAAATCAATGCCACCTACCAAAAAGTCCTCCGCGAAATTGGCAGCATCGTCACTGCTGTCGCCAATGGTGATCTCAGCAAAAAGGTGCTCATCAGCGCCAAAGAGCGTGATCCCGAAATTGCTACCTTCAAACGTACAATCAACAAAATGGTCGATCAACTACAAGATTTCGCCAGTCAAGTCACACATCTCGCCCGTGAAGTCGGTACCGAAGGAAGACTCGGCGGCCAGGCCGTCTTGCCTGGTGTCAGTGGTATCTGGGCTGAGTTGACACAGAACGGTATGCAGAATATCCTTATTGTTTGCAGGTCCATCCACTAATCACCTACAGTCAACATCATGGCCGACAATCTTACCAACCAAGTACGAGAAATCGCCGTCGTGACTACCGCAGTCGCCCAGGGCGATCTCAGCCGCAAGATCCAACGCCCTGCTCGTGGCGAAATACTGCAACTCCAGCAGACTATCAACGGTATGGTCGACCAACTGCGTACCTTTGCAACAGAAGTTACCCGCGTCTCTCGTGACGTCGGCACTGAAGGTGTGCTCGGAGGTCAAGCTCAGATCGAAGGCGTGCAGGGCATGTGGAACGACCTGACAGTCAATGTCAATGCCATGGCCAACAACCTTACAACCCAAGTACGAGACATCGCCGAGGTCACCACTGCCGTCGCACGGGGTGATCTTACGCAAAAAGTCAAGGCTGAGTGCAAGGGTGAAATTCTTGAGCTCAAATCGACCATCAATTCTATGGTCGATCAACTCAGACAATTTGCTCACGAAGTCACAAAGATCGCCAGAGAAGTCGGAACAGAAGGAAGACTTGGTGGGCAGGCTACCGTGCATGGAGTCGAAGGCACATGGAAAGATCTCACCGAGAATGTCAACGGCATGGCCAACAACCTTACCACTCAAGTGCGTGAAATCGCTCACGTCACCAAAGCTGTCGCCAGAGGTGATCTCAGCAAGAAGGTTGGGGCCGAGGTCAAGGGCGAGATTCTCGAATTGAAGGTCACCATCAACACCATGGTTGACCGTCTGAGCACTTTCGCTTTCGAGGTCAGCAAGGTGGCAAGAGAGGTCGGCACTGAGGGTGTGCTTGGTGGACAAGCCCAAGTTGAGAATGTCGAAGGCAAATGGAAGGATTTGACTGACAACGTCAACACCATGGCCAACAACCTGACCAACCAGGTCCGCAACATCTCAGACGTTACCCAAGCTATCGCTCGCGGTGACATGACCCAAGTCATCAAGGTTCATGCACAGGGAGAAATCCTGCTCCTGAAGAACACCATCAACGACATGGTTGGTCGTCTTGACAACTGGTCTCTTGCTGTCAAGCGTGTCGCTCGCGATGTCGGTGTTGATGGCAAGATGGGTGGTCAAGCAGAAGTCGACGGAATTTCTGGTCGCTGGAAGGAGATCACTTCCGACGTTAACACCATGGCCCAAAACCTGACTTCACAAGTCCGAGCATTTGGAGACATCACCAACGCCGCTATGGACGGCGACTTCACCAAGATGATCACTGTCGAAGCATCTGGCGAAATGAACGAGCTGAAGCAAAAGATCAACAAGATGGTTACTGGTTTGCGTGAAAGTATCCAGAAGAACACCGCTGCAAGAGAAGCTGCTGAATTGGCCAACAAGACCAAGTCGGAGTTCCTTGCCAACATGTCTCACGAGATCAGAACGCCCATGAACGGAATCATCGGAATGACCCAACTCACTCTTGACACTGACCTGAACCAAAACCAGCGAGAGATGCTCAACCTGGTATTTAACTTGGCTAACAGTCTGTTGACCATCATTGACGACATCCTCGATATTTCCAAAATTGAGGCCAATCGCATGGTTGTCGAGGAGATTCCATTCTCTCTCCGTGGTCAAGTCTTCAATGGTCTCAAGGGTCTGGCAGTCAAGGCCAACGAGAAGCGCCTCGACCTTGCCTACTATGTCGACAGTTCAGTACCGGACTACGTTGTCGGAGACTCCTTCAGACTTCGTCAAATCATCCTAAACCTGGTTGGCAACGCCATCAAATTCACCGACAAGGGCGAAGTCAGAATCTCCATCTCCGCGGCGGACCAAGTCGGATGCGAGGATGGCGAGTACGCAGTCCAGTTTGCTGTTCGTGATACTGGTATCGGAATACCGAGCAACAAGCTTGATCTTATCTTCGACACCTTCCAGCAAGCAGATGGCTCAACCACTCGCCGCTTCGGTGGTACTGGTCTTGGCCTGTCCATCTCAAGACGACTTGTCTCTCTTATGCACGGCAGAATGTGGGTTGAGTCTGACTTCGGTCAAGGCAGTTGCTTCTACTTCACCGTCAAGTTCAAGGTTGGCAACCCCGATGTTAAAGCCATCGACAAGCAGCTCAGAGCTTACCGCAAGCACAACGTACTCTTCATTGACACTGGTAAGACCGGTTGCTCTGAAGAGATTGCTCAGCATCTTGTCAATCTTCAGCTTGTACCCATGATTGTCCACAACGAGCATGAAGTACCTTCACCTCAGGCTGCTATAGCTGCTGGAAAGGCTTACGACTGCGTTCTGGTCGATTGCAGAGAGACAGCTCGCAAGCTTCGCAACGTTGAGGACTTTAAGTACATCCCCATCGTCATGCTTGCACCTATCATCAGCATGAGTTTCAAGTCAGCACTCGAAGACGGCATTGCAAGTTATATGACAACGCCTTGTCTGTCCATCGATCTGGGCAACGCGCTGATTCCAGCATTGGAAGGACGTGCAGCACCCACATCTGCGGACCCTTCGATGAAATTCGACATCTTGCTCGCTGAAGACAATGCGGTCAACCAAAGGCTGGCGGTCAAGATTTTGCAGAAGCACCACCACACAGTCACCGTGGCCAACAACGGTCTGGAAGCATTCGAAGCTATCAAGAAGAAGCGCTACGATGTTGTTCTCATGGACGTGCAAATGCCCATCATGGGAGGCTTCGAAGCCACTGCCAACATCCGTCAATACGAGCGCGAGCACCAGCTCACCCGCTCGCCTATCATTGCCCTTACAGCCCACGCCATGTTGGGTGACCGCGAAAAGTGTATTCAAGCCCAGATGGACGAGTACCTTTCGAAGCCGCTCAAGCCTAACCAGCTCATTCAAACCATACTCAAGTGTGCGACCATGGGAGGGGCATTACTCGAACGCAACAAGGACCAGAGACTGGCACTCACACAAGGCGATGATGGCAAGCAAGCGAATAGCGCAGGTAGCAGCAAAGTCAGCACGCCCAGGAGGCCGATCTTGGATATTCGTGGATACACCGACTCGCCGACCAATCCGACTAAGAGTCCCTCGATTGTGACGGCAGACCTCGGCGACCCCATTGAGCGGGTAAGCGTTTCTCGATGCACTTTGATGTAACAGTCGCGCTAACAGTGTGTCCTCGTAGGAAATGCTTATGCGATCCAACAGCTCTTGATCATCTCGACAGGGAATTGTTAGATTCCCCACCACCCTTTTGCATATGGCGCGGCGTTAGATCTGTCTTTCGAGTTTCAATCGGGCGTTCGAAGGAGGAAAGAACCATTTCCTTGGTTCGAGAGAAAGAGTTGTGTGGTGTATACGGGAAATTTTTGCATATTGGGTTTTTCGTCGTTGCCCGGGCGCATTGTTATCACCTCCTTTTTTCCTTTTCTTCTCTTTTATACCCCATCGCATACAGTTTCCTGTCATAAGGAAACAATACAAATTCATGAGCGTTTCTTCAATAACGTGTTCCTCGTGTTTGACTTTGGTAAATGTGTTTCGTATTCTTCGTGATTGTCGAGCAAAGCTCATGCTCTTGTGTTGAGGTGCAGTAATTGTAACATGTCAGCCTCTTCTAGCCATCTCTCTATGTAACCCAGAAGCAAAAGATTCTCTTTGCGCAGCCTCAAACTATTTTTGAAGCTCTCGCTGAACGAGTCCTATCTCTTTCTCAAGCCCAGACCACCAAGACCTCTCTTCTTGCCTCCCAGTTTCTGGCCGCCATCGTCGACCTCCATGGCATCGTCTGCAGTGTCGTCACTCTTCTTGCCGTTGGCTTCAGCTCTGTGGACCTGCTCTGCACGCATGGCTTCCTCGTTTGTTCTTCTCTCTGCGGCTTCCATTACACTCTTCATCTGGGCCTCGAGGTCCTTGAGCACATCATCGCATCTGCCGCTCCAAGCGTCTAGTGAAGCCATCATGCGTGTTACGCTGCCAGGATTGAGATCGCGGAGGGCGGCTACACTGCTGATAGCGACGATGCCTTGTGCGGGGTTTAGGTTGGCGGTGAGCAGGTCGGCGTAGATGGCGTCGGTGACCAGGCGTTCGAGGGCCAGGGGCGAGTCCAGCGAGAGTGCGGATTGAAGGTTTGTGTATGTGAGCGGGTTGTTGTTTGTTGTGTTTGCGGCGAGGGTGAGGAGAGTGAGTAGACGCAATTTATGTTCTTGGGCGGGTGATAGCGAGGGCAGTGTTGATGCGAGAGCNNTGTTTGCGCAAAGCGACCATTAGTCTTGGTCATGTAGAGATTGAAGTGGATGTGGAAGCATACCTTGATACTCGGCCCATGTGCCCCAGGCGAACAGCTCGAACAGTGTGTAGTAGTTGCGGTATTGGGCATCGTCGCGGAGACTCTGGATGTTTGGCGTCTGGAGGAGCTCGCCAAAGACATATGTGTGCACGGCCGAAGTGGCTTGAGTGACGAGATCAGCAGCTGCGCGAGCTGAAGTGGCCGACTTTGACAGGGCGAGGAAGGGTGCAAGCGCGTTGATTGCTCGGGTTTGTTCCATGGTGATGATGTGGTGTGTTGATGGTATGGAACGGACGATGTCGTGGGCTGGGATTTTGATTTGGCGTGGGACAAGAGTCGAGTGAGCAGAGCGCGATCGTCTGAGTGGATGTCTGTGGTCGAATTGTTGGTCTGCAAGTGCAAGATCGGAAGGTGCTCTGTTTGGCCATCGTCATTGTCGTTGCGCCCAAACTCCGACCTCCGACTGCCGCTCTCACCGCCTTCTTCCAAAGCCAATGCCTTCCATCGAGACGGAATCCAGCTGAACCGAAAGCTGTGCCTAGTGGATTTGATCACAGCAATGTCTCTACCCTCGGCCCATAGTTCTATCTATTCGGCAGATCTGTCCGACCTCGTACGCCGCCTAAAGACCATCTCCTAAGGAAACTCTNTCGATCTCGGAATATGCGGTCAACTTCGAGATGATCAGATATTCCATACCGGCCATAGATAGGAAGCTCGACTTGGATGATGCTTTGTTGACCACTTTCTTCTTGCAAGGACTCAGACCCCAATTCAAAACATCTGTGAGCAACTTCGAGAGGACCAACTGGATCCAGCCATCCACCGCTACAGAAACTCAGGTTCTATTTGCCGATATGATCCAAGCAGTTGAAGACAAAGAAACACTTCAGAAGCAAGAAGCTAAGATGGCGCAACAAGTCAGAGCTCTGGCAACTGCAGGGCGTGCAGTCAATGGCAAGATCACATTGGAAGTTGACTACTGTGGCCACTGCAAGATTCCTTATCACTCGATCACCAACTGCGCCAGATACCAATCTAAATTGAGAAGGGATGAGATGATCTGGCGTAGTCGCAACGGGAGGAAGAGAAAGCCAGAGGACATTGACCTTGGACATGAGCGCACTGTGCGCTAAATTCCCATTGGCAACACACGATGGCCGTGTGAACCTCGCATTCAGTCGTCCATACATCGACTCGAATATTACAGCTCTACATAACAGCATTTGGCACAACAGCCTCCTCGCCAGCTCCACCAGCAACGCATTGCCACTTTGCCTGCATACACCCAGGTCGCATCGCCAGTGCTTCCAGAAATCAGAGATTCGTAACAAATCGACGCGTGCTTGTAAAAGATGTAGGCCGGACTACGAGATGGATTTCCGAACGTTCACGTCAGAACCAGAATCCGTTTCGTCTGCCGTCGCGCGGTTTTCGAAGATCCAAGGGTTAGGTGTGATCACCAATCAAAGGATGATGAAGCCCGACGTGGTTTGCATTGCACCATCACGAAGCATGGGAGCATATTGGTGGTGAGAAGCCGCTGGTGCGTTGCCAGTCGAATGCCAAATCTTGCCGCCTTTGTCGCATCTACCTTTATATACGACTGAATTTGGGACCCTCCCAGCGGCAACCTCCCACTGTTTGGTCACTCAAAGGGACGCCTTTGGTGTAGTGGCTTGGAAGCTCACCAAAAAAAATACCTCACCACAGCCACGTGCCAGTAATACGCGAACCAAACACGACGTATGAAGAGCTCTGGGATGGGTTTTTCTGTATACCAGTTTTTTGCTCTTTTTATGGCCTTCTCGTCCTTTATGCTGTTCGCCCGATAAGTGCTACTGCTCTACAAATATGTTGTAGAGGCGTCGAGTCTGGAGCGAGTCTGGGAAGAACAGGTGCGAAGTTCTCGGCTATTTTCTTTACGCCGGGAGGTATCAAGAGCGCGGGTTCGAGCCCTGACGGCACCATGTTTTATGCGCATCCTTTGGCACTTCATCAGGCTTACTTTCGTAAGAGGCCTTGTTTCGTCGGAGCAGCCGTACTGGGTTCGGGGAAAGTCTCCAGAGTCGGAGCATTGCCAGTGAGTGTCACTGACATGTGCCCCGCTTGATGTTTTCATTCCACTTGACAGCGCTAATGGTGATTTTTGCAGACTGTGAAGCCGGATACTGGCCGACGCAATGCATTTTCCATCCTTGATATTGTTTGTTCCCGCAGCTCGCTTTTCACTTTGCGTCGCTGCTACAGGCTCAATGATCAGAATGTGCCATCCACACCCAACAGATTCTGTCGACTCGTCATTGGTTCAGCACGCCATCTCAAGATAGAGCCTTCCTCAGCAGAGTCGCTAGTCCCTGTTTCCCTAACCACCTCTGCATCTATATCACATACGATTCCGCGATACCGAGCGCGTAGCTCTTCTCCATAATCAGCCAGATCCGGTATTGTCCATTGATCGTACAGTCTTCCATGAGTGTTGACGGGAACAAAAGAACCATGAGCTCGTAAAAACTGGTAGCAGAGATAGCAAAGCCACTTCGAAGTCCCGATAACACGAGGAGGAAGAAAAGTCGGTGGTGAGTTTGATGTGGTCTGAGAAAGCAAATCGTAGTATACAGCAAGTTGGACTTCTGCATGTACATGACAGCTCGTTGCCCACGACTCATGGCCAATCGTGGTGGGAACGGGCTCATATGGTGTCAAGAATGCCAACTGTAGGTTTCTTTGAAAGAGAGCAGGGTATCTCAGACTTGCATCGATCATAGATGTGGTGACTCGCCAGTACGCCCCAATCTTCTCTAGTTGACGCAGGCATTTGATGGCTGATGCAACTTTGGGTGTCGGCGCCACAGTGACACTGTTTTCCAGTCGTTGTGCAAAGTCCACGATATNCTGCCTTTTGCAGAAGTGGTAACTTGCTTTGATCAGGTTTTGCAGATAAACAATCTCGTCTTGTGATGCTGCCTCGACTGCTTCAAAGCCTTCGTAGACTGCAGCAAGGTTTTGCACATGGGCTTCGACTGAGCGTCTCAAAGCCGCTTCTTTCTTGGTATAGACAAATTGAACCCGATGCAAGAGATTTGCAAAGTCCTGCCACAAAGGCTTTTTATGCTGTTTTGCAAGATATTTTGGCTTTTCCCATTTGCTAGACCGAAGCCGTGCAAGTAGTCGTCGAAAGTGTAAGTTCACGATTTGTGTAAACAATTTTTCCGTGCGGGCTGAACTATCAGCCTCTGAAATAATGTCGAGAATAAAGGTTATTGACCTCAGAGCATCCTCCACTTCGTCGTTTAGCGAGAGATCCAGCGCTGCAAACCGTACTGTGAGATGAGGTGGTTGGAGTTGCTCTTCCAAGCACACGGCTGCGACGCTTTGAGCTCCTTCTTCAATCGCAGCCAAGAATGCAAAGTCGTCTGCCACCAGTTGCTCTACGCTCAATGGTAGAGTATATCTGTCTGCGAACTCATGACGGCGTGCTTCCAGAAGAAAAGTCTGCGGCTCCACTGGCACGGCATTGGTGATTTTCTCGAGGTCGACCAGATGCTGTCGAAACGTGTTTTCAGAGAGATGGTGCCATATTGAGCATTCCGGATCTGCTGTCTGAGTTTGAAGTCGTGACATGTCAATCGTGGAGGGATGAGTGATACAGAATGTGGTGGTCTAAGAAAAAGGTGATGAGATTTATGCAGACTGTGCATGTGCATCATAGTTGTGCACTTGAGGATAAGTCTCGACGGCTGCATACTTCAGACTCCTCCTCTTCTCTCCCTCCAACTTCTCTCGCAGCGACACAAAACATTGTTGTGATCTGTCAGGATACATAACGATTTCAACATTCAAGATCTGTTCAAAAAGAGAGCGCCGACATCACATTGTTCGATGAACTATGCCTGGTTTCTCAGAAAGCATTGCGTATTATCGTAACTACATGCTCAACAGTGTTAGAGCACACAAAGACGCTATCTATCCTCTGCTGAAATACTGATCCTGTCCGCTCACACCTCAATATTATAACCCTTACATGGCAGCCAAAGCTCCAACCACAGCAGCGAAGACACCCGAACTACCAACAACAACAATCTTGCCTGCCGCACCAGTAGAGGTCGCAAGAGATGCAGAAGCTGACCTAGTCTTCGAGCTGGAAGCAGACAGCTTTGCCCTGTCAACATCATCAGCAGCGCCTCTAGCAAAAGTTGGAACGGTCTTGACCCACGATCTGCTCATGCTCATGCTCAAACTGCCAGTCGCCACTGACGATGTGTTGGATGCCGAGAACAATGTAGGAAGATTCTTTGTGGTTGTCGTGAAGGAAGCAGTGGATTTTGTAACAGAGACAGCAGAAGTCGCGATTGAGGAAGTGCTAGGGGCGGTGAGCTCCTGACCAGCCAAAGTCGTGCTATCGATCTCAACCGAACTCCAGGTGGTGGTGGATCCTTGGTCAGAGTTGCTGACTCCAGTGACGGCAGCGCCCATCGCAGATGTAGTGGTCGAAGCAGCTTCTGGTGCCCACGTCTCAGTTTCATCAACATTATCGTCCCCGGTAGTGGCAGTAGTAGGACCAGCAGCAGCAGCAGCAGCAGCAGCAGCAGCAGCAGCAGCAACAGAGGACGTAGAAGCAGCAACAGACGTAGCGCTCGCCTCAACACCTGCTACACCTCCAATTCCAGCCGTCATAGACACACCCAATCCAGCAAGGAAACTAGGCTTGTATGTCTCCGTACCTACATACAGAGCACATCCCGGTACAGTAGTCTTGGGTGGTGCCCTTCCACCTCCACAGTCCAGGAATTCGCACAGTTCTCCTGTGCCTGGGACGTACCAGGCAACAGATGCGCCGGCAGGTGACGATACGTCCGTTGATGTGCAGCCGGCAAGGTCGGTTCTGGCGTGGGCCAAAGCTGCAAAGATAGCAGGGGAAATGTAGTGAATCGAACGCATTTCGTTTCCGGGGAGATGTAATGAATGAGTAAACAGAGATGGAAAAACTGATGTTTTGGACGTAAAATGTTGTTGCGTCGTACTTGATAAATATCGCTCTGCTTCGAACGATCAAAGTAGAAGAAGCAAAAGCTACGCAGAACTCGAATGATAAGTAAAAATTCAGTCGAATGCCAAACAAAGAAAGATCCGATTTCCCATTGTTCCTGCCTGGAACACAAGACTCGGGCAACTTGAAGCATAGCGCAATCCTTCCAGAAGGAAAGAATGCCACATTACTGCCTTTCGAAACGGCTATACCACACTTTGACAAGAGACTGATTCACTGTAGCAAAAGGAAACCATGTTATCGCGCAGAGACAGGCGGGATATAACAGAAAACAGAGACACGTTTGAGTCGCTTCAAGTAATGTGGTTGGAGACGGATCGAAAGTCAGGTCACATTCTCAGAAAATAAGAATGATAAAATAGGTCCTCTTGACTCGGTGTGAAGCGAGACTCGACTCATGCACATGCCAATTTAGTCACGGACTCACAACCAAGAAAGACAAAAGACTGGAACCAGACAACGGCCGTACAGCTTGCAGGATGCGTCCCGTCTCATGATGGAAACCTTTGAGCCGCAGTGTGCCGTCCACGGCTGATGAAGTATCAATGTAGCATTTTTGACAGCTCTTCAAGGAGGGAAATTGTAGCTTGATGCCTGTAGAACAAAGCTTGGCGAGTACCTTGAATATGGACATAGAGAAGCGAATAAGGTAAATTCTTGATGTGATCGAAAGAAGAGAAATTTGTTATAAGAGTCCGACTAATACATTCAAGAAAAGCTCCCATATGCTCTCGCGGTCCTCGAGAGTTTGATGCCATGCCCAAAGTAAAAAGTGTACGTTTGCTAATGAACAGGAATAAGAGCCGCTTCGAAAGAGATGAAAAGAGGACGCCGCGCTGACCAAGAAGAAAGATGAACGTGAACCAATGGAAGCAATTAACATTGAGTTCGAAGTTGCAGAGAGAAGAAGAAAGGAGTTGTTGAGAAGGGCGGTCAGATAAGAAAGGGCGAAGGAAAAAAAAGGGTATAAGAAAAACAGGCGAAGGAGATGCAAATAAAGCAATACTCCAGAAAGGAGAGCCAAACAACATTGCTCAAAGTTGAGAGGGGAAGTGCAAGAACATCAACAAGCTGCACAGAAGCTTTCCTAGTTGCTTCTGTCCTTGCCTCGCTTGCGGAACCAGTCCATCACTCGTCGAGCACCACCACTGCTGCCACCGTTTCCGTGACCTTCGTACGCGTCGCCGAACTTGCGGTTCTTCTGCAAGACTGCTTGTTGGCGATGTTGGGGTTTGGCCACGACGGGCTCAGTCTCGTTAAAACCGGCGGGATATTTCTGTCGTGGTGTTTGGGCAATTGAATCGGTTGCCTGCGACTCTGCAGATTGCGATGGTGTGTAAAAGTTCTCATGTCTCGGTTGGCCAGCGCTGCTTTGGGGAGGAGTGCAGTTGTCGTACTGCTGCTCCTGTTGTTTTTGTCTAGAGAACTGCTGCTGCTGAGAGAAGCCAGGATCTTGCATCTTAGTGAGATCGGGAGCGGTTGCGCCGCGTACAGGCTGATGAGGCATTTTACGGCGGCCATCAACGTTGTTGTCCGGAATAACAGGTATGCTGCTGCCGGTTGTACTTTGACTAGGAGAGCGGCTTCTACCTTGACCGAATGCCATGGCAGGCGATTGCTTAGATGCAGGACGACTGCGAGCAGCATTGGCTTGAATGGAAGCACGTCTACCACCTTCGGCAGCTTCAGGGCCAGATGCACCGGAGAAGCTCATTCTCGAGAAGGACATGGGCAAGAAGGAGAATCTTCTTGATGATCGAGGCCCAGCAGTCTCGCTGTTCTTACGGTTATAGCCGAAGGAGCGACGGGACGACTCGGTAGAAGGACGAGCAAGATCCTCGCCAGAATGAGGCATTGCGTTCTTCATGCTGACAGGAGGATACATGCGCGAAGACTTCTCCCTTTCTTGACGAGCATTGGCAATCTCTTGTGCGGTTGCTGACTGACGACGAGAATTTGTGCGACCGAACAACTTTGTAGTGAAACTTTCCATCGTGTTAGAACGTTTGTGTCCACGAACGGGTCTTTCTGCGGGCTGCTGAGGTACAATCTGGGCGTCGGCAGGCAGATGTTGGCTGACTGGTCTTCCAGTGTACGAGTTTCTCTTCGAACCATCTTGCGAATTGGAACCGGACATGATGTAGCCAGATCCAGACGGCTTGGGTTGCGAGAAGCGACCTTCAGCGTTGGTAGCAGCAACAGTAGCCAGAGCTGGTTGACCATACGAGTTACCACGAGAAGGCAATCTTGAGCCGCTGGTGGTGGGACGAGCGCTCGAAGTAGGAGATCCAACATTGAAAGGGGTCGAGTCGGTGACTGCTCGTGGAGGCTCGCGGTTAGGACGGACAGGCGGCGACATGGCAGATTGAGTGGCTGGGCGTTGCTGAGAGCGTTGAGAGCTAGGCGAGGGATCGTAAGATGCAGGGTTCATAGCCACAGGACCAGAGGCGCTGTCTCCTCTTGCGCGCGATCTGCCTTGGGAAGGCGGAGAAGGCTGTGCCAGGACAGCACTGGTGGGCAGCGACGTCGAGATAGGTGGCTGTCTTGCAGTCTGAGACTGGGGAGCAACGTACTCGACCTGAACGGTTCTACGCTTAGCATCGCGAGGTGTCTTGGATTCGGTCTCGGTAATAGGGGCGTTCTTGTTACTAAGACCACCAACAACGGGAATCTGGCTGGGTTTGGATGGCTCTCTCACGGATGCACTGCGGGCGAGTTGTGGGACATCGTATTGATCTTCTGTTTTTGGGTCAGTCACTGCACGGCGTGCATGGCCCTCGCAAGAAGTCGACTGACCAATAGGAATGGCAGAATCAACAATGTCGGCAGAGGTGGTCGTGGTGCTTGTGATGAAACCGACAACATGGGCATACTCGCTCAGCCAGCTGTGACGAGCAACCTCGAACAAATCGGCACGCTTCCTCGGGTCGGGAACCAGAATACGACGCAGGAGATCCCGAGCGTGAGGCGTGACATACTCGGGGAATGTCAAGGGCGTCGACACAATGTACTTGTACAACAGGTTAATGTTATCACCTTCGGGGTTGGCCGGGTCGTCGTCGAATGGCAGGTATCCTGCAAGCATGGCATACTAGCAAAAGTTAGCTGACCGCTGTTTGGCTGGCGTAGATTGACCTTGACGTACCAAGATGACACCGCAACTCCACACGTCGACCTTGCGGCCAGTGTAGAGTGAGTCACTAACAACCAGTTCTGGCGCAGCATAGCACGGGCTACCACAGCTCGTTTGCATAAGATCACCACGACGGTGACCGGTCGATTGCACGTGTTCCAAACCCATCTTGGAGACAAAATCCTTGTTGTTCAGGTGATTCTCAACCTCCTCGCCGAGTTCATCGTCCGGATTGAATGTGTTGGCGAATCCAAAATCGGTGATGATGATGTTACGGTTGCGGTCCAGCAGCAGGTTCTCAAGCTTCAAGTCACGATGGACAATACCCTTCTTGTGCAAGTAGCCAACACCAGACACGAGCTGTGCAAACAACCGACGGGCCGCATTGTCCTTAAGATAGCGGTGGTTGAGGATGTAGTCGAACAGTTCTCCGCCCGATGCGTACTCGAGGATGATACCAATATGCCTTTCCGTCTCAACCATCTCGTGCAGCCGCACAATGTTGGGATGCTGCAGTCCGCGCAAAATCGAGATCTCGCGGTAGATCTTGGGTAGGCGGTTGGGATTGTTGCCCAGGGTCTCGCGGCGAATCAGCTTGATGGCGACCTGCACACCCCNCTCTTTCTTCCATCCCATCTTGACCTTTCCAAACTCTCCCTCGCCCAGTGTCTGTCCTAGGATGTACTCTCCGAACTTGGTCTCCTTTCTAGGGTGACTTGACTTGAGGTGTTCCTGGCGACGGCGGGGTGCAGCCTCTTCGGGGGCCTCCATAGCCGACATGGAGGAGTCATGGTGGTTGGCGGAGATGGGCTGTGCTTCGGCGACGCGGGCTCTTTCGCGAGCAGCGTCGGCTTGCGGATCGTCGATTACCAGCCTGCTCAGGATTGCACTGTCTTCACGAGGTAGAGTGTCGGGGATCATGTGTCTCGGCGACGAGGGCTGGTCCATCTCTTTCCGGCGGGCTTGCGATGGGCTGTCTGCGTTGAGGTGCGGGTGAGTAGATGTATATTCTTGTTGAGGCATGGCCGGTTCCATCGAGTCATAGGCGGTAGAGATCTTGCGGTGGTTGGCGGTGGTTGGCGATGCGTTGTTGGAGGACGAAGATACCTGACGGGCGGCTAAGGCAGAGGGGCTGTCGAAGTGTGAGGGACCGCTGGCTGTGGACGGTCTTTGGCTCTGCGGTCTGCGCGCAGACGCGGGTGAGGCACTCGGCGAAGACTGAAAATGCTGTGGCGCGACGGCATGAATGGCGGCCGACGACATTCTATGGTTGAGGATAGGCGACGACGACTCTTGAGCACACAGAAGTTAAGGTGGAGCGCTGTCGAAGGGCTCTTGACAGGAGTCGGCGCGGTCGACCGAGGACGGGTGTTGCGACCTGGACGGACAAGTTCAAGGATGGATGCGTGTGATGATAGGAAAAGCGCGTGGGCAGTGAGCTAACACGACTCTCAAAACCAGGTACAGGAATCGCTCTTAGAGGCCCCGAACTGGACTGTGATGAAACGCAGCTTCGATCCGCTAGCAGCTAATTTCACCAAGAGAAAGCGGAAAGCGCGAACAAAGGTCTGAGCGTCAATACAAAGCCTCGGGCACCCAGCGCGATGATTCGATCCTACCAAGTCTTGGATGCGGCCAAAAAGATCCAGCACGACGACGACGAGACGAACAGTGAAGCAGCAGCACCACCACGAGTAGCGACAGGCGAGCACAGAGGACGTCTCACTTCTCGACCAAAAGCCGTTGTGATGTTCTGATAATGTAAACTCAAAATTGTGAGCCGTTCTTTGTTTGTCCTTCTTCCCGCAAGCCCCTTTAACATCGCGTGTGTCTATCCATCGCACAAAGAATGCTATCCGACACCATGTCTGCAACATCGACGTCGCTAAACATCGGGCTGCAATTGTATAGCTTGTCATCCAGCTCATAGCCGGAGCCGTGTCCTGGTGGTGCTTTTTGGGGAAACCCACCATCTTACAACAACATTGTGAATATCCTCATACAGTCTATACTCTACCTTCTGCACATGAGGGCCGATACCTGACTTGCGCTGCGCAACATCGACCATGTGTTTGTTAGCAACTCCCCTAACTCGCCTGCATCTCGGCTCTGGTCAGCCAAGTCCCAAATTTAACAACCCATAGCGCGCCTCTACAGAGATCGTCCAATCCAAATACCAATAGATACCTTCCTCCGACTCACCGAGACATTGTCTTTGACCGCTGCCTAAACACCCATCCATACCATCTAACTACACACCCTTTTGCTCTACGATCAGAGTCCATCCCTTCTATCCAGCCCGTTTCGCTTTCTCTGTTTCTGTCTCGGTACCCATCTGTTTGGCTGTCCTCGTCTACCCCTCGCTCCCGCCGTTACCAGGCGTCCAACGACAGCTTTCTGCATCGTTTCAGAAGTCGTCCTACCAATCTCGCTCGCCTTTCTTTCTCACTCTGCCCTTGTTTCTTTTGCCAACCTACTCGATTGCTTTCTCTTACTCCGACGGTGCTTGCATGGTCTATTGCAAGCTCGCCCAAGTGGCTGGGACTGCCGTCCGTCAGGCCCACTTCGCTGCCATCGCTTTAAGATCGTGCTGACGATCGACGTCACTTTGTTGCCTTGATCCCTTCAGATTGATTGAAAGTCGTCGCCAGCTTTCGGGTACTTCGTCGTGTTTGCCAATATCCGCACTCGTCAACTTTGACGAAAGCATGTTAAAATGACGAACTGACAGGTGCTGGTTGCGGACTGTGTGTTTTGCAGCGGCGATGAGCAACCCAAACTATGATGGCAACAAACGGGACTTTGACAAGATCCACATGGGCTTTAACCATCACCTGCATGGCGGCGGAAGCGGCATGCGAGGGCGGCTGGTCGGTTGAACTCTATTCTCGGCGTCGAGGCCCTGAAACGAACATGTGCCAAAATCACATGCGAGAACGTTTGTAGCTCCTGAGATTTGTACACACACAAAGTACCTTCCAGACAGTACTGCTTCCAGAGCTCCCGATACCATGCAGTCACTCGACAAGTCAGCTGGTGAGTTTGTTGCAGCGCTCAATCAAGCAGCTTTTGCAATCCGTCTTCTCCGAAGCGTCCTTCGGACTCAGCTGAGAAACATACTTTATCGCTAAGGCTCGTGCTTCGGGATCATGTCTCCGCCTGGTTCACAGCCATCCATGGTCGTCGACCACCAACCTCGCTAGAATCTGTTTACAGGTCTGTCGAGCGTTGTGTGGTAAAGTGCCCTGACACAAATGTTTCATGTACCTGAACCTGCCGTCATTCGCAAAGTCCTTCTATACAATGTTCCATGGGTAGAGGAGTCTCTGGTTGCACGTGGGATGGCACTCCTAAACGAGGCAGTCGGCCAAGCACAATATTGAAAAGAAACCTGCAGGGAGCCGCTCCGTCAAAAACCAGGCTATTCCGGGTAACAAGATTGAGATCAACCTGTCTCGGGATGATGGTCCATTGCTAAGGCAGATTCGCAATGTTTGACTGCAGAGTCGATCAACGAAGACCTGATGATGGTGGATGGTCTGAACATCGAATATTCTGGCAGCAGGATAGCAATCCACCAAGCGAGGGCCCATTGATGTCTCCTCCCGGCAAACGCGCTTTTGATGGGAAATTGTGGATTTTCGAAGGGACGCCTTGAATGTTGTCAAAGCACATGCCAGAACCATGACCGGCAGCGGCAGACGAGGGCAGACTTTTGACAAGGCGTCCCGTGTTTTGTGGACTTCTTGCCTTCGTGGTTCAGGCGCCGATGGAATGACGACCCGCCTTTCTAGAAGGTGTCTTTGACGCTGGGCCATTGGACGACAGGGGAAGTTTCAATGTTCGAGGCATCGATTGTAGAGTGCTCGACCTTTCATAAGGAGGTATGTGAAGACATCGTCAGTTAGCTTTGACTCATGCAGTGGATCTCCCTGCAAACAAGGGCAGCACCTGCGCCTCTCGACTGGTTGCTATAGTAGGTCATGATATATGATCAAAAATGCTGGTGGCATGGATGACCCTGGCTTTACACATAATCGTATCCATGTCGAGTATCCCTGGGCCATTCCAGGTTCAAACGCCATGGTAAGATGCATCATCTGGAATGTCCGCTCATGACATGGGACGTATGTCCAAGCATGAAGCGAAGGAACAATATGGACAATAAGGAAAAGATACATCTGACTTGGTCTCTCCATCATTTCCCCACAGCGCATCAAGCGTATCGATTACAAGTAAATGAGAGTGCTCAATGCGTCCATCTAAACGATATCTAAGACATTGCGCAATCTGTATAGTCTGTCGACTAGGCCGTGAAGAACGTAGCTCACTGGCTATATCGATAAGCTGATAATGAATAGCAAGAGTCGAAGGAGAACGTGGGGGCTGATTGGAGGCATAAATGCCAAGGCCAAGGTGGGGGTTTCGATGTGTCAAGACATGCGGATGCTTCGACTCGTGAGGCATTCTGGTAGTCATACGAAATGCATTTGACTCCGAAAGAGGTACGCAGCTTTATGAACTCTATGCATGTACTGTGCTTTCTTCAACTGACATGATGAGTGCTTGTAGCTCGACAAGCTGGTCATTTCGCAAGTTGGCCAGCTTGCGCAGCGTAGATTGGCACGCGGTGTCAAGCTGAACCAGACCGAAGCGACGGTATGCACATAGCGAGTTGTAAGAAAGATGGTCGCTAACAAGGTGATCAGNGCTCTGATTGCAAGTGTCCTCCAAGAAGTTGGTTTAATCGTCTCTCCTTCCGACCAGGCTTCAGCCCAAGTAACGCGTTCCGATAGNCTTATCCGCGATGGCAACCACTCGGTGGCAGATCTCATGTCCTTGGGCAAGACCATCCTCGGTCGCCGTCATGTCCTCCCGCCCGTAGTCAACTCTCTGGTCGAGCTCCAAGTCGAGGGAACCTTTCGCTCTGGCACCTACCTGGTCACCGTCCACCACCCCATCAGCTCGGAGGACGGCAACCTTGAGAAGGCCCTATACGGCAGCTTCTTGCCTGTACCGGACAAAGACATCTTCCCTCATGCCGACCCCTCAGAGTACGCCCCTGAGAAACAACCCGGCGCAGTCGTACCCCTGAAGAACGGCAAGATTGTCCTGAACAAAGACAGAAAGAGGATACAATTGAAGGTTGTCAGCAAGGGAGACCGTCCGATCCAGGTACGTTGTTGCGACTGTAAGAGAAAGGGGATGGCGATTTTGACGCGCTTANNGGTTGGGTCACACTACCATTTTGTCGAAACCAATCCTCTACTCGACTTCGATCGTGTCAGAGCCCTTGGCTACAGATTGGATATTGCTGCTGGAACTTCCGTCCGTTTCGAACCCGGCGACACCAAGACTGTCAATCTTGTCCAGATTGGTGGTAATCAGGTCATCAAAGGTGGTAATGGTCTTGCTACTGGTTCTCTTCATGATGCTAGGATTGCCGAATCTCTTGTTGAGAAACTGCAGAAGGGCGGTTTCCATCACACTCCCGAGCCTGCCGGCGATTCTACTCACCTTGACATGTTTACCCTGGAGCGTGAAGCTTACATTTCCATGTTTGGTCCTACTACTGGTGATCTCGTGCGCCTGGGTGCTACTGATCTTTGGATTAAGGTCGAGAAAGACTTCACCATATACGGTGATGAGTGCACCTTTGGCGGTGGCAAGAGTATACGTGATGGCATGGGTCAAGCTTCTGGACGCTCAGATATCGACTGCTTGGATCTGGTCTTGACCAACGCTCTGATTGTTGACTACACTGGTATCTACAAAGCTGATATTGGTGTCAAGAATGGCATCATCGTGGGCATTGGTAAAGCTGGCAATCCCGACATTATGGACGGTGTCGATCCTAACATGGTCATCGGTTCCAACACCGATGTCATTGCTGCTGAAAAGGATATTGTCACTTATGGTGGCTTTGACAGTCACATCCATTTCATTTGCCCTCAGCAAGCCCCTGAATCGCTTGCCTCAGGAGTCACCACCCTTTTGGGAGGTGGTACTGGACCAAGGTAAGGGCTTTTGACGCTACGGTTATGCGACAAACTGCTAACATGGTACNNCAGCACTGGCACTAACGCCACAACTTGTACACCAAGCGCGTGGTTGATCGAGAGTATGCTCCAAGCTACTGACGTTATACCGCTCAATGTTGGTATCACTGGCAAGGGTAATGATAGTGAGCCTGGTCCTCTACGCGAGCAGGCCGAGGCTGGTGTGTGCGGTCTCAAATTGCACGAGGATTGGGGATCCACACCTAGGGCTATCGACACTTGTCTCAGTGTATGCGATGAACATGACATACAGACTCTTATCCATACCGACACCCTGAACGAATCCGGCTTCGTCGAGACCACCGTTGCAGCCTTCAAGGGTCGCACCATTCACAGTTATCATACTGAGGGAGCTGGTGGTGGTCACGCACCAGACATCATCTCGGTCGTCGAGCACGAGAATGTGCTTCCATCCAGTACTAATCCGACCAGACCCTACACCAACAACACACTCGACGAGCACCTCGACATGCTTATGGTGTGTCACCATTTATCACGTAACATTCCCGAGGATGTGGCCTTCGCCGAGAGTCGCATCCGAGCAGAAACGATCGCGGCGGAAGATGTGTTGCACGATCTGGGCGCCATCAGTATGATGAGTTCAGATTCACAGGCCATGGGACGCTGTGGAGAAGTCATCCTCCGCACCTGGAACACTGCCCACAAGAACAAGCAGCAAAGAGGATTCCTGGCCGAGGATGAAGGCACCGGCGCAGATAACTTCCGAGTCAAACGCTACGTCTCTAAATACACCATCAACCCTGCCATCGCACAAGGAATGTCCCACATCATCGGCTCCATCGAAGTCGGCAAGCTAGCCGATCTCGTCCTCTGGCATCCCTCCAAGTTTGGCACCAAGCCCACTCAGGTCATCAAGGGTGGTATGGTGGCGTACAGTCTGATGGGCGATGCCAATGCTAGTATCCCCACGGTAGAGCCCATGATGATGAGACCAATGTTTGGCGCCTCGGTGCCTCACAACAGCATCGCTTTCGTTAGCAAAGCAGCCCAAGCCAAGGGTGTACGTAACAAGTGTGGCTTGAGGAAGCGTGTCGAAGCTGTCAAGAATTGCAGAAATATCGGCAAATCTGACATGAAGTTCAACGACGTCAAGCCTAAGATGAAAGTTGATGCTGAGAGTTATGTGAGTTTGTCCTCGTTTCCCACTGATACGAACTTTGCAAGGGCGTTGTACTGACTATATGATGTAACACAGACTGTTGAGGCAGATGGCATGATTTGTGAGGCTGAACCGTCAAGTGAGCTGCCTCTTGCTCAGACTTACTACGTCTATTAAGTTCTTTGGAGGCAACATGTGTCATCTTTCGTATGATTGTTGATGTTCTCGGATCTTTCGGTTATGACTCCAACGATATCTCTGCTCTATCTAGCGTCTAGTACTTATTTACGGCATGGTTTCTCATGTATACAGCTCAATCCGATCCAGGTGCTCAGTGCTCGGTGCTCGGGTCAAAGCAACTGACTTTGTGTAGCACCTTCCTTCTCTTAGTGAGAGGATCGCTTATGAACCTACCCCATGTCTTGGAACCATGCACATCTCCCTTGGCACCATCACCAACGGATAAATTATCATGAGAAGGAACAACCACCAATACAGATACCCCGCAAACCTTGGTATAGCCTCATGGCCTTTATGCACTATCTTCGTATTACACTCGGGACAAAAGATACCGGACTTCTTGGCCACTTGTATATCATGACCTGCAAGATGTCTGAATCAGCCTTTGCTCATTTCACGTTCTTGCATCATGTTTGGAAAGAAGTCACTCTCGTACTTGTTGCTTGCCGCAGCGGCTCAGGCCAAGTATATCGTTCCTGGCGGCAGATGGACAGATACCGATGGCAATCTCGTCAACGCACATGCCGGTGGTGTGACTGTGGGTAAAGATGGCAAGTTCTATTTGTTTGGCGAGTACAAGATCGAGGGACAAACCGAGGGTGGAGGTGTCAGTGTCTACAGTAGCGATAATCTCGCTACTTGGACTTCTCATGGTCTGGCTCTGAGTAAGTCCTCGTTAGGAGAATCTGTTGATGAAAGAGTGAGATACTGATAACGAGTAGAGCCGATTGAGGGTCATCCCTATATTGCTCCCGATAAGATTATCCAGCGACCAAAAGTGTTGTACAATGCCGTCGATGATCAATACCATGTATACCAACCACATCTCCTCCTGTCTCAGTCCACACACATCTCTAACCAGAAATCCAGNATGCACTGGCACGCCGACAACAGCACCTACGGCTGGCTCCTCCAAGGCCTAGCAACCTCCCCCAATATAACCGGCCCCTTCACCTTCNNCCTCAACGCCACCGCCCCTTTCGGAAACTGGTCCCAAGATTTCGGCACCTTCACCGATCACAAGACCCAAAAATCCTACGCCATGTACAGCAATGGCGACAGAAAAGAAGCTCGCGATGTCTATCTTGCTGCCTACGATGCCACCAATACTGAACTTGCATCTATCGTCCACCGCTTCGATAAATACGATCTAGAAGCTCCGTCAATCATTCAAACCGAATCTTCGTACTACGCATTGATGAGCCATAAAACTGGCTATCGACCTAACAATGTAGTTGCTTTTCGAGCAGATGGCCTCGAAGGACCGTGGAGTCAGCCATTTTTTGTTGCTCCCGCTTACACCAGAACCTATAATTCTCAGTCTGGGTTTGCGTTGAGGATCAACGGGACTAAGAAAACGACATGGCTGTATATGGGAGATCAGTGGGACTCTAACAGTTTGTGGGAGAGTAGATATATCTGGTTGCCTGTGGGGATTGATGACAAGAAGAAGACGTTGGAGCTGGAGTGGTATGATGTTTATGATTTGGATGTGTGAGTTCTTCATATCTTGCCCTGGAGGGAAATGATGCTGACAGCGGAATAGNNCAAGACGGGTGAATACAAAGCCATAAAGGGAAAAACCTACTACGCCAAAGACGGTATAATCACAGGCGATGCTTTTAAACAAGAAGCCGTGCGTTTATCCCTTCCATCTCCTGTTCTCCCAGCCACTAACCCTGCCTTCTCATCACAGAACTTTGCAAGCGACAACACCATCGTAACCGGAATATCCGGCAACACCTCCACACTCACGTTATCTGGCATCCAAGGCGATAACAACTACCACTGGATCTCGTTCTACTACCAGAATACTGATGACATGGGCTATGGCGACCAACCAGGTGGATCTCCAGACAGGATCAAGACACCTTGGGCTTTGCGTCGCATTTCTTCGGTGGTGGTGAATGGAAATGTCACGGGTATGCAAACGCTATATCAGAGGGATACGCATAAGGGTGTTATCTTGTCTACGCCATTGAAAGTATGGTTGAGCAAAGGAAGTAACAGTATCACGGTGGGAGGATTGGACAACGGAATCGATGTCAAAGGCGCAGACTTGGACAGAATCATAGTGTATCCTGCAGAGAAGTAGAAGATGATAATAAATGTCATTCGCTGCTGTGTCGTATCTATTCCTTGCTTTTTGTACATTTCATGTCCTGGGGCGTATAGCTTTTCTGCTTTTCGTGTGTTTTCCATTTTTACTTCTTGAGGATCTTGGTCAACTCGCTGGCAACGGCGTCACCGACTTCTGCGGTCTTTGCCTTGCCGCCAATGTCGCCGGTCTTGATGCCTTGCTCGATGACGATCTTGACGGCCTCGTCGACAGACTTGGCGAGTTCGGGCTCTTGGAGCGAGTACTTGAGCATCATGCCGACTGAGAGGAGCATGGCAACGGGGTTGACGATGCCCTGGCCGGAAATGTCGGGTGCGGAACNCTGTAAAGAGAATCAGTGGGAGTGTGCGAGAAGAGAGATTCGAGAAAACATACCGTGGATGGGCTCGTAGATACCATTGCACTTGCTCTTGCCATCGGGGACACCACTGAGCGAAGCGCTGGGCAACAGACCCAAACTGCCGGGAATGACCGAAGCCTCATCCGAGATGATGTCGCCGAACAAGTTGCTGGTGACAATGACACCGTTGAGAGCACGGGNGTTCTTGACCATGATCATGGCAGCGCTGTCGATGAGCTGGTGACCAATCTGCAATTGCGGGAACTCCTTCTCCATGACCTCGGTGACGACCTTTCTCCACAGTCTGCTGGTGGCAAGCACATTGGCCTTGTCCAAACTCCAGACGGGAACTGGGGNGTTCTCGGCGAGAGCGAGGTTGGCAGCGAGGCGGGTGATGCGCTCAATCTCGGGGCGCGAGTAGGGTTCGGTGTCCATGGCGTAACCTGAGCCATCATCCTCGGTACGGTCACCGAAGTAGATACCACCGGTCAACTCGCGAACAATGTTGAAGTTGACACCACGGCAGACTTCAGCTTTGAGCGGCGAGCCCTCGATGAGCGAGTCGGAGGCGAAGAAGCAGGGTCTGAGGTTGCCGAATGTGCCCATCTCCTTGCGCAGCTTGAGAAGACCCTGCTCGGGACGGACTGCTCCAGTTCCCCATTNTCTATGTTTTCTTGTCAGACGGTGTGGCTGGCGGGAAAGGTTTGGTGGAGAACGTACGGGACCACCGATAGCACCAAGAAGGACGGCATCGGCAGACTTTGCGGCGCTGAGAGCCTCGTCGGTAAGAGGGACACCGTGTGCGTCAATCGAGGCNNCTGCGGAGGATTAGCTGTTGTCGTCGGCCTTCGAGATACAGACGAGACGTACACCACCCAGCGGTTGCTCGTTGAAGTTGAAGGTAATGTCCTTGGACTCCTTCTCAATGACCTTGAGGATCTTGATGGCCTCAGCTGTGACCTGCGAGCAACTGTGTGAGTAGACTGTCGTCGGCGGTGATGTTATAAGCGTGGTCGTACCTCGGGACCGCAGTGGTCACCTGTCACGAGTCAGCCTTGTCCAATTCCTCCCTTCCGAACGTGTATCACTCACCGGCGAAGACGACAATGTTATATGAAGGCATCTTGTGTGATATGTATGTTGTTGTATGAGTCTAAATGTCCAGTCCAACTTTCCTCTGTACACTTTCCCACACGACGGCGGGGCGCCCACAGCTTCTGCGACATCGGCACATGCGGCCCTCGACCTCTCCGTATCGGCCCGCATCCGCTGCCACATCTCCATCAGAGACATACCAATGACTTCATGACCTCATCAAGACGAAATAACATAGACAAAGCTGTATCTCCATTCTTGGAACGAGACTGCTCTATTTAACAAGTCCAAATCCCCGATCGCACAGCAACACCCTCTGTTTCACAGCACATATCCAACAAGACATTAACATGGCCGACACGATCGAGATCACTCCCCGTACCGGCACCGCCTTTACCTTGAACAAGGGACAGCGCTTGACCGTAATTGACCCCAAAGGTGTACAAGTCTCTGACCTGGTCGCCTTCAACCGTCACGATCCCGAAGAAGTCATCAGCAACGGCAGAACCCTCGACTACGCAAGTCGCATCTACCTTACTACCGGCGACCCTCTATACTCAAACCGCAGCAATGTCATGCTCAAAATCGTCGCAGACAACACACCCGGCAAGCACGATTTCCTATTGACGCCATGCTCAAAAGACACTTTCCGCATCATTTATGGCGACAAGGATCCACACCAAGGATGTTTTGGCAACATTGCTGGCGCCATTGAGCCATATGGCATCTCATCCGACCGCATACCCTGCGCTTTCAACTGCTTCATGAACGTCACTGTTGACTCAGATTCGGGTGAGCTCAAGGTCTTGCCTCCAATCACCAAAGCCGGAGACAGTATCGAGTTCGTTGCAGAGATGGATTTGATTGTCGCTTTGACCGCATGTTCCGCCCTGCAGTCGAATGGCGGTTCATTTAAGCCAATCCAGTACAAGATCAGCGATTGAACATGACTATGCATCAGGGACGGCTCGCCGAGGACATGCTTCCACTGTTCATGCCATCCTCACGGCTCCCAGATATCTATTGCCTCGAGTAGATATACGCTATGATCGAGACGATTAAAAGTACTCACAAGGCCACGGACTCGACTAGACCTGGTCACTACGCGGTGCCCTCATCGAGCTGCTTGTTGGAATCGCGTATTCAAGACCGAGTTGGCGACATACATACAGCTTCTGGTGTCGTTGGTAGGCACTCTTCTACATAGACACAGAACATAAGTAGTGTCATATTCTACGATGAGTAGATTGCTCTTTCTCTCCTTCCTCTACGCTACTCAGCCCATCTTGCTTCCAGAAAAGGACTGTTTTGATATAGGCCAAGTTTTGTAACCTTACCACCACCAAAATCGAATCCTTCTTGTCCATTCTTGTT
Organism: Aureobasidium vineae; assembly: GCA_903819635.1. NCBI lineage: Eukaryota > Fungi > Ascomycota > Dothideomycetes > Dothideales > Saccotheciaceae > Aureobasidium > Aureobasidium vineae. The sequence goes on from CAIJEN010000006.1 coordinate 1,019,823, forward strand.
CGCATGATCAGACATCATGCCAAACAGTCGCCCAACCGCCAATCCATCTGGTGTTGTCCCGGCTGCGCGTATGGTAGCGAGTGTAGTTGCATGTAAGAATTTATCTTGCCAAGGCCATAACATTGATCTCTGTTGTCGAACATGTCTGGCTCAGCAAAAGTTATAGACCTATACAGAGGGTACCAATTCCCATCCAACAATGATATTTCGCAGGGTATCGGGGACTGGAAGATCTGCCTTTTATACGACAAACCATGATACATGTGCAAGCATTACCATTACACACACCGCGGATATTCTGGTGCACGATTCTGTATGACGACTCCACCCGAGTCAACTCAATAATGCTCCTTCTCAGGCGACCAATAAGCACCCTCATACTCCACAGGCTTATTCTCCTTAACCCACACCATATGCGCCTCACTCATATGCTCAGGCGGAATCATCCCATCAAACTTCCACAACCTCCTCTCCGTCTCTTCAACATGATACTCGCACATCATATCTTTGTCATAGACATGCGGCTTTAATGCCGCATCAATCATGCCAGCTGTTTTTCTGTATGTCTCGGTGTCGTTGTTGAGGCGGATGGCAATGTGCTTGATCACTATGCGGATAAAGGGTTTGGAGGTGTTGGCTTTGGACTCGCCGCCTACGTAGACGTTGGTGGGTTGCATGGTGTTGAAGTGGACGACTACGTAAAAGGCGGGTAGACCGACTGAGGTGTAGATTTTTGTGATGTCGGCGGCGAGGGCGGCTTTGCTGTCTGCGTCTTCGAAGACGCCGGGTGGGTGGTAGATTTGCCAGAGAGGCATGTTGATCACAAGACTGATTAGTGGAGTTTGAGTGTTCGGAGTGTTGTTCAGTGTATCGATCCCTTGTCGACAGAATATGTACAAGATGTAGAGACCAATGTAGAGTAGATCGATAGGATTTAGATCTAGCTGAGGGTGGCTGGAAATGTTGTCCTTATAAAACACGTTGTTTTGCACGATTAGTGAACCATCATCACGAGTCGAATGATTAGTGAACTCAAACCGTGTTCCAGCTCTGGCGATTACTGATGGTCTGTTCCAGGGTGGATACCGCTATAGCGATTAGTGCTGTCGTAGTGTGCCATCGCTTAGATATTCCAGCATCAACGCATCGTCTATCGTTCGAAAGGGGTAACACGGATGCCGCGATGGTTTCGCAGACTGCCAATCGCACATGTGTTGTTCAAGGCATCTTGTGTTCGACACGGGCAATGTTGACAGATCACGGTGGCACGTTGAGTCAACAGTCCGCCAAGCTTTCAACGGAGCCCGTTCCGTGCCGGTCTGCATTACTCATGCCTCGGAGGCGGGGTATCTCTCCCTCCTCCTCCGAGTCCCGTCCACCTCAGATGAGGTCGACTGCTGTATTGCTGACAACCATTAGCCTAATGCTACCTGGCCGCAGGAGGATCCAATACAGCCAACGCAACGAGAATCCTGCCTTACAAAGCACATTCCGGAGTTCTGTCTGACAGATTGGACGCCTGAAAGTGCTCAAGGTGAGATAAAAGCATCCAGTTGCAGTCTCCAGTTTGAATTGTCAACATCGTGACTTTCCATCTTAAAAGAATTGGTTACAAAAGATACACCATGTCCAAGCCTCTTGTTTTCATCACCGGTGGCACCGGCTTTATCGGTGCTGAAGTCATACAACAAGCCCTTGAAGCAGGCTACCGCCTTCGTCTCAGCATCAGAAAGGCCGAACAGGCAACCACGTTGAAGGAACGCTACCCCAAGTATGCATCCGAAATCGAGACTGTGGTCATCCCGGACGTCAGCAAGCGTGAATCATTCGAGACCGCTTTGGAAGATGTCGATTATGTTATCCATCTTGCATCTCCTGTTCCTGGAAGAAGAGCACTCCCAGACTTGAAAGAGGATTACATCAAGCCTGCGTTGGATGGCACCCAAGCAATCTTGTTTGCATCACTCAAGTTCCCAAAGATCAAGACTACCGTTGTCACCTCGTCCGGTATCGCTCTGATGCCAATAGAAACTCAAATGGCGTTTGATGGAAGTATCAGAGGTAAAGTCAACCCGTGGCTGCCACTGGTACTTCGCTAACAAATACAAGAGGATACTGGAGAAGTGTTCTCAGTCGACATCGACATGCAAGTGCCAGAGCCAGATAGTCAAGAAGGCCAGACTCTGATGTACCGCATCTCCAAAGTTCTGGCCCACCAAGCTACTCGCGACTTCCGCGAAAAGGAAAAGCCTTCTTACAAGCTGCTCACAACCCACCCAACGCTTGTGATAGGTGAGAGCAGAATTCAAAGCTCAGCTGAGCAGGTTGATCTGGTCAACAACATGCTATGGATGACGATTCAATACGGAAATCCGGCTTTCCCTTCTCTCTGGGTCGACATCAAGGATGTCGCTGCTGCTCATGTCAGAGCAATCGACTGTTCTGCTCCTTCGGGCACGGAATTCATTACTTCTGGCCCCGAAGTTTCGTGGGATGAGATTGCAGAGTTCATGAAGCAAGAGTATCCTGAGTTGGGCAAACTCGAGCCGAATTATGAAGGGCCAAAGACGCGAGCAGAAACTGTCAACCCAGAAAAGTACCTTGGTATGGAATGGCTTCCGTGGCAGCAGACAATCCGAGAAATGGTGGAGCAGCAGCTGAGCTTCCAGGAGAAGAGTTCGAAGTAAGGCTGAGGTGATATGGCTTCCTTAGGGTATTCAGATACGTAGGTCGATCCAGTCGGTAGCAATGATAATCGTTTTTGCATATCCCAAGGACAATGCCATGTGTGATTTGGAATCGAGATCTTAGCACATTACTGATGGAGGAATGGTTGATAACCAGTAGCTCGTATAAGAGGACTAAGCTCAGATCGTAACCCTTTGCATGCTCTGGAAGGTAGCAGCAATGACGTGCGAGGCTAGGAGTGCAGGACCTTGACCAAGGCAGACGGAGAAGTGCATGAGTGCTGGCTAGTCGTCAGTGACCTTATGCTTGAATTCATGTTCGATGAGCTTACTGTGGATGAGTCTGTTTTCTTCCAGGATCCAGCGCTTGCCTTGGAAGTCAAAGTGACAGGGTGAAGTCACGAAATTACCCTTCGGGTCCAATGACTGCCTCAGCTGACCGTTCCAGACAAAATACTTTTCAATGTCACGAGGCGTCATGTACGGATCGTCTGCAAGATCAATGTGTTCAGGACTCATGAGCTTTTCGGTTGATGCGTTTTGCACCACTCGGCTATGTGAGCTGAATTGGAAATCAGGGTAGGTGTGGTATTCCAGTTCGCCGAAATCATCCCTTCCCAAGGCTGTGCTCAACGATCTGCGAACAACCTCGGGAGAGAAACGGTCAAAGTAAGCACCGAAGGCCCGCTCTATAGAAGGTTGATTCTTTCTGGTATCAGTTAGCATGCGCAGCGCCATCTCAGCGCATCGTCGCCACAATCTCTTTGCAAAGGTCGATTCGCGGAAAGGAGAGTATGGTGGTGGACTTGATTGTCCAACTGTCTGGACAGAAGGGCTTGAGGGTGAGTCTGAGTGGGCTGATAACGGCATGTATGGGACATAGTCGTCAAGGACAGCAGTATAACCAAGCGGCCAGATTGGTCTCGATTCATGTTCAGAAGACTTAGGTATGAGATTCATGGGAAGAGAGCGTTCCGACGTGCTGCTGGGTTGCGGGAAGTGGAAGACATCAGGTATGTCTAAGGCTAGCAGATCGTTCGATGATCTAGGGAAGAAGCTCTCTAGCGTCGAAGGAGACACGGGAGACCATGATCCTCCGAGGACGTTGTGTTCGATCGTGGATTCTTCGAAGTCGGCTTGGGAATTCATGCTGTGTCCATTTTCGACCCCGCCTTGATGGCCTCTTCCGGGCTGGTGAGATCTTATCGTGTTGAGAGTGGCTATCTCATTGATCGTTGGAGTACTGTGCTGAGCGCTCAAGCGTGCGATGGTTTCTGTTGCCTCCGCAAGCTGTTTACGAAGGGCTTCGACCTCGCTGGTCGCATCTTGAAGCGCTTCAACTTTGCGCTGTCTTAAGCGCCGCTGAGCTTCCCGAAGTTGTTGTTTGCGTCTGAGCTCGCGTGATTTCTGGCTGTTCGTCGCAGTGTCTGGTCCATCCATGTTGTCGACACTGGTTCCGGAATACTTGGGTTATGTCGCTGCAATTCAGATCTGGAACTGCAAGAGTATTGATGAGGTCGTGTCTGCTTCGTCAGCAGAAGAAGGTGAAGTGCGTCGGTCTCTTGTTGCGCCGAGGGTTGCTTTAGGGCTAAAACGTTAAATCAGGCTACCCTGTTCTATTGTAGATGATGCACACCGTTTGTACTAAACCTTATTGCAGGTTGCATACCATCTCTCCATGTACTAAAGCATATAACGCGTATAGCTATAGAAGAATACAATAGTCTTAGAAAGCGGAGCAGCACCCACTGAGAGACAGAACTTCATTAGCTTTCTGTGGCTATACTTTCGATGTTGGAAAACACTGACTCTTTCTGAATCCAGAAGTGCCTTTTTGTTGCGGTGGGAGTAGGCAAGGTTACAGACTTTTGTACATGGGGAGGCAATGACGAATGATTTGCGACTGCCTCAGCCAAGATAGAATGTATGAGATCGTCATGAAAGCTCTCTAAAGTATCCTGCTTGACGACAGGAATATCATATCTTCCACATTCTTCAGATCCTGCGACGACCCCAAGACAGCTCACAGTGAAGATATTGAAAAAGAAAAGACCGTTACATTGACCTGATTAGATCCTTGCTTTGGTATTCTCCGAAGCAGCGGCAGCATTCTTTCTGGCCCACATCTGCTTTCGCAGTTCATGGCCGTTCATGAAGGCATCGAACCATTCTGGCTCGTAAGGTGGTAGAGGTCGTCCTTTACCATCTATGCTTGGACCCGCGAGAGTCCTGACTGTCTCAAAATACTCCTCGAAGTCAGGATGGATGACGTTGAACGCAGGACCATCTCCCTTCTTCCTGACGCGTTCTGCCTCCCATCGCTGTTGTTCTTCAAGAGGCGGCAATTCAGCACGTCCAGCTAGCAATCTCGCGGCGAGTACAGCCTGCCACTCAAAGATTTTAAACGTCAATCCAGCTCCGACNNCTAAGCATTGTGTTAGTGTTGACCATATCATCTTGTTTGAGTGAGTACTGACTGCTCCAACAAATAGCAGCGTCGGATCCTGCTGATAGACGACATTCTGGTACAGTCCCGGTACTCTGTTATTTCTGATTTTCACGTCCGGCAGAAAAGGGAGACTCCAAGAGTATCCGGTGCCGAAGATAATGTGATCAACATTCTGTACCGAGGTGCCGTCAATGAAGTGTACTGTGCGTTGACCTGCTGTGGTATCGATGTGCGAAATCGTTGGCTTCCTGGCGACTCCTGGGTTGTTGAATGCTCCATCTCCAAAGTACACGTTGATGGTATGGCCGTTGACCACTGCATAGACTTTGGAGTCCACCACACCAACGAGGTCCGTTGAGATGTCGGCTGCAGACACTGAGCCACCAACCACGACAACGCGTTTGCCTCTGTATGCATCTCGGCCGCGATACATCTTGCTGTGCAAAACACTGCCAGGGTGTTGTTTCTCGAGCTCCTCTAGGCCCTGTACAGCTGGGACATAAGGCACGTTGAAGTGTCCGCTTGCGACAATGACAGCATCAAACCACTCGACCCACCAGTAATCCTTTTCATCTTCCTCTTTTCTCAATGTGATTTTCCACTCGTCCCCGACTTTTTCCACTCTTTCGACATGAGTGTTGTAGCATACTAGATCTTCGTAGCCATTGCGATTGAACAGACTTGTCACATAATCTCTCATGACAGTCCAATGCCGGAATGGAGATTTCTCACCATGCAGCTCGATCGTTCGTGCAGACAGCTCTCCAACGATAGGCTCTTGGGTGTACTCCATGGTTACCACATCTACGTTCGTCTCAAGATAGGGGTATATCGATGAGTCTGTCCATCGTGGCTGATCGTTCCTCTGAGTATGACCTGGAACCTGTGCTGGCAAATCTACTGGCTGATCTGCAGTCCTTGAAGCCAATGCTGTGAAATTGGACAAGGGAACTGGTGGTAGCTTATCTCCGTACCTGTCCATCTCGTCAGATGTACTCGGTTCGTTGGAAATCGTTCGCTAAACTCTTCGTCTTCGTCTTCGTCTTCGTCTTGATACATGTTTCGGCTGATGATCAGAAGAAGATAGCACTCACCAACATCCTCCTGGGCCTTCCTGTCTGTCAAAAACACGGATTTGATCAAACGCCTCCTCCCGAGCCAGTGCATCTACCGTGATTGCCCCAGATGGACCAGCGCCAATCACAGCCACCCTTCTAATCTTTCCGGCCACCATTTCATGTACTCGCTATCACGGCAACCTCTGGGCCAAAATCGAGCAAACCTCCGCGAGAAGGCGAAAATTGTGCGAAGTCTTCAATCGTTGTCGCGGTGATTCCTGGAAACAAAGTATATACAAGCAGAATCGAGAAATAAAGATACAAAAGAAAGAAAGACAGTGGAAACAAGAAAGGACGCAGAAGCGACTTTCCTAATGGGTCAATGGCAAAGAAATTGGCTCGATCACGCAAAATACTCCACTCTTGGCGCCCGGCAGATTGCTCCGGTGAAGGGCAACCCTGCTGTCAGCTTCCCCTTCTCTTCTCAACGACCGCTGTCGCGAGCAGCAACGGGCATTCTTGTGTGGAGATGCGGACGAACGCATGACCGACTCGGATCGCAGTCACCGGCGCGTACTCCGACCTATACGTTCTTATATCTGCTGCCTCATGGAGCGCAAAGTTCTATCACTCATCATGATGAAATCCAGACGGCCATGTTGACTCATCCGCAAAGGTAGACGTGTCTGATTACTAACCGGGGATAGAGACCAGACCCATACCGTCTTTCAGATGGAGGAAGCTCCAGATACGTCAACCGATAAATAGCAAGGAACCTGCACACAAAGACGGCAATAGACGACGCCATCCTGTTGGTCTACTGAACACTACATCTTCAACCATCATCATGCCTGCTCCTTCCCACCCGTTCCAGCCCTATGCAGATAGGTACCTTGATCACACATCTGCTGGCGATGTCAAACCCACTGCGTTCCAGATCGTTCGAGATCTCGAACTTGAGGACAAACTACAGGAGAAAGTTATTCTCATTACAGGTACCTCCGCCGGACTGGGACTCGAGACAGCTCGAGCTCTGCACGCAACTGGAGCCAAACTCTACCTCACCTTCCGCAACAAAGCAAAGGTCGAGGCAATCGTCAAGGAGCTCATGGCCAGCTACCCTCAGGGACAGCACCCAACCTTGATTGGAATGGAACTTTCAAGTCTTGATAGCGTCAGACAAGCTGCTAAGCAGTTCCTTGATCAACAACAGCGCCTTGACATCCTTGTCACCAACGCTGGCATCATGGGTGTCCCCGAAGGTCGCACAGCCGATGGATTCGAAATGCAACTGGGCACCAACCACTTCGGCCATTTCTTGCTCTTCCAGCTTCTCAAGCCTGTGTTGCTCACTAGCGGTACTGCCGGATCTCCTAGTCGTGTGATCACTCTTTCCAGCGCTGCTCATAAGGCTAGTGGTATCTTCTTTGATGACCTCGACTTGGCCAAGCAGGGCTACAGACCTTTGTTGGCATACGCCCAGAGCAAGACGGCCAACATGTATATGGCAAACTCGATAGATCGTCACTACGGTGCTCAAATTCTACGTGGACTGTCGGTTCACCCTGGACTGATCATCACTACCGAGCTTGCCCGAGACCTTTCTGATGAAGACAAACGGATGTTCGCCTCAATCGCGCATGTCGCGAGGTCTGCTGAGCAGGGTGCAGCGACGACTGTTTGGGCAGCCCTGTCTCCTCGCTTCAATGACCATGGTGGTGTGTACCTTGCAGATATCGGCGAATCAGGCCCCGCTGCCGAAGACGAGGTGTTGGTTGGTCCTGGATACGCTCCTCATGCGTATGATGAGGAAGCAGAGGAGAAACTGTGGAAACTGAGCTATCAGGCCGTTGGCCTGGAAGGTGATGAGTAGTAGACAGTTTCCATCACTGTCTTGTCCAGACTCGGAGAGAGGATCATGTGGTTGCAGACGTGATGATAGTTAGAACACTCTCCCTGTATTGATCGCAGCTTAGCTTCATGTTCTCCATCATTACATGAGCCGACCGTGTTTATTTGCGTTCTAAAACAGCTAACAAACGGTGACAATTTGAATGATGGACAAGTACCTAGAGAACATGGGGACCATTCAGGCGGGACTCGGGAGACCGCAGTTGAACCTTAAGTCAGTCAATTACCATCAGTCAGCGCTCCTGTCTTCAATTGATATCTCATCAATGATCGATAGAATCGATCTGATGATTGAACCTATAATCATGTTCCAACCCCAATCCACTCCAGGACCGTGAGTGGGTTTGGAATGACTATCCATCTGCTGCCGCGTTTCTCCTGGGCCCAGACGATGTCCAAATTGGCCAGGGTTTCTTTGCGCACTTGGTATCGCTTCTTCCTGCGTTCTATCGACTCACTACCAGGTGACAAAGCCTGTATAGCGTGTGATTCGAGTCTCAAGATTAAGAATTTCTCCACCTCTTTCGCTGGGATCTGATCCGAGAGTATCTTGATTCCCTGCTCGTCTGCTTCTCTCAACTCCGCGGCACGCTCATTGTGTTCGTCTATGACTCTGCGACAGACATCAGGATCCTCGAGGTCGGGGTAAGTTGCCAAAGCCTCTGCGCTTTCCTCTTCGATTGTGAATTCTGTGGCCTTGGTGACGGTATCTTGACAGCGTTTGAACTCCGCCTTCCAGTTTTCGAGCGCGTCCCTTGAGGTGATTGGAGTGTCGATCAGATGTATTGCGACATACTGTAACGNCAATTCGCAAAAATGATGCTTCTCTTCATGTGTAGTACCTGCTACGAATTCTCTCGGTTGCTCGACTGTCTTTTCTTTGCTCCTTGAAACGAGGATTCTTTCACACTTCATGTTGTACTGCTTCAGGATATTTTCTCTCATAGCTGCTATCGCGAGCTTGGGAAATCTTCTCAGTGTAGCATTCCTCTCGGCTTCGTACAGTTCTTCGACTTTTGACGCGTTGTTCTCCAACCATTGCTCGCACTCTCTGTACGGTCTGGCCAGCTTTTCCGATGGCCCGTTCTCCAAGAAGCTAGCTGCTATAGCACTGGATCTCACACGGACGAATTGCTTGAGATATATTTGTGGAAGGCGAATCTTCCGAAGCTCGGTAACCTGCTTTACGCCCAGACTCGCACATTGATTGGTGTATTGCTCCAAGATACGCTTCCTGGCCGCACCATCGCTGAGCTCAGGATAATTGGACAACAAGGTCGCTCTTGTATAGTTGTGAATCCCACTGGCCCAATGGCACAAACTTGTTGGTCGAACGGAGAGTAGTGGTCGGGCCGAGCCAAAGGGATTTTGTCTGATGAACGACATCTTCTGAGCAATGATTTCTGGTGGTTGAAACAGGTAGAGCTTCCTTCGTGAGTGGAGTGGAAGAAGAAATCACTGCTGTTGACAGTGACAAGGATTTATCTTGTTTTCATGCAGCTCGGCTGGGTATCACGTTGCGGTACGACGGATCTGCAGATGTCTGCGCCGCCTGGCTTGGGTTTGTGTAACCATCTCTGCATATCCGGCCAAGCCCCAAAACACTGCCACTGACATTGTTGATGCGAGAATCCAAGTAGCAGCAATGCGGTGAGGTTGTCTATCGATGAGTAGCAGTTTCCGGTGCATCATTGTGGACCGCGGGTCCTTCCCCTTCAAGCCGACTCTCTTCCATAGCTTTCTGCGCCTTGTAAATATTCCACTCGTGGGCGAGTGGCACGATAGATAGAACAATGAGAGATATCATCGGGAGTTTGGAATCAGACTTGTTTTCTGCGGCTTCCTCTTTTCGCTCGAACCACGCTCTCGCCAACCATCCGTCACCATGTTCAAGTAGCCACAGCATTTTCTTATACCTCTGACGTTCACTCTTCCGAAACGCAAACTCCTCTTTCAAGTCCTGGTTAAGACTCGGCCACAGAGCCTCAATTTCCACCGACTTTAGTTGCAACTCGTAGCACTCTTTATGCCTCTCCTTTGACCACTGGTCCATATTGGACTGTGCTTCTTGATCCCTTTCTCTCTCAGCCTGTTTTCAGACCCAGACCGAGTTTGTTGCGTCGACGCACTCGGGGTACTTTCTTTGTACCGTTCTTAGTTCGGCGTCAAGTTTGTCTTCAAGTGTCGGTTCTTCTCCTCGCTCTTCTTGTTCTGCTCGCCTTACTGCTTCTTCGCGTTTCTCCTTTATCTGCATGCGTTTATCCTCTAGCTTCATCACCCAGGAAGGAAGACTAGCGGGATCGACTCCCCTTCTTCAACTCTTCGAATTTTTTCCTCCAGCTTGTTGAAAAAGTGCGGCGTGATCCAGGAATATTGAAACCGGTATAAATGTATGAATTTGATGTGTGTGGTCTGAGCACATTTTGTGATCGAGTGGCGCTTCTTGTAGAGCGTGCTGAAGTGCGACAGATGTTTGTAGAAGTCATTTCTGAGGGCTGAATGAGAATACTTAGGTGATTGTGATCAAGATCAGTGGGATAGAAAAGAGGCAAGGCGACCGAGAGACTCAGCGCGACTTCAAAATGTGTGATGCAGTGGGGTTTGGCGGCACGTAAATTCATGCATCTACAGCGACGTTCCACCTACTCTACGCACGACTCGATATACTGTAATGAGTATCATTTCTCGATCAGTCCTGTAACTTAAGCTACTCGAGTTGTGATGATGATGAGGGAGTGTTGATTAAGTAGCACCGAAGCACGAAGGCTGACATCGAGCCAAAGAGACCAGACACGCGACCAGCGCGGCCCTCAAGCTTAAAACTTATAATTAGTTTGGGCGTCTATTATGAACCCATAGGCTCCTGATTGTTGTGGATAGCTAGTATATGCTGATACTTCTATTGACTACGTGACAAGTAAGGTAAGCGCCGGCTGGAGGACTAAGCCTCGTTCTTGTCGCGCGCGTACAGGGTAGTAATGCAGCCGATAGATAGAGCAACATCCTTGGTACTTTGTAGAGTCTCCGGTAAGAATTGTGATTGGAAGGGCCTCATGATTTTGACTATGCGTGAGGATCACCGGTATTCACGGGCCGTGAAAATACCCTGTTTATGGACACATCTGAGCCTGGCCCGCAGCTTTAGTCAAGGCAGAGCGCTTTCTCGACCAATGGTAGATGTAACTGTAAAAGTTGGGAGATGATTCAAGAAGACCCGTGTACAGCAAGGCTAGCTATTATACATCTCGTTTTCTTATAACTCAACAATTAATTGGAGACCACCATGTCGAGTACCACCACTCTTATGCTTCTTTGCTTCCAACAATCAAGGCTTTTTCCCGAGGATACCCAGCATTGGGCGTTGTAGGTGCTTCTCCGCAGAGTGTCTTCCTCTCGGATCGCTGATACATCCTTGCGTTATCTAGATACCTTGTTCCAGACCATGGTCGCAGTACAGGTACCTTCTTTCACGCCAGTAAAGAATCGCTCAGGACAAGGCAAACCGTACGAACTGACCTCCTAATGGTGATGTTGTTTACGTACCAAGTGCTGACCGAAAGACTATTGTAGAACTACGAAATGAGACGCGATATTACACCTCAGCACACAAAGTCATTGAAGCGGTCAATCATTGTCGCGAACGAGCTTCAGCTGGATGAAGAGACTCTGAACTCGTTGTGCAAAGCTGCAGCACAGAACCGTGCTTTTGACTTGGTTGTGAACAACTGCCAACGTTTCTGCACAGAGATCCTTCAGCGACTCGTTAACAACGGCTATATTACCCGTCAACAATTTGCAACCCTGCCGGAAAAGGGTTTCAAACCACTTGTGTAGCTGCAAATCTTGACTCGTTGTGGGGCGAGACCACGAGAGTTCGGATTGTAGATGAGAAGAGGGCGGCTTCGCTGCTGTTGGTACATGTATCCGAACGGACTTGGAGTATCTATTGTCGTGTACGTGAATTCATGAGATTGCACTCTCTTGTCACGAGTCAGGCCACAGCGTGATTCATGCACCTTACGTAGGCGGCAAGCGAACGAATCAGAGCCCAAGACCTGTGTTTGTTGTGACGTGACTGCGTAGCGTTCCCTTGCTTATCTCCCTCTACTCGAGTAACTACTCCTCTCTGTCTTCACTCCTTGACATTCCACAACTATTTCATGAGATGCTTGCCCGTCTGAAAGAAATACTAGCAGGCACCCGCCGCAGAACCCATCCATCAGTAGTCCTCGTTCTAAAGCGCCCGAGTTCGACCAGCTTGCTGCACATCGTGCCCGAAACTGGTGACGTGGAGCAAGTTGAACGTACACCACCGGCGTTCATCTACCGTGGAACTACAGAACGGTCTCGCGAACAGATAGCTACGGTCTCGATATACCCTGCGGGCCACGACATCGACGGATATTTGGTGGAAGTCAGTAATCGGGCGACCAAGATTTTGAGTGGGCACGAAACTCCTGGCCCCGAAGGTTACAGTGTTTTATTCATCGAACAGGCTTTCCGGTCTGCAGTATCTGCGAGCCTGGAGAGCCGATTGAGTGGTCTTCCAAAGGCTGGATCGCAGCCTTTTCCGGTGTTTCTAGTGCAAATTGATCGACCGAAGCCAGGCAAGATTTTGACACACGACGACCTTACGAGCTTCCCCAAGTAAGTCCTACAAACTGAAACCACCACAACACTCGAACAGCCTGCCCGGGGAAGAAGACACAACCAGATCTATGTTACCTGCGGCGAGCCCTCAAGGCGGGGCAGATACGACGAGCAATGCTGAAACGTGTCAAATTATCACGTGGCCGTCTCTACCAGATCTACCTCAGTTGACAGGCACCACCATACCCGATTTTGGCCGTCGTTTCTACATCTATGCACCCTCTACTATTCTCAAACTTGGTACGGACGATGGCGAGGCAGTGATGACCGCTCTTGCTCACAAAATCCTTGGCAAATTCGTGCCCAATGTGTCCGGGCTAGTTCGCATTGCCAATCCACCTTATGAGCAAGGCATGCTCCTCGAACGTCAACCAGGTATCCCTCTTGTCGAGCTCTGGCCAACGCTCGACCTCACAGACCAGGCTAAAGTCACGAGAAGCCTTGTTGACTTGCTTGTTCGAATGCGAGAACCACGTGAAGAGCTGAACTATTACGGCCGCCCGAACGGGCAACCTTATGTTACCCCGTCTGAGTTTGGCCCACATGATACTCACCCTTTCTGTCATACTTACCAAGAATGGAATGCATCTCGTGCGCGTGCGCTCCACAATTTTGCAGGGGAAAGTGGGATAGACGAAGCTCGTATACAAGAGCTGGACCAGGTCCAACAAGAGACATTCGCAGGGAAGACGAGTCTTTCGGAGTTGCCCGTCCTAACGCATGGGGACTTGTCAGACCGGAACATCCTGATCGACCCTTCTACACTCCAAGTAACAGGCCTCATTGACTGGGAATTGGCCAATGTTGCTCCTGCCTACTTTGAGTATGCTGTGGCACGTCTCAGCGGCGGTCATGACCCTTCCTGGCGCAAAGTGTTACTGGAAGTGCTACGCCAGGTCTTGCGCATTGAATGCGATCGCGCACTCTACGAGACGGACCCTAAAGGCGATTTCACAGTTTCTGAGAAGGAGGACTTGTTCGCTGATGCGATGGCTGCGTGGAACTCTCTTGTCAATGTTGAAAGATCTGCTCAAGGTTATTCGGATGCTTGCTACTGGACTTTTCAAGAGGGAGGATGATGGCTCTCACGTCGGGCGCTACCTTCGGATACGATTGTCTGTGGTTTAGCAAGCTATGAGACGAGACGCGATCGAGACAAGTCTGCTGCTGTATACTTTACGTACTTGTTTTGCTCCCTTGTGTACAAGTGCTTTGTCAACATCCACCTTCTCTCACTGAAGCTACGAGCGCATCGTTTGTCCTCGTTCGCAGCTCACTGACGGTGGCTCTTGCAGAGCAATCACAACTCTTCGATTTCGACGTACGAAATTTCGAAAGCCATTCTTAACAAACAATCCCTTGAGCAGAGTATCTCCAACCTAAGAACTTCTATCTAGTATCATGCGGCTCGATGCTGACGACTCTGTGGCGCATTGTTGTGACGAAGATTGGATCAGTGGTTGTTCACGCTCAATCCAGCAGAATCAGACAAGTTGCATGGTATGGCTTGAGTCTCATACTCCGAACCATAGAGAAGTTTGAGCATAGCCATGATGGTATCTGAGCGAACATTGTCATGGAGCTCAATGAGTTTCTGATTCGCCTCCTGATTGAAGTCAGCGAAAGTGACCTGGAAGTGAGATTGAGCAGAAACATGATACACTGAACCCGCTTAGGAACGCTTTCTCGAACCAGGTCGAGCTGCTCGCAAGAGTGACCTTATGGGCGAAGACTTGCTTATCGTTGAACTTGATGATGATGTCTGAGAGCTCTTCGTCATTGAAGAAGTCGCGCTTTCTATACAGAAGTTAGATGATAAATCTTCTTGTTCTTTCGAAGAACGGTAACTGACCTTTTGTTGCCGCCAGGTTTAGAAGTCGTGTTGTCAGCCATACCTGGATAGAGTGCTGTGAGATTCTTTGGAGTTGATGTATGAGAAGTAGAGTTGGCGACAGAGGTTGGAAGGTAAATATACTAGCTTCTCACGGAGTGACGGTCAAGCTGTCGAGTTGACGTCGCAAGAAGTCCTTCACCTCAATTTGACACGAGCCAGTGTCTCTCTGCACAGAAAAACCACACTCTCGCTTTCACTTTTATGGCTGCGAGAACGCACACTTAGCTTCGGATCTGGGGAGGGATGTTTCAAAGATCGAGCCAAGTAACGACTCTCACCGGATGACTCTCTGCTTGAAAGAGTACTGTGTACTATTTCTTCCTTGTTGACCACTATGATTTCTTGTGAGGAGATTGAGAAGAATAGTCCACAGACTTCAGCACATACGGAGCTGCAATTCACCAACCTCAGTCAAGAATGAAAGTCGTGCGGAACATGTAGCAACCAAGAAAGAAAGTGTCGCAGATGAGCGTAGTTAACAGGAGTGACCATAACATTCAATGGACGAGGTGTGATGTGTAAGTTTCGAGAGGAAAGAATGTGGCGGAGCTTGAGAATATTTTGTAAGTGATGCATTGTTTTGAGAGCAAAAGCAGAAGGTGCCTTTTAGAAGGATAAGCTAAGCCTCAAATCTCGTGCCTGCCATCGAAATCGTGTCTGCTCTTTGTTCGAGCAGGAAAGCTCTCCATCGTTCCTCCCCGATTATTGTACAAGTGGGTAATTTCTGATTTCTGCAGACATGCTTGAATATGGCACTAGGGCCTTTACCAAATGATTTCAGGCTCCCAACTCCAACTCCAATTACAAGGCGGGTATGGAATAGGACCCCAAGCCTGTGATGGTGTAGTCAGTAAATTTACTCTGCACGTCGACTAACAATTGACCTAAAAGGAGCGTATGGTCTGAGCAATACTTACGTCTGACCTACAGTTTGACTAACTCAAGCACATGATAACTTCACCGGTCTTCTGAGCGAATCTGCGGCTCAAGGACTCATTGAGCAGCGATCCGTCCACCAAAAGCTCCTGGGAGAGCTCATTCTTGTACAAGTGGCCTGCGTTTATGATGATGATGAACTTGAAGACGTCTTCTTGGATACTGTTGTCGGCAAATTCATCTGAGCTGGGTCCAAGGATCTGCTGGATTGAACGAATGACGTGATCTAGAGAGCCGCTCTGGGAGTCGTTTTTCCAGCTCATGAAGCATGTGTCGATAAAATTGATCAAGTGGTGAGAGGCCGCCTTACGCAGAGCAGAAGCGTCGTAGAAATCTGCGAGTCGATGCATGATCAGGTGCTGATCAGCGGAGGTGTCATCGAATTCACTCGGGTGATAAGTGCCGTCATAGAAGAATCTCAGCATAGCGGATACGACAGCCGGGTCGTCATTGTTTCCAAGATCGANTAACACTCTGCTTGGATTCCTAACCAGTTAGCAATAACACTCGGCTTGTCGGACATGTTGACTTGCCTTGAACTCGCCAAGTAGTGCTGTCACAAACCAGACAGAGCTTTTCGCGAGGATGAGTCTGTGGGCAAAGATCTCCTGGTCACCAAACTTGACGCAGATGTCTGAGAATGTCTTGTCATTGAAGAACGTGCCGAGTGCTCTGTTTTGGCTGCACAGATCAGCGACAGCTCGTGCATGTCAAATATGAGAACATACCGCGGGGCTCTCTCTCTCGGACTTTTCGATGAGGTTGGCGACGGTGGAAGGCTCGACATGGTTCGTGTTGTTGGGTTTGGACACAATGTTGAGAGCGTGTCTTGTGTAGAGATAGTTAAATAGGATACATGCGGCAGCAGCGACGAGATACTTGAAGTGAAAGTGGAAAAAATTGAGGTGACAAGCGCGTCGCGCAGAAGAATGGAATCGATTGAGATGGCGAAGAGAAAGGAAAAGCGGACGACAAGATCAACCAATATCATCAGCTATCAAAACGCACAATCTAAGTTCAAAGTAGAGATGTGTCCGAAGAGAGCCCACGAGACGGGAATTCTCACTGGAAGTGCACCAGTCTTCAGTGATATCATGCATTTCTACCGGTATTCATTAAGAAGCTCAGCACACGGAGACGCCGGCGTGAAGACACATCAACAACGATTCTTCACCGAGTATGCAGTAAGTTAGACAGCAGTCAATACCAGCACTATTGCTTCACTCCAAGGTTTCGTTCAGCCAGATGCGCCCTTCGTGCAAGTGACGCCCAAGGAACCTGGTGTGTTGGCACAGAGCACCTCGCCAGCCCCGGACCCAGCCTTGACAGTATAATTCTTGACTTTCACATCACAAGCCCCGTTGGCACCACAGTTCAGATTACTGGTCGCAGGTGTGTACTTCTTGCTGGTAGTACCCGAGAAATTCTCAAATACAATCCCCTTCAAGATAGCATTGTTACCATTGGTCGTGCAGTAACTCTCATCTTCACCATAGCAGCTCTGGATCTGGATAGCGTAGTCAGAGTTCTGGACCTTGATGTTGCTGTATGTGACATTGGTGACTGTCGAGATACCATGACCATTGCCCATGGGATATGTTTTGATGCCGACAGCCTTGGTCGAAGAGACCATGGTGGCGTCTGAGACATAGATGTTTGCGACTGTGTCAGCACTCGATTTGCCGAGCGAGCCGACGGACAGACCGTGAGATCCAGTGCAAGTGATGCCGGTAACAGTGGTGTGGTTGGCGCCCGGCTTGAAAGCGACGCAATCATCGTTATTGAGGACAGTGATATCGCTGAGAGTGACAAAGGTTGAGGCGCCGATGTCAAAGCNCTAAGGTTTTGTTAGTTGAGTCTGAGATAACTGACATGCAAATTCTGATTATTTACCATCAGTATTCTTGGGAAGGTTCTTAGAAGTTGAGACGGCAGACATGTTGAGGTTGGAGTAAGCAATGTTGAGAGCATTACCCTTGACAGAGTGGAAGACATTGGGTGGGTTGATCATCTTCCAACCATGCATGTTGATATCGTGCCCTCCATCGATGTAGAAGAGGGTAGGTCGTTTGTATGAGCTGTCAGTTGCAAAGCGATCCCAAGCTTTTTGTCCATTGCCATCGATGACACCAGCGCCGGTAAATGTAAGAGCCGGTACATCTTTAAGATGGAGGATAGCAGTTTTACCTTCCCAGTAAGTAAGGTCGTCCGAAGCCTTCAGGGTACCGTCAAGTTGAAATACACAAGACTTGCAGCCGTCAAACTCAAGAACAGTGTTCAGATAGTATGTCTTGCCAGCAGGTATAACAATGGTGCCACCGTTTCCGCACTTTTGAATAGCAGCGTAAATGGCAGGAGAGTCGTCTTTGCTGGCAGAGCCTCCTGTAACCGGCGTGCAGACAGGACCTTTGGCTGCGGCTAACTTTGTAGTAGTGACATTCTTTGCCTTGGAGCCGGCAACAGACGAAACCGCTGAGGTCGAACCAGTACCGGTCTGATCGACCCAAGAAGCATAGCTGTCTCCCAAAACAGTGTTGATGCTGATTGCACCAGTGGCATTGATCGTCCACTTACGCTTAGAAGTGTTGGAACCGTCACCCGTATTTTTGTATTCGTAGTATTTGGGTGTAGCACCATCGGCCATTTCGGTCCATCCAGCTGCGTTAATGATGTTCGATAGTTGTGATTTCTGAAACATGACCCTCGCGTTGACTCTCCAAGGGCGTCCAAGGAATACTTTTCCGACAAGATCTGTGCCGTCGGACACGACATTGACGTTGTTGAAGACATACCAGGTAGACTCGTCGCTAGTTGTGCGGGACGAAGCAGTGATGGCACCAGGACCATTGCTCATGATGGTGCAGGAGTCGAACCAGGCAGAAGCGTCACCGAATATGTAGTCAACAGCACCCTTGACCAAGCAGTTGGAATAGTACTGAGTGCCAGCCTTGACGTAAAGAGTATCCTGATAACCAAGGAAAGAGCAGCCATAAAAGCCAAGCTTATCAGCGTTCGCAGTTACTGCAACAGCCTGAGCACCTGTCCCAAAGCTGTTTTCGACATTGATGTTGTACATCGTGAACTTTGCTACTTTAATGTTGATAGTCGAGCTTGCATCGAGACTACCAGCAGCTGGAGAGCTAATTCCATGGGTGATCAGAACCTTGTTGGACTTGTAGCTTGAAGTATCGGCGGTTTCGCCGTACAGAGTCAGAGCTCCAGCGTAGTCGATAGTCAATTGCTCTTTGTAAGTTCCGCTCTTGATGTAGATACATGCATCATTTTTTGAGCTGCCGAGAGCCTTGATGGCAGAAGCGATGGTCGAGTACGTGGATCCAGACCCAACCGAGAGACATCCTGTTGGAGCGGTAGTGCGAGCACCGCGTTTCTCGAGAGGATGTTCGATGTGAGGACCGCCGTTGGTGGGGAGAGCAAAGAGACCTGGAATAAGCCCCAAAAGGGTGAAGGCAAATAGGAACGATTGCATTGTAAATCAGCACATGTAGAATAAAAGTCAACAAAGAAGGGGAAAAACGAGAGAATACGCAAAAGAAGTCTGTTGACTGCTGGTCAGACCAATATAGCTTCTGATCAACCTTGAGCAAATCTCTGGAATGCCGACCAGAGCGAGCTCTATATTGCCTCACAGCACTAAGTACATCGCTTACACAGTAGGGCTCAGTGAAAGCCGCCTATGTATAGAACCGAGGGCTTCTCATATATAGGGTGGCAGATCTAGCAGCGAACAGCGTTTCAGGATGCGAAGCGGGGTTATTGGTCGCTTCGATCTTTGTCTTGTGGTCATGAGGACGGAAAGACCTCGTGCGAATACAGATGACAATCAACCTACATATTGTATCGTACTAGCTTCATGAAGATCGGTCAGAGTGACAACCAGAGCCAGAAGAGGATGATGAAGTGTGTTGGTGTATCCGAGAAGATGCAAATGGACAAGATGGGGAGACGTTCAGGTTGATGAGGGTCTACGGATGATGCCGAACGTGGCAGCTTGAGAGCCGGGTTCCTTTCGATAGGCCGAGGGCTACTGTAGTTTTCTCCAAGGCAAGTATTCTGTCTGGATATTCTCTTGAGGGGCAATTTAATGACCGGGACACTTGGAGGTGGCCTTCAGTAATTCACGGTCTCAACTTGCGATTGGCGTAAGAACAGCTCAGGGTTAACTGTGTCTGTATGTGGTTCGGATGCATAAGATCTGCAGTACCCCACCGTGGCGGCTGTCGCTCAGATGTCGTCCCTCGTTGGAGATTTGTGATGGAAGCAGACACCGCTACGGATTAGATTCAAGTGAGCAGCAGTGCGACAGACAGCTGGCAGAGGGATGGGGAAAGACGTTAAAACGTCGTTGGTCCGAGTCGATATATTGATGACATGGGGTAGAATTTGGCAGGGAGTTCGCAACGTTCTTGGGTGCTTATCTTGGAGTCTGGATCAGTGGCGTTATGGACAAGGGACTGACCGAATGTCTTGCTATCGCTCGGCAGCATCCTTTGCGCCGTCTCTGACTCTCGAGAAGCAGACGGACGGCTTTTTCTCCATCACTACACATACTACCCGACGGCACGCGACCGGCGCACTATTGTATCGACAATCAAAGGCGCACGAGGGCCTTGTCTGTTGAGACCCGGCAACGAGGAAGCGACGGTCCAAGCGTCACGACTAGGAATTCACGTACGACGACAAGGCTTCATTCGTGCAGTCGCGACTGGCCCATCTTTCCTTCGGACCATCACAGGACGACGTTGAACGCTCACCCCTCTGCGGAGGCGGTGGGCTCTTTCAGAAAAGAGCATGGGATTATGGAACAATGCTCCTCCTGAGCCTCGCACGCGACGTGGAAACTGGCCGACGCTCCTGTTCAGCTGGTGGTGTACTGCCTTTGCTGCTGTCATCATCCTCACACGCCTGGCTGGGAGGAAGATTCGAAGTGGACGTCTGTTCCAAGAGGACAAGGTCATGGCCCTGAGTCTGATCCCGCTGCTCGCGCGCATGGGTCTGGTCCATGTCATCCTCATGTACGGCACCAACAATGTCCAGTCTGCTCACCTTACCCCTTACGAGATATACCTCCGTCAGATAGGCTCCAAACTGGTCCTCGCGTCTCGCATCAACTACGCTCTTTTCATCTGGATCAGCAAATTCACCGTCTCCGAGTTTCTGAAGCGCATCACGAGTGCCATTTGGAGACGCAGCTACGAGATTGTTCTGCATTGTATACGCGTCTTCCTGGTCGCAACCTTTTTCGCCGTAGTAATAGCCACTCTTTCCGAATGCCAACCCTTCAATCATTACTGGCAGGTCGTGCCAGACCCTGGCCCTCAATGCAGACAGGGCTACGCACAGCTCATTACCATGGGTACTGCCGACATCATTACCGACATTCTTCTGGTTGGCTTCCCCATCCCTATCGTCCTACGCTCGCAGATCCCTCTGAAGCGCAAACTCTCGCTCGTCTGCCTCTTCAGTTTCTCTGTCGCCCTTATAGTCATCACAGGCTTGCGCATGCCTAATGTCATCAAACATCATGGACGCCAACAATACCGCACTGTTTGGGCATCCGTCGAGATCCTTGCTTCTGCCGCCGTCTCCAACGCCATCATTCTGGGCACTTTTGTCAAAGATCGAGGAGTCAAGAGGAACAAATACAGACCCGACGCCACTTTGGACACCATCTCTCGCGCCGACACCCGTCGTGCCACCATCGAGTCTATCCATCGCGACAGCGAGGAAGCTCTGTTCAGACAGATGGGTGTTCGCATGCCCGAAGAGCTCTGTGAGCCCAAGTCTCCTCTACCCAGACCCGCGCCAGTTGCCCGCATCTCGTCAAATCTAAAAGCACCTCGTCACCATGATCTGCTCATGTCGCCTGCCGACATCAGTGACGGTCCGCCCAGCCCACACGACAGTGCTGATGCTCTACGTAAACCCTCGGACACCGCNCCCTCGACTGCTACAGGCCAAAGCGTTTCGTTCTTCGATGTGGGTGGTCTGCTCGGCGGTAGCGAACCCCGAAACGGCTCTTCCGGCACTACGACTCAGGACTTTGCGATTCAGGGCCCTCGCACACCACTAGATTCTAGACCAACTCACGACATACTTTCGGATCTTGGTGGAAGGCTATCCTTGACAAGAAGCCGATCACAACGAGCTTCTGGAAATTCAGAGCGATCGCGATCGCGTCCGGCACAAAGCAGAGATGGCACCACGACTCCAAGACCAGGTTCGCGATCACAAAGACAGCGTGAGGATAGTAACACTCTGAGTCTGCAAGACATTGGCGGTCTGCTTGGAGGTAGTCTGCCCACCCAAAGCAGGCCCACGCAGCAGGAACCAATATCGCCTACCACGCGAGCACCTGCATCAAGCATAACCCCGGATTCTCAAGCGCCCACAATAGCAGCGCCTACGATTGCTCGGCAGTTGCCCGCAAGCGATGATCTAGACTTGCAAGATGTAGGCGGCTTGTTGAAGTAGATTCGTCGTTTCATGAAGAGATCTATCACGATAGAACTACGATATATCGGGCGTTCATTTGGAAGATCTTACATCTTTTTACATTTTCTTAATTCTGTTTACCTGGATGTACGTTTTGGCTGTTTGTATTCGGTTGTTGGATATCTTGGAACTCTATACCCCCTCTTTGTTTTCTGTAGTTTAGGAACCTTTCACAATGTTTGTTTCATCTATTTACACACTCCGTTCTCGCCAATAAGAAAATGGTGCAAGACAGTAGTACAACGGAGCCTTTATGAAGAAGCATTTCTGAGTTTCCATCTTGTTCCTTTCTACAACAATCGGTAACTGTAACCGAAATGGCTCCCATCGACATTGACCTTTCAAGCCCCTGTCTAGTGGTGTTTGTGTTGATTACACACGTGCGAGCAAGTAAAGCAATCACGTCCATGACCGTCTGGAATCTCTTGCTGCTTTCACATCGTCGTGATGATGCATATCATGGTGAAGGAATGCATGATTTTTTTGCCGTTCTGATAGCAGCAAGATTGGGTCAGCCTCTATTGTACGCCCCTGGCATGGCTTTGTTCTTTCATTATGTAGGATAATGTAGACAGAGGTGTGCGAAGCAACGCAACAGTGCTTTTTCGTTCGTATCAACGTGCTGCGCACTTCACTGAGCAGAAGCATTTTCAGAACATAAAAGCAGATTTCACTTTCCCTGCCTTCTGGTCTCAATTCTCCAGAGCCAGAGGTCTTATTCCATAACTATAGATGACACCCTCCCTAATCTCTAAACAGTAGTGTTGGCTTCGTCAGTCTCGCCCTCGCGTTCCGGTGCTGCGGCTACGGCTTGATTTTCGTCGGCAATGGTCTGCTGTTGCGCCCTGAGTGCATCTTCAGTAGCCATACCGCCTTCCTCCGTGGCGACCCCAGACTCGCCGACAGGAGCAGTGGCGTCTGCATCCTCCATATCAGCATCTGTGTCGTTGAGCGCTACACCACCATCACTGTCAACAACAGTCTCCGGTGCCGCTGTAGCAGAAGCCGCAGCATCAGCGTTCTTGCGGTTAGGCTGTTGACTGTGATCAATAAGCGGCGACTCATCCTTGAAAAGTCTGAGCAACATAGCACGACGCTCCTCCTTCGGCAACATCAAATTCAAGCTCGAGATACTGCGCCACAGCGGTAGCGTCAATCTCTCTTGAAACCCATCTTCATGATCCGAGGGCTCAACGCGCAAAATACAGCATCCCATGCCGATATCCCTAGCCTTTTCGCCAATCTCGCCTAGCTCCTTCCAGTGCTCGTGGTTGACGCGAGGGAACATTTCGATCAGGAGTTTGCGCAGGGTTTGTTGCTTGTAGCAGCGGATGATTCTGTCTTCGCCGGCCCAGCCTTCGACGATGGGGAGGCCTTCGCTTTGGAGGCGCCAGCGGCAGATGTCTTGGCCTTGGGCGTCTTGCTTGACGAACATTTTGACACCGGAGTGCACGAACTTCATACCGCGGCCTTCGTTCTTGGTCAGAATGTCCTTGGCCAGAGCGGTGGTGTAGTAGATCGCCTTGACGGGGTTGCCGAGGGCGTTGCGCACCATGAAGCGGTCGCGGGGGAAGCGAGAGGACAGCTGGTAGAAGTCGAAGATGCCGTCGAGTTCTTCGTGCGAAGGCGAGAGGTACTTAAAGGCTTCTTCGTGGGGTTGGTTGTTGCGACGGCCACGGGGTGCAGAGGCTGCGGCGATGGCAGCGGGCTCGTCAGGGGTGACTTCGTCTTGTCTGAGAGGAGCGGAAGGAGGCATGGGCCAGTGTTCCATCTGGCCAACCTCGCCGACGGCACCAGCACCGACACCCTCGTCCTTCTCGGTCTTTACTCTCTTGATGTCCTGAGCGGTAGAGTCACCGACATCATCAAGGCCGCGCTTGTTAGATGCGGTATCGAGATCAGTGATGGCCTCCTTGTTCTGGCGCTGAGCAGCAGAAGCAGTACCAGTCTCAACAGTGTGGTTGGGGTCGTGCGGAGCGTATTCCTCCACGGTCTCGAGCTTAGGGATAATACCCTCTGACTCGGGCTTGGACGCGATCTCCTTGGCGATAGAGACGACCGAGGGAGCGGTGTTGGCAGACTTGGTCTCGGACTCGGGCTTGGCTCTGATCTCCGACTTCTTCTCAAGAACGGTGATGAAGAAGCCACCAGTATCCTGCTGGTGAGGGTAGACGCGAACACAGCGGTCAAGAGGAAGGTTGTGGCCAGCGGTAGCGAACATGCCAGGAACGACACGCTCAAGCGAAGCCTCGAACTTCTTTGACTTTGCGTCCTCGACGTCCTCCCATGAGTTCCAGAGACGGCCCTCCTTGTCCATAATCTTCCACTGCTTAAGTCCAGGGTAGCGCTTCAGCTCAGGAAGCTGGTCGCGGACATCGACAATGTTGATCTTCTCGATACCACCGCAGCGCTCGATGGCGCTGGAAATGACGGCCTCATTCTCGACAGGATTCATGGAGCAAGTCGAGTAGACGACGCGACCACCGACCTTGAGCATCTGGATAGCACGAACAAGAATGCGGACCTGAGTGATGTAGAGACCAAGACCGTTTCCAGGAATCCAGTCCTTCCAGATGTTGGGGTTCTTTCTGCAGGTACCGTCACCAGAGCAAGGGACATCGGCAAGGATTCTGTCAAACTTGAGCCACTTGCCCTGCTTCTTTTGGCCCTCAGGAACGGGGTCCGAAGGAAGCTCGATCGAAGNGAACATGGTAGCGTCATGGTTGGTGACAATCAAGTTGGGACTGTTCAAGCGCTTGACCTGGTGGACCAACATCTGGGCGCGCTGGTAGTTGACGTCGTTTGCGACCAAGAGTCCAGTGGCTCTACCGTCGTCGCTCCAGTCGTTGCCCTCGACGGTCTCGTCGGCAACTGCTGTGGGATCGGCCTTCTCGTCCTGGTATTGCTTTGTAGCCTTGCGAATACGCGACTCTTCTCCAGCGTGCAGCATCTCAACCAACTGAGCACTCTTGCTTCCAGGTGCGGCGCACAGATCGAGAACGGTGTGGTGCGACTGGACGTCGAGGAGAAGCGGGGGAATCATAGACACAGCTTCCTGACGACTGATGTTGCCGACGGCCGTCTCGGAGACGAGGAACTTCTGGAAAGCGGCGAAGGGAGGGAACTTGCGGATGACGTTCTTGGGGGTGGTCATGTAGTAGGCCAGCTGGTTAGGGTACCACTTGATGGGCATCGGAGGCTCGACATTCTGGTCGTCGAACTTCATCGACTTGATCTGAGGGATAAAATGTTCGTCCAGGTTCTTTTGTACGGCGAGCGCGTNGTCTGCGAAGAGTCAGCTGCTGTTTGGCAGCACTTTTGATGCATGTCGGGTATACCCTTTGCTGCCGCAGAAGCGGAACGAGTTGGGCAGCTCGCGACGGAGGGCAGCCCAGAACTGTTCGCGCTCCTCGCCTTCGGGCACAATGTTCATGTCATTGTACAGTCTCTCGAACTGCTCGTTGACCTTGGGCACTTCGGCGTACGACTTGCGCTCCGTCGACCAGTTGTTGCCGCCGCCTCCACGGCCCTTGCCCTTGTTGCGGAAATTCTATCATTCTGTCAGTCGCCGCAAATGCTGCTGTCCCTTGGAAGACGTACGCCTCTACCCTTTTTCATCGGCATGATTGGTTTATGTGAATCTGAAATAATATTTCGCTCTAACGTCACATCAGAGAAATCGAAGCTCCCGCATCTTGCACGGACCACTTTCGCGCTTACGATTGCCCTTTCCGCTCTCACAATTCACCCGAATGGAAAGAACATTGATGCAATACAGAACAATAGATTGCGACCATGAGATGTTCGGGGTATACGTCCCACCATGCCCATTACTTTTACTATCTCTGACCCCCTCCATTCGTTCCTCCAAAGAAGAATCCATCAAACAAGTCAAAGCCTCCATGTTCATCCCACGGCTGGCCGCCGCCATCAAAAGCAAGTCCGCCTGCACCGAAGCCCATATCGAACTCTCCATAATTACCAGGCGCTTGTCCTGCTTGACCAAGAGGTCCACCTTGGTCTGGGAGCTGGAAGTCTTGCAGAAACTCGAACCCTTCGAGATGACCTGGCACTCCTTGAGGTCCGGGTGCCATATAGCCTTGTCCTCCTCGAGGGTAGTAATGATGCTGGCTGGGTGATTGTCTTGCTATCGGTGGTGGCGTCGACTGTAGTGATGGATCGATCGGCGGGCTGGGCGCATATACACGAGGAGATATTTGGTTCTGCGGGTACGCGGGTCCAGTAGGTGTACCAGGGAAACCTGGCCCTCCTTCACGCTTCACCCCAGGGTTTGATGGCCTGGCCATTGGGAAAGGCCCTCTTCTTTGTGCTGATAGTCGATTGGTCGACTCATCATCCGTGAACAGATCTCGTAGATTCATGTCAAATCGTGGCATAGGTCGTCTGGCTTGTTGCAGCTGCTCTTGTTGCTGTTGCTGGTGGGTCCTGCCTTGGTTGGGAGCCGCCATGGCTGAGCTGTGATTGGCCTTCCTGACGCGGTGCTCCCCTGCGGCGGACACATCTGCATGCTGTTGTACTTNTTGCGCTTGTGCAATATATCGTAACGCTTGCGATCCGAATCCTGTCGTCTGCTCCACCATCGCGATGGTTGCTTTGCTCATGCGGTCAAACGCATCCCGACACGCCTCAGCAGGAGGACACTTTTCGATCATATCCCCGAGCACAGATGTCGCTGCCAGGATGGTAAAATCGACATCGTCTAGTGTGAGCTTGGATCTCACCACTGTCGAGTGCCAGATAGCATACAAGAAAGATATACCAGACATGAACAGGTGGTGTGTAGCCAGGAAAGTGTGGTTGACCAATCTCACACGATGTAGTTGACGGTAGATCTTTAGAGTCTTTTGACCGGCTTCAGCCACTTTCAAGAACACCATTTCCTCGTCTTCTTCTTCGTAGTCAACGTGGCCTGGACTGGTAACATCATCACCTGTAGAAGCATCCAGCTCACCAGCAAGTGATGGAGGCACGGACAGAGACTGGCGGTATAGCATGGTTACTGTAAGCCAGTAGTTGAGCTCCANAAACAATGGCGAGAATGCGACTCCAGTCATCGTCTGTGTGGGTGAAGACTCGATCCATTCGTACAATCTTCGATCGATGTCACCTCGCCACTCTCTAAAGCTTGAGTATCTCGACAAGAACGGCGAAGGAAGATCTGTGTGCATCCACCGGTTGGCTCCATTCACCGTACCTCTTTCTCTGAATTGCTGAGTTTGGCGATGCTGCAAAACTTGCAATACCTCTGACTGCAGCAAGCGAAGCCGGAAGTAGTGATATGAGACATGCTTGTAGCTCGGTATGCTGCCATACTCGTTTTGTGGCGGACTAAGGAAGCCGGTTGGTGTGATGTACTTGTCATCAAGCAACGTCGGAAACTCGGTCGTGATCACCTGGTCTGTGATGCCAAACGGTCTTCCAACGCACGTCGAAACCAAGCGGTCGAAAGAGTAAACACACCACCACAGTCTTCTTCGGAAGTCTCGAACGTACTGACGGCGTCCGTACTCTTCTCTCGCAGCACTGGTCATATCTGGCTGCCCCTGCGCCGTGCTAACTTCTGTCGAAGCTTCCGGGTCCTCATTGTGAAGGCCGAGGTCCACAGCAAGGCGAACGGCTACACCTACGATATACCAAAGACCTGGTGCAACAGGACGAAGGAGCGCAAATCCTGCCAGAAGAAGGACAGCTTGTAGCTCTTCAAGTCCGCCACCGATGCCCTCTGTCGCAGAAGACGAAGATCCGAGGAATGACTCCAGGTGCACTATAGCCGAAGCGTGATACTCTTCCGGCCTGGATTGCTCGCGAGAGAGCTTTTGCCTCTTGCGGCTCTGTCCAGCCTTGTCATCGGCTGCATTTTCTCCATCGTTGTTCTTGTCAGAGGCCTCCAGAATAACTCCGGCACCCGTGGCAAAGACGATGTTGAGCATATATAGCTCCCGTGGTGTTCTCTTCTTCTCCTCGGTGGCGTAAACTTTATCGAATAATGCCATGAACTCTCCACGATGGAGGATGGGTATTTGAGGGTTGGAGTGTTCGAAATATAGCTCCATCAATCGCCGTCCAATATCCTTGTCAGGGAAAGTTGCTGGTTTGATGGCAGGCTTTGTCTGAAGTCCAAAGAACGAGTCTCTCATGGTAGTCCCTCCTGTAGCTGCACTCGTGAGTGGCTTCGAAGGACGAACCCCGCCACGTTCGGACGTCGATCCTGATACCGAGCTCTTGACTGCGGCAAAGACGACTCTGGCAAAGGAAATACCGGAAGTGGAGCCAAGGTACCTGGAATCTGAAGCTCCCAATACTGAGACGTTCCCAATGTTGTGGACGAGATTGGAGAGGTGCTTCTGCTCGGTCTGCTCATTCGATACAACAGAAGCAGGACCAGAACTATTGTCAGTAAACTTTTGCACGCCCACAACCGCCGTCTCGCTTGTGGATGGCATGGCGGGAGAGGTGGGTGTCACCACGCTCATGCTAAAGTCATCCGTAGGCGCGTAAGGAATATTGTTGGTTTGAAGCAACGATTCCAGATGCTGCACTCGACTCTCCAGATAGTATACATAGCTACNGTTGTGTCAGTGAAAGTTATAAACTCTCCAGACCGTGACTTCTTACCTCCTTGGTATTTCCCGTTTGCTGACGGGATCGAAGCCGACGCATCTGACATGGGTAAGTCGAGGCATTCGTTTCATGATTGAACAGTGTACATACTTGACATTGGCCTTCTCGCAACTCGTACAAGCCGGCAACTTCTGATCACAGCGGTTCTTCCTCAAACGACATCGATTGCACGCGCTGACATTACGGAAGTTTGATGACGAAGCCGAAGACGCGCCATTGGAAGCAGCACCGGCGGCAGTACCGTCGCCAGAACCACCTTCGACGGCCTCATCAGCAGCGTCAGAGGTCTGCGGATTGGCACGCTTCTTCTTGTTGGATGACTCGGTAGGATTGTTCATGTCGCGGTCGGCATCGCTCACGAAAGCAAGCGCGAAGCGGCTACGCGGAGGCCACCGGGGTCTGTCTCTGCCTTGTCTTGTTGCACAGAGGGGTGCATACACGGGTGAGAAGTTCCGCGTTTAGTAGCACCTCTTTTTCCAGGTTTTGTGATGCAGTGGTCTCGAGTCGTTTCGGTGGTAATGACTCGTCGCGTGTTTTGACCTGTTCACTTATGCCCGATATCTGATCATATGCACTGATAAGCCCTGGGTCATTGGGTTTTTGCATGCGTGGAGAAGGATGTCGGAACACGGTTGGGCCGCTAACCATATTGGTGTGTTAGCGGCTAACTTCGGACCTATTTTTCCTGCAAAGAAAATAAGGACAAATATTCACACCACCTACTGTCAACTTCTGGTCGACATACAAGTAATATTGGCTCAATGTGCGAGGTATAGTAATCTGACTTGGCGACAGCCAGACCGTTAATCCAAAGGTTACATGCTATGTCAGTATCCCGTAGGCTCTAGCAATATTGCATGGTGACTCTGGATGACTTCACGATCGAACTGGGCTACTACACCCGGAATGACGCTGGAAAGCGCAATATGTTAGACATGACCACCGAACTACTCTGTCATCTTGAAGGGAGATTATTTTATGGCAGTACGATATTACAGAAGCAACCAAGTATGTTTGGAGGCCAAACATAAGACAGATTAGTCTTTAAGAACTTGCCGAGAGTGCTACCCTGACCAGATACAGACACAGTCGCCCAAATCTTTCATACAAGATGTCCATCTAAAACCCATCGATATCAATTTACAGGACTGCAACACACTCGATCTCGACATCTGTACCCAAAGGTAAAGTCTTGACAGCGACACATCTATACACGCATATTAGCATGTCGAAAGTTGAAACCAGAAAACATAACTCTTGTGTGACTCACGTCCTGCTAGGCTTCACATCGCCCCAATAAGTCTTGTACACCTCATTCATCTTTGCAAAGTCATCCATACTGGCCAAGAACACGTTTACCTTGATGACTTTGTCAATGGTCGTTCCCGCTTCCTCAAGCACGGCGGTGAGGTTCTTGATGCATTGATNGCTGTGCAAGGTGTCAATGGTCTTGTTCATGATGTTGAAGGGAATGGATCAGTGATTCACAGTGTGGGCTTGGATATCTCCATCGATTATCTTGCCTGTTGTGTCTCCAGCAATAGCTCCTGAGCAGTAGACAAAACCATTGGCGACAATGGCTTGACTGTAGATGCCCGGAAGAGGCTTTGGTGCCTTGTTGGTTAAGATTGCTGTTTTGCTGGACATTGTCGAGATTAGATGTAGAGTTTGAGTATGTATATAAGTTGAAGCAGTCGAAGTCACAAGGTTGGAAGATCGATCATGATTGCCCGAGGTATTGCGGGGTTGGCCTATCTTCAATCGTCTCGATGGTAATCTGATGGTATCGGATGAGTACTATGCTTGTCTTCAAACCTCCAATGGCTGATTTACGACCTTGCAAGGTTTCGATACTGTAGTTCAATCAAGTGAAAATAGGATCACAGATAGGAGGATCATTTGGCAAAGACAGTAGTTGACATATCCAGCCTTATCTATCAGAAAGCATCAACGCAGCTAAACTACTTGTCGTATCATTGTTACAGCGAACGTAATATCTTGACAAGCCAGATCGCATCTCATACAGAGCAAGAACGCCATTCCCTTCCATAGCAAAGTTTTTCCCGAGTGAAGCAAGAACGGGTATATAAAACCGACTGCCTAATTCCCTATCCCTTGAACCAGACACCTGGTGCTGATCATAGCAAGCACAGAAAAACGCCCAAAAGACCTTCCCTAAATAGCAACGAAAACTGGTCTAAAGCTGATCTCGGATCGCTTGAATAAATACGGGGCCTGCCGTAAAACTGCCTTCATCTAGATGAACTTTTGAATCGAATCGGAACGATTATAAAAAGAATGGCAACTCCGTAAGCGAGGGAATCTGAGTGACACTCGAAATGAGAAAATTGCGTGAGTCGTACGAAGGTATTTCGGTGAATCTATCGAGATGAAGCTGCTCCAGATGATCAATGGCAGGATTCCTCGTCAGAGCTCTCTAGTACGTCTGAGTCCAGGAATGGGAGGTCTTCCGAGTCCAGACTTGCCTCCTCGGCTTTTGAGTATCGGCGTTTCTCTTCGACCATGCGTAAGCTGAGAACGGCGCCAATGACTGCAACGAAGCTGTTTGCCCACCAGGGNNGGAGACCAAGCACGCCAACGGAAAGGCCTAACGATTGGACCAAGCCTGATAATGTGGGGCCAAATGCTCTGCACAAGCTTGCTGATGAGGCTGCCACACCGTTCAGAGTACCGAGAACCTTCTTTGATGGAGCTGCGTTGGCCAACATAATGGCAAGAGACGGATACGACAGAGCTTGTGCTGTGACCTTCCAGACGAGTACAAAATAAATACAGGGCATACGAAGAGCGGTCGGAACAAGCGTGAGGTAAGGAATCATCAGGTAGAGAATCGGATACGAGAGAATGACGAGTCGGAATGTAGCCAAACTCCCAATCTTGCGGTTGACGAATGGAAAAACGAACAGGGTAGCGAACATCTGGATGAAGCCTTGAGCGGACAAAATGAAACCGATGACCTTTGTCGGCAAGGAAAAGCCACCAGAAAATTGGAATGGTAAGTGAGGAGCCTGGTGAGATTCGGGCAAACTGAAAAGCACAGGAAGAAGCTGTTCGGCAGAGATTGTGTGACTGGCAATTCGTCAATATGACTGCTCCTCGAGGTTCCCTCAGGTGAAACTTACTANGGCAAGGATACCATATCCAACGATGTTGAGACAGACCTGCCTTGTGAAGGCTTTCGAGACAGCTGCATCACGGCGACGGGATCCTGGTATTTGCGACGATATGGGCTGGGCTTCGTTCGGCAGCTCTCCAACGAGGATTGGATTCACAGCTGGAGATGATTGGCTGGAGGAATAGCCAGCAGCAGTGTCCTCGAACAGAGCCAACGTCTCACCAGCCTTTTCGTCGAGCTGACTCGGCCGGAAAAAGTCTAGTATCCAGTCACCAACGTCGAGACCATAATCTCTTCTGTCTTTGAGATCCTCGTGAGTCTCTTCGAGGAAAAGAATGCCGACCATCATGCCGAAGATGACAACTCCTGCGCAGACCAAGTTCGGAAGCAGGTATGGGAACTTGTCGAACAACGAACCGTGCTCGAAGTAACCAGGGTAGTTGCGCACAGGGTCCGCGAGAGTTCCTCCTAGACCAGAGCCGACGATTGATCTGAGACTGTAAGTAAAATGGCGCTAATTGCATGAGTGGCAGGCCTACCCAAGGCACCAGACGAAGGGCATGATCGAATATGCACGTGCTATATCTTGTCAGTATTTGGTTGCAGAGAGACACGAGGAGCTTTGCTGACCTTGATGTGCTTCGACAGTGACTACCTCCGCGACGGTTGTTTGCAAGACACCAATGTNTTCTAGTGCTTGTCAGAATGAGGGTAAGATCAATCGTTGCTCGACTTACCCATTGAGAAGACCTCCCAAAGCACGAGCAATAAGAGCCGTGGTCAGGTTGGGAGAGAACCCAAAGACAATCATACTGATGCCGGTTCCTGCCAATCCCATAAGGAGAATTGGTTTGCGTCCAACCTTGTCGCTCAATCTACCCCACATGACTCCTGTCGAGAACTCGGCAAAGGCAAACGCAGATGTGACCATGCCAGCATATAGAGCAATTTGCTTCTCGTCATTGGTGATGTGGAAAGAAGAGATCATGTAATAGACATAGGGAAAGATTGACATGAATGCAATTGGCTCGCATATACGGCACAACGNCTTCAATTTTTGTTAGCCATCTGGATATATAAAACAGAGTAGACGTCGAGGCATACCTAGCACAAACAATTGTCGAGTAGGAAAGGCACTCGATTGCTGTTGCACTCGACGATGTTGTGCATGTGAGGGCGACATGATGCGGATAGGTGTGGGACAGGACAGACGGTGAGGGATTCCAATTCCTTTGTACGAGCTAAGGGGAACAAGAGAGCACAACTGTTTCAAGTCCTGGCAAGGGCAAGCCCTTTATGAACAAATCGAATCCCGGTAAACTGTCTTGGAGCGGCTGACAATGCAATGATGAAAATGTCTTGTTCGGGTGGTGGAACGCAAGAACCGCGGATCCGGGTAGATGCTGCGAACGTAATGGGACTCAGAAGCAAAGACCGGCGGATGCGTGCAGCACGAATGGTGGTACCACTCAAGAGACGGTGAAGAGGGACAAGTCAGGTGGCGCGTTTGATGGAACAAGAGGAAGAAGACAGGGCGAAAAGATTATTAACATTATCCATCGTCACTTTGCCGCTGACAGGCAGGTCTAGCAAGAGCGGGTCGCCGTTGCAGTCGGTGAAGTGCATTCCTAAGGAATTGGCCTGTGTGCGTGGACAAGATGGCGAACATTTCGCGGATCGCGGAAGCACGAAAGGTTCCATGCTTCCCCTGTTGGTCATGAAACCTTGTGTGGAACCAGCGCGGAGCAGAAACCAACCTGTACTCCACGCCCGAGGCCGTGGTTAGCGGGACGCCATTGGTTCGGGGAATTCGGCCCCAGAGCTTAGCGACGATGGTCTATTGAGCCTAATCTACAGCCCTATATCTCAATGATCTCCCAGATTTCGACCTATCTTGCTGGAAACTGGGCGATATATTGGCACTGTCGCCGATATCTTTAGTATATTGATTTGCGCATCAAGAGATGATGTGCTCTGCACGTAGCCTGACTACAGAGTCAGCGACCCATTTGACTGGCGGTGAGGAGGACAACACACTCCGACACACCTCAGGCAGTGTGTAACAGCGTTCGAGAGGTCACTCGCCTTGTTTGCGCGACCAACCACTGCCGAGAGCTGTCAACATATCGCCCGACTGGCGGCAGTCAGTAGCCGAAAGGTGAGATCTCCTGCCGGCTGCAGCAGAGGGTCGTCGTTGGTGGTGTACCGGAATGGTATCTTGTAGATGGCAAGAAGAAGGGTCCATGTAACGCATTAGATGCCGGGAGATTTTGTGAATCTGGGATATTTGCTAAAGCTGATTCATCTATTGATGGCAGGGGAGCAAACCAGGCGAGCGGGTTCCGGGATGGCTCGGCCGCGACGCTAGTCGTAGAGAGACAGAAGCTTCCAAGGGCCTTCTTCGATCAACTTCAGACAGGTCCCACGCTAGTTCAGGGACACGCTGCGGTAGGCTCCCAGCCAGGTTTGGCCCGCCGACACGTTCCCAGACGCTCTCTAGTTTCCGCCTCTACGATGCGCCGTCTTCGACTTTGACATTTTGACTTTTGGGGGAATCTTGGGAAATGGAGACACCACGTCATGGTACAGGTTACTCGGAGAACAGACATCGAAGCCCCCTGTCGCATCAATCTTCCTGGAGGTCGGGTGGGCTGCAGCAAGCCGGCGCGGCGGCATGCGAGCGGGTTTTTGCAGCATGTCGTGTATGTCGACGAGTCGCTGTTTTCCCAAACAAAACAAAGCAATCATGCGACTATCCACTACTGGTTGAATAACAGCCGCTTGCCAGCCTACATAAGATGGCATTGTGCATACGAGGAGTTATCGTGGCCATTGCTGTCTCGACGCCGACGCATGTACAAGAGTTGTCTCGACGGGCGAACGGGCCGCAGCACCATGCAATCACAGGCCAGAGGGAAGATCCAGATGCTGCCAGAAGCTGGATTGCAAGCTTAAGGTACTCGCCTGTTCAAATCAGACCTCGTGACCTATCAGACTGCGGTCAACAGGGGTCATTACGGTGCTCTTGCTCATGCATGAAGCGAAGAAACAAAGTCGAAGTCGTTGCTTCACGAGGAAAAGCAGGAGCGTTGTGAGACGCGCGCGGTAGACGCCGGCTTGAACCCAATTGACAGGTCAGAGATCCATCACTGCAACATGGTTTGTGCTCGGACTGGAACGGTGAGTTCTGAGAGACGTGTGTCGTTCTACGTGCGTAAATGTGGAAGGGGAAAAGCACGCAGAAACAGATCTATCGAGCTGCACTGTCTTGTGAGCTTGTCGTGTGTAAGCGGATGTTTCGCGTTAGCGCCTGTCACCAGCAGGAAACAAGCGCCGTCTGTGGAGGGAGGCCGATGCAAAGGGCGACGTCTAGACAGCAACCCTCATTCTCATCCCCACAACCACCTATTGTTCAATGTCTCTGGCGCAGTCCAACACTCGCGCAGGGCCACAGGCCTTCGAGGCACAACAACGGCGTCTGGANCTTGTATGCTTGCCTGTCCGATCCTACACGCGTGTACAGCGAGAAGCTCATGAGTCTCTGTGTAGCGCGAGTGTGAAACAGGCCTGTCCCAAAGGCATCTACCTCACGCCCACGCCGCGCGATCCACACGTCTGGCAGGGTGTGCTGTTCGTCCGCAAAGGTAGGGTCGCCGTGACGAATGCTTGGATGACTTCTCAAACGCTCTANGGCCCCTATACACCCGCAATCCTCAAGTTCACCCTGCTCCTTGCCGCCGACAAGCTTCCCACCATCACCTTCTCGACCGACATTTTCCACCCCTTGGTTACCCCTCTGACAACATACACCTACACCACGAGCGACACAGGCGCTGATACCGTTCATGCCACCGATGACGAGCGTCTCCCTCCCGGTGGCTTCAGCTTGCGGCACGGCTTTCCTCAGTGGTTTGGACGCAACAAGCCGAAGCCTACGTCTCAGGTTGGCTCAAGCGAAGAGATAGCATCGACGTCAGAGCGCTCGCAGTCGTCGTACGGTCCTCTCGCCATTGTGCAGATCTTGTTCTACATGCGCAGTACCTTCGACACAGCTGAGGTGCTCGACAAAGTGCCGCTCGAAGCGGCAGGTAACCCAGGTGCATGGCATGCATGGCAATCTCATAGAGCGCGAGTCATTGGAGCTACACCNCCCTCTGCGACACCAGAGGATGGAAAGAGCCCCGCATCCCCCACCTTACGTCAACAGCCAGGTGGTGCTCGAAGACCCGGCCAATGGAACTGGGAGGGTGTCTGGGAAGAGAGAGTCAAGAAAGGTGTTCAAGCGAGTGTATCACAGCACACCCTATTCGGTGGACCGGGCTCCAATGACGATCTAGTAGGCTATGCCCTTGTCGAATGCTCTGAAGTACAGCTAGCTAATGTCTGTGTCTCANNGATAAACTTCCTGAATATCGATATAGACGCGACTGATGTTCCTTGGAGCAAAGACAATGAAGCCAGTGACAGTCTGGCTGCTTGATCAGCCTCGTAGAAGTGGTAACCTCAGAAAATGTTTGGTTCCCAATCCTCCTGTCCGCTGCGATATTGTGCTTTCTGAATTATCGGCCGTGATCAATCAGTTCTGGTTTGGAGAATAAGCGACAGGACGCGGGCTGCTTTGTTATGTGAGGAGCAAAATGCGGGTTCCACATGGCAGTCGCACTTGCCTTTGACTGGGCTCTCACATGACACGTCAGGAGTTCTGCAACGATCTTGTATCCCTGAACCATCCCAACTCTGGACTATCGTCGACTTGTCAGCCTTTGTTACATTCTCATTGCTCCAATTGGATAGCTGAGTGCATCCCTCTAGTCATGAGCCATGCCCAATAAGGAGGCAGGTTCAGATTCTCCAATGGTTGTGTCACCAAATCATTCTGATGATGCTCGCAGAACACCAACCCGAAGACTCTGCGAGCAGCACAAAACAGCAGAAGTAAAACCTCATCAAGCACGGCATATGGTCACGCACCAGGCGCTTTGGGTCTGCATGGATGGCAACCACCCCAGGCCCACCTATTTGTCTCGGCTCCAGC
Source organism: Aureobasidium vineae (assembly GCA_903819635.1). Taxonomy (NCBI): domain Eukaryota; kingdom Fungi; phylum Ascomycota; class Dothideomycetes; order Dothideales; family Saccotheciaceae; genus Aureobasidium; species Aureobasidium vineae. The sequence goes on from CAIJEN010000006.1 coordinate 1,056,734, forward strand.
TTCTGCGAGCAGCTTTTCTCCAATCATTACTCAATCGTCACATGCCAATATATCGCCTACGAGTATTTCTGGTCAGACCGGGTATATCATCGGCTCTCCTGAAGCACGTTTGTCGAACAAAACGTCAAGCTCGGCTCTGAAGGTTCGTAAGACACGTGAAAATCTCCGAACTGGATTCATCAACGATGCCGCCTCTACGGGCGAATACTCTGTGCCTGATTCTGCCCATAGCAAGCATTCTAGTGCCCTGATACTTCGAGAGATTCAGAACACCGTACACGATGAGGCTATCAGACCTTCATCGAGAAGCAACCGCTTCAGTTGGGAGTCTAACAGCGCCCATCTTACAACAGTCATCGAACGATCTCCAACCAAGCGGACATCATCTCAGTCCGACAAGAATGAGTCAAAATCTGCTCCCTCACTGTCTCGCAAGTTGTCTGTGCGTAAGAGAGTAGTCTCAAAAGTCAAGGAGGGTCTTCTCAGTCGATCCAAAAGTTCTTCCAAAGTGCCACTGAGAAATAATAACGACGTTGCCGTCAGTCGGACTGCTTCAGAGCATGAGAGGTTTGCACAGACTATGGCCGACGAGAATTCTCAAAACATGAAAGATGATCATACAGTTGCATCACATATTGTGGCCTTTGACTCGGTCCAGAGTCTTGTCTCAGTGGACTCACCTAAAGGAGACTTTGGCCCGACACTCACTACCTTGCCTCCGCCTAACCTCAAGACCAAAAGCATTCTCCTTGGAAGTGACGGCAGTTATCCAAGTCCATCACAAGAGGCAGAGCCAAGTCCTTCGCCATCTCCAGAAAAGACACCTCGCCCAGAAAGAGTCACTCAATCATCTGCACTCCACTTCGACAGCACACGCAAATTCTTATCAATGCTTCACATCAAGCTTCGTGTCACGCCTGCATGGGCAACTCTAGACCTAGCCGACGAGGCGACGGTATGGGCGATGATCAAGGCTGAAGCAAGCGTTTCAAGCGATCCACCATCTACAAGTGGTACAAACGATATGAGATCCTCGGCATGTCCTGATTATTCCGGCAAAACTCAAAAGCCTCTCAATATTATTGTTATCATTGACAACTCGTTTGTGCTCTCCACATCTTCACTCACTGTCAGGCACTAACGCGGGGTAGANCCATTCGCTTCCCCATTGGCCCTTCAAAGCATATCCGAGTTTACCCGGCACATTTGCAGTTTGCTACGAGACCAGCGAGATCGTCTGGCAGTGTTCTGCACGTCCTGCTCCCACGAATCGCAATGCTCGGATATCAGGTCAGGCTGTCAGCTTCATCGTCTGCAGAGGCCGGATGCATCATCCCTCTTGATCGAAGTGGCAAAGCTAGACTCTGGCACGGCAATGTCACAGCCCTCGGCCGCAATGGTGTCTGGCATGATGCAGGAAGCTGTAGCGTCTGTGGTCGAGGTAGTAGAGGACTCAATCGTTACAGTCACACATGCGCTTGTATTGTCTCCAGTCCCGCACAGATGTGCATCACTCCTTCGCGAGTTGGTGTCGTGGCCAATCCACCAAGTTCAAGTCGGCTATACCTACGAACCACCATCTCCTCGCGACCAAGTCCGGACAGGCGGATGGCGTTTCGAGTGGGAAGAAGCTCAACAGACTGTCCTAGAAGCTCTTGTCCAGTCGGCGCGTGAAGAATCTCACGCCCAAGAACTTTCACACGTCAGAGTGTCTATCAACTCAACCGAGCCATGTCGCGTGGAAAAACTCCTCACACCTNNCCCCCGGAAGGCAACACTACATCCAGGTCAATGTACCACTCTATTCGCGAAGGTGCGCGTACCTTCGCTCGAGGCTCAACGAAGTGCAGATCCAGCCTCGCTAGAAGGCCTCTTAAGTGAGCTTCACGAGACACTCGGAATAGTCGGGAGTGAGTTGTTCAAGGCGGATGTGCGGTACAGACATTCTCTCCTTCCTCGGGATACAGAACTACGGACTGAGCAGGCATGTGAGTTGATCCGCACGAACAGGAACAGCCAATGGAGCATGGACCATCAAGAGGAAGACAGGGATGACGTGGAGATTGAGATAGAGAAGGCCAAGTTTGCTGCAAGAAACTATCCCCCGGATGTCGCGATCAGGATCTTGCACAGGAAGTTTGGCAAATTCTGGTCCGGCAACGACGGGCCACCAGTTTTGCGTCGCTTGCGCGAAGAACTCGAGTTCCAACAAGGAGTGTTGACCGAAAAATCTAAGAGTGTAGTACAGTCGTCTAGGACAGCCACACAGCATCGAGATCCGAAAAGCACACGCCGAACCACGTTGCCTCTTGCCGACGCCGAAGCTCTGCAGGTTTACAATACCGCCCCCTCTACGCCAACACCCGAGGAAGGTAATACAAACATGGGCATGCCTGCCGATGAACACCACTTTGAACACGGACAGAGGCCGGACAGTCTCGTGATACAAGATGAAGCTCGGCGGATCTGGCGGCACATGCGACGCAACAGCCGGACCACGTCAGGNGTCGCAAGCGCATCCGGTGCAAGTAGCCGTGCCGGATCAGGAGTACTACAGCAAGAGCAAACCCTTCAGCAGCGCGGATCACAGGAGAGCATTGTGGACCGGATGGCCGCGGCGGACACTCGCGTCAACGAGATTCGCCTCAAAGCCATTCAAAACAAACGTAGCGTCGGTGCTGAGACGTTGCGAGACTTCAGCATGATGCAGCAGCGTGACGATGGAAGACTGGATGAGTTGCAACACGAGGCTTGTATGCCTTGGCTGTAGTCGGTGTAGAAGGAGCGGTCTGAGATACCGGTCAGTCAGGACTATGTCGCCTTGCAAAGACCGAACTATTGACCAAGAGAGTAAGGCATTGTTGGATGATGCATTTTTAGGACATGCATCATCAGCTACAACATCATCAGCAGATCAACAGATTACCCAAGACAGACATCCGGACGCACGACAAGACAATGTTACGGGACCTGACGTGGACAACAAAGTATGACTTTGTTTTACTCGATATTGTTTCCCAAAATTCCCTACCAGTCCAGGACATCGGGCAGTTGTCCGCGTGTCCATCCGGATCGCTGGTGTCGCTGATATTGGCCATGTCTATCACCGGGCCGCCGACCCAGCGCATGTTGGCTTACTGCAACGAAGAGGAGTATGCATGAGTCCGCGACCCGGCCTTCTGGAAAGAGAGTGCTCATTGTTATTCCCTCCACCCTAAGTTTTGTTTGTCTTAGAGTAGCGATCAGCTGGATCGCATGTTTTGTAGGCATGCCGTGGTGCCTAACCGCTCAGATACGGATGCGTATAGCCGTAGTTGAATGCATTCATCCTCAGGTACCCTCTTTCTTGCTCTCGTCTTACTTTTTTTTAACATGTGCATTTGCTTCCAGCGCCTACTCACTTCTCAGCGCTGTGATTATCTGGTTGATCATGTGCGGTATCGGATATTCGAACCCTTTCTTTTCCGCGCCACATTTGTGCAGCTGCTCAAACCTTTTGCCAGATATTCGGGATCGCACCAAATCGATTTTCTTCCGAAACGGATGTGCGACGAACCACACTGCTGGTAACACAAACCTTTTGCTCGCACATCTCAGCGGCATACTCCTTCCGGTCAACCTTTTGTGTTGCTCTTGGGTCAGTATTGTTGTCGAGAGTTTTCGATCCTTGCAAGTCCAATGTCGTGTTTGGGGGTTTGCTCCACTTGTTTGTCGGCGTTGTCTTTCATGGATCAGTAATGTCGTGGTATGTCCTGCGTCGGGATTGCGGGCCGTGATGCCGTCGAGGTCACTGCATGTGGATTATGCTTTTGACTACACGCACTACAAACTACAGTACTCGGTCTACGCTTCGTCTTTGTCACACTGATGTGACTGGCTGTACTATTATGGTACTATTACGATTGAGTGGGCCAGACAAGGTTCATCATACCTTATGCTCCGAGATCTCTGTAGTGCCAGGAGAAGAGTACAGAAAGGGCACTGATCAAGGTTACGGCATATCTACTGCCGTCTGACGATCGAAAGGCAAGTGTAGAAGCCCTGAAAGATGTAATATAGTAAAATTGAGGTCAAGAAAAGAAGTAGCCCTTCTACTGAATGCTGATGCGATTACTCCTCTCGATTCTCTCCAGTCCACCCATGAACGGTCTCAATACCTCGGGGATGAGCATACTCTTGCTGCTTTCCTGCCATCCAGCTTCCATGATAGCGGCCAGAACTCTGGGTACCGCGAGGGCAGTGCCGTTGACGGTGTGCGGCCACTCATGCTTTCGTCCGAACTTTTCAGTCTTGACGCGGGTGGCTAGACGTCTGGTCTGGTAGTCTGTGCAGATGGATGCGGATGTGACTTCGCCCCAACCCTCGTCCTTTTCTCTGCGCGAGGGGAAGAAGGCTTCAATATCTAACTTGCGGGTTGCTGAAGCGCCTAGTTCGGTGGTGGGCATTTCCAGCACACGACAATGTAGACCTAGATTCTGTAGGATCTCTTTTTGGATGGCGACCATCTCGTCGAACAAAGCAGCTGAAGGTGAAGGAGTGGGCTCGGAGAAGTGGTCGTCACCTACGTTGTCAGGCATTGTCCAGGCGAACATTTCGACCTTTGTGAATTCGTGAACGCGGTATAGACCTTTCGTATCAATGCCTCTAGCACCAGCTTCAGCTCTGTAGCAGCGAGAAGCACCGATGATCTTCAGCGGGAGGTCTGCCTCTTCGATGACAGTGTTCGCTTTCATGCCCGCGAAGGGGATCTCGGCGGTTCCTGCTAGGCATAGCGTAGGCTTGTTCTTGTCTTTCTCTGGCTGGGTGATAGCGTAGATTTGTTGTTCGTCGTTTTGGTCACGAGGTTGGAAACCGCAAGCATGGGCAATGTGCGAGTAGACGATCGAAGGAGGTGAGACGACTTTCCAACCGCGCTTCATTGCGATGGTGAGAGCGTACTGAATGAGAGCTTGTTCGAGCAGAGCAGCTTCGTTCTTGAGAAAGTACCAGCCCCAGCCTGAAGTGGTGGCCGAAGCAGTGAAGTCCAGCATATCGAGCTCTGAGCCAACGTGGACGTGATTGCGCCAGACACGATCCGAGGGTGAAGGATTGCGATCGGGGTGCTCATTGATGTACTCCTTGACGGCTGGTACGTCGCCTTCGGGAGTGTCTAGACTGCTCAGGTTGGGTAGTGCAAGTGCCAGCTCTTCCATCTCATCATTCATCGCTTTGTCTTGGGCATCGATCTCAGCGAGCTCAGTCTTCAGCTGCTTTGCTTGTTCCAGCAGATCGGGGTCCTGCCTTGTGGCCGGGTTTGCCAGTTGGCGTTTCAAGGCATTGTTGCGTTCGCGTAAGTTTCTCGAGTGTCGCTGCTGCAGTTGCAGCTTGTCGTGCAGCTCAAGGATGCGCCATGAGTTTTNTGACTGCTGCTTGTAGTTGCGGGCTATGCAGTTTTGCTCGTAGAGGCCAGGCGCATTGCGGATGTGTCTAATGTCGACGGTCGGCTTGGGCGCTATCGAGGGGCGGGTATAGGAGCGATTCGAGACATGGACGAGTCTGCCGACAGCACGGCTGCGACTTGATGTTGACAATCGTGAAAGATTCATTGATTGAAGCTTTGCGAGAGGCAGCTCTGACAAAACTGACGCCGCGCCCGTTTCACGTCAAAAGAAAGACCAACGCGTCATGCCACTTTCCCTCTGTCTTTACTCCTCCCTCTCCTGACATGAAATCCTGCGAGAAGACATGTTTCTTAATTCAAGTCAGGTAGGTACGCTTAAGACAATACAAGGTTGGTTCGGTCTTTGGTGCTACACAGACATGGCTGGGGCATGTGATTAGTCGAATGGCTGGACTGCGCCCCGGCTGTGAATACTCGACTAGATCCTGTCGCAATAGTCAGAGACAGCTTGGATAAGTGGAATCTGCTATATACCCGCTTTCCATGACGCTTGACAAACAAACACTCTCCCGCCATGGTGTCGCACATTGAGCCACCTCAGCAGGTGCTACACACTCCGCGACGCCCTCCCTCGGCCACAAGCAGAGCCTCGACAACAAGGCGCCACCGTCCATCGCGATCTCAGCACACAACTTCGCCAGCGTCGCCGCTGAACGAGTTCCCCGTCTTTGCCCAGACTGGAGATGTCGACATCATCATTTCCTCGGCGAGTGCTCGCAAAGAGCAGCGCTACCTCTTGCACAGCATCATCCTCAGCCAATGCTCGTCCTTCTTCGCCATCGACACCAAGCGTCCACCCATACACAATGCTCTACCTGCTCCCAACCCAGCCTCACTTTCACGCATCGGCGAAACAAACTCCAGCAGGAGCAGTCTGGACTCGATTGACCCGCGTCGCTGGAATTACGTCCTCGATTGGCACCACACAAGAGACAACGACATACCACGACTAGTACAACGCCCCCAGGTCAGAGTCCGCCGCCAGTTTCGCGTAACAAGCCGCCTGCCTCGTCCTCTGCCTTCTTTNCGTTCCATGTCAAATCTGTCTGCTTTGTCCTTGAACCCTCAACCCGCTGCATCTCTAGGCCCGGACGATGAAATCCTGCGAGATTACGATAACCTTTTCCGCATCTTCTACAACTACCCCCCCTCACTCAGCAATGTGAATATTGCTGATGCATACACCGAGTCTAAGACCTTATTACAGCTAGCCCAGATGTACGATGCCCTCGACATCGTAGGCTCTCGCGTCGATCACCATCTATTAGGCTTCCAAGGACGACTGTTCAAGCAGATCGCTCGTTATCCTCCATCATATCTCAAACTAGCTTGCCTGGCACGATCTAGAGTCATCTACACAGAAGCTTTGATCCATATTGTAGGCCAGTGGCCACAAGCACAACCCCAGCTTGTCAATCATGTTGATCCTCTCGTTCTCGATATCATCGAGGACAAAGTTCAAGAGCTGGAAGACATGAAGTTGCGCATTGAGGTTCGCCTATTCAGATTGACTCTGACCACCAGTCGAGGCGAGCGCGTCAATCCTTCGAATGGCTACCTCGACTGGATGGCCATGAGTCTCTTCCGCCAGTGGCTGGCTGAGAACACCACACCAGCTCCTGTGTCAATCCTCAAGAACTCCTCGCGGCCTTCATCTTCAGATGCCGCTTCTGCCTCGGCATCTGTGTCTGGGCGGTCAGGCCGAGAGAGCAGTTCAGGCGCCCTAGTCCCATCAAGACCTTCAGCATCTCAACAATCGCCCTTGCCAGCCCAGGGTTTCGGTCGCATATACCGACTAATGGGCAGCACAAACAAGGACGCCTACCTAAATCATGACGAGTGCAAACGCTTCCTAAAGCTCACACCAGAAATATACTCTCGCGACAATCTCAAGCGCTTCGAGAGAAGAGTCGACGAGCTCAAGAATCTTGCTAGAGATGCTGTCAAACCTCTGACTCGCAATTTTCTTGAGCTTGACTTGGGCAGTCTGGCTGCCCCGTCAACATCAGGGAGAAGTGGTACTACAGCGCCGCCAGCTGGGCTGGGTTATCTGACTTGCACGAAGGTAATGGAAGAAGATTTTCCTTGGGCGACATGATGCAAGAGTTTTGGGAGGAAAGTTTCATGACGATTTTCACGATTTGTTTTCTTCGCTTTGGTTGCCGTTTTACTTTGCTCTGATTTTGCGTCTTCTTCCCACTTTTGATACCCAACGTCCCTTTATATCCTCTTAGCCAGTATGCACCCTTATTCACACATACGATATTCCATTTCGAGTGTCTGCTTCACGTTTGTGCTTTGCCAATCATCTGTTCTTGCCCACGTGTCTTGCCGGGGAGTCTTTGTGTCGAGGCAACAATTTGAGCATGTTTCTTTACTAAGCGGGAAAGCTGCGTCGTGCTCTGCTATAAGAACCCCTTCGCCCTCTCGCTCCTTCTTCTCTTTTTCACCTATCCACCTCTCTCTTCCGCCCTACCTTGCCTATTTCTCTCCCAAATCTTTTTCTTCATTGGTGTTGCTGGCTAGGGCTGGGCACTGGAGAAGAAATGTTCGATTCTGCGGTCTATAGATTGACCAAGGAGCGTGCTATGTGCTAACAAAAGGCTAAACAGATGTCTGAGTGTATCTCTACATTGTCCAATATTCTCAATCTATTCAATGTCTACACACGTGTACATCTAATCCAAACGACTGGCATGGTTACCAGGTCCCTTACTCGCATCCTCGGGCTCCCAAGTGAAGAACTGCTCTTTAGCCGGAATACACTTTCTCAACGCAACACCATAATCACCGGCATTAGGCGTCCGCAAAAGCGTATGGATATGGAACTTAGCCGGCTGCTCATTATTCAAGAACACTCCTGAATGGTGATCGAATTCTATAATCACCACTGGCGATTGAATGCGATAGTAGAACGGGTCTTCAGCGCCAAAGCCACCAATCCAGCTGAAGTAAGTTTCGTCTGCAAAGGACATGGCGTGTGCGAGTTTCTTTGCTCGGGAGGAGGTGGGCAGGTAGAGGAAGTATTCTTCGATGATGTTTGAGACGAGCGTTTGTTGGTCGGAGGTCATGTCTCTGAGGGTAATGCCTTCGTAGGGCACGATACGGTTATCACGGTATGCGCCGCAAAGATGGCGTTGGTCGTCTCTGTTCCAGCGACCCTCTGGCATTGCGGGGTCTTTCATCAACTTATAGATTTGAGTCTTTTGCTGCAGGTCTGGGGAGAGTGATTGCATGAGTTGGAGGCCGAGTTCCTCCTCGCGAGTCAGGATTCGGGTGCCCTTGTAGGGGCCAGAGTCGATCTCGTTGGGCTCGGCGCCTGTGAACCAGGGAGAAATGACGATTTGACGCTTGAAAAGGAAGATGTTTAGACAGAGGTGATGGCCGTAGAAGGACCAGCCCCAAGGTTCTGTAGATGAAGGCTCGCCGAAGAGGACGAAGTTGTAACTGAATTCATTCATGACTTTTGTGCCTTGGACGAGTTCGCCCAGGAAGCCATTGATGCGCATGGCTGAGATTGCTTTTTCGTAGCCCTCGGGTGACATAGTGGCTTTCAGGACTGCGAGGATAGAGCTTCGGACCTGTTCTGTTTGTTCGTCGAGGCGGAGACCTTTGTGCGCGAGAAGGAATTCGGGGTTGGACCATGTTCGCCATTCTGGGCTGTCGATGTGGTAGCTGAGGACTTGTTTTTGCTCGTCGGTCACTTGGGAGAGGAGGGATTGGACGGCGTTGACGATGCTGTCAATATCGACGCCTTCGTCTTCGTATTTGAAGAGGTCTTCGCGAACAATGCNCTGCGAATATGTGTCAGCCGAGGTGTTGTTCAAGACTCAGAATTACTCACCATCGCTAGTGACACCCTTGAATGGCTCGGCGAGCAGCGAACGCCAGTACATGTATAAGGCATGGAGCCATGGTGGGTTGTGCTTGGTTTTGAATTCATGAGCATACTCGTGTGCATCTTGCTGCTTCATCGTTTGGAAGCGCGGCACATTGAGATCCGGGAGGTGCTTGCGGTATTCGCCCGACGGGCCAGTTTGCTGTGCCATGGTTGTATATTGGTTTGGACAAGAGAAAGACAGCAGGAAACCAGACTTCAGAAGAGAAGACGACAGCGTCTTGTATTGTCTAGGTTGTCAATGGCCGGCTCTTGTCAATGGCACTTTGTCGACCCTGAATCGATCACTTGCCCCGCTTCTCCACCACATCATCCCCACTCTCGCCATTTCATGCGGGTTGTCCTACCTGTCGGCGGCATCATGCTTTGCTGCGCTGGACACGCCATTCTTGCAGTACGGATACGGTGATCTCGAGTTGAGACCATCAACTGTTGTATGTGAATTGTGCCATCGGATAGGTAGTTGAAGGAGTTGTTAGCCTTGGGAGAGAGCTGGGAATCTGCTCGGGTCAAGCTCACACAATGCCGAAATTGGTCATGTGACAGCGTGGAATGTCGAGTCTCGTCTGATGCGCGTCAACCACCACCGTGTTTGTTTTTACTTCTCGAATAGAGTGCATGCATCATCTAGTCGAGTATGCGACTCCACCAAACGCCGTAGAATATGCATGTCCTCGCCGTAGAGGTCGATCGAGTCGTCTTTACTCCGTATCCTACCCAGCTAAAGGTTGGTCATACTGCCGCCACCATCTTTGCTACGACATAATACTGATGACCGTCCCTCGCTCTANNGTCTCTACATGATATCGTTTCTCAGACATCCGAGGCAAACATATGCCTCTGGGCCTCTTGTTATCACTGTCGAATCTCTTCCTTGAGTCAGGCTCTTATAGATGCTCTACCACAATGGCCATATGTCTTAGAAATCATCACGCGCCTGTCTTGTGCTATCGATGTCAGAAATTCGCTTGTGAAAAGAGAGCCGTCACTGCTGCCTCGTCTTCTAACCCATGCTTTGGAGTCTCGAGTTGAAAGCAGAAAGGTAAGGACATAACATAAAGTACGATTTTTGCTGCCTCGGCTAATTCGAAGACAGTATGTGGATGCTGCCGTAGCCCTTTTATCTCACCCTCTACCTTCCGATGTGGCTCTTCCAGCGACTGCTCAGAACTTTCTGCTTCAGTTGTTCGACCGTGCTGCTACACAGCCCAACGCCGTGACTGTCCAGCAGATACATCGACTGGTTTATGGAGCCTGCAAACCCATCCTCGGAGTTCTTTCCCCGGGTGTTCTGGCTCACCTGGAGGAGTATATCTTCTCGATTCTCAAAAGCTCTTCTGGTGTTGAGGATCAGTCTCTGGGCATGTACTGTCTTGCTATCATGAGAATGATTCTCGAGAAGTTCCAGACTGAGATTGGCAATGATGCCATGTGGCCTACCTTTGACCACTCTGTCGATCCCTCCAACTCACAGTGGACACCTGACGCCATCAAGCAATTTTTCCACGGCAACAAAACCCACAAGACCATGCAACTGCTGGTATTGCGAGTCATTTGGGCATGCAGACCAGAATCAGCGGATCCAATTGGACAAGGCCTTACTAGTGTCACTCTTGTCAACCAGATCCTAGCTGGAGTGTCTCAATCAGCAGTCATCGAATGGTCTCACAAGAACGCAGTCATCGTGCGCAAGTTGCAAGAAAAGTGCCTTGTGCCCGACATGCTCCCTGCTCTCCGTTTCCAGGTTCTCACTTTCCTAAGCTCTCTGTCTGACAAGGTCATGCTGCCGTCCCAAGCAACGCTTTTCTATGAGAGATCGCTGCTGGAGTTGAGCGCTGCCTTTCTCAAACACGAATATCTGGACCTTTCCCTCCACCTATCACTTTGCCGCTTGTCCTTAAAGTTCAAGCCTGAATGGTGGGGAGAACTTCTAGACAAAGTCATGAGTTTGTTGACAGACTCGCCGCCAACTGTCTTGTTCGACTCGGCCGATAGCTATATATTGTTCCTTGGTTATATTGCTGATATGGTCGAAGACAACGAGTCTTGTCGCCGTGGTATACTTGCAACTCTGCATTCTGGTCACAATCGTCAGAAGCTAGAGTACTTCTTCGCTGACCTGGAGACCTTACCTGAAATTGATGCAGGACACAGCACAAACAGGTTCTGCGTCGCTTCTTACACATCCTTGAGGAACAAGTTGAAGTCTTCGCTTTGCTCTCTGTTGCTTCGTGCGGCTCTTGCTGCTCCACAAGAGGAGACTTCCTCGATACGTCGAATGTTGCCTGAGATTCTTAGACATCATGCAATTGTTGAGTCAAGCAAATCAATCTGTCCTATCTGTGTTCAAACAAGACTGAAAGCACCACAACGTCCAACGCCATTTGTGGAAATCGAAGCCACNCCCGAATCTCAGGATGCAAGTCTGCATTGGAAGGAGCGTTTGGGTGCAGTGATGCAGACACACGCAAAGTATCAAGAAACGTCTCTGGTAGCATCTTTCATCAAAATCTGTCACGACCTGGAAGCGCGATGCGAGAGTGTTGAAGAGCCGTTGAGGTTGGAGCGTCAAAAGTCCACAGATCTCGAGAAACGATATGCAGACCTGAACAAAGCTTATGGAGAGCTGGAGGGTCAAGTTATGGATAGAGACCTACGCATCAACGCCCTCGAAGCGGAAAACGACCGTCACGAGAACGATCTTGCAGCTTCTTCTCAGGAAGCACGAGATCTGATGCAGCGAATTGACACAATTACCCGGGAGCTTCAAGAGGCCAACCACAATGCTCAGCGAGATATTGATCAGCTCAAGCAGGAGAGGCAAGACCTGGAAGTACAGCATGCTACCAATATTGCCTGCAAGCAGGAGGCTTTCGAGCAAGTACGTGAAGAACTTCACCAGGCCAGATTAGATACCGAGCATCTACGCTCCGAATTGAGCAACACGATGGACTTGAGAAGGCACAATAACACTGAATACGAGAAGTTGCAACTTGAGAAGGAGCATGTTGAGCAACAGCTTTTGGAGAGCCAAGAGCGCATCTCGCAGATCGAGGAAGAACGAGCAACCTTGCTTGAAGGTCACAGTCTGCTTGAACAAGATATTCTCAGGCTCCAACAAGACATCAATGGACGTCAGGTGCAACATGAGAATCTTCTCACCGAAATCCGAGCCACCAAACAAAACTCGGAGGATGAAGCCAGAAAGACCGCCACGGCGTTTGAGGATGCTATGTCAAGAGCAAAGCAAGAATGGATGAGCATCAAGAGCCATCTCGAGGAGCANATTGGAAGAAGCTCGACAAGATCTTGCCGAGGCAGAAGATGGCTTCCAGCAACAACACGAAGCAAACAAGCAAAGACTGCCGACCTTCGTAAGCGTATCGAGCGCTTGACAAAGGACTGCACGAAGAAGGATGCTCAAGTTCTTGAGGCGCAGGAAATGAGGAACCGACTGATGAACGCCATGGGACTTACTGGCATGATGGCTCCACCTCAGGAGCCTGTGATAAGGTCGTCAGTACTGCCCGTGCGGTCTGCCTCTACCAACTCGTCCACGCCACGGACCGGGTTGCCATCACAAATTCCTTTCACACCCGCAGCTGGTGCACAGCATTCTGACGATCAGCATGAAGACGAAGAACCAAATAGTACGTTCATGTCTGACGCCTCGGCAGATAATGGACCTACTCCAAAGCGTGCAAGGTCCCGACCATCACTGAGGCCAGCGAGTACACAAGAGAAGAGAACAAGCATGGTGCCGAGGTCTGCAAGAGCTATGATGCGAACAAAGAGTGCTATCAAGAGACAGCCTCTGCAGGATATGCCGACCAATCGTTCGCCTGTACGAGCAAGATCGCCGAGCAAAGTCGCATTTCATGATCTCCAGAACCATGGATTCGGAATCAACACTGCCGAGAGACGGGAGCTAGAAGATTGGTCATTTTCTGCAGACCATATAATGACAGGCACGCCAGGTGTTGGTTTGGGTGATAAGGGAGAGGATGTTTTGGATGCAAGTACCACAGATGTTTAGTTAGGGCATGATCACTGCTCATGAGTTCTGGACAACCCTGCGGGATTTTATTCCTCTGTGCTTCGATTCCTCAATTGTACGAGACTTTCGAAAAGTGACATGTGCTCTTTCGATATGAGTGCTGCCAAGCGAGGATGCGTACATGGCGCGATGCATAATCCCATGCAGGAAGGAGATCGACCGGTGGGACATTTGTTTTCTTCCTCGCTCTGTTGACCAAAACACAGCTGCAAGCACCAGCAAACATGTGCAGACAGGCGCCTCAAAACACAAGTTTCCCATCGAACTCTCGGGTGATCAATGCCAATGACTATCCAAGTGATGATGGCAAAAATTATGACTGCATAACAGCTGGCATGCAGGTTGGTATTCGCTGGCGGCAAACGCAAACAGACATCCAGAAGTTAGGATGCAATCTGGATGTTACAAACACCACTTGAGATACCGCTTTTTCTGGCACATTGAGCGTGCAGCAATGCTAAGCCGTGGACCATGCGGTGAAGTAGGCAGACCTGTTTTCACTTATGTGAAGTTGTCGACTTCTGCTTCTTCTCCGTTTGTGCTGTGTTTGCGCTTTGCCGGCTTCCTTTCTTAGGTGGATGTGCTGAGCTTCATTGCACTTTCCCTCACTGGTGAGCACTCGTCAGAACTGGTTGATGTTGGTCTCCATTCCTCGCTCCTCCGTTCCAGCACACGGCTCCAAATCCACATTAGTATCACTCAGAACCTCGGCCTCTACTATTCATCCTCACAACCATGGAGAACCATCAATCTGACAAGGAGCGTCTGCGCAAACAGGGCCCTCATCGCTCACTCCTTGCTCGTGCTCCTGCTCCTACGCCTCATCGTCCGCCTGCGTCTGTACAGTCTGCTCGTCAACGGCCTCTTTCCTCTGTCACCAATCGTCAGCAGCGTTCGCCGCAGCAGAAGTTCAAGCCTAGCACCAATCGACAGCAGTCTCTTCTACAGAGAAACATGCCGTACAACCATCGTCAGCGTTCCTTGCCACAGGCAGCCATGCCCAAGAACGACCAGAAGAAGGAGATCCACGTCCCCAAGATTGGNNTGAACCGACCTGGATCGAGATAGATGGCATTCCAACAGTTGATAACAATGCCGAAAGTGTCCACTGCATACTCCTCACATACGGTCATGTGTCTCGCATCAACTGCCGTGGCGGACAGAGAGCCTCAGCTCTTCTCTCGTTCGCTCGCCCTGGTCTCTTTCTGGAACCCACGAAACCCCGATTGCCGGAAGGATGGAAGATCTTTCGCGCTTATCCATACAACTTTGGAAGGATCGAATCACCAGCAAACCCGGCGAACATTATCCCAAACAAGATCACACTTCCAGTGGACCAGATCGAGTTTGGGGTGATGACTGATGAGCGCCGTATGATGGTCATGCATACAGTCTCTAACACCGTTGATCATCCGGCCGTGCTCATGCTTGATCTTTCTTCCGACGCAAGACACTCGCTGGACTTCCGCTTCTTCCTCAAAACCGAGACCGATGCACCCTGGTACCGCGCTGAACTTCGCCTCAGCACACCCTTTGAGATCAAGCAGATCCGATACGATGACGGCCATAAGGAGATCGTCATTACCTCTCAGTTTCCTCCAAAGTGGTGGCAGAGTGTAGGAAAGGGCCTTGTTGATGAGATTCACGAAGGCGACCCGGAACCTCAGAACTACCAAGACTGGCCTAGAGGTTGGCGTCGTGTCACAGACATCGATCTGAATCCGGAAGAGCGAGATTTCAGTCCAGTGGCATTCTTGCCTCCCAGCCCGGTGGTTGACACAGGTCGCTGGCTGACATGGAAGCTAAAGTTTCCGGCCGAGGTGGATGATCATGCTTACAACACAATCGTTGAGGTTTTGGAAGCCCACAACGCGACTGTGCAGAAGTGCAGCTCTGCTGATTTCGACACTATTCCGCGAGAAGACCCAGTCGTTTGGGACTTACTCGATCCACATCAAGCCTCTTATGAATCAGATCTTCATGAGATGCAAGACGAGATGATGCACCTTGGTCAAGACATTCGCTATCAGCTCGAGGTCTGCATCTCCAATAACAATATCAATGAACACACCTTGAGCCGAGAGTTTCTCTTCGAGCTTAGTGCTTTGGACAGAGATTTTGTTCGCGATCCCAGCAACCCCTCAATCATATCCCCAGCTCTTGTCCTTCTCGAAGATGTTGCAGACTCAAAGCAAACCTTCTTCGACCCTATGGAGATCTTCGATACTTATCAACTTCGCCATCCGCGAAAACGTCGTATCCCCAAAGGCTGTGTATTGATGAGAAGTGCCGTCATCACTCCTACCACGTTCTACGTCAAGACGCCATCAGTAGAAGTGTCAAATCGTGTCATCCGGGAGAACTTCTATGCTGCTGGAAACTTCTTGCGCGTCAAATTCGAAGACGAGGACCCATTCGGACGCATTATGCCTATGGCACAATACGAGAACCAGCACGAGGTGTGGGCTCGTATTGAGCGCTGCCTTCGTCATGGCATCGACATCGCTGGCCGTCACTACGACTGGCTTGCATGTGGAAACTCTCAGTTCCGCGAGAGAGGTGCCTACTTCTTTGCACCCTACAGTGAAGAGAAGACTGCCCGCCAAATTCGCATGGCTCTAGGAGACTTCTCCAGTATTAATGTCGTCGCGAAGTGCATGGCCCGCATTGGTCAATGTTTCTCTACGACCAGAGCCTCTTCCAGTATCGGCGAGATCGGCACTACGTTGATCAAAGATGTTGAGAGGAACGGCTACTGTTTCACGGACGGTGTCGGCAAAGTATCTCCTTTCGTTGCTCGAATGGTTGCCAACGAGTTGTACGCCAATTCTGATCCTCATGACTACCCGTCTGCCTTCCAATTCCGCATGCGCGGCTACAAAGGCATTCTTGTGGTGGATCCTGCTCTGAAAGGTAAGACGGTCCATGTCAGACCTAGCCAGCGCAAGTTCGATGCAGCAGGTGTCGACAAACTAGAGATCATTAAACCTTCGAAGTTCTCTGCCTCGACCCTCAATCAGCAGATCATTCTCGTTCTCACTGCCCGTGGGGTTCCAAAGCAAGTTTTCATTCACAAAATGACAAAGGAACTCCATGACATCAATCTCGCAATGAGCGATGAGGCTATGGCTCTGAACATGTTGCAAAAGAACGTCGATTTCAATCAGATAACCTTGACGATGTCAGGCATGATACTTGATGGTTTTATGCACTCCGAAGAGCCGATGTGCCAGATCCTTCTGCAGCTTTGGCGTACCTGGAATTTGAAACACCTCAAGGAAAAGGCCAAGCTGTTCATCGAAAAGGGTGCTTTCGTTCTTGGAGGCGTCGATGAGACGAACACTCTTAAGATGGATCCAGGCGAGCTCCCTGAGATCTTCATTCAAGTGCCCGGAGAGAATGAGGGTGAGTGGAAGACTGCCCAAGGCGTGTGCCTTCTTGCACGTAATCCATCGCTACATCCTGGCGATATTCGTGTCGTCAGAGCTGTGCAGTGTGAAGCTCTGAAACATCTCAAGAACATTGTTATCCTGCCGCAACAAGGAGAACGACCGCTTGCCAATATGTGCGCCGGTGGAGATTTGGACGGTGACGATTACCTCGTCATGTGGGACGACGACTTACTGCCACCGATGAAGCAGTGGGACTGCGAGCCCATGAACTACGATCTACCCACACCTGTCATGTGTGTTGGCCCTGTACAGGACGAGCATTTCGTCAAGTTCTTTGTCGACTACATCAAGAACGACAAACTTGGCGCAATTGCCAACAGTCACCGTGCTATAGCTGACTTTGAAGGCTCAAACAAAGGAGTTGCACACGAGAAATGCAAGAGACTAGCTCAACTCCACTCAGAAGCTGTCGACTTCAACAAGACAGGTGTTCCCGCCAAGGTGGATGGAGATCTCTGGCCGAAAAAGTGGCCTCATTGGATGCCAGGAAAGGTCACGTCGAGACAGTATGTCTCCAGAGAGGTGCTCGGAGTACTTTTCGATATGGTGCAGCCCCAACCGTTCGTTCCTCGGCTCGAGAAGCCGTTCGATAGGCGTATCCTCGATGCATATGTCTTGACCAATTCGCATCTGGAGAAGGCTAGAGAGTTCAAGGTTGGATACGACCAGCAGATGCATCGTATCATGGTGCAACACAACATCAAGACCGAATTTGAGGTCTGGACAGCCTTCGTCATGCACCACAACAGAGAGCAGTACTGGTACTCATTGGCAGAGGATCTTGGAAACGTGATGAGCAGCATCAAGACAGACTACCAGGCTCAAGTCAGAGAGTATCTGGGACTCGCCGATTCTGGTTACATGGTTTCTGAAAAGGCGCTGGACATCCTTGGACCTTTCGTGGCCGCCATGTACACCGTCACCGAACAAGAGGTGACGCAGTGGAAGGAAAGCAAATTGGTGTCGTTTAACGAAGACCCAAAGAATGCTCCTCTCATCACGTATCCCTGGCTGTTCAGCAGAGAGCTTGGCAAGATTGCCACCGGGCAGTCCAGTCCTTCAGCATTGCGAGCAGCACTTGCTACCAATGGTGACATCAGGCGCCATCCGGTTGTCAAGTCCGGTTACAAGGCCGAGCTGCATAGCATCAAGCTTGAGCCTCTTGCCGAGTGGAAGCCTGAGGATGCTGTGGGTGACCACGTGCGAAAGACAGCTTTCGATGTCATCACAGTCCAGGAATTTGAAGAGCAGACATTGGAGCTGGAAGGAGAAATCGAGGAGCCTGAGGAGGAAGAAACCACTGAGGAAGCTGCTGAGGAAGAAGTAGAGGGAGGAGCAAAGGAAGAAGAGAGAGTAGAGGAGGAAGAAGAGAGAGTAGAGGACGAAGGAGCAAAGGAGGGCGCAAAGGAAGAAGTGGAAGAGCAAGAAGCAGAGGAGACCGAGAGTGCATTCGATCGCCTGATGGCCATGACAACCTAGAGATTGAGGCAATTGTAGATTAGTAGAGACAACAATCTTTCTTCTTTATGACTTCTTCAACCAACACTAGCCTCGCCCCTCTCAAACACCCTGACTCCACCATCATTTTGCACAAAGTAGAGAGCTTCCAACTCTTTCCTCTGATCCTTCTCATCATCTTCTTCGACATCATCATCCCAAGCACCACCCCTACTGACTCTTATCACACCACTGACATCTCTAGCTTTTCCAGTGTCCAATGGCCGCAAACTCAAGACCCATTTACTGATATGCGCTTGCTGAACCACAAAAGCCGCATGTGCTGCCTCCAAAGGTGTAGGATTGTGATTTGTATCTGCGAGGGCAGCGGACAGGAAAGGAGAGTCGGCTTCTAACACCAATGTTGTTGTAGATACTAGACTGCGTAGGGAGAGTAGCAGAGAAGACAATGCCGAGGCTGAAGGGGTAGGAGAGGTGGAGAGGAGGAGAGTTGGTGCGTCGAGTATCAAGTGAATTTTGCGGGTTGGGTGTGCGGTGGAGATGGAGGAAAGTTTGTCGCTGAGGGTTTTGTGGGTTGAGAGTATTGAGGCGTCGGTGAGGTGGGTTGTTTTTGAGGGTTGGGCGGGTTGTTGCTGTGGTTGTTGTTGGACTTGTGCTTGTGGTTGCGACGGAGTAGGTGCTAGGGGACCGCGGGAGGGTATGGGGCCTCGAGATGGCAGTGGCCCTCCCCTGCTCGGTAACGGTGAAGCAGGGGCATTTCTGACGGGTAGGCTTCTCTGTGCTGTCTGGGAAGCTGTCGGCGATGATGTGGTTGCAGTAGCGGTATTTGAAGTCGTGACAGGGAATAGATGCGTCAATCCATCCACAAAGACGAATTTATCTTGTTGTGCGAGGCGTGCGAGATCGATACCCTATTTGTTCCTTTCGTATCAGTATGTTCCTCCTTCTCAATGTCTTTTGGGGTATGCGTGTCTTACAGCGCCTCTTCTGGCTTCGCTCTTCCAAAACTCATGGTCGCGTAACCAAGACACCAGTACCACACTGACATCCTGCTCGTCTGGCGATTCTGTTTCTTCCGAGGGAGCAAATGCGCTACGAAGGAGACGAGTAACAAGCCATTGGGGAGAAGAGTCGAGTACGCCTGTAAGAAGGAGCTGGGAACCTTCGGAGGGGAGGCGGAGGTAGGGTTCTAGGAGCGGCGGTGTTCTATTGCGAGTGCTCATGATTACTGAGACTATTCCAGCAAGATACTGGTGACGTTGATAGGTTTGAATTCGTGGACTGGCGCAGTGACTTTTCATACGGTATGGCGGGGTCCGGTGACGTTGGCCGTGGGACTTTTTCTGGACGTGCCTGAGGCTTCGAGTTTGGCTTGTGATTCTTGGCAAGAATGTTCACATGAAGTAGGACGTGGCAATTCAAGAGATTGATCTTTGAAACAGGGATGATAGAGAATGAAAATGTTTATTTCATGTACTTGCAGTCACTCACTGCCCGGATTCCTAACCGTAGCATGAGCTCGTATCTATCTACCTCGCCAGACGGACCTGAGCAGGTCTGAACAAGTTTCCCCAGACGGCATCTGATATTCTTCCAGAGGCGTGCGACATGAATGGGGTCTAGGTCAACGTCCTAGAAGCTCGAGCCCCTTCGATGTGGGAACCTGGCTCTTCTTCCTATGCGGCTTGCGATGTGCGCTTCTGTCATGCTTGCTCGAGTTATCAACTCTGAGCAGGACATGAGACGTATGCGAAGCGACTGCTGGCAAGGCATCAGGTGGTTTGTTGTGTGTTCTTCTCCATCTAGAACTGAGGCTCAGACAGTCTTCACCATCTTGTTGACAAGCTTCTTCTGCGCCTGAAGGTCCAGGTCCTTCTCGTCCATCTCGGTCAAGCATCTTCCGATAGCGACAGTCTCTGCGATGGTTGAGCTGTCGACCCAGACCTTTCCGTTTCTTCCAACAGCCACCTCGAATCTGACCTTCTCGCCAATCTCTTCCAGCAGCACCACACCGCCCTTTCCAGCGCCCATCATCAGGCGGCGAGCGAATGCAGGCGAGACATCGAAGAGCATGCCAGCCTTGAGCGGGCCGAGACCGTCAGACTTTCCGGTAGCAGGGTTGACACACTCAATCTCGACGTCACTCCACTTGTCGGCTTTAGACACGCGAGCGTATACAAGAGCTCCGGGGTTGAGTTGAGGTCTGGTCTTCTTGGTAGCGCCTTCGAAAGCAAGTTGACCAAGCAGGACGGTGGGAGTATTAGGTGTCAGGGTGCAGTGGTATATGTCGGTAGCAGAGCGTTGGATAGTGGCGACAACGAGATCGCCGACATGAGGAAGGTAGCGACCTCCGAGATTCTCGATCCAGATGGCATTCTTCTTGGAGTCGGTGCATAGCTCTCCGGCTTGAGTTGCGACAATCGTCACAGGCGGAATGTGTCGCAGACCAGGACCCAGAGTCAATGTGCGAGTTGTGTTTTGAGAAGGTAATTGATCGGGCGACAGCTCCTGACCAGGCAGCACAATTACCGACGACGACATGATTGAATTAATTGGTTTTCTGAAATCTGCGGCGATGACGAAGGGCTGGTTTGCGATGCAGTGACGGCTCATCCTCGGCTGGAAATTTGTTCGAGGTCAAGAAAGTCTGGAGCGAAAGTCCCAGCAGAGTCTCAAGCAATCAATCCACCCTTGTCCCTGTCGCCTTTCTATCCCTGTTTGCGACAATCTGAAAACCAGTCCTTTCAGCCGCTTCAACCACACATCACATTCAAAATGAGCTCCGACGGCGAGACTGCCCCCAAGGTTGCCATTGGTATCTCCTTCGGTAACTCGTACAGCTCCATCGCCTACACCTCAGGCGAGGCCAAGGCTGAGGTTATCGCCAACGAGCTTGGTGACCGCCAGATCCCCACCGTCCTCTCGTACGTCGACGGCGAGGAGTTCCAGGGTACCGAGGCCAAGTCGCAACTTGTCCGCAACCCCAAGAACACCGTCGCATACTTCAGAGACTTCCTCGGCAAGGACTTCAAGTCGATAGACCCTACCAACTGCCACGCCTCTGCCCACCCCGTCGACGCCGAGAACACCATTGCCTTCCAGATCAAGGACACCGAGGCCGACCAGCAAAACACCCGCACAATCCACGAGATCACCACCCGTCACCTCCGCCGTCTCGCTTCCTCCGCTACCGACTACCTTGGCAAGAAGGTCAACGCTGCCATCATCACCATCCCCTCAGACTTCACCGATGCTCAGAAGGACGCCCTGAACAAGGCCGCCACCGAGGCCGGTCTCGAGGTTCTCCAGTACATCACCGAGCCCGTCGCTGCTCTCCTCGCCCACGATGCCAAGAACAACGAGAACTCGACCGAGGACAAGAACGTTGTTGTTGCCGACATTGGTGGCACCCGTACCGACATTGCCGTTGTCGCCTCGCGTGGTGGCATGTACACCGTTTTGGCCACTGCCCACGACTACGAGCTTGGTGGTGCTCAGCTCGACCAGGCCCTGATCGACTACGCCGCAAAGGAGTTCCAGAAGAAGAACAAGACCGACCCCCGTACCAACGAGCGCTCGCTCGCCAAGCTGAAGCTCGAGGCTGAGGCCGTCAAGAAGTCTCTGTCTCTTGGTGCCTCTGCTGCCTTCAGCATTGAGTCGCTCTCCGACGGTATTGACTTCAGCTTAACCGTCAACCGCACCAGATACGAGCTGCTCGCCAGCAAGGTCTTTGGCTCTTTCAGCCGCCTGATCGAGTCTGCCGTCCAGAAGGTCGGTCTCGACAACCTCGATATCAACGAGATCCTCCTTTCCGGTGGTACCTCGCACACTCCCAAGATCGCCAGCAACCTCCAGTCCATCTTTGCCGAGTCCACCGTCACCGCTCCCTCAACCAACCCCAACGCTGTCAACCCCAGCGAGCTGACCGTCCGTGGTGCTGCCATTCAGGCCAGCCTGATCAGCGAGTTCGAGAAGGAGGATGTTGAGCAGAGCACCCACCCCGCCGTTACCGTCGCCCCTCACCTCGCCAAGGCTATCGGTGTTCTCGTTGGTGACGAGTTCGTTACTCTGATCGATGCCAACACCGCCGTCCCCGCCCGCCGTACTGCACAGTTCAACGCTGCCGAGGGTGACGTTCTTGTCAAGCTCTGCGAGGGTGTCAGCGAGATCAAGGTTACCAAGGAGGAGGCCGCTCCCAAGGAGGCCAACGGTGACGATGAGGACTCAGACGACGACAGCGACGACGAGCCCGAGGAGACCCGCGAGAAGGTCTGGAAGGCCGGTGATGTTATCGCCGAGGCCGCTGTCAAGGACGTCAAGAAGGGCAGCAAGGTCGAGGTTCAAATCAACGTCAACGCCGACCTTTCAGTCCAGGTCATTGCCCGCGAGGTCGGTTCCAAGACCGGTGTCCGCGGTACCATTGAGGCCAGCGCATGAAGAGTTAATACCCCTCCTATTTCGCCTCCTCTCACGCCTCCCATGAGCCGACCTGCCACTCCCACAGACGCTCCGCACACTCCGCCCACTGCTTTGATCAGTGTACCAGCCTCTCCACAACCCGCCCCCATGACTTTTTTTCGAACGGTTCTGTTTTGCATAGATGAAATGAAATGGTGTGTCTCTGGTTTCTTGTTTTTTTCCAAAGAGGGTTATATCTCTGGAGTTGATTTTTCTACAAAAAAGCAATGAATAGAAGAAAGAGAACTTTTTACAATCACAATAAAAGCATAGCATAGAGCATGTGTGTTTTTGATCCTATTATTTTGTGCTCTCAGATTCCTCCTTCTGGCAGATGGTTGTGATCTGCTTGTCCTGGACCCTTTTCTCTCATAAAAAGACATTCGAAACTTAGTTGTCCTCTCGGTCGACGTAATAGAGTATTGACCATATGCTTGCTTGACTACTAGATGCTCTTCTAACCATTTATTGATCCCACACCATCCAGGATGTTTTGCTGACCCCAGTCAGCAAAACACCAACTTCCCACCATCCAAGACATCCTCCTCCAAGGACGTACGAAAAAGGTGAGATGGCTGAGCGGTCCTGCCATTTCCCATCTCCTCTCTACCTCTCCTCTCCCCCCACCCCTAGATACTTACACCAGCTGGACGGCAAGACAAAAGTAAAAGATATGTTGACGAGAGTGGGATTTG
Source organism: Aureobasidium vineae (assembly GCA_903819635.1). Taxonomy (NCBI): domain Eukaryota; kingdom Fungi; phylum Ascomycota; class Dothideomycetes; order Dothideales; family Saccotheciaceae; genus Aureobasidium; species Aureobasidium vineae. The sequence continues at coordinate 1,080,192 of CAIJEN010000006.1, forward strand.
AACCCACGCCCTTTCGGACCAGCGTATTGGAAGAACCTTAAGCTGGCGCCTTAGACCGCTCGGCCATCTCGCCCTTTTTTTACGTCCTCGGAGGAGGATGTCTGTCATGACGGTGGGATGGGAATATCTTCATATGTAGCTTTGGTAAAGGCCATGAAGATCGTATGACAGGATATGTGATCATGACCGCGGTTGTATATGTAGCTGGTCGAAGGGTGACAAGGAAAGCGTTCGTGAGACAAGAAAGAGCGCACGAGCCTGTGAGACTTTGCTTGGCTAAACAACAAACACAGATGGGAAGACGAGCATCAAATTGTGCTGTTTCCATCGTGATGTCAAAATTGTCAGGATGAAATCCCAAAATTCAACATTGCCACTTATCCCCACGATGAAAGGGCTGGTGACTTGTCGACAAAGCGCAAGATTATAGAAGCTGTCTGATCACTCCTTCATATGCTGTAAATAATCTGGGTGGGACCTGTGACATAGGATATATGGCCGAAAATGGTTGTTGAGAGTCTCACCCTGGCACAGTGGCATGGTATCAATTCCGGTTCGTTGTTTCTATGGTCCTGGAACTTGCTAAAAAGACATCATATAGTGGTGTGTACCCAGTGGAGATGAAAGAAATCAGTTCAGATACTGTGGTTATCGTGTATTCGGTACGATATTTGGAGGACAGATCGAGCAAGGACACGACAGATGCACATTCGAACACAAACAAGAAGAAGATTCATCAAAGTAGTATCATTTCTGAGCAAGGCAAAAATGCGCCTGTTGTAGAGCACTGTGATAGCTAAAAGGACATCCTTCTACCAGTCCCCTTTGTAATAAATATCATTCTCCGATGACCGCCATGCATGAGTGTAAAAGCCACCATCAGATGCCGCCGAAAGAAATCGCAGCCTTTGGATCAACGCCTCCTATATACCCGCCATGTAACGCCGTGGAAATGCGTGAACTAGCCGGTGAAAAGAACAAACGCCGCGCTGAGAAGTCAGAAACATGAGGCGTGAGTGTTTACCAGAGGGTGTAGCCACCGTCAATAAGACAGTTGTTGCCGGTCATGTAGCTGGAACCGGGNNGGGAGGCGAGGTAGACGGCGAGGTTATTGAGATCGTCAACAGCACCAAGACGCTTCTGAGGGGTGTTGTCCATCCAGATACGCTTCTGGGCGTCAAGGGCAGGGACACGGTTGAGAGCGGTGTCCATGTAGCCAGGAGAGATGGAGTTGACGCGAATGTTGTAGCGAGCCCACTCAGCGGCGAGCGACTTGGTGAGCTGGATGACAGCAGCCTTGGAGGCGTTGTAGCAGGACTGCTCCTGAGGGTAGTTGACGATGGTACCGGACATCGAAGCGATATTGATCATGGAGCCGCCGGTGTTGAGCTTGATCATCTGCTGACCAACAGCCTGAGCGACGAGGAAAGTGCCGGTGATGTTGATGTCAAGCAGACGACGGAACTTCTCAGATTCATAGGTCTCGGCCTTGACGTTGGNAGCTGGGACGTGTCAGTATGAGTGAAGAAGAGTGTGAAGGATGTAGACTTACTCGGCAATGCCAGCGGCGTTGATGAGAATATCAATCTGGCCGTAGTGGGCAGCGACATCCTGAACAGCCTGCTGAATAGCGGCCTCGTCACGGACATCGACCTTGTAGAAGCGAACATCGACACCAGTCTGAGCAGAGAGCTGCTGGGCAGACTTTTCGCCGAGCTCCTGCTGGACGTCGAAGATGGCAATGCCCTTGACACCAACTTCGGAGAGGGCCTGAGCCATGTTGTATCCCAAGCCGCGGCCGCCACTGTGAGTGATAGTCAGTAAAGTGTGAAGTGAGGGAGGAAGTGAAGAGGTCATACCNNCGGTAATAACGGCGACCTTGCCGAGCAATGTGAACTTTTGCATGGTGGGAGGAAGGGCCTGGAGGAGCTCAGGCTTGAGGGGCTGAGCTGCAACCTCAATGTCCTGGCCAGGAGGGCTGACAGGCTCGTTGGCAGCGGGGACTGAGAGAGTCTCCTGCTCGCGCTGGCCAGACTTGGAGTAAGAGACGACGTTGATGGACTTCTCATCGCTAAGAGCACGAGTCGAGGCGAAAGCGCGAATCGAGATGGGCGATATAGGGAGTTGAACCGTGGTTCTACGCATGGCGCGAATTGCGGAGTTGCGCAGAGTTGACATATAAGCCATCTTGCCGATTGTTGGAAGTTGTGATGGAGGAGGAAGTATAAGAGAGAAGGATCAAGTAGATGATCAAAGGTAGAAAGACTTTGATGAACTTGTATGAGATCGTCAAAGTTGGGAGTGGATGGTCGAAGCGAGGAAGGAATTGGCTCGGCGACCACGTTATATACACGCGGGAATTGAGAGGGCGGAGGGTGCCGTCGCGTTCAATGTGAAGGGCAGGAAGTGATGAGTGAGGAAGTTGAGGCAGGAACGAGTGACGCTTAAAGTAAACTTCGGCGGTTTGCTGTCTTCTTTTTCAACCCGAGTGGAAGGTGCAAGTGAGTGCCGGGCAATCGACGGCAGGAAGCGGAAGGGTTTGGAACTTCAATTGACCGTTAATGACGGGCTTATGAGGAAAACACCCATGGGCAAGAGAAGATATACCTAGTCAGAGCTGTACTGCAACAGCTTGGAAATGAGCCGATCAAACACGCGCGCTATGGGCACTGGTTATCACTTCTATGTGCTTCCTTCAAGAGATACGGTTGAATGAGATGACGCAGTTTTTGACAAGTTGCCTGAAGATATCAACAAGGTGAAAGATCAGGGATGTGTCAAGAATAGAAGTAGTGGCTCAGGTCAGCTTATCAGAACAGACGGGAGCAGAACGGGTATGTGCAGAGAATGTGATTGATCAAGGAGGCGTGAGACCAGAGGAAAGCAGAAGGATCTCTGAGCCCCAGGTAGGCTCTACTCCCTTTATCATCATCCCTTCTCGTTCATGCATGGCAGGGTAAAAGAAAAAATTGTTGCTACCTAGGCCTTCCATGTNNGTCGTAACACAGTCATGTGGCTTCTCACCGTTGGCACCGGGAGCGGTGAGGGCTGCAGAGAAGCAAGGACCCGATATCCCCTGTCTCCTTATGGATTGCGTGCCTTTGGGAGGTTATGGATCGATGAAGGACAGTGNNCAGCCGCGAAACGCCGTCACAANNAAGATGAGCTCCCCAGTTTCTCGGGACCCCACATGCCCAGAAACGATTGACGTGCGACNNCCACGCTTTCACCTCTTCGACATTTAACAGGCTTCGTGAAGGGGTTCGTGGCGCAACCTGCAGTAACCGACTCGATAACTGCATGCAGGAGCAGCAGAANGCTCAATTCCGGGTTCGACATGTCGCATCTTCGGTCTATTGAATTGCNGAGCTGGCCGACGAGAAGCCAATACACCGTCTCCGTTCCCGGACCGATATCCTGACTTTCCTTCTCNNGATGTTCAAGCCATGCCTGTCCACATGTGTCATCTTTGTGAGATGGAGATGTCACTACCTCAACAGATTGAGTATTGTGGAGATTGAGATCATAACCATCNNAAGGCAACGAGTGAGCCATGTTGTGACCGAGGGGCGACCCAGTGTCTTCTCTTTGCGACCCTACTGTTAGTCTGTAGAGATAGATGCCTGAAATTGCACACCGTGAAACAGAGCATGGCTTTTATCCACGAGAGATTGATGGACAACGGTCCGCAGGGAGTGGACCGCAGAATAGCGATCGGCCCGTGACGCCCCGGATACTGGCGTGGGGGTTGGTGCGAACGCCTCACGGGCATGTCAGAACCCAAATTGAAACATCGAGTTGTGGTTTTGAAGCCAGTCGGTCTCGAACCAGGCTTTCATGCAGCTTGGAAAAGCGGTTAATCTGTTTGACCTTGGGGATGAAGTGGATATTAGACGGCAAAGAGAGCCGACATATTGCGAAGAAGAAAATGACCAACTTTTCACTATGTGTGTAGAAAGAAGCGGTCTGTACATCAAGGTATATAACAGAAGAAACAGGACCCAGAGAGACCACCGTCGAACGCCGTGCACGCGGCGCTATGCAAATCAAGAAACAAGAAAGAAAAAAGAGAACCATATGTTCATAATTAGAAGGAAAGGGCGGGTTTGCACAGAATCGTGTGTCGGACGTAGAGGCGGTGTTTAGGTAAGTTCAACGTAGTTGCTGCACATCAATGTTAGTTTCGTCCAACAGCTTGCGGAGCGACGACAAATTACCTAGGGAAAATGCCTTCCCTTGTGCCAATTCTGCCTGTCCACCAATCATTGCTGTTATCGGTCTTCTTGACAATGGTAATGATCTCGCCCTTCTTGAAGCCTAAATCGCCAGGTTGATCAGGGTCGAAGGTGAACTTTGCGATAGCCTGGCCAGGCTTGGGGGTTGCGGTGTTGGTACCGCTGAAGGTTGGCTTAGGGGCACTGGGTCTAGAAGGCTTGCGATCAGAGTACGAGTATTCGGCCTGATCGGCGTATGCGCTGTTGCTACGTTGACGAGAGGCTTCAAGGCGATCGAATGTTTCGCTAGGGTTGGCGCGCGATCCGAAGCTGGGTTGTCTGTCATAGACATCGTCCTGCCATGTACTGGCACGCGAAGGGGCACCAAAGCCGCCAGTAGCGCCTGTACGGTCTGAACGGACACCCTCGCCATGAGCGGAACCTCTCTTGCCCTGCCAGATGACATCGTCGTGGGACTCATCATAGACCGGGATGTCGTTGTACATAGCGTCGCCTTGCTGAGCAGCAACTCCGGCAAACACTCTGCTGTTGAGAACGCGCATCAGAGGCTCGGCTTGAGGCGGAACGGGAACGGCACCCTCGAGCAGGGCTCTGGCAGTGACGCGACGGTTGTACATCTTCTCGTTCGCATCTCTTCTCTCAATCATGGCACTGCCTTCCAGAGAGACACCAGCGAACAAACCCTTGGTTTTACTGTAGGCAAATATACCGGCGACACCCTTGAGCGACGCAGCACCAGCGGCCTCGGCATTGCGACCGACGGGACCGGCGGCAATCGAGACGTTGCCTCCCAGGGTGATACTGCCGGCTTGAGCAAAGGTGCGGACAGCAGCAGCGTCGTTGAGGATGAAGACGAAGTCAGTGAGTTCGAAACCAATCTGACCACCGAAGCCACCACCAACAGTACCGATGGCGGACGGAGCGGNACCTAAAGCTGATGTCAGCGAGTGCCGACGACAGAGCGAGGAGGGAGAGAATTACCAGGTGCCGTCTGCCAGGCGGGCTACGAGGACACCAGAGCCGAAACGAGCGCTACCAAGGAAGCCGGCCTTGAAGACGGTCATGATGGCGAGACCTTTGGCATTTGCGAGGATTTGGGGTGGGATGATCTTGTCGGGGCCGAATGATTGTTTTGGGTCGATGAAGGACGCGAGGATCTTTCCTGTCTTCTTGCACTNCGCCTGTAGCAGATCAGAAGTCGAACAGAGAAAAGCAGTATGCGAGCGCGACTTACTCTTCATAGAAGAGGGCAGCGGGTTGTTGATGAGCGGCATGTTGGGCGGTTGGGGTGGTAGTCGTGTGAGAGATTGAAGGTCGAGAGATGGGAGAAGACTAGGCGACGAGGACAGAACCCAGGGATTTGGACAAGGAAGAAACGACGACGGGCGCAGCGACACGAGAATGAGTGTTAGGCATACAACTCTGTCGAACTCGGGCAAGTCATGGCATAGCTCGGCGGAAGCCCCACCAAGAACGAATCGTCGTCATTGTCCGTGCTCGCCGACCCCAGACCGGCAACAACTTCCCGAGGGCCGCGACCTCCGTTTGGCCATCCATTCTTTGTTCCTCGATCCATCGCATCTGCCTACCCTGCTACGCCTCAGTCGTCGCACTCCGACCATCACTATCCGCAAGGTCACTCTGAGATATCGCCACAATGTCCGAAGCCTACGAGCGTGAACGGTAGACACACCTCTCTTCCCTGCTGCTCCCTATGCACAGCCACTGACATCTCAAAAGTCAAAATAACTCGCGACTGGACGACCTCGCCGGAAAGGTATCTGCCTTGCGCGGCGTCACCATCGACATCTACGACAATGCCCGCGACCAGGGCGTCATCGACTCTTCCGTACGCCGCTCTTACCCCTGACTGTCCGAGTCTACATCCCTACTGATACCTGGCTCCAGNACAAATGCCTTCTCTACCTTCTCGAACAGCTTGCAGGGCAGTGCTGGAAGGTTGACACGTATGGCACAACAAGGAAATAAGGTCGCCATTCTCAAGCTCGCGGGAATTCTCATCGTCATTGTCCTCGTCCTCTACTGGGTCGGCGGCTGGGTGTTTGGAGGCTCCAAGGCTGCTTGAACCTTCTGCCATCTCGTTGATCCGATTCTCGCAAAGCAACCGTAATGGCCCAAGTACTCTTGGATGTGAAAAAGTAGAGTCACGCGCCCACTGGACTCGGAGCATATACCCACCCATTTTCATATGGAAGGAGGACTTGGTGTGAAGCTGCCGAACGACCCATCGTGGCTACATACTACATACACGACGGGCTGTACCGAATACCAGAGACAGGTCGGCCCATCCGCAGAATACTGGCGCGAAGACAACCCGACGATGTTTTCAAAACATGCAGAGGAATCATGGGCATGACACTATTATCACATCCACATCATCATACTTCACGAAATCATCACAACAGCAATATCTGTTGGACGTGTACAACTAATCCGGGTCAAAATTTCTGAGACATTTTCATCTTGTATACTAGGCAGAAGAACGTCTGTATTCAATCCTGACCATCAAGGTCTTCAATGCTGTTTTCCCTTTCTGCCGATGCTACTAATGCTGCTTTCTTTAACCCCAGACATTTCCAAAAAGATCATCTGTGGTTGGGCCCTTGTTGTTGGATGTAGGGGCAGCAGGCGCAGGTGCACTGCTCCAGCCACCAAAGTCATCGTCCTGGCTGACGGCGGGCTTGCTAGAAGAAGTNNGCCCTCGTTGCTTCCCCCAACCACCAAAGTCGTCGTCGTTCGACACACTAGTCATGGCAGGTGCCTTGTACGAGGTAGTGGTTGGAGCAGGTGCCTTGTAAGAAGTAGTGGGCGGTGCAGGTGCTGCTGGCTCGGGGGTACTCCAAGCGTTGTTCGAGCCCCAAGCGTCCATATTATCGAGACTGCCCATGGCGGACACGGGTGCAGGCTTAGGTGGCGGGGCAGGACTCGACAGGTTGAAGGCGGATGCAGAGGTTGAAGTTGCTGGCTTTGAGGGTGCAGGAGCACTCATATCGAACAAGTCTCCCATGCCAGAGCTGGCAGGAACAGGTGACCTTGTAGAAATGGGTGCTGGTGCAGGCGATGGTGCGGATGTAAAGTCACCAAAGTCGCCAAAACCACTTGACATGCGTGCTGGCTGCGGCTTGGGAGCAGGTGCAGCAGATTGCTTGGGTGGCGGTGCAGGCTTAGCATCGAAGAAGCTGCCGCCACTGAGAGAGCTTTGACGTGATGCTGGGGAGGTTAGGTTTGAGAAGGTGGAGGGTTTGGGTTGCTGTTGCTGCTGTTGGGGAGCGGGCGAGCCACCAAAGTTCAAACCGCCAAAGGCATCAGCCATACCACCAAACGAGGATGTCGAAGCGGCGGGAGACTGCATCGGCGGGGAGGCGAAGCCGCCAAAGGCATTCGAGGAAGACTGAGGTTGCTGCACTGAGGCAGGCTTGGGTGCAGATGCGTACAAGGACAGAATGGACTGCTTTAGGTCTGATCGTGGGTTGCTTCCAGAGGTAGCAGCTCCTGAAGCAGCGCTGGCTGGGCGTGCTGGAGGTGCAGATTGGCTGGCTCCGAAAAAGTCGAGACCAAGTAGAGAGTCGCCAGGACGATTTTGCTTAGGAGGTGCGGCGGGGGCCTTTTGTTGTTGTGGAGGAGGTCTTGAAGAGATCGAAGGTTCGGCAGTGCTGGCGCGCGCAGGAGTCGGGTCGTCGCCAAACAGATCGATGACTGGAGCGACAGGTCTGGGAGCTGCAGGTGGAGCAATAGGTCCGCTACTCATGGAAGCATTTCTGAGTGAGGCAGATCGGTCGAGCTTCGCCTTTTCTTGGACTACGCTGAGAGGCTGCCTTCCGGTTAGCTGCTTTGTACCGGTGGGATGNNAGTCTGTATTTACCACGTCTTCATCCCCACCCTCGCTTCCCAGAGTCGAGGGGTCTGGAATGGGGCCATCCATAGTCCATCTCTTCGAGTCATACTTGGTGCGGATGAAGTTCTCGATCTTACTGCATGCGTGTTAGTTATTAGAGTTGGGATAGGACGTCCTGTAAGGTACGTACGCTTCGGCGGGAACATGACCAGGGGCGAGCTTTGCTTCCCAATANNCCTATGGAATGGCAATCAGAAACTTTCCGCTATACAGAACAAGGATTTCGTACTTGTTGGCTCTGGTGTTGCCCCATTTGAGCATGCTCTGAAGCTGCTCGTCGGTCCAAGAATCCAGGTCGACAGATTTGACTCTGCTGATGTGCGTGCCCATACCACGGTGAATACCAGAGCATCTNNACAGATTTTGTCAGTAAGCGTCCAAACGCATAGTAGCGGTGACTGCGTACCGAATGCAAATGAAAATGCCCAAGTTCCAGCTGGCCCATCTCGGNNATCTGTCGACACCTGTCAGCTTCCACGCCTCGTTACAGCGTTCGAACATCGTACGCTTGTTCCTCTTGCAGTCTGCGCAGCTCTTGTTTCCTTCCAACTTGACCAAGCTCTTCAACGTCTGTTGGTTCTGCATCGTCCTATCGGGTCCGGCGGGTCTCCGCGACATGGCGGTGGTTGTGAGGAGTTTAGGGGAGTGTCGTGTGCGGTGTGGTGACGATGGTTTGATCCAGCAGAGTGACTGTTATTGCGTCTGCAATATCGCTGAGGTGTGCCGTTGTGAGACCAAAGTATTGTGTATTTAATTTGGGGACAAGGACGAACGATTAATCGAAGCTGCCCCTCGGCCTTGAGTCCAGAAGCCCAATTCCGAATGACGCTGTCCACCCTTTATTCCTTGGCATTATTGACTCAATAGAACAACAAGGAGCGTAGTATCTTGTTTCATGACTTGCATTGGGTTTCAGTAATTCTGCTCTTTTGGAAGCAGAGGGAATATATGTAAAAAGACAATCGACCATCCCAGCGCCTCGCTGCCATGCCTCATGTTGGGTATTGCGCCAAAAACACCGACCAAGCTGTAATGCATCCTCGTCTTTGTCGTCTCGTTTTGTAGCCCAATAGAATCATCACCATCTGCCACCTCCCCTTCTTCCAAAGCCACCACCACCTCCGCCTCGTCTGCCGCCATAGCCACCGCTGCGACCACCGTACTCTCTATCATCGTAACCACCTCTGGGACCAGAAGGCTCGTCGCGAATCGGCGGTTGTCGGCCCTGGAGGTCCTTTTGCAGCTGTTGGTACGTCTTGCGCATTTGAGCATAACCCAGATGCATCTTTCCGAAGAAGTGATCCGCCAGTCTGCGGTCGTTGTCCAGCCTACTCAGGTATGCACCACACACATCGCAGACTTGGAGCTTCTGGTGACCCGAGGGCCCGAAGTGTCGGATAGAGCCTTGAGCTCACGTTCGCGATCCTCCTTCAATTGTTTTTGCTGCCTGATACGGAAGTACTCTGTGACGGCCGTGTTGACACTGCCCAACTCGCCCAGGATCTGAACTTCGACCAGCCCGTCCTCGATGTTGCGCGACAGCTCGCCAATCTGTTTCAGAAGAGCATTCGTTTGGCGAATCTCATCGGGAGTCTTTTCCAAGCGGCGCTGGGCGCTGTCGATGCGTCGGTTGCAGTCGTCGATGTATTTTTGCATGTCTCGCATGTAGTCGAACTCGAAGCCCCATTTGCGCTTTTGTTGGTCGTCTGCGTTTTCGTACTCGGACTTCAGGGCTTCGCTGTGGGTCTTTGGACACAGACCGAGATCTTGTTTGGTGTTGGTAAACAGGTCGTGAGGACAGGTGCCGACAAGGTAGGAGCGGCACACCTTTGGATCAGTGATGGACAACTGAGGAGCGCGCGATGCGCCAGGGCCAGCCAGCAACTGCTCGCCCATGAGCTGCTCTGCAGAGACGTGTCAGTAATGTTTTCGAAGTCAAGATGTTTCATGTGAAGGCGTACCCAGCAGCTTTCTCTGCTCGGCTGCCATGTTGAGTATGCGCTATGTCGCAAGCGTGATTTGTAGACAAATATGTGAGAGGTCAGGCGACAAAGCAGTCGTAAGAGTAGATGGGCGGTATTGCAAGGTGATTGATGTCTTATTCGTGGTGGTATACAGATGAAAGCTTTCTGAGAGCAGCAGAAGCGGAAGAGAGTGGCCGCTCCGCGCTGAACGACGTCTTGGCACATGTATGCTCGACTTGTTAGCCCCCTTTACATCTTCAACTTACGCCATGAGGCCGCCATGCTCGTGATAGTCTTTGCCCTGTCGCTGCTGTGCCTGTTTGCACCATGGGCTGAAGGGCAATATACTGAGCAGCTGCAGCTGCATCCGCTTCCTCAATCTCAACTTCTGGCTGCCTTCAACTTCAAGGCCAACACGACCAAGTCCGACTTCGATGCTCAGAACTACCGCCTGTTCCCACGTTCGTTGGGTCAGATCTTGCAACACACGCATGCGAGAGAACTCCATCTTCGCTTCAGTCTTGGTCGCTGGGATTCGGAGAACTGGGGACAACGACCGCGACGCGGCCGCCGTGAAGGAGGCACTGGTGTCGAGCTGTGGGCCTGGGTCGAGGCAGACTCACACGAACAAGCCAATGCTCGCTGGTTGACTCTGAGCAATGCTCTATCTGGTCTCTTCTGTGCCTCGATCAACTTTATCGACTCGACCAAGACCATCCGTCCGGCAATGACTTTTGATCTGGAGGGCTCTCACAAAAACACATCTGGCTTGCACCTGCTGCACGGTGCTCTGCCTCACGAAGTCGTCTGCACCGAGAACCTGACGCCCTTCTTGAAGCTTCTCCCGTGCAAGGGAAAGGCTGGCATTGCGACTCTGCTAGACGGACACAAGCTGTTCGACGCCTCCTGGCAGACAATGGCCATCGATGTGCGCCCTATATGCCCTGCCGATGGAAGCGAATGCTTGCTGGAGATTGAACAAACAGTGGACATGGTTCTTGATCTTGACCGATCTATGCGATCTCAGCATGATCCCATCCCCAGACCTCCGCCAGTTGAGGAAATCGCCTGTGACACCGGCAAATGGTACAACAGTCACGATACCTGTTACCCACGCGAACGTTCCACCGAGCGTGATTGGACTTTGAGCAAGGTCTTCGGTCGTCCTATTCGTGGTTCTTGTCATGTCAACGAAGGTGCTTCCCCTGAGTCAGTCACGCTGCACGCCGCTCCTGGTCAAGATATTCAGATTACCGCCGAGGAGGCTTACAGTGGGCACAAATCCGAGGATGGTCTTGTACGCTATGTTCTTCCACCATCCGGTGACTTCGATATTGCACTAGGCGAGCAACCCTTGATCTCGCCTTCTACTCTCGAACAACCCCGCCTTCGTGCAGAACGAACTATGGTCGGTTACGGCCAGGAGCGAGGTGGTATGCGAGTCATCCTTACCAATCCATCTACTACCGATTCTGTTGATCTTGTCTATCTCGAGTCTTTGCCGTGGTTCATGAAACCATACCTACACACCCTACACGCTTCCATCAACTCTGCGCCATCACCATCATCAATCCAGCAGATCTTCTACAGGCCTGCTATTGACCGTGCCAGAGGTACTCATCTCGAGCTACGCCTCCATGTTCCTGCCGGCGCCTCCTTGGTTCTGACTTACGACTTTGAAAAGGCCATTCTACGATACACCGAATATCCTCCTGACGCGAACCGCGGCTTTGATGTTGCACCCTCAATAGTCAAACTGCTTACCAATTCGACCAACGGAGAACACAGCACGCCTGTATATCTACGCACCACTTCTATGCTTCTTCCTCTGCCGACTCCCGACTTCAGTATGCCGTACAATGTCATCATCTTGACTAGTACCGTCATGGCCATGGCATTTGGTAGTATCTTCAACTTGATCGTGCGCCGTTTTGTCGCTGCAGATGAGGTCGAGCCTGCAGGAATTGTTGCAATCAAAGCAAAGCTCCAGGCTATCGTCTTGGACTTGAAGCAGAAGATCCANAAGAGTAGAGAAATCAAGGCTGCCGATCTAAACGGCGAAACCAAGAAAGTACGGTAGTTGGATATATCTTTCGGCCACAGCCCACACTATATGAGCAAATGACTCTTCCTGATCAACACTTCAATCCTTCTTTGCACCGTGTTTCTGTTGCGACAGGCTTCCCTTGATATCGTAGATGCAGCTCTTTCCGAAGCTGTACCATTCCCTTCCCCCCCTGGTGGTATCGCTTGTTCACCCTTGATTGTACAGTATTTTCTTCGAAGAACAGCATCCCTATCCAAAGAGAGTGTATCCAGGGCTCTCGCATTGAAAAGGCTTGGCCGTGTTGCAGTCTCACTTCCACTTTCACTTCACTCCACCTCAGTCTCACTTTTGAGCTCCTCTAGCCCATATATTCCTATCAATTGCCCTTCATTCTATCCAATTCCCTTTAGCTCAGTCGTTAATCCCCTCCAAACATCTCGAGTTCGAACCGCTGCATCTGCTAACAATTCTTTCTTGGAACGTCCGTGGCCCTAGTCACAATCCCCTTGTGGTGAGGTAAGATAGAGGCGTCTTCCTGTCGGCTAACTGTGTCTTCGTAACTTCATGGGTGGGTGATTTCCCGCCCCTTGTTTAGCCTAATCAGCAGAGGTTTAGGGACCTAGCCCACTCGCTAGCCTGGAGCAGCGGAATCTGCACCTGATCTTGCAAACACAAGGATGGTTGATACTGCGCGCACTGGGAGTGGCTACGACTGATCGTTCTTCGAGAGATGACTTGCAAACACAAGGCCTTCACTGCTGAATGAAACATGTCTAGTTGTTCAATATTCACGACCCCCGCTGTAAGTAATCACTTCCCTTGAAAACACTCGAGATCTTTGGCATCACTTTCTTTTTGCTTTTATTTGTTTGTCCGAATGTACAACCTATTCTTGTTCAATGTTATGTTCGTCTATTTGCCTTTTGGATTGGTCTCGGCTGGATGATCGAATACCTTTCCTGGGTTCATCAACCAATGCGGATCCAATGCAAGCTTGACCCTCTGCATCACACCGATAGTGTCCAATCCCAGCTCTTTGACCAGCGAATTCTTCTTTCCCAATCCAATGCCGTGTTCACCGGTGCACGTTCCTTCCATCTCTAACGCTCTATCTACCATCCTCGTCACACATTCTTCGACCCTCTTCTTTTCTTCTGGATTCTTGCCATCATACATGATGGACTCGTGGAAGTTGCCGTCACCGACGTGACCAAGAACAGACGCAAAGAGGCCCAATTCATCCATCTCGCGCTTCGAGACTTCGATGATATCAGCCAGTCTTGACACAGGAACAGCAACATCGGTTGACCAGACTTCCTCATCCCCCTTCCTCAACGCCAACATGGACCACAAAGATTCCTTTCTTGCCGACCAAAGTTTCTTTTGCTCCTCTGGGTCGGCAGTAAATTCGAAATCGATGGACTTGCATTGTTTCGAGAGTTTCTTGACCAAATCAATGTTCTCTCTTACTCCTGCTTTTGTGCCCGAGAACTTGAAGAACATGGTGGGTACTTCGCGCCAGATCTTCTTCGTTGACTTTGACTTGTTGACCACGCTCATCTGGACCTCGTCCATGATCTCCATTGCGCCAATTGGGACACCAGCTTTGATGACTCGAGAGGCTGCACTGGCTGCGTCACGGATGGTGGGGAAGGTGACCACTGCCACGCTTGTTTCCTGAGGGATGACTTGGAGCTTGAGCGTGATTTCTGTCACGATACCAAGGGTGCCTTCGGAGCCAACAAACATTCCCGTCAAGTTGTAGCCGGCAGAAGACTTTCTAGGCCTTCGCTTTGTCTTGATGATCGTTCCGTCGGCGAGGACGACTGTTAGATTGAGGACATTATCCTTCATGGTGCCGTAGCGCACGGCGTTTGTACCTGAACAATTCGTACCAGTCATACCCCCAATCATGGCTGACGGACCCGGGTCAACNNTTGATCTCTGGTCAGCGGAGTCGAGTCTCTCGAATATTGGGGCGTTACCTGGAAAGAATAAACCAGAGTCCTTGATATCTTCGTTCAATTTCATCCAGCCTATTGAGGGTTGGACCACTACATCCAAATCTTCATCATGCAAGGCGAGGATTTTGTCCATGAAGGCGAAGTCGACACAGAAACCACCGTAAGGGGCTGAGAAATTGCCTTCCAAACTTGAACCTCCAGAGTATGGAANCTAAGAGAAAGATCAGTATAATACATCATAAGCATCAGAGCATCCCTCACCTATAGGGATCTTGTGCTTATAGCACACTTTAGCAATCTCTGACACCTCTTCCGTAGACTTGGGATACACGACAGCAATAGGAAGCACATCAACATTAATAGTTGACCACTCCGAGTATCCATGTCGATGCAATTCATCGTCATCGGTAGTAATCGAATCTTCGCCAAGTTTCCNCCGTACCTCCTCAATCGNCCTATACCACGTTAGCAAACTTCGCAATAGATGTATCATAGACAAGTTAATCACCTTCTCCCACTCTGCCTTCTTCGCATAAACCGGTACTTGAGAAGCGTTTACCCCATCTTTCTTATAAGTTGCTCCAGCATCATAGATTCCGTATGTATACGCCAGTGCTCCGGTGAACGCACTCAGCAGCAACACCTTGTTAGTAGTCCAGAAAGGGACCTGACCGATAGATCCAGAATTCGTAGAATTAAATCGTTGTTGTTGACGGCTTATCGTTGGAGAACGACGAGCGCGGAGTCCCCGCACCACGGATGAAGTCAAACGTATCGTTGTTGCCATTGTCGAGCCTTTCCAAAGAGTCACTCAAGGTGGAAAACAGTATACGTTTGGTAGAAGACGTAGTAGAAATGTCGCTTACTGCTCTATCAAGTTCTTGCGTATCAGGTTCAAAGGACCGGGCAGAAGCACGTTACCCGAGGCCCGGAGCACGTGCACAGCATGCATGTGTGATGTTCGGCGGGAAGGCCGTATGCGGAAAGTCTCCGCTGCCTCTCCTACTTCATATATAACACTTCCACCTTTGGCCTGAGGTGTTCAGATTGCTTGAGTCGAGTTTTTCCGGTAGTTGCATAGCTGATATCGCATGACAGGGGCCAGAGATGTATATATGCAGTGGTGCTGACCTGTCATAGAGCTCGGATTCACGTCCGAGATGAGGGCTTCCACACCGTCAGGTCGACGACGAAGCACCCTCTTCTAGTTATAGCAGGTTGCATATATGCAATGGAGATGGCGCCAGAGGTCATGCCAAGTCAGGTCAAGCCAGTAGTCGTTGTCACTCTTAACTCTTGTTACGTGTAGGCAGTCCAGTTGAAGAGTGTATTATTGAAACAGCGTCTATAACACAAGATCTCGCGAATTGGCATTTACACGAATATCGCAGATTCGTCGGTGCAACACCATGAACGAGGATAGGGTCAACGTGTATTCAAAAGATCTGAAGCTGAGCAACAAGGCACATGCCACCATGCTGTCATGTTTACGGGAATACTTTCCAACTTCCATGTGCTATCCAAAATCGGCGATCTTGCATTGCGAGATGCGCCGAGCATTCTGTATCTGCTCGTCTACACGGCTATGTGCCTCGGACTCTACACCTTCCGGACGAATGGTGCCTGACAAAACATGTCAAGGACGCCTTTTCACATTGGCATCTGTAAATGTGACGACAGGTATGAGGCACAGCAGGATAGTGATCGTAAGGGCTCGGGACCGCTCAGTTCATGTATGCCCTCGTCCTGGCATCATCGGCTATCTCGGCATAACACCAGCCAAAGAGACCCACCGAAAATCAACCAACATCAAGGCAGCACAATCCAAAAGCAATCTGGTACTCCCCCTTTGAACATCTGATTAGCAACAGTGTATTGTGATCGCTGATGTGGGAGGTGGTTGCCCTTCGGACAACAGGAAAACAATTGTGTCATGTTGACGGTTGAGGCTCTGGTTGCTCAGCGTGGATGCAACGCAGGTCATGCAAGCGTCAGTCCACGTCTGAATGTGGTAAACGCTTACATGAACTCGGCACCTACCTCCGTCTATACTTGATCTTTTTCGAAATCATGGGCATTTCGTTGAGGCGGAGATTTTTCCGCAACTGTCAAACTGTTCGCACCGAGCCGTGCCCCTTCGAAAAGGTCACCATCTGTGATCCTTGCTGCAAACTCTATTGGCACATGCTCGCAGCCTCGTGCAGAGATGAATGAAAAGCAAGTGGGGGTTTCTGGAGTTCCAGTCCGCCGCCGACGGACTTGATGGCCGAAGAACACCTCAATATAAGGAGGGTGCATACCCGGGGAACCGAACCCGTTCTTGTTCTTCTCTCTGCCTCTTGCTAGCACCTCCTACTTTCATCCTCCTTCTCTTGCTTTGATGGAGTTTGTTGTCTTGTTCTCACAATGAATCTCGCAAGCATACTCCAATATCCGATTGAGGATACCCGAACACCATCTCGACACTCTTCTGAAACAAGCACATCAACCTCGCCAATCCTCTCACCACACATAGGATGTGGCGTGGAGAAGTCTCCAAAAATGAAACGAACACAGACCAAAGCCGCATGTCTCAAATGTCGGCAACGAAAATCAAAGGTGAGTATCTCGTCGAGTCCAGCATCTTTGTCCTCAGCCCTATTGACTTGGATCTCTGTGACANNGTGCGATGGAGACCGACCATCATGTAAGATGTGCGTCGAGAAGAACTCCAAGTGCGAATACTCTGTCGAGGAAGGAAAGACACAACAACAAGCCACGAAAGAGCAGCTCAGATCATACAAAGATGTGTTGGCATTGCTTCGGAAAAGTTCGCACAAGGAGAGTGATGCTATCTTGCACATCCTCAGGAACATGTCACTCGACGATGCTTGCAGATTTATCCTCGATGGACCAGTGTTCCTACCGAGTCGGTGAGTAGATGTAATACCATGCACGAGAACAGAACGAAGGCACTACCCGTACACGTGTCAAAGATGTACAGACAGTGAATGTTGCCACTACCATGGACATATATGGGTTGTGTTTCCAGCACTGATCGATATTTTTGTTCAGCAAGGTGTAAAGTTGGTATTAAATTGAGTTGTAGACATTAAGTAGAGAAGAAGTGATTGATATGTAGAGGACTTCCTCGTAAACTTCATGCTTTGCCAATCATGCCACTTCTAATGGTGAATGCAGTGCTGATGCGGTGTTGCTTGCGCGCAGGGCTTATACTGCGAAGGCGACCTTCGCCACCTGGTTGTAGTCCAGGAGCTGGAGATACTGCAATAGTATGTCTCTTGGTCGGATCTCTTTTCTTGTTGCTCTCGGTGGTGTCGGCGCGTGGCCACTGGACCAACGGCAATTCTCCAGAGAAAAGAATGCCAGAATCTCGCTCAAGTTTCCTCCGCCAGATTTCCGTTTCTATGTTCCACCAAGTTTCGAGCTTCGCGCGTCTCTTTTGGATTTCCTCATCCCAGTCGCGCACCATGTCGTCGCATTCGCGCTGTAGACTTTCAATCTCCTTGAGTTGGCGTGCTTCCAATTCCGCTAGCTCTTCCTCTTGCTTTACCAATCGTTGGCTGATGCGCCTGCTTTGCTCGCCTCTGAGCACGCTGATAGCGCCGTCGTGTTTCGCGTCCATCTGGTCGCGTGCTCGTCTAGCTTTTGTGAGTTCGGCCAAGTCGCGATCTGTGATGGGTCTGTTATGGCGGTCGCCGCTTGTTGTCTCTCCTCGACAGTATGCCTCCATGTGTTTGAGGGCGATTGCATTGTTCCGTGTTTCCACTTCATGTCCTTCGCGCATCTCGTGTTCATCGAGTACGTGCTTGTCTTCTATGCGAGCGATTGCGGCGCTCTGTTTCTCCGCCAGCTGGTCCTTTTGGCGATCGAAGTATGGTAGGAGCTGTAGCTTGCGCACTGCATATCCATCGATGACGCCTTGTCTCTTTCTCCCAGCCCAAGCGACCAGACTGTCTCGTTGCCGTTCTTGTTCCTGTCTTAGGTGTTTGAAATCGGGTATCTCCATTGCCTTTTCCAGATTATTTCTCCTCTCCTCCGAGGGGTGGAACTCCTCGGCTCCGCAAACTGGCGATCTTGACTGTGATCGTGACTTCGGGAACGACGTCGGGTGTGATGTGACTTCCGATTCGTGGATCGTCTGTGGTGATGTGGTGGCCTCGTCGTCCCAAGAAACCAACATGTTCATCAAAACATCCTGCTCTTCTTGACTCATCACGCTTGCGACCAGACTCCCCGGTATTGGGCGTTTGCAACATGTTGGTGGTATGTTTGCATCATTGAGCGAGTCCTTGATTATCTTGCGCAGGGCGAGGGTGCAATAGCGGTGGCCGCAGGACAGCGTGTGCAGCGTGCGGCGATGGCGGGATCCGCTATGAGGACAATGAGGGCAATCGCTGTGTATCTGATCAGACTCCGGTTCTTCTCGTTCAGGAGCCTTTGCTTACTCTTTCTCTCTGGTCGAATCTCCCGAGTCAGTTCTTCTCAACCTCAGCCTGCTCAATCCTCTTGTGATAATGTGTCTTTTGGGCGATGACTCTCTTGATCGAGACCAGACGGACGATAGCGAAAACGTCGAAGGAGATGGTGAGATGATGGGCGACGTCGCGAAGTTGAAGGATGAGCGGCGGAAATCGAATCTAGCGTGGTTGACTATCGAGTCGTAATCTTTGATTGATGTAGATGTGGCGGAACTGCGTCGCCCACGGACTTGTCGAGTCCTGGCATTAGGACAGTCCCTGGAGATGCGGGACGCGTCTGTGAAGTCTGTAGAATGCGAAGCCTGAGAGCCAGTAGAGATGGATCGTCGTGGCTGTGTCGAGCTTGTTAAGCTCGATGTCGCTTTCGAGTCCTTCGTCTTGGAGGCGTTTTCCAGCAGGGCAATGTCGATATTGAGGTTTTGTGCTTGGTTCTTCAGGTCCTCTTCAAAGGTTTCGACCGTTTGACCCTCGGCAAGTCGGAGGACTTCAAGAGCGAACTCGTCGTCCATTGATACTGAGTTCTTGCCCGAGTATCAAATATTGCATCAATGGATCCAGCTTCTTTTGATGTCGCGAAACGCATGGGAATGGTCGATTGCCAGACACAACAGAAGAACACAGGCAGATACGGTGTGTTGAACAACTGCCGAGGACTTCTACTAGTTGTCTAGGTACCAGTGTGTTGTAGCGGTCTGTATCGGGAAATCAAGCTGAACTCCGCAATGACCCGGCTGTTGACACCGGACTTTACTGGTTAGTGGTTGTTCGTCGCGGACTGGCAGCAGACAGAACCGTGTGAGATGAAAATGGTAGGAATTCCCACAAAACGGCCAACAGAGAAACACAGAGAAGAAAAAGAGAAGTCAACGTCAGCGACGAACTTGGATCATCGAAAACCACCACGGCGCAAGAGCTGCATGACGTCCCCTACCCAAGGGTTAAAACAACCGTCTTCTGCGCCGCCACAAGCCCGAGATCTCTATCCGGCTCCTGCTTG
Source organism: Aureobasidium vineae (assembly GCA_903819635.1). Taxonomy (NCBI): domain Eukaryota; kingdom Fungi; phylum Ascomycota; class Dothideomycetes; order Dothideales; family Saccotheciaceae; genus Aureobasidium; species Aureobasidium vineae. The sequence goes on from CAIJEN010000006.1 coordinate 1,099,796, forward strand.
GTAATTCAACTCAAGAATAAACTGCTCTAAGGGCTCGTGCCCTTGATACCGGTTCCCGATATACTCTCCTATTCATATTGTGACTCTATCCTCGAGCTCGAGTCAGTAGTGTTTTGGAGCGCGAAACACTAGCACCGCAGAATCGGTATCAATGCGATTGCGGGGCCTGTCAATGCATCCGGCTTCACCGAAACTTTGAGCTTGCAGCCACTGTGAGACTTTGAGAAGCTGCTGGACTGGTGGTCGAGGAGTGGTTCTTTGACGGGAAAGGGTTTAATGACAGGTGACATTCTACACCACATGCCTTGCCTTGTTGGCAAAGAACAGTGTCGATAGCAATGTAGCTAAGACACAAGCGAGCGTTCAGGGCTGACATCTTGACGTGAACGCTCACCTCCTCCGTAGTGCCTTGGCCAGCCAATCTTGACGCCACAAGCCACTGGGCGTGGCATACGAGATTGCCTAAGAAGAGTCATGCTGGCTTTCGTCCAATGATCAGGTCATCAAGCGACTTGGTGATTGTTAACGGTTGGCATCTGGGACAACTGAACGCCGTTCCTGTAAACAACCAACCGACATCAGGTGCAGCTTGTAGAGGTGGTTGTTCGTCCTCCAAACTCAACATGATGATCAAACTCGATGTCATAGCTCCGAGAGCTCGGGTCATGATATACATCGCACATATCATTGACTCGCAAAACATCTGGAGAGAAGTTATTCCGAGACATGATATACACCGGAAAACGTGGATGTGGATAGGCTTGCGAGATGGAGGTTTCTAGAAAAGGTGAGAACATCGGTTCGCAAAGCACACGGTCCTTTCTAGGGCTGAAGCGTTGGTCCTGGAATGTCGGAACAATTACAAAGTTTGTAGTACGACAGGCAGAGGTACGAATACTGACAAGTATTTGGAGACATGAAAGACCAGACGTGAGAGGTCTTCCTGCTCGTACTCATAGCGATGCATACCTTGTTTACGCGAATCAAGCTGCGCTAAGTTTCGTGTAGAGGCTCAAAATGTTCCAAAGTTGAGGAAGGAGATCGACTGGCTCAGGAGGCACTTACTACAGACTGGTTTCGCATTGGATGGTTAGCGTGCATGATCTGTCTCTTGCAGAACCAGGGTTTTTGGCCAATCGCAGCTGTTACCAAGGTGAGAATAAACAGTCTGCAGCTTCTGCGCTAACCATCTTGTGCGAGAACAGTCTGTAGTCAGCGAACCGGGCCTGTTGATCGTGCTTGGCAAGTGGTTCCCTCGATGCGCCATGGTCTGCCACATATGCAGACGTGAAAATGCAAGATTCTCTTGGGATCGGAGTTGAGTCCAATGAGAGGTGGTGACAGAATGCGCTTTCATGACTCCCAAAAGCATTGTGCATCTTCCAAGCTCAGCTTCCTTGAATCACTAGAAGGGAAGGCATGTTACGATGATGCTGTAAAAGATGAAAAAGATGTCTCATGTTGAAACTAAGACAGTGTGGATCGTTCTTTCGCTCTTAGTCGCTGCAAAGTTGAAGCGAACACGGAACGGACCCGCGCCGACGATTATTCGCAACGTTGGCAACGATGTGGTCATTCCTGGCGCGTGAGCTCTCGAGGGTCAAGTCAGATCCAACATGGTCTCCCGACATGACACCATTTGAGGCTCCAGTCAGCGCGTCAGCTTCGGACGCAAGCATATCGAGAAGAAGTACCGCCAGATCTGCCTCGTCCCACCTGAGGCCGGAAGACGCCTTTCTCACATACTCTCCGCCGTATCGATCAACGGGCAAGAATGGTGCATCCGAAGACAGGCGCAAGAGAGAGAACCGTGGTAGCCGCAATGCTAGTCGGAGGAGACCACGCACATGGAAAAAGTTGCTCTGGGTGAAACAAGCANNTGTATGAGGCGCGCGACAGCAAGAGAAGCGATATACCATAGCACAAACACTGAGACGTTCAGATCCCGACAACTACACGGATGAAGAGACCTTCTTAGACCATCTACAGCGCAACCCGCGCCTTCGACCTTATGACTTCTGGCCGCTTGTTGCAGACTCTACTGTCATCGTACAACACATCGGTTCTGTCATCATCTTCGTCTGCTGCTTTGTCGGCATTAAACAAGAACGTGTATCGCCTGTATCTGTCGTAAGCTGGGCTACCTTCGGCACCGTCTTGGGATGGGTTGCTCGCGACTACTGGGTAGGCCAAGAAGAGACTGCTCAGGTTGCTCGCACTGCCCTCGCCGAGGCCACTGCTTCGTCCAAAGCTGTCATAGACAGTCAGCGCACTCAGGAAGGACCTTTAAGTCCTACAGATCCTACTTCGATTACGACAGACAACGCCAAGCTGGGTTTGGGCATCTCGAGTGTCGCAGCCTCGCGCCCCTTGTCTGTAGTCTCGGCGACTGAGAGCTCACCATCGACCACATCCACTACCGGTCATCCTAACGGTGCTGCTACATTCGCAAGCTACAGCTACTACCCACCTTTCCAGAGCCAGACCTCCTCACTCTCGCCTCGCAACCAGGAAAGACTGGCAACCGCCAAGTCCGCAATCTTGATATACTGTGCATTGCTAGGCTTGAGCCCGATCCTAAAGTCTTTGACCTTATCAACATCTTCTGACTCCATCTGGGCAATGAGTACCTGGCTTCTGATCATTAATATCTTCACCTTCGACTACGGTGCTGGTATAGAAGCNAAAGTAAGCATTTATACACATGTTCTGCGTGGATACTCACTTACGACCTTCACTAGATTTCCTGCTTCTCTCTCCACAAATGCTGCTCTTATGGCCTCTACAGTTCTAGCCTCGCGGCTTAAATACACAAACGAAGTCTTCAGTCTGACATTGTTCAGTATCGAGGTCTTCGGACTCTTCCCAGTTTTTAGGCGACATGTTCGACATGCATCTTGGACAGGACACTTGGTGTTGACTGCATTAATCGTCCTCGGCGCAGGAGGCGGACTCTGCGTTACCATCACANNGGGGGGAGGCTGGAAAGCTGGAGTTGGCGGTGCTATTCTTGGTGGTATTCTCACGTGTCTTGCCATGGGTATCACTAGTTGGTGGCTCATCGGATTGCAGAGATACAAGAACGAGATCCATGGGCCTTGGGATCCGGCACGTCCGATCATAAGACGACATTGGGATTGATTTCGAAATGAACAAGATCCATCTATGGCTATATCATTGCTTGTCCCGCTCTACACCTGAACCGCGGGTACTCCATTCCATGCAGTGCCACTAGCAGGCAGCGATGCCTTGCGTCTTTTGGTCAACTCGACTTGGTCATCCTGGAATTCAAGGAAGTAATCCCACGACATCCTCCCATTTCGCGAGAGTTGGAGCTCACCACTAGTCAGTGGACAAGCATTTCGCGCTTCAACAACACGCACTGTCAGCAGTGTGACACCATCCTTAGTGTGCCATTCTATAAGCCTGACCTCTTTCTCGCCCGCCATACGTACTGTCTGCCCCACCAAATCGACCAGCGCCGACTCGTCTTTGTCGAAGGCAGGAGAGATCCATAATCCCAGGCTCCAGGGTACTGGCTGTGAACTCCAGAAGCCGCTGTCAAGACACTTGCCTCTAAGCGTGAAGGAGTCCAAGTCTCGTGTCTTCCGAAGCAGTGATTGCAAGTATCTCCAACCACCTAGCCGTGAACCTGCATGGTCAGGTTGCCAGTTGGTCAGGTCAAAGCATAACGAGCGCAGATATGGTATATCTGATTTGAGGGTGCTGAGATTTGCACACCAGGCGCCCATCATATGTGCCCCTTGTGTACAGCAGAGGTAATGAATCCATTCATTGGCAACGGTTGTGCTCTTCTCGCTTTGCATTGCTGTGTCTCCCGATGCCGCTTCTTTGAGGTCGATTGTGATGTGATGAATATGGCTGGCTTGTGCTAGCGATAACCTGGCAAAGAATGCTTGGATATGAGCGACCTTTGTGAATACGAAGTCCCCCTTTTTCAACGCTATTGAGTCGTTCGCCTCGAGGTAGATGGCACGGCAGGTTTTTAATAGAGCAACACCCAGGCTGGGTATCTGCTGGTGTTCTGGCTCGTTGGTAGTATCCCAACTAGGATTAATAATGGACGTGGATGGTGTGAGAGCAAGGTCATAAATCCAGTTTCTTAGCTCTCCAGGTAGTCTGAATAGAGNGGAGTGTGTCTGAGGCATGACTGCCGTGTCTTTGTGAATGTTGCTCATATGGATGACGTGGTAAAGTATACGGATATTGAATATCAAAATCAAGAGATTGCAAACAGAAACAACAAGGAATTATTAAGCAAGAGGTTCTCGGGCAATTGGCATCGGGACGAATCCTTTATGTGCTTCTCAGCTCATCTCAGACGTACTCGACCCCGCCAAAACAACACCCTGATGGCCGGTCACACGCTGTTGCATGATAGCCGAATGCCTCCTCTTTTCCCATTCGGGACCTAATCGGCGCTTCTAGATCTTGACTCCCTGCCTCTCAGCACTGCTTGATTCATACCATGCATAGTATATTCGGGTTTCGTATGTCTTCGTCTCCTACTTTGGTATATGGTCGGCCTTGGGTTATGCATGTAAGCACGAATCTCTCGTCGGGAGTCTTGTCGGGGTGCTTTGCGCCGATCCGAAGTCCCCCACCCGCGTGCCAAGACTTGCGTGCATCACGCGTCGTCGGCTGTCGAGCTTTGTTTCTGTCTCGATGCACGACGTTGTTTGCACCTTCATACCATATCATCATCGCTTTGCTTGGTCGCCAAACGACACTCGCCATTCCAAGTCGTCTTCTGATCAGACGTGGGCGCGTTTCCGCTTTGCTTTTGTGAGCGGCCCGAGCTTGGTCCTTGGTCGCGCAACAGCGAAGAATCAGACACTTGCGAGTCTCCGTAGCAGAAGTTCTCGCGGAACCCCTTTACTCTCGCTTTAGAAGTCAGGACGTATTCTCGGCTTCTTCTCGCTGGAGGTGGACGCGTTTCCGCTTTACTTCTGTGAGCGGCCCAGGTTCTGTCTTCGATTTGCGCAAGCACTACTACAGATCAGGCTTCGTGAGTCCGTAGCGAAGTTCTTGCGGAACCCCATCGTTCTCAGGCTCGAAAGTCTGGCTGTTTGTCTTTTGAGAGTCAGGGCTGCTCTGAGTTTACCACTTTGCAAAGCCCGGGTGGGAGGGTTCCAGCATCAGATCTTCTAGTGCTGGGGTATTTACTCGGGTGAGTACCTCTCTTTGCTGACCTGCTAATATATAGCTCTCCGAGTTTTCAATTTCGCTATCCATGGAGCCTCCACCAGGCATTGCTTTCGCACAAGACATCGAGTGGGTGTCCAAGGAACCTGCCTTGGTTGTCTGGACCGATCCCGGACGTTCAGAGATCTCCTCGCTTGGATTGCCATGTCCTACTGGAACACCTACGCTGCTGACTCTTTGGCTCGGCAAGGACACCTCGAGAGGGCTATACATTTTGCTGCATCTTCGTATTACTATTCGAGTCTCAAAACGTCGGAAGACCTTCGACCATTTCCTGCTCCCCTCTCAAGATACCTGTGCGACCGAGAGCTCTTCTGTTGTCAACTTGGACAATGCTCCAGAGAATATTAGGCAGTGTCTGAAAGAAGCGTATGGAAACTCGTCTACGAAAAAATGTCTTCGTGTTCCGTTTCGTCAACCCAAGCGAGGTCGTGTCTTGATGCCAACTGCGCCAGAGAATGTACCATGCCTNGGGGGAACTGCTTTACACCTGTTAACTTTGCTTCGTTCGCTTTCCTGTGCGCACAGTCTCGACATATTCGTTGGTCACAGCAGTTATGCTCAACAGGCTTTGATGAACTTCGAAGGCGACGTTTCTGTCGGCGAAGCGAGTGTCGACCTGCCTCGCTCCTACAGCGAGAAAGGNGGCGTGTTTGACGACTGGCGCCGGGTCGGTGAACAATCTAATGGCTGTTCGAATCCCCAGAAAGATCTGTCCCCAAGCCGAGAAGATCCGGAGAACAGCTACGAAGGCGCCAAGAATATCAATTGCGCAAGAACCCCTGAAGTTCCTGTAAACCATGTCCTAGAAGAAGAAGAAATCGAGCGTTTACAGCCAACATATTCACCACCCCCTTATTCTCCGCCGCTCCAAAACACCCTACCCGCAACGCCAAAGGACACTCGTGTGCCTCTGAAACGGCCTCGCGGTAAGTCAACCCCTCAATGTTTGCTCTCGCGTAGCGACGTAGCATAGTATTTCAACTGTAGAAGTACACGATTGCTTTGAGACCAGAGGCGCGTCTACAGAGAGCGGGTTAAGATAGATCTTCTCAATGGAAATAGCCATGCTCTCAAGACTATCATGTGTTTGCACAGCCATACGTATGAAGGACTTTGCNNTATACGGAGAGGCTGCATAATTCATCCCCTGAGTGTTGTCGACTGACCTGAGCATAGTGTCAGCTACCCTGATACCGAATCGCCGCCTACGAAATCAGCGAGATCGCACCCTATCTCAAAGCCTTGTTCGCCAACCCTTAACGATACTTCTGACGTTGTACATGACACGATACTATCCCTCTCGCTGGAGCAAGCATTATACTCGCCTACAGTGGTCAACACCCCAAGCACTATAGAAGTCTTACATACGATTCATTCCGAGCCCCATACACCCACCGTCGCTACCAAGGATGAAGGAGATGGCGCCTCTACTGGCCCTCTGCTGAGCATTCAGGGAGACACGTCTCCTTCGGCTATTTCGACTTCAGACCGGTCCGAAACGCCTGGTATCAAGCCTACAATCTTTAAGAAAAGACATGAGCTTCCTAGATACTCGCCTAAAGCAGAAGATGTGGCGTCTCAAACAGACCAAGAGCACCTCTCGATGAAAGTCGTCAGGAGTTTCACATCAGCTCACGAATCTTGGGACGTAATCTCACCAAGATCTGTCATACGGTCGTTGAACAAAGAACTTCGTACGCTGATCTCTGCTCAAGTACCACTGCTTACCGAGCAAGCTTTGCAGCGCGTAATGGAAGACCTTCTAGACTCGCTCGAATACAGCCAAAAAGTCGCAGAAAACGGATTGCAAGAAACCTTCGATAACCTGAAGGTTGAGCTACAGCTTGAAACAGAGAAGGGTGTTGAGGAACTCGACGAGCATGCGGGAGATACCCTTACTGATGTCAAAGATCAGATGGAGGATCTGGCAAGTGGTCATCTGCTGGCTTTTGAAGATATGCTGCAACGGACTGGGGAGCAGCTGAAGCAAAGTCTCAGGGCTTTCTTGGAGGTTCTTGCTAAAGCGGTAGCGATGAATAAACATGACGACCGAACAGCCAATAATGACACGATTTCGACGCAATGTCGAGACCAGCAACCCGCAGTCTCGTGTGGTAAACACTCACCGGTCGCGCCAGACATTGCAGCTTCGCCAGCGGCTGCTGCCACGAAGCTCTTTCTACACGAGTTCGGCGACCTTTGCATGACTGCGAAGGTGAAAGTTCTTGATAGACTTGCGAGTCACAATACAGCAGAGGTGTTCTTGACCGTCGATAAAGAGCTTCGCGAAGCTTGGATTGCTAGCTGGACTGGACAGACTCTACCCTGAACCGAAGTTGACAGATGGACGGATCCCAGGGAATGATGGTCTGTTTCTGAATGGTATTGTGCATTTCTACAGTCATACGAACGGCGGACCACTGCACTCGGAGGGTGTGAAAGCTGAAGTCTTAGAAACTCCAGACCCCAGAAGCGTCACCTCGCCACGATAAGCTACTATAACTCTCGTCAGATGCTCTAAACCCCCTTCTCTTTTTCTATCCCACACTGTACTGTCTCCCTATCACGTCAACTACACTGGCACTGCCGTTTTTTCCCCAACAAGAGAACAAGGTTGACGACTCTCAGGGGATGCTAGCCTGTCTCTCAAACTATTGTGCATTTCTATAGTCACTTGAATGACACACCTCTGCACTCGGAGAGCTTTCTCAAAAGCAAAACTGAGCAAAATTGTTTTCAGACCCCATATGCAGCTCGAGATACCAGTAGAGTATATCTCTTGCCAGATCGTCCTAACACTCCGTCCATACTACATCTCAACCGCATCAAACATATCCCTTCGACTATCATGCATCTCAAACGAGAAGTCGTCGATGGAGACAAAGAAAGAAAGTAAATCATTCGAAACAATATCTCGAATATGACACACCTAACACGTTATAGGTTGTTTACCAACAGAGTCTTCAACGACAAGCAGCATTCTGATGTTACTCTTACCTTCGGAGACGACGGCGAAGAAAGAAAAATTTATGCACACAAGCTAGTTCTCGCAAAAGGATCTGAGCTCTTCGAAGAGATATTCTTCAACAGCGAGGCGATTACAAATTGTTTTTGCATCAAATCTTCAACAGCTTATTGAACTACTAGGATACGGCTGTTCAAAACTGCAAGCTCGATGGTGATATCGACTGCATAATGGCTCTGATTCGGTACCTCTACGACCTGCCCTTCGATGAGTACATTGACAATTCTAGCAACCAAGCCAAGCACGACAGCGCTGAGTTTCTCCACAACTTGTACCAGTGCGCAGACTACTATGGAGTCAAATTCCTTTGCGACAAGATTGTTTGCAGCTCGGCTCCAAAATGGCATCCTGGGTTGATAAACTGAACGTCGCCGCATTCTTCGTCGAACACTCTGGGCAGCTGTTCAAACAGAAAGACTTCGTGAGCATGGTTACTGTCTTTTCTTCTTTGATCGAAGATCGCAAGTCGTGCTTGGTCTGCGAGGTGAAAGAAGGCACCAAAGATTGAGATTTCTTTCTGTTTTTTCCCAGTAGTCCATATAGGGTGACCCTGACTGAAATGAGGAACATTACCTCAACCACTCTCAGACGGTTGACACGCAGCCAGAATATAAGCGTTGCCGGACTCATCATCGAATTTGCTAGTATAGTAGAGTATACTAACTAGGTATGTTCGTGTCGGAAGTTTGATAGTGGTCGGTATCACGTGCGTTGTTGTATGCAGTGCATCGCAAAGCTCATGCTTCATATGCCAGACCATCACTCTTATCCATCAAAACATCATCAATACCATGTCCAGCATCGAAGATCCGAAGCAGCTATCCCTGAGGACAGCTCAAACATCCAATAACGCTCTGGGTATCAACGCTCCGCCGTCACCAGCGTACAAGTCAGCTCCGGCGGACTCATCCGTGCACTACACTTGCTTTATCCGACTGCCATTCCCCAGAGGTGACTTCGTAGACCCACCACAGGTACTCGACGTGCAACGATATAGTTTTGGACACCTCTGATTGCCCATANNGGTTGACTGGAACTCTACTAAAGATCGTGCACTATGGAAGATCATCTCCAAAGCTTCCAACAGCAAGGAGCTGGACTGTATGTATCGCTTTGACTTCATTAATGCGAGTATCAAGCTGACATCTCGATAGGGAAGACTTGTCGGTATATTCTCCCTTTTGACCTGTTCTGCAGCTAACGAAAGCAGATCTGCAAAATTTGAGGTTTCTCTGGCCTTCCTCCTTCAGCAGGCAGCATGGCTCTACGAACGCCACTTTGCACAGATGAAAGCGCAGATGAAGAAGCTCAGCCCCTCAGCTTGCCCGTCACCCATGCCACCTGATTCTACAGGCAACGTTGCTGTAAACAGCAATGCGACCGCGTTCGCAGTCGGCAGTCAAGGTAAGACCGAAATGTGCAGGATGACAATGATCTCAAGCTGATCAAAGTATAGGTCAAAGGGCCCCTCCGCTCTATCAGCACGTATGAGAGATAGCCCTACTCCAACCATGGGATCAGGAGGTTCNGGGGTGTTCCGCCAGCCTAACATGCTGCCAACACTATCTACTGCTAACCAACAGCCAAGAACCGAAGGGCTTTCTCGTACGCCTTCTACCAGGACATTGACACAAAGTCGCACAGGACCACCTGCCAGCCCAGCGCAACCAAGCAGCAGAGTATTCAACGCAGCTTTTGGCAACCACAGAAAACCTGTGTCGCCTCAGCGGGAGATATCAGAGCCAGACTCTGATGCTTTGCAGGAGTCAGATTCGGATTCTTCTGATGGAGAAAGTCAGAGCATGGCACGCAGTCAAGCCTTCAGACGACCAGCAAATTACAACAACAAAGGCAAGTACGGCTACGATGACGAAGATGAAGACGAAGATGGCGAATCATCTGGTGGATTTCTACCGTTCGCTACTACTGCCACTGGAAGTGCCGATCCAGCTGCGACACTCAAATCACCGGTAAAGCGCGCATTTGAGCAGAGGACAATCGCTCCTGACTCGTCGGCATCTTCAGCTAGCTCTGCCGCAGCTGCCCAAGCCACCACACGCACGGGTAAGCAGAGAGAGGTCAATCGAGGAGACTATGCACATGCATCCCCAGCAAGTGCATTGAGCCCTAGACACCGCGAGGAACTTTCGAAACTCAGCCCGAGGGTCCGTAGGGAAGGCAGCGAGGGCACACCGAGTATGGGAAGCTCGTTCAGTGATCTTGATGGTACGTGAATACAGATTCGGAGTATGAGAGACAGTCGATGCTAATATGTAGTTCANGATGCCAGTATCTCTCAGTCGGCCATAGAGGAGGCGTTCATGAGCCACATGCAGCATGGCTCTACGACGAGCAGGATGAGCTCTATCAGTCAGGCACTGAGGAGCAAGTATTTGTAGTTTCGATGTATGAACGACTTCTTTGGGTATATTGCAATTATCATGAGTGCTCTTTTTGAATAGAGCTAATCGTTATGTTCCAAGTCATGCGATAGCGTCCGGGGCGATCATGCATACATGTCGTCATATTCTCCATCTTCCTCATCAGGAGGTGGTGTAGNGGCTCTCTTCTTGATCAGCTCTTTTCTGTCGAGAGGGCAGGTTGGGTTTAGCTTGAGCCAGGNGGTGATGCATTCGAGGTCGAAGAGGTGGTCCTTGTGGCAGGGGAGCCGAACAACGAGCGGGTGCGGGTCTAGTACAACATATCAGTATCATGCGACAACAATGCCCTGAGAGTGCGTGGACTTGCCGTCAAGGAAAGGGTTGCCGCAGATGGGGCAGTCCTTGTCCTTCAAGCTCGACTTTGGCACTCTGTCCAGCTGAGCGAGGAACTCGTCCGAGACGCCCTTGACTTCCCTCGGAGGATTTTCAGACTCTTGCATCAACTGTTCGACCATGCCAGCTAACAATGAATCTGTGTTCTCTTGCGATTGACCATGGCCACCACCCTGCATCATGGAGAAGGCATTTGCGAGACTGCGGAAGGCTGCTGAAACGTCGCCGGGGAGAGGGAGAGAGTGTGCATTCTGAGGATGACGGTCTCCGCTGGTGTCAACGAGATCAAGGGTGGTAAAGAAGGTCGATAGGTCGGGGCGGCGGGGCGGTGCCTCGTTCTTTTTCTCTTCTTTGATGTTGTGTTCGACTGGAGATTGTCAGTGATGTACAGCAACTTTGGGAAAGAAGTCTAGAGTTACCCTCGTAGCCCGACATGATTGCGCAGGATTGAGAAATGTGGATGGTAGTTGTGAAGGTCTGGATGAAACCAGCAATGCTCTAGGTGTATACGGCGTTTATATGAGATTAAATCCGGAGGCGGCACAGACACGCGTGTCGCTCCTGCCTTCCTTGAGCTCCAAACACATTGATGGCTGGTCCATTCTGGTGCGAGCAAGAACAAGATGCACTTCCTTCCTGATTTACGATGAAGGAGAGCACGCCAGACGGCAGTGAGGCCACTGCGACCCAGGACCAACTGCCCACACCAGCCCTGTCTCCCATCACCGAGCATGGTACAACAGATTACACCCACGATGCGGATCTGACAAGTCCTGCTCTCGATGGCCTGTCGGAAAAGACGACCAGTCCCGCGATTACTCCAACTACGGTAACAGCGCGAGTGCTAAAATCAAAGACCAGCAATGGAAAGCTGCTCTCGCCATCTCCTACGCTCAAGCTGTCCTCAGCCCAAATGCAAGACCTGATCTCGTCGCCCGACTCACTACCGCTACGTGCCGTCTCTATATCTACCGACGACATACCACCCCTGTCCGACGAAAGTAATGCGAAAGCCAACGGACTAGGCACCTCTGCCCGCGACATAGCCTCCGTGCCAGAGCCCACAACTCTACCCGTACTGAATGCCCGCCCTCCGCCGACTGTCTCCAGACCCACTGCGAGTGGCCGCTCAAACTCTACCCCTGTGATAAAACGGAAGCTTTCTTCAGCTCAGATACCAAGGAACCCGAACGAGAATAAAGATGCCTCGAGGCCTAGACGTCCTACTCTGAATCTGAAGGGCTCCGAATACCAAGATGGCGCTGAAGCCCTCAAGCCCTCACCCATGTCCGATTCGCTTCCTTCTCCAATGCCTGCCACTATTCCCGTTCCGCCTCTCTCCTTGCCTACATACCTCCAACTCGAGCTCTCCTCTGAGCGTCCTTCGGCCCTNTACATCCATCGTTCCGCCAGCAGTGACTTTCCATACGAGTCTTCAAAAGCAAAGTTCGAGCGCCTGTACAACTTCTTGACTTTACCGCCTCAGCTCGAGCAGACTCTGGTATTTGGTGCTTTGGCCTGTCTGGACGCTTGGTTGTATACCTTTACCATTCTGCCTTTGAGATTCTTGAAGGCTGTTGGTATCTTCCTAAAGTGGTGTGTTCAAAGCATCGTTAAAGAGTCCAAAGACATTGGTTCGTTTATATACTCTGGAGTGGGCCGTGTCTGGCACCGTAGGAAGCAGCCACCGTCCGTCAATCCTTCTCGCAGAAGCTCTTTCAGTTCGCCCTTGATTGATTCTGCTTCTGTCCCTGCAGCTCCAGCTCCTTCTACCCTATCAGATGGTCAAAGTGACACAAACTCGATGCGCTTTCAACAACTTCCCTCCAAACTCAAGATCCCCAGCCCGCTGTATCGTCACAGACGCTCCAAGTCTACACCCTCCGCTCTGCTTCCGAATCACAAGGCTGACTTGCTACATGGACTGCTGATCATCATTAGCTGTGCGATTCTTCTACAGTTCGATGCCAGTCGCATGTATCACAAGATTCGCGGACAGGCTGCTATCAAGCTCTACGTCATATACAATGTGCTCGAGGTATTTGACCGCCTTTTGTCAGCTATAGGTCAAGACATCATCGAATGCCTGTTTTCGAAAGAGACTCTCGAGCGCAAGCCCAATGGCCGTAGCAAGGTTCTACTTCCTCTAGGCATGTTCATACTTGCTCTGGCTTACAATGTCGCCCATGCAGCCATGCTGTTTTACCAAGTCATCGCCCTCAATGTTGCTGTCAATTCCTACTCAAATGCTCTACTCACGCTCCTGATGTCCAATCAGTTTGTTGAGATCAAAGGAACCGTCTTCAAGAAATTCGAGAAGGAAAATCTATTCCAGCTGACTTGTGCAGACGTGGTTGAGAGATTCCAGCTCTGGCTCATGCTACTCATCATCGCTCTGCGTAATATTGTCGAGGTCGGAGGCCTGAACATGAGCTCTAGGGGTGGCTCGGCAACAAATTTCAGCTCGAACTCGACAGCGTCACCTATCCAGAGCACGAGCATTCTTCCACAAGCCTTTAACATGTTTCCAACAGGCTTTGGTCAGATATTCGGTCCTTTCGTGACTGTAATCGGCAGTGAGATGATTGTTGACTGGGTCAAGCATGCCTACATCTCGAAGTTCAACAACATCAAGCCGAGTCTCTATGGCCGCTTCTTAGATGTGCTGACGAAAGACTATTACTCACATGCTTTTGCGGACCAGAACTTGACTAAGCGACTCGGTCTCCCCGTGCTCCCTCTTTCTTGTCTCTTCATCCGTGCCTCAGTCCAGACCTATCACATGCTCATCGCTACGCACATGCCATTGCCTATGCCATCGACAGCTACAGCAATCGCATTAGAATCAGCATCTGGAGAGACCCCACCTTCTACCACAGCCGCGCTTGCCCACATTGACCAGATCTTCAGGAGGGCGTTAGGCAGGTCATCTTTCGGCGCAGGTGCTGATGCCGTTACTGGTGCCAGCTCCTGGCGCTTCTGGACAATTGACGACGCAATCGCCTTGGGCACTATGCTCGTCTTCTTCCTGATCATATACCTCATTCTGCTCGCACTCAAACTCTTGCTTGGTATGCTCCTGCTCAGCTTCGCGCGCACACGATATCGCAATATGAAAATGCAAGAACAGAAAAAGCAGAATTTCGATACTCAAGGTCGCCGGGTTGGCGGCTGGGGAGCCGTAGAAGTGGACGAAGACAAGCGCAGATGGATTTATGAGGATGACCCTGAAGGTCTGAGGAACTTGAGAGAGCGTGAGGCCAAGGGCAAGGAAAAGGCCAAAGGAGAATTGAAACTCGATGGCGTGGATAGATATATGATGGCTGCGAAGAGGATCTGGTAGAAAAGTGCTCCAGACCACATCAGTGGTTCGAAATAACAAGTCCTGATAACCGACCAGAGTACATGTTCTGCTACCAATCGCGACCCGGGAGTCTTAGCATCATGAGATTTAGTCACGCCGCGTGGCTGAACAACAGGTGTTGCAAGTGCCTGGTGTCTTTTACCCTAATGAGACGGTGACACGCGCCAATCTGTTAATTTTCTCGGCCCACGTAGCGATCTGGCTGTGACTTGTGAGGCTTTGCCGTTGACAGATCCTCCATCGTAGATCAGGGAAGACACAAGCACTCGGCGTGGCTTGAGGCTCAACCAGAAGGGCTGAGCCTACAGAGTGCAAGTGGTTTGACTACATAACACAAGCGCGGTTTCCGAGCAAATATCGCGGGCAAAGATTATATCGTGTTGCGTAAAGAGTGGACATTGCTCTTTAAGATGTCCGTCTCGGAGTTCCGTGACCTCAAACAAAGCCCGCCATCTTGTGTGCCGTCCAACGTGCATATTTCGTGTCGTCATGATAAACATCAGTATGAGGCCTGGCATGCATGGCTCTCTTTACAGGCTATAGGTAGGAGCGAGTAGGTAAGGGAGTTGTTCCTTCTCTTTTCATGCTCTATTGTTGTGATTGTTTACAGTTCCATCGTGGATTGCATTGTTTTCATTCAGATTCTAGAGCGAACCCGGACCTCAATGAGCCAACTGCTGTGACTCAATACTCATTCTAATTACCTGCTCCTATTGTTCCTGTATAATCATGGAGCGGCCGACACCATATACCGAAGGCCTTCCCGGGGCTGGCCGCAAACACCAGCAGAATCGCTCAGACAACAAGATTCGAGAAATCACTCATATACCAGCTACATACCTTCATCAGGAAGAATAGATGAACATCCACAAAGTTCACACCCGCACGACAATACATACCTCTCCTGGCATCCGGGAACTACTCCGAATGATGAAGTCGCCATACCATTGCACGAACAGAACCATTCGCCTAGATCATCTGACGAGACGGCGATACCATCTGATTCAGAAGCATCTCCCAACCATGACGCTATGCTGCACCATCCTACCGAAGAGGTCGAAGCACCAGAGACCGTCGAGAGACAACCAGCCGAACAAGACCCATCCTTTGCTCCTGTGAAGACGACAACGAATTCACGACCAAAGCTATCAGGAAGAATGACTGAGGAAGACTTCTTCCGCACTCTCTCGCGCAGAAGAACAAGCCAGACTGGTGGTCTAAGCAGAGCACCAACACACGAAGACGACGAGGAAAGAGAAGAGATTGATCGTCTGATGTCGCGTATGTTCGGCAAGACCAGACAGGAACACTCCGAGGAAGAAAAGACCAGGCACGTTGGTCTCGTCTTCAAGAACCTTACCGTACGAGGTGTTGGTCTTGGTGCCGCGCTGCAACCTACTGTTGGAGACATCTTCCTCGGTCTTCCCAGAAAGATCAAGAATCTTGTTTCCAGAGGACCTAAGAAAGCTGCTGGCAAACCGCAAGAAAGAACAATCTTGTCAGACTTCAGTGGTGTTATCAAGCCTGCTGAAATGCTGCTTGTACTTGGACGGCCGGGTTCTGGTTGCACAACTCTGCTCAAGACACTAGCGAATCAACGAGCAGGATATACTTCCATCGATGGTGAAGTCAGCTATGGAGGTACTTCCGCGGAAGAGATGGGCAAGAAGTACAAGGGTGAGGTTCTATTCATCCCTGACGATGACTTGCACTACGCAACAATCACAGTCAAGAACACTCTGTCTTTTGCTCTCAAGACTAAGACGCCTGGAAAAGACTCTCGCTTGGAAGGAGAGTCTCGCGGAGCCTACGTCAAAGAGTTCTTACGAATCGTTACCAAGCTCTTCTGGATCGAGCATACTTTGGGCACAAAGGTTGGCAATGATTTCATCCGTGGTGTATCTGGTGGTGAAAAGAAGAGAGTCACCATCGCAGAGGCCATGGTGACTAGAGCGTCCGCCCAATGTTGGGACAATTCGACCAAAGGACTTGACGCAAGCACAGCTTTGGAATACGTGCAGAGTCTGAGATCCTTGACTAACATGGCTCGTATCTCTACTGCTGTTGCACTATATCAAGCAGGTGAATCGCTTTACGACTGTTTCGACAAAGTCGTCCTCCTCCATGAAGGCAAATGCTGCTACTTTGGCCATACCGAGGATGCGGTTCAGTACTTCAAAGATTTGGGCTTTGTACAACCAGATCGTTGGACATCTGCCGACTTCATCACCTCCGTGACGGACGAACATGAAAGACACGTCAAAGAAGGCTGGGAAAACAAGATTCCCAGATCCGGCGAAGACTTTGATCGTCTCTTCCAAGAAAGCGAACAGAAGAAACGTAACCTCAAAGAGATTGAGGAGTTTGAAGGAGAGACTCAGCAACTTACAAAGGCGAGACACGATGCTCAAACCAAGGCTACCAAGAAGAAGAATTTCGAGGTTTCTTTCCCAAAACAGGTTATGGCTTGTACACAACGACAGTTTCTGGTCATGATTGGTGACAAGCAGGCCACTGTTGGTAAATGGGGTGGTATTGGCTTCCAGGCATTGATTGTAGGCTCACTGTTCTACAACCAACCAAAGACGGTACGTATGAGAGGATGCATACAAAACGAGTCAAGAACTACCAGATGGTGCTTCAAATCTCCTCCTAGGAAATTGAACCTCTATTACATTGCAGAGTTCTATTCACAGTTGAGCGGTCACCATTGAGAGCCTGCCGTTTCTCGCGAAAAGACACACTCTCAATGGAGGCCCCTGGCTTTCTGAATAACACACTGCAACGCGACAGTGGTTGCGGCGTACCAATTTTTTCGTAAGAGACATGCTAATTGTACCACAGGCTACTGGAGCATTTCCCCGTGGTGGTGTTATGTTCTTCTCGCTACTGTTCAACGCTCTTCTCGCCTTGGCCGAATTGACGGCTGTCTTCCAGTCCCGACCTATTCTTCTGAAGCACAAGAGTTATCAGTTCTATCGCCCAGCCGCCTTCGCTATTGCCCAGACTGCGGTCGACGTTCCTCTGGTCTTCGTTCAAGTTTTCATCTTCGACATAGTCGTCTACTTCATGTCCGGCTTACAAAGGACGGCTTCGCAGTTCTTCATATCGTTGATGTTCTTATGGATCGTGACCATGACCATGTATGCTCTTTTCAGAGCCGTTGGATCCCTGGTCACCTCTCTCGATGTCGCTACCAGGATCACAGGACCAGTTATTCAGATCTTGGTGGTATACACTGGGTATCTCATTCCACCAAGAAAAATGCATCCTTGGTTCGCTTGGCTACGCTGGGTCAACCCGGTCCAATACGGTTTCGAGGGTTTGATGTCTAACGAGTTCTACAACCTCGAACTACAGTGCAATCCTCCCTACTTGGTTCCCCCGAATGCACCTTCACCACAATATCAGTCATGTGCTCTTCAAGGAAGCACGCCCGGGTCAACGACTGTCAATGGCGCCAACTACATCGAAACTGCATTTACTTACTCGCGCAGTCATTTGTGGCGCAACTTTGGTTTCATCTGCGCATTCTTCATATTCTTTGTTGCACTCACTGCTCTTGGTATGGAGTTGCAGAAGCCCAATAAGGGTGGCGGTGAAGTAACGGTCTTCAAACGTGGTCAAGTTCCCAAGTCTGTCGAAAAGGAGGTCGAGACTGGAGGCAGGACCAATGACGAAGAATCTGGAGAGCCGAGCCAAGGTCAGATCGATGCCACACCGAATAATGAAGAAGCTCGTAAAGGATCCGATTCTGACGACACTGTTGCGGGCATCGCCAAAAACGAGACCATCTTCACGTGGCAGAATGTCAACTACACTATTCCATACGAAGGTGGAGAGCGAAAGCTTCTACAAGACGTTTCGGGCTTTGTTCGTCCAGGAAAATTGACAGCTCTCATGGGTGCTTCGGGAGCAGGAAAGACTACTCTGCTGAACACTCTTGCTCAACGCATCGACTTTGGTGTCGTTTCAGGTGACTTCCTTGTTGATGGTAAAGCTCTCCCGAGAAGCTTTCAAAGAGCTACTGGCTTTGCAGAACAGCAAGATATCCACGAGCCTACCTCCACTGTCAGGGAGGCGCTCAGATTTTCTGCCAAGCTTCGCCAGCCAAAGGAAGTCTCCCTTGACGAGAAGTATGAGTATTGCGAGAAAGTCATCGACCTACTTGAGATGCGAGATATTGCTGGCGCCACTATCGGAAAGGTTGGTGAGGGTCTTAATCCAGAACAGCGTAAACGCCTGACTATTGCCGTTGAGCTTGCTTCGAAGCCAACCCTACGTAAGTTTTTCTTTCTCCCTATCCCCGGCTCACCTCCATGTCTAATACCTTCAAGTGTTCTTTTTGGACGAGCCGACGAGTGGGCTCGATTCAGGCGCTGCGTTCAATATTGTTCGCTTCCTCAGAAAACTCGCGGATGCTGGACAAGCAATCTTGTGTACGATTCACCAACCGTCAAGCGTCTTGTTTGAGGAGTTCGACGAGCTGTTACTCCTCAAGAGCGGTGGCCGCATGGTCTACCATGGAGAGCTCGGTCACGACTCAAAGAAGCTGATCACTTACCTTGAAAAGAATGGAGAGCAGAAATGTCCTCCTAATGTCAATCCAGCCGAATGGATGCTCGAAGCCATTGGCGCAGGTAACCCGACTACAACGGACCAGACTTTGGAGACCTCTGGGAGAGGTCCGAAGAAAAGAAAAAGCAGCAGGAAGAGATTCAACAAATGATCCAGGAGCGCCGCAAGGCTTCCAGTGGAGCCAAAACTGATGACGACCGCGAGTACGCCATGCCACTTGGTACTCAAATCATCACCGTGGTCAGAAGATCCTTCATCGCATATTGGCGATCCCCTCAATACGTCGTCGGCAAATTCATGCTGCACATCTTCACAGCACTCTTCAACGGCTTCACCTTTTGGAACCTCGGAAACTCGCAGATCGACATGCAGAGCCGACTGTTCTCTATCTTCATGACTCTGACCATCTCACCACCATTGATCCAGCAGCTGCAACCTCGTTTCCTCAACTTCCGCAATATTTACCAGAGCAGAGAGGCCAACTCGAAGATTTATAGCTGGATTGCTTTTGTGATTGGTGCTATCGTGGTTGAGATACCGTATTCGCTGGTTGCTGGAACTATCTACTGGTGTGCTTGGTACTTCCCGCCTGGCTTCCCTCGCGGTACATACAGAGCTGCATCGGTTTGGCTGTTCATCATGTCGTTCGAGCTGTTCTATATCGGTTTCGGCCAAGCAATTGCCTCGTAAGTACCTGATCTCCCCTTTCACTTCCATGTTCAGACAGTATTAACAATTTCCAGGTTTGCTGCCAATGAGCTACTTGCCTCATTGCTTGTACCAATGTTCTTCTTGTTCGTCGTCTCCTTCTGTGGTGTCGTGGTTCCCTACGCCGCCCTTCCATACTTCTGGCGCAGCTGGATGTACTGGCTCTCCCCATTCAAATACCTGTTGGAAGGCCTACTCGCCCTCGTCACCCACGGCCTCCCCATCCAATGCGACTCCCAAGAACTCGCCAGCTTCCCTGCTCCACCAGGCCAATCCTGCGACACCTATGCCGGACAATATGCTCAACAATCAGGCGGCTATGTCATCACCCAAGCCAACGGCCTCTGCGGTTTCTGCCAATATAGAGATGGCGATGCCTTTGCTGCTTCTTTTAATGTCTATTGGAAGAATATCTGGAGAGACTATGGTATCTTTTGGGCGTACATTCTCTTCAATTTTGGGGTTGTGTTTGTGTGTTCGTGGTTGTATTTGCAGGGAGTGGGGAAGATTAAGAAGTTCTTTAGTCCGGCTGCGAGGAATCAGAAGAAGGCGGCGAAGCAACGGGAGCAGGAGGATAGGGATGAGAAGAAACATTGAGTTGATACTCAGAGAATGATATGGGAGGCATATACAATGTACAAATCATATTTATCTTATTCGCAGCATCGAGAGTGGTGCTTGGTCACCCGCTCAATCTCTATAGATAGACCTTCGATTTTAAAGCAACGAATAGTCTTTTTGCACATGGACTGAAGTATCTTCGAATTTTAAGGTCACAGGGGCTATGGGGCAAGCAAGTTATGTTTCAACATTGATTGATTTTGATATCGACAGGCTCCAAGTACAATTTATCTAGGAGTGATCCTTCGAATGAGGAAAGCGCAAAGGCGGACAGTCGTACGCGTACAGTTTTCGCGCGGCGCTGGTATTATGAAGCAAAGAAAAAGAAAGAAAAAACACCATCCCAAGAAAGAGCAAAATATGCACAAATTTCGTCAACTCATCGAAGAGGCAGTGCGATACCACCTAGAAAGCGGAGCGAGCATCTTACAGCTGAGGACCAGCCTTGATGACGTCCTCGGTGGCCTCGGACGAGTACTTCTGGAAGTTGTCGTTGAAGAGCTGACCAAGCTTCTTGACCTCGCCCTGGAAGTCGGCGGTACCGGTCCAGCACTTGGCGGGGTTGAGGACCTCGTCGGGGACGTTGCTGCAGGTCTTGGGGACTTGCAGATTGAAGGTCTGGTAGGTCTCATACTCGTTGTTAGCGAGCTCGCCGCTGTGGATGGCGTCGAGGATGGCACGGGTGTACTTGAGAGGGCAACGCTTGCCGCCAGTGGTGGCACCGGCACCGACCCAACCGGTGTTGAGGAGCCAGGCGTTGGCCTTGTGCTCCTTGATCTTCTCGGCGAGCATGGTAGCGTAACGCATGGGGTGGAGAGCCAAGAAGGGCTGGGCGAAACAAGATGAGAAGGTGGCTTGGGGCTCGGTGACACCCTGCTCGGTACCGGCCATCTTGGAGGTGTAACCGGAGATGAAGTGGAACATGGTCTGCTCGGNGGTGAGCTTGGAGATGGGAGGGAGGACACCGCGGGCGTCGCAAGTGAGAAGGATGATGTTGGTGGGGTGGCCTGATGAGATGCAAGGAATCTTGGTGTTCTCAATGTACTCAATGGGGTAGGCGCAGCGAGTGTTCTCGGTCAGGGTCGAGTCCTCGTAATCGACCATTCTGGTGGTGGGGTCGAAGACGACGTTCTCGAGGATGGAACCGAACTTGATGGCGTTGAAAATGTCGGGCTCCTTCTCGGCAGAAAGACCGATGGTCTTAGCGTAGCAACCACCCTCAATGTTGAAGACACCCTTGTCGGACCAGCAGTGCTCGTCATCACCGATCAAGGCACGCTTGGGGTCAGCAGACAAGGTGGTCTTACCAGTACCGGAGAGACCGAAGAAGACAGTGACATCGCCGTTCTTACCCTCGTTGGCAGACGAGTGAAGAGTGAGGACGTTGTGCTTGACGGGCATCTCGTAGAAGAGGACGGTGAAGACACCCTTCTTCATCTCACCAGCGTACTCGGTACCGAGGATGACCATCTCCTTCTCCGCGAAGTTGATAGCAACGGAAGTGGCAGAGGTCATACCAGTGGTGAATCTGTTGGCAGGGAAGGCACCGGCGTTGTAGATGACATAGTCGGGGTGGAAGGTCTTGAGCTCCTCTCTCGAGGGGCGGATAAGCATGTTGCGCATGAACAGAGCGTGGTATGCACGAGCACACACGACTCTGACTCTGATTCTGTAGCGCTCATCCCAGCCGGCGAAACCATCGATAACGTAAATGCGGTTTCTGGTGTTGAGGTAGTCGACTGCACGTTCTCTGTTAATCTTCCAGACCTGTATTCCCAAAAGTGGTCAGCAAAAGTTCATTCCATTGACTTTCATGTGATGATGGAGGGGAATCGGCAGAGCCGCGGGCAAGCGCGAGCAGCCGATCGGGATGCCGAAGCGCGTCGCTGTGGACTCCCGAGCCGCTGCGCTTGCCCGATATAAAGTGGGGTAGAGGGTTGACGTAGTGACCCGCGCCCCGCAGTGGAGGCTCCGCTATGCGAAAACAATTCGGGCCACCACCCAGCAACCGCATGTTTGTCATCGACAAGATCGGGGAGGATGGAAAAAGTACTGACATCAGGACTCATTTCCTTGTTGACGGGACCCCACCAAATCTCTTTTTCTGAGCTGGGCTCGCGAACGATACGCTTGTCTGAGGGCGAACGGCCAGTCTTTGCTCCTGAGTAGGCTGAAAGAGCTCCAGATGATGTGATGGCGGAACCGGTTTCGTAGACGAGGGCATCCTCGTAGAGCGCTGCAACAGAGGGGTTGGCAACCTGAGCAAGAGTTAGCTGCTGTATGGGAAGGGGCTTGTCCCTCAATATAACTTACAATGGCGACACGGTCGTAGTCAATGTGTGCCTTCTCGTGAAGCTCTTCCTCAATCTCAGTGTGCTCACGCTTGGGCCTGAATACATTGTTAGTACTGCTTCCTGAGAGAACAAGCCAATGGCAAGCTGGAGTAGACAGGAGACTTACTCGACACCGCCAGGGTGAAGGGCAGTCTTGTTGACGTTGTTGGTAACCATTTTGAGTGAGGTAGAGTGGAAGTTTCCCTTCTGCTGTTTGGCAATCTGTTGCCTAATGTAGTCTTGCTGGAGGGGAGGAGCAGGAGAGTATGATCGGACAGGCTCAGGACCGGACGATGCAGACATATTTGTACTCGACCTGATCCTTTTTCGGGTCAGCTCCTGCGCTACTTCTTCGTCGAGCTCGAGCAGTTTCCCCACAGCCCTTGGTCCTCCGATGGGTCTGCCGAGGCCTTTGCGCGCTAGATACTTCCTAGGGAGGGCATAGACTTACGGAATAGTATGGGTAGCGTCCAATGAACCGTTTGTAATTGGATGGTACCGTTTGGCGGAGAGGAAATGCGATAATGGGCCGGAAGGTCTTGGGCTGTGGCGGAGAAACACGGATGACGCGGACTTGTTTGATATCTTTGTTCGGAGCAATTCAGCACGAGTCCATCAATTGCGTTGTTTCTTGTTGCAAGTCAAGAGTCAATGCTTGCAAGCTGCGTTTTAGTAGCCGTAATAAAGATGCTCCTCAGCGGTCCAAGGGAAGAAGCCGGGTGCCTTAAGTAATAGCTATGAAATACTGCGTCATGAAACCGCCCAGACTCGCGATGCACCCAATTGCAATTTGCGGGGTGCAAACCCAAGGGAGGAGGTGGATAGGTTTTTGGTCTGTGACTTGACGACAAAGAAAAAAGGAATGGTCAGGTTCCCCTCACCTTCACGGTACACTCTTCACACTTGCAAGCTGGTGTTCTCATTGGGTAGAGACACCACACCACCAGTTCCTCTTCGCTTGAACCACGACGATCTGCTGTAGAGATGAAGACGACGAACGGGTGGTTTGCCGAGTTTCCCCAAATTTCCCCATGCTTGAGCCATCGTGGGGTTGGCCGCTGCCCCTTGCGCCTTCCGCGACTTGTGCTCAGCCCTCGTGATGCGCCTTCTTCTTCCATACTGTTCGTCCCGCTTCTCTAGTTCCGACCGGTTGCGAAGCTTCTTGCAAATAGCCATCATGCGCACAGGCAGATTCAGCTTTCTGTTGTTTCCATGGGACTCGGGCTTCCTGCCGTGGCCCGTGGGGCATGGCCTCCGTGAACAACTACCAGGAATCGGTCGGGTTATTGCGGAAGCTGGGGATCGATCTGAAGAATCTAGCCCCATGATATGTGATAACTTCCATACAGGTCATGTACGAGTAGGCCCCGGTCTTTCATCCTTCTCTTTCAACCTCACCGTTGAGGGTGTCACAGTCTGGAGATATGCAACTGTACGATGCGTCGTCACCTCAAGTAGAGTGTTTGGTTTGCTAGAAATCTGGACTGATCCTTCATCGCTGGTCCTTGTCCCACTGCTAATCCAATAAATTGCCTATGATTTCCTTCCCGGTCTCGACTTCATCCCTGGACTTCTGAGATGCCTCCTCGCAAGTATGAGAATTGTACTCCGCCATGACAAGATTACTCCGTCAGCTCTCTATACTCATTTAGCAATTTCCGGACCTTCACTTAAAAGGAGGTTAATATTTGCGAAACAGGACCCAAGCCGACCACTCAGCACGGTGTGTTGGCATTCAGCATTAAGTATGCTCATTTGTCACTCAAGTTAGTATCCACAGACAGATTGTTTGATTCCAGGAGCAAGCAACAGGCGGTCAGGTAAAGTACGTATCTCGACGACTAGAGATATTCTATTGAAAGGTTTGGCCCTACCTTAGTCCTTAGCAACCTTGTCTCTCATTATGCTACCTATGAATGCTCGCAACGTTTCACACTACCTCCACTGTGCTCATAGCTGTAGGTCCTTCGAAATACGCATGCTTGTGTTCTCTCTTGCGATTCTCTGTTGTTGGCTCTGGGAAAACTATAGCTGAGTACAAGGAATGCGAGGAGCAGTACAAGATATCTTTCGACAAAGCAAGAGATACGCTGGAGCAAGTTAACAACAAGTTCACTAAGGTTGCGAGAGCAAATGCAGCCCTGGATCAGAAAAACAATGCCCTCGCCAGATTACTCACTGGCTTGGAAGACGACAATGCTCGCCTCATGAAGTTGGTCGCCGACTTGAGTTATGACAACCATGCCACCAGCACGTCCAAAACTGCACTCTCCAAGGAACACACTGCCATCACCAAGTCCCATGATCAGCTCAACCAGAAATTTATTGCTCTCACCACGTCAAATGCCGAATCGATAGAGCAATCCCGAATCAAATACGAAGAAACCAACTTCGAGCTCCAAAAGCAAGACCAATCCCGACGAAGCAGATTTTTCTGTTTTTCTGTTTAGATAATGGATGTGCAAAGCATTTGCATACGATTTGGTTATAGATATATACAGCTGTATGCCATCGCACTGTAAATATTTCGTTATCTATACTTGTTTTGCCTGCCTATCGCGACTTCCTGTCCTTGATACCGGTAGTATGATGAACCTTGACAACTCGAATGATGATGAAGATCAATCAACAACAACCACACTGACATCTAAAGAACCATTCGGTGACCTCTTTGAACGTGTTGTGACATTCATAGCTTCGACCTTCTTCTCTTTCTTGGTTCGTTGGCGTGACGGATTTGCTTTTGGGCTTTGGGGGAAGTTTTCTGGTGCCACTCCGACTTCCCTTGCCTTTCTCGTTCCCTAAGCCGGGAGGGCGGCCCATTCGTTTCTTGGGTGGAACAGCTTCGAGGTGTTGATTGTCTTTTCCATCGATGCTGGTCTGCAGTAATTTTTGAGGAGATGGATCCATTGAAGCAGGCACTTGCTCGAAATTCGCAGTCATCATCGGGTGGCTGTTGTGATCGTCAATTTGAGCTTCTAGTGACATCTGACGATGTTGCTTCATGTCGAAAGATGCTTCGACGAGTTCCTGTTGGAGCTCAGCATCTTCATCGAACTCGGTATCTTCATCAAACTCGGCATCTTCATCGAACTGGCCACCTTCATCGAAGTGAGCATCCTGCATCGATGACTCATTGCGGCTTTGGATCTGAGCAGATTCACTGTGGGTATCGTCTGAGCTGCCCTCGAACGAGATGTAGCGCATTGAGTCGTGAACGGAAGCGGTTTCGGAGAGGCACAATGCGCTCTCTTGGTTGTCGTCATCTATTGGGTCGCTGCTCAGGTCATGTTGTTGGATGGAATCGTCAAGAAAAAATCCTTTTTCTTTGACTTGAGGGCGGTTGCCGGATGATAGATGATGGCAATCTGCAATTTGAGCTCACGCAGCCGCAAGTGCTATGTGCAGGTGTCTTTCAGTATCATCCCTCTTGGTCAGCGCATCCTCTAGACGCGACTCCGCTGCTTGCATGCTCTCATGGAGTGCCTTGGTGTGTTCGGTTCGAAGGTCACCGATTCGAAGTCGCAGGGCTTTGACAAGCTCCTTCTGAGTGTGCAGTGCTGTCTCGAGCGTCTTGTTTGTGATGCTCATCTCCTCGGCACCTTGTTCCAATCTGCTCCACGATCAATCGTAGTTCTCTACTGCAGTGCGATATTCATCGCGTTGGCGGACAAGATGCTCGGTGCTTCCCTTGTCATATGCTTGTGCTCCTCTGAGTTGACGTAACAAGTCACTCTGTACATCAAGCTCAACTTGTGTTTTTTCTCTTTATTGCGTGAGTTGCTCGTGCATCTCTTGGATGGTCTTTTCGTGAGCTGCTGATCTCTTTTTGGCGTCCTCGCATTCCTTGTGCATCGCTTTGATGGTCTTTTCGTCGGATACAGATTTCTTTTCTGTTGCCTCACGTTCTTTTTCATCTCTTTGATCGTGGTTTCGTGGGTTTTTATGATTTGGTGCGCATGCTCGAGATCTGTTTTCAGGGTATCATTTTGACCCAGAATTTCGAGAGCACGTCCAGTGTCCATGTCGACGAACATTGTTCCAAGTAAGTACTCGTGCCAGTCATCAGTATGAATTGAACTTACTTGAACGAAAAGAAGATCTGACCAGAAGAAGAGTCGATGGAAAAAAAGTTGTGAAGCAGAGTGGCAGGGTTGGGTGGTAATTTGGCAGATGATGCATTTGGTCATGGTTGGTCGTGACTTTCTCACTGAACGATCAGGCACCAGCGCGCTGGTGGTTCGCGGTGATGTAAGAGGTAGAGAGTAGTCTGCTGTGGTCCGATAATCAAGTATCATACATCACCAGAGTGTCCTGATGGGGTCTGAAAATTATACACCACCCACAGGCCGATTTGCATAAAGTTCAGATGGTTATAACAGTGCAGAGTCATGTTCATCCGAGAGGGCTGATCAAGGAGAGCCCTCTGTGTCAGGGGAAAAAAAGAAATTCTATGCTGCTACCTCAATAGACAAGATTAAAGTATGATAACTCGCGATAGTGACCCTGATGGGGTCTGAAAAAGAATATCAACCGCTCTCCAGGTCCATGAGCATGAAGCTCAGGTGGCTATAAGGATGCAGAGTCATGTTCATCAGATAGAGTTAGCCATGGAGAGCTCTCTGTGTCTCGCATTGAGCATTTCCAAAATTCAGACCGCATTCAACATTTGCCATGAACGGCGCTGATCTAAACTTGCCTCGCGTGCTGATGCTTTCTATATTTTTCATCACATTGACGATGACGAAAGATTGAAATGGGAAGGGTGTTGGGTGGTTGCCTCTTTCCTTTTCAGACGATTTTCCCTTGCCCGTTCATCATCGGAACTCTCGACGGATTTTGCCTTCACCATCGACACCGTTTACGTGAGTATCGAACTCTTGCTATACACTACAGCCACTGATCTCTTGTCAAATTAGTGTCATGTCAGGATCTAAAATGCCTATTATCGCGAGCAAGATGACTCCTCGTCTACAAGACTGCACCGACAATGCAGCGGCCAAATTCGCGACACTCCTCTCTGAGCAGCTCGAAATCATCAACGTGGTTCATGCTCAGAAGAAAAACGATGCCAGGGATGCATCCGAGAAGGCCCTCCACAATCATCCTGTTGCCATAGACAGAGAGTTTGACACAACGTGTCTCGCCATCACTACAGCCCACCAAACAGTACTGTCCCAACTTGGCACCCGTACAAAGCCTTCTGCCAACGAAGCACAGCCTTTTCTGACCACTGATGACGACCTGTCGGATGTATAATTCGACAAGCGTCTTACGATCGCGTTCGACACACCAGAGCGCGATCTTGGCAAGACATCAGGCAAGAACACTGCCGAAGACACCAACATCATCCTCTGTATTGTAGATGCTCCGCATGGTGAGTCAGCCATTTTGAGAATCTGATCTTGACAACATGGGGCACCATGGTTGCCCGGTGTCTGGACGCATTGCAATCTATGTCTAGATGACGGTCGATCTCCAATGACGCAGGAATGGCTCTGTAACATTATGCTTCCAGTTCGAAGACTTCTTGAGGCAGCCATGTTATCAACGCGTAGATATCTTCTCGGCGATTCAGCCATGGTGTGAAGGTTGCGGTCATTCACTATATCGTTAGAAGACTTCCCACTCATCCATCCATTGACCCTAGTTCATTAGACAAGAATATGAATACTTTGCGCAGATTCAAAAACAAAAAGTAGCGGTGTCAGATTTCGTGGATAGAAAAAAGCAAACAGCAAAAGAACTCGAACAATGCAAATGCCGCTGGAACGCTATAAGGAAGTACAACAAAACTAAACGACACGCGAAAGAACAAATCAAACAACATACAGAAAAAACAAATCAAGCGTCAAGTTCCGCTGCCAAAACAAGACAAAACAAGCAAACAAGATACTACCAGATTGAACCGAGAAGTAAAGGCTCATGCGCGCGTCTTGAACAGCATCCTCAAACCGCTCGGCTCTTTCTTCTTGCGCTTCTCTTTGTCCTTTGAACCGCTCACAGTAGAGTCCTTGTCACTCTTCGTATCTTTCTTGCTCTTCTTGGACTTGGATGTCTTGCGAGACTTGCTCGAGCGCATAGACTTGAGGTCCTCTTCGCGAAGTATGCCATCCGCAACAAGGTGTCTACCCGCATCGGGTGTGATAAACTCGCCGTCCACACTTGTACCCAAGCTTTGTGCTTCGGCATCCGCAATGCCACGACGCCAGACCTCTATATGGCTGAGGTCACCGTCGAGCTCATAAAGCTCATCGTACTCAGAAACGGATTCGTTGTCTGCAATCTGACGCTGCGATCCAGCTTTGAGCTCAGCAGCCTCCTCCTTGTGCTTCTGAATTTTCTTGATAATCTTGTAGCCACCGAATGCAATGACCGTGACACCAACACCGACACCAGCAGCGATCATGAATTGAGGCGAGGCAAGCAAGGCAATGATGGCTGGAAATGCCGTTTTCATAGACGTCAAAACTCCCGGGGCCATCTTGCCTGCCATGGTACTGATCTCACCAAGAGTCAGGGCCACAGCGGCTAAGGCATCTGGGTTCTTCTGGAGGTTCTCAATGGTGGCGATGACAGAGTGCTGAACGCAGTTTGCCTCATCCAGGAGTTGTTGCAGTTTCGTCATCTTCTCTCGCAACTCGATCTCGTTTTCCTGAGGGCGCTCTGGCAATGGTGGTGGTAATTCGCCATAAGCAAGGTCCATGTCGATGTCCGCCTCGGATGCTGAGCGCGAGGTCCTTGGTCTTCTAACTTCCTGGCCCATATCGGTGGTATGTCTTCGGACCAGTTCGTTGTGTTGTCTCTCGCCTTCTGGGCTGAGTTTATTGCGTAGATTTGATTGCCGATGGCTTCTCGTACTCAAAAATTTGTCGTTGGCATAGAAGCTGTCCGAGTAGCCACGATCCACAAGTGGACGATTTTGATGTGATCCTTCTTTCCTCGATCTCTGAGAGCGACGAGAGGCTTGTGAGGCACGATCGTCTTCTAGTGTGAACTTTTCAAGTGTCTTCTGAACACGCTTCTGTTCAATTTCCGCATCGCGCACAGCTTTGATCTCGGCTTTGCGTTCTCTGTACGCTGACTTGGCTTCCTTGAAAACGTTGACGACATGTTTTCCTGTACTGACAACTTTGCCGGACTTGTTGACCACGGTCACCGTTTGGCCGATTGCCATGTTCTAGATGTGTTTTTGTTGTAGAGCTTTCCGTAGGTGAAAATGTTGTGCCTCGTTGAATAGCTTGGCCGGCAAGCAAGTTGAGGAGCTTTGAAATAATTGTTCAGGTTGGTAGAGGTTGTGGTAACAATGTCGTGAGTTCGAAAATGAGGGGGCTGGTCGTTTATGTAGCGGTGTGCAGAAGACAAATGAGATCCTTCAAAGAACAAAGATACGATAAGTGTTCGATCTTCCAACAAAGCAAGGTTTCTTTGAGGTTTTGATAAAGAACACGTTCGGATCACCCTGAATCGTCGGATAATATACTTTCCGACAATGGGATGAGATGGCCTTTGGGTAGGTATGCTGGGCGAACGGCTAGTCGTCACGCATGTGCTTGTCGATAGCTTTGGGCTGGCGGGCTATTCGTCTCGTACATCCGCTGTAGGAACCGCGAGTTCTGGCACAATGTGAATGGTCAGTGGGATGGAGTTGTCGACGCGCCTGCAGCAGGCGGGAGTGACTTTATGGCACCGTCGCTGCAGAAGGTGCAGACGCGCAGGTGTCAGCACCGACCGCGCATCTGATGGAACATGTTCGATTATGCGCCGCGGGTATTTTAAATCCATCTACTGACCTATGACATCTCGCCTAGGTTACCAGGTTTTCGATGGTGAGCGAATCACTGTCTCCATAAATATGTGGCTGTGTATGTGGCGAGAGATGTGGCTGGGTCGGTACGTGTTGAAAAAGCACGAAGTCTGTGATGATCACATTTTCACATTCTTCGTACTCGACGTCTTTCTCGCAGCGAAGCAGCAAGTATGTAAGACACGAGCATCCGCGACTCTAGATGCACCCAAAGGAATGCTCATAGGAGATCTGTCGAGGCGAGCTCTCTACACAAATATTGCTCCTCTCATGCATACTAGTGTGTATAATCACACATTTTAGTAACAGCATACGAAGAGAGACGATGCTGGACTATTGCATCTCGTTAGACTTGGATCCAGATTTGAGCAGCCACGTTGCTACGTACGAGTGTAGGATGATCTTAGGACTGCATCTTAGGTACTGCGGTCGCTTACCTTTGGGCATCAAGAAAAAGGAGAAAAGGAGATCAAGTCGGGTACCTCTTCTTTCGAATGAGCAAACCTGACGATCGAAATACACTCCTTGCCAGATTCACAAAGACCGTAAGGAGTCGATGAGATGGCAGCTATCTCTGTGGATGTTGCTTTTGTCTATCGAAAGTACTGCACAGGAGACAAATTCTAACTTCGGGAGACTATTCACGTCTTTCTATTGAAGATGAGTTCGGAGTTTCACTCTTGACTTGGTGCCTTCTTTTCCTCACGGTTGCCGGTTTAGTAGCGGTATGACTCTGTGATGGTCCTCGTATAGTAGTGGCACCACAAGCTTCAGGCGCTTATGAATAACTCATACTCAGAGTATGAGGAGCAGGATACAGATGGTGTCATCGCTCTACGGTGCTCTTAACAGCGATTAATCATCCGCTCAGGATGGAAAACACAACTATCCGATGCATTATCATACCAAAGCCTCGAAAGAGCGGTGCGTCATTACCCGAGACCAACTTCAGAGGGGTGGCTCCAATTACCAGATCGAATTGTAGCCGCAACATTTTCCAATTGATACACAACACTTTTCTTCCAAGTTGACCTTCTAGTCTTTCGATACTGATATGACCGGTATCGACATCCACCCTGAAACTGTCTGCCGGAGAAACGGTGGTCGAGCGGAGGGGAAGGCAGCAGCTCATCAACCATGTCAATCTGCCCCGCAATTGGAAGGTAGCAAGATAGGCCTGCCCCTCCGCCGACTCTCAGCCCTGATGTCAGAATATATGAACTGTTCCAGAATTCAACCGAGCTGAAGATATCTATATGTGCAGTGTTAGCTTACAAACTTGACTTCCTCTTTGCAACATTCCCTCACATCAACACTTGACTCTTGACAACCAGCAATCATGGCACCTGACTGGAAGCAGACAGCTGCTGAGAAACGCGACTCCGTTCTCGCTCTTATACCTGAGGAATGGCGTATCCCTGCACCACCATCTGCGGAAGAGCAAAGAGATGTCACTGGCAAGTTCGTCCAGCAGTATCTGGATCCCAAAGAGATTGAGATCACCGAGACAGAAGCTGTTGAGATTGTCAAGAAGACTAGTACTGGTGAATGGACTGCCGTTGAGGTCACGAAAGCTTTCTGCCATCGCAGTGCAATTGCCCATCAACTAGTGAGTTGACCGCATTGAAGTTCCATGCTTGTAGACCTAAAATTGCTGACCGCTCGCAGNGTGAACTGCCTTCATGAGATTTTCTATGACGCTGCAATCGAGTCTGCTCAGAAACTTGACCACTACCTTGCAAACCACAAAAAGCCAATTGGACCTCTTCACGGTTTGCCTGTATCGCTCAAGGACCAATTCCACGTCAAAGGAGTCGAAACTCACATGGGTTACGTTGGATGGATTGGTACTTTTCAAGGCGAGAAGGGGACAGGTAAGGAGAAAGTATATGAATCTGAGATGGTCAAGGAATTACGCAACTTGGGCGCTGTTCTCTTCGTGAAAACAGCCGTACCGCACACACTGATGTGCGGTGAAACAACAAACAACATTATTGAATACTGCTGGAATCCTACGAACAGAAATCTTAGTGCTGGTGGTAGCTCTGGTGGTGAGGGTGCTCTCATTTCGCTGAGGGGTAGCCCTCTTGGCTGGGGTACCGACATTGGCGGAAGTATCAGAATTCCTGCTGCGTTCAATGGACTTTTTGGCTTGAGACCAAGTGCCGGTAGGATGCCTTATGAAGGAATGGCCAACTCGTTCGATGGAGCCCCGAGTATTCTCAGCGTCGTTGGACCCTTGTCATCGTCATCTACTGGTCTCAAATTGGCTGTGCAGTCTATTCTGCAGACTGAACCGTGGCAGCACGACCCACGTGTACACCCCATACCTTGGAGGACTGAACAGGAGGAGACGGTCAAAAAGCTAGCACAGGAGAAAAAGCTCACGTTTGCAGTTTTGAGACATGATGGAAACTGCGCTCCTCACCCTCCAATTAAGAGAGCTCTTGACGAAACTGTCCAAAAATTGGAATCTCTCGGTCACAAGATCATTGAGTGGCAACCGCCCAGCCATGGCAAGCTCGAAGATATCTGCACCAAGTCTTGGAACTACGATGGCGGTACAGACGCTGCGAAGGCCTTTGCCCTCAGTGGAGAGGATCCCAAGCCTAACATCATGTTCGAGCAGTCATCTCAAGCCAACGCTACGGATATTATGCGTAACCAAGTCAACAAGAGAGATGCCGAGAAGGAGTACATGGAGTACTGGAACTCGACCAGTAAATTGACCGGCACTGGTCGTCCGGTGGATGCTATCATCAGTCCCCTCGCGCCCTTTGCCGCAGCTCGTCCTAACAAGTACACCTCGTACAGCTACTCGGTGTGGGTAAACGTGCTTGACTACACCTCTGTGGTCGTACCAGTCACCAAGGTCGATAAGAATGTGGACAAGGCATATAATGATTTCAAGCCCGTGTCGGAGACGGATGAGAAGACACAAGCNAACTTGTAAGTCGTCCGTTGTGACTTTTCAGCCTCTTGCTAACGCTGTGTAGATGACCCAGAAATTTACGACGGAGCCCACGTGTCGCTTCAGATTGTGTGTAGGAGATTGGAGGAGGAGAAGGCTTTGGCGATCTCAGGATATGTTTACCAGGCTATTCGTGGCTGAGTATGTAGGATGCGTCGACTGTACGGTTGTTCAGCTGCAGAGGTGAATAGGACTGTTGTTATGCAGGGACTGTTCGTTAGAGAAAACAGTCAGTGAATTTTAAGCTCCTGACAGATATTGCCCAATCTGGACCAAACCAGGGCTCAACATGTGATGGTTGCCCGTGATCGGAAAGCTTCGTCCGGGGTGTTCAAATTTTGGGCAGGTGCAAAGGACGAGTAGAGGCATGAAAACATGGATGCAACTCGCACAAGGCGGAAGAAGGTCCTGCACAAGAGTGAACCATGTCATGCAGGAGAAAACAAAATCACACGTGGTGGAATGTAAGCAGGTCGGAACCGGGTAGTTGGACTGGTCGGCAAGAAGCGTTTCTCGGTTGCGAAAAGGCTGGGCATTCGAGCAGCTCAGTAACTTTAAAGACTTAACCTGACCTCGTACTGTCACGTCGCTGGGGTGTGGCATGGAAACATTGAGGAAACTCTAGGATTGCAAAATGCTCGAGGACATCTAAAGACGTCGAATGACAGCTCTTGGATTGCACCACCGCCTCGACTCGACCCACGACTGAGCAGAAAAAACCATGGCAGAAGCGTCGAGCCAGACGCCGGCCACGGTGTCGACTCCCTCGTCGTCGGCCGCCGGCACCGTGACAGGGCCTCAGGCCTCTGCATCGCACGACCACTCGGTCAATGGCAGCCAGCACGACGGAGACAACAGCTTGGACTCGTCGACCAAGGCCCCAAGGACCGCAACTGCCCATTCTGCAACCAAGCCTTCACCTCTTCCTCCCTCGGCCGTCATTTGGATCTCTACATTAAGCCCAAGGTGAGTGGCCGCGTGCTGCGTGCTGCCTGATGGAGCGCCTGCTAACTCGATGGCCGCAGNAATCCCAAGCCGGCCGATGGCATCCACGACGTCGAAAAGATCAAGGTCATGCGAGGCGGCATCACGAGACGCCAGCCGAGAAACAGTCTGAGGGCCAGTGCAAACAACAACAGCAGGCTCCAACACGACGAAGATGCCGCCAGCGACCGCGGCACTCCGACCGGCCAGTGGGGTCGTCGGATGACCATTTCGTCCCAGGACACAGCTGGCGGCGCCTCGAGCGCCATGGGCGTCAGCCCCGTCAACCTGCGCGANCCCCGTTTCGGCCTCAACACTGCGACCTGGCAGGGTACTGGCGTTATCAACAACCTCCCGCCACGCATGTCTGATGTCTCGTCGTCCAACATGAGCCCCGCCCTGCAGCGCTCCTCGCAACAAAAAGACCAAGAATCCCAGGACAATGCAAAGGCTGCCGAGTTGGCTCTGCGTGAACTACTCGACAGTCTCGAGGCTGCTAGGTACTCTTTTTGCTTTTTTGCTTTTTTTTACCAATGCTGACCCTCTGCCCGCAGACGCCGAGTGTCGCACCAGGATGTTTTCAACTTCGACTTCTGCTCCATGAACTTCCCCTCGCTCTGCCTGCACGCGCTTCCCGCTCCCCAAACCCTCTTCTCCATGACGCCCTTTGCTAGCAGTGACTCGTGGTCCCTCGACGTTCCCTCGGATGCCCAGCTCGATGCCCTCCAACGCCAGATCACACAACGTGTCCAACAGAAGCCCACGCCCACTCCTGANAAAGATGTCCGCAGACTACAGATGCATCTGCAGGCCGCCTGGAATAATTGGTCTCCCCTCTCGGACAAAGACAAAAGCTCAACTTGGGGCATTGAAATTTTGCGTGCCTTTGCTCGTGCCGATCAGCGCTCAAAAGAGAAGGAGGAGGAATTGGTCAAAGCACAACAAGAGATCGCCCAGATCAAAGAGCAGTTTGCTCGTATGAGCAATCTTCAATTGCCCCGCGAGTTCATGCTGCAGCCGCCCGTCTCTCTACCTCTCGACCCTGCCATCGTCTCGGACATGTTGACCAAGGACCAATCTCGCGACTGGGACTACGACCGTATAATCGGCAGATGGAGGGGCGCCGTTAAGGCCGGCAAGCTTGGAGGTGCTGCCGTCAGCCTGCAACCTACACCGAATGAGCAGCCTGCCATCTCGACCCCATCGGGTCCCTCTACTGCTTTAGTAAGAAACACCCACCCCGCTCCAGCTCAGCTGCCTGCAACCTCTCCCTACGATACCAGAGTCAACCAGACTCCTCTCCAGAACGGACATGCATCTGCCCATGGACCCGCCTCTCGTCAACTCGGCGCCCACCAGATTGACGACGACGAAGATGCTGACGCTGATGCCGACGCCGATGCTGATGCAGACGCTGACGCTGATGCAGATGCAGATGCCGATGCCGACGGTGAAGATGCCCCAATGGGCAACGCACCGCACTGGGGCTCTCACCCTCAGCACAGCTTCGGTAGCGACACCCACATGGGCGGCATGACCAACGCTAACGGCAAGCGTCCTCCTCCTCCCTTTGATCGTTCCAACTCCAAGAACGCGAAGATGTACCATGATAGCCCGCTTCCTTCCGACACTGACGTCTTTGGGACCCGTGCCGTCGGTCAGGTTTAGAGAACGCCGGATCACGCTGCACACGACGATTAAGCACCATCCAATTCGTAGTGATGTCTGCCACAACCCTCTTGTGGCAGTGTCGCTGTACAGGGTTCCTTCAATGGAGCCATTTGGTTAACTTTCGTATCCTTTTTCCTTTCTGTTTCCACCCACGTTTATATTCCCCCAAATGTCTTGTTTTCGGCAGAAGCAGCACGACGTTTCTTTCTCAAAACGCAGAAAAATCACGTATGTGTTGCGGATGCACAGGAGAGATGTCATTGTTAACGAGTCCTCGTCATTGTTCTTTTCTTTTCCATCTGACACCCCATGCAGTATTAACGAGAAATTTGAAAAAATGCCCACCACGCCACACCACTCTTCCCTTTTTTTCTCCTTTATTGCTATCTCAGATCCACCTGCTTTCTAGGCTGTTGTTGTGGTTGTTCAGCACCACCCAGATTGTTGCCTTGCTTGTTTTTCTGCTATGCGAAGATATCAATTGTGTTGGGAGGAAAATCTACCCTTTTGAAATGCCCAGTTCTTCACGATTTTTGGTGACGAAAAAGATTGTTCTTTTGCGTATGCGGTAAGAGTTGAGCCTGACTAATTTTTAAGGCTTGCTCTTTGTGTGTTTTCAAGAGGAGGGTTATCTACATTATATGTCTCGTTCTCATTTGAATATGCCATAAATGCATGCCATTCTTCTATCATGTCTTGTGTCCGTTCTCGTTGTGTGTCTTTACATGTATCCCCTTCGCCCTTCGCGGGTCGTCGCTGTTCTCCCTTTCATGTGTATCCTCCTCTCAAATGGTATATTGCTGAAAGGAACAAAGAAAGAAACCAAAAATGCCCCCATAAACGCCATCGTAATGCTCTCTTCCCGCCAGTATCGCTTCACCAAATTCCCAGTTCATGTCATATCCTCCCCTCCTCATATTCTTTTAGAGCAAGACCAATAAGTGGTTTAGTGTGCGCTCTCTTCATCATCGGTGTAACTGCCACCACCCCCACGACGAGGGAATCCGTTTTGGATCCACCAGATGAGGAAACCCAGGAGGGTTAGGAGGATGAAGAGGACGATGATGATGACGGCGATGACGATGTTGCGTTGCATGGTTGCGGTTTTGTGCGGATTGTGTCGGATGGAGGCTTTCGAGGAGTGGTGGTAAAGGGGTTAGGGTGTTTGTTGGTTTTTCGTAGAGGTTTGTGGCGGCTTGAAGAGATGATTGCAGATGGATTGGACTGATGGACGAGAGATGCGTTTCTAGAGTTGATGATTCGTGATCTCGTAGAGTAGTTGTTGTATGCGAAAATGCTCAGGTATATACGCTCAATAAACTCAAGATGGCAGATGATGACAAGAATAAGTTCGTGATACCCGTTAAGTTAGTTCTCTCACTGCAGCGGTCAAAGTAGAGGATTCAACAGCGTTGGCGCATGTTTATGTGTGGATACTTCAGCGGTGGTTGGTATGGCTGGCGGTGGCTGGAGGGCTAGGGATTTGCGCTGCATGGACATAATTAAAAAGCACTCATGATACTTGCAGTTTGCCTAGTTTCTTGATCAGGTATTGCAGGCATGGCTATTGGCTCATGTCATGAAGCTATGGGGTAGGTAAGCGGACGTAAGAGTGCATTGGTGATGCAGGTGCCTAGTGTTGAGATGACAACGCAAAGTTGGGAAGGAATTGTTGGTTTGAGATTGACGTCTGTCACGACTGCTTGCATGCTAGCATGAAAATGCTCTAGGTTATCTGCTCTTTTAAAGTGCTCTGTAGACATATTTGTTCCATTCGAGCATGAAGTGTCTCTTCAGCACACACCGTGTCAACACCTTCTTTGCTCTTGCTATTTTCGACAATTTTTCTTCCCATTTGTTTACTTGAGATCTGCAGCAAACGCATGTGAAAAATGCGGGGGCGGGAAAGCGTGGCTATTTAGCCGGACATGCATGCTTGGCAGGGTCGAGATTGGATGGGAACTGTGTCCATGCTCTGAACAACTCCGTTTATTTGCATGGATGCATAAGTCTGTCACATCATTGCATTAGTTGTGCTTTACGGTAATGCTTATCAGTGTCGTGGGCTATACGAACAAGGTCAATTTGACATCTGAGGTACAAGCATGGAGAACAATGGATAAGGTCTCCGTGGGTAGCACTTCATACTCCAGCAGTATCATGTATTTGAGCTAAGTGAGATGTGACTGACTCCAGCACTCGGGAAACCTCGAGCGAAGGATCTCCAAATACGCAGGAGCGCACTTGGATCCACTCGTTTGGCTCTCCAGGCACCAGAATTAAAACCAAGAGAATGAGCAAGATAGGATAAAAGTATAGAGTCGCTGTGGTAACTCCCAGGCATCACTTCAGCACAAGCATCCAAAGTTGTTGATATAAAGACTGAGTGAACGACAACCAGGTCGACTTAGATTTTTGCATTATACCGCCATATCGATTCTCAACAAGCATCAATTACGCAAGATAATCATCATGAAGTTTACTACCATCACCAGCAGCCTATTGGCCTTCTGCACTCTTGGCCAAGCAGCTCTCAACCTCACCTATATCCCCGAGACCGACCCTCAAGGCAGAGTAGTGCTCGGCGAGAACGTCAGAATCGCCTGGGAAAGCGATAAAACCTATGTTCGTCCCTCACTGTCTCTTCCCCCACCTACGAAGATATACTGATGCGTGGTTTAATCANNGGACCTTCACTTGGAAATGGTCAAGAAGCAGGACGACAAAAAGCATTGGCCCAGTGGCTGGCGACCCATCGAGACCATGTTCATGAAGTTGAGGTTAAATGAAGGCAAGGGCGAGTATCTCTACAACATTCCAGTTGGAAAAGGGCAACGAACCAGTGTGGGCATCAAGGATGGCGAGTAAGTTGACACCCAAGTCATTGAGTCTTAATAAAGCATGAACGCTAACACGTGATGTTTGTAGNNGCTATGTTCCTTTGTGCTTACCGGTACGGAGGTTGATGGCAGTGGTCTGGAATATGTCAACCACACTGGTTGGTTCCCGGTCGTTAAGGATGAGTTGAGTCCAAAAGACGGATTCAAGGAGCAGACATTCTCGGCTTGAGTTGGTGCTTGAGCAACGTATATATCTCACACTGTTTCCCTTGAAGACACTTAGAAGATGATAGGTAACGTCAAAAGTCCGAATTTTCGTTTCAATTACGATATCGAGCTCCAAATGCTCATGTATGTACAGCGTTTTTCATCAAGTTCGTTGCGAAGTAGTGGCTTCTCTAAGCCTTCGAGTCCTTCACGGGGTCGTTCTTGTTGAAGGAGAGCGAGACTCCGTTCACTGTGATATTGTTAGCACAAGCCTATGTTGGACTTGTCCCAGGGTACGTACCACAATGACGCTCGTCAGTAGGGGTAGGGTATCCCTCGCCCTTAAAGACGTGACCGAGATGACCACCACAGTTGGAGCAGACAATCTCGGTACGCTCCATACCAAAGGTACGGTCGGTGTGTCTAGTCACAGCACCAGGAACAGCATCGAAGAAAGCAGGCCAGCCGCAGCCAGACTTGAACTTGTGGTTAGCCTTGTAGAGAGGCGCTTCGCAGCCGGCGCAGGTGTAGACACCCTCGGAGGGCATGTGCTTGTCAAAGTCGCTGCTGTAGGGGGACTCGGTGCCCTTTTCGCGGAGGATGCGGAACTGCTCTGATACCATGTTAGTGGAATGCCGCATCGCCACGCCTGAGTGAAGGACATACCAGGNGCTAAGCTGAGCCTGCCACTCCTCCTTGCCCTTCTGCAATGGGTAGGTCATATTGTTCGAGGATGAAGAAGTTCCAAAGAAAGCTCCGAGGAAAGGAATGCTAGGAAGACCCAGTTTTGCGGTAGGTCGAAGAGCTGGTCTGAGAGGTGNGGGTGCTACTCGGAAGGTGGCGTTCGAGAAGGCGTAGAGGTTGCGGACGAGAGTTGGAAGAAAACGCATAGATCTTGTGAACTGACTTCAAGGGTGCAATCCAGTATATGTTCGAGTACGAGTAGGGTGGCCAATGTCGTTTGGAAGAGTACAGAAACAAAGAGCTATCCAACAATATATCGACGTCATCACCTCGGACCTTCCGGCTTCTGCCGCCACGACCAACACTTTTTGCTGACAGTACCACCCTGTTCGTAACTTCTATCCGCGGTTCAGCGACAGCATGCATGGAGAGATGTTGTCTTGATAATTCTCTGTGGACGTGACTTTAGTCTCGAGCCAATCATGTATTTTTATAGTTTGAATTGTTGCTATGTATCGCTGCGAAACAGGAACCTTGCGCGAAAGATGAGACCACGCTCCACACCACGCTTGAACCGTGTAATCCAGTGCATGGCCCCAACCATTCCTCACAAAGACCTTAAGCAGTACAGAAACATTTTGAATGGTTTGATATTACGTTAGACACAATTAGTTTCCGGCTTTCTTTTGATTTCCTGACTCCGTTCTCCAGATGTCCCCAATGCATATGCCTTTTCCCTTCGGTCACAATCACGAGATTCCCAAGCCAAGGCCATGAGTATCCGAAGGACCACTTATGCTTCCACTAGCCACACTTCCGCCCGTGATACTGCTGCCAGCAACACTGCTAGCTGCACCCGTACCATCACTACGACCTCGCTCACGGATGCGGCGACCTTCCATAAGGCCGCGCAATCCGCGTTTCTGCAGCCCGATGACATGACTTTGACCACCATCCCAGATATCCTCATCGTCACGGCCACCTTGGCGACTACTCGTGATGCTGTATGCTGAACCGGCCGTGGAGGCCGAGTCTGGAATGTCTTCGTCCTCTTCGGCCAGGCTTTCTCCACGGAGAGTCGTGCGTGTAGTGCGTCCATTGGCCATCT
Organism: Aureobasidium vineae; assembly: GCA_903819635.1. Taxonomy (NCBI): domain Eukaryota; kingdom Fungi; phylum Ascomycota; class Dothideomycetes; order Dothideales; family Saccotheciaceae; genus Aureobasidium; species Aureobasidium vineae. The sequence continues at coordinate 1,140,700 of CAIJEN010000006.1, forward strand.
CAGTATCCACACGCAACGGGTTACGGCCGCCAGTGCCGTTGATTGATAAGGATTCAATGCCCGCGAGGCTCTGCACACGAGGTGGGTGTACACTGGTGTTGATGTCTTTGAACACGACACCTTCGCCACCACCAGCTGCCATGGCTGCAGCGTTGAAGATGGCTGCAGCATTACGGCCATCCAGTGTTTCGTGCAATCGCTCAGTGACTTCTTCAGCCAGACCGTCAATCTCGTAGGGACGAGCAAGTTGAAGCAGAGAGCAGAATATCTGAGGCGTCGCAAGATGTGATGGTTGTTGAGGCAGTGAGCCAGTGTAAAGATAGTGGATCAATGCTTGCAGTGCTGGAACCGTATGGGGAAGATACAAAGTCCTTGGGCGTGAGTTGGGTGGTAGATTCCTGACATCAGCAGGTTCCAGTGTCTGCGCAGTGCCAGTCACACTGTTCGCCGTGAGGGTTGATCCATTGGAAGTAAGTGTAGGCGTGATAGTGATGCTAGAGTTGCGAGACGTCAATGATGTGCCTGGTCTGAGAGTCGCAGTCTCGCCGCTCTCGCTGGGACCGGCACTTTCGCGTATAAGCTGGTTGAAGAAAGGACCCCATCTGCGGCCGATGAAACGAGAATTGACAGGGATACGTGTGCCATCGATAGCAAGGAAGTCCATGTCACAAAGTTCACGCGACTGAATCATCATCTCGCCCAACTCCTCGGCACCACTGTATAGTTTTCTTCCGCCTGCTGAGCCTTCGGAGCCTGGATGGTATTGTGGGGCGCTGGCTGATACGTAGTCAGAGGTGGGCCAGACTTTTCTGGGATTGTCGTATAATCCAAAGGCCTCGAGCTGAACGACACACATATTATTGAAGTTTAGACGGCGGTTGTTGTAATCGTCGACAAGATTTCGCTTGCGATTTCCAAGAATAATGAAGGAGTTTCTGCGCTCCCAGAGAACACCTCTGTTCCAACTTCCTTGGCTGAATATACTGCTTCCACTGTCGATGCGAGCCCAAGTCAACGACCGAAGATCAAGGGCCCATAGCGAAAACTCCTGCTTGGAAGACGTCAAGAATGTACCAGCAACCACAAAGTTATTACCAATGACGCCACCCGTAGGGAAGCGNNGGAGTCCAGGAGGTGTCACTGTACCCTGCATTTGTTTGTCGACGAGTGTGCCATCGCGATTGCGGACCTGAAGCTCAAGCTTGACATCAAGAAAGTTATAGTTGGTGTAGATGAGCATAGCAGAACCAGAAGAGTTGAGATCGCTGTCGTCATCATCGTCGTCCTCGTCATAGTCATCTATCGATGCTTCGTGTCCTGCACCAACCTTTGTGCTTTCCATACTGACCAAAGGCGTGACGACGGATCTGTATGCACCGCAGCTTCGACCGCCAATAGGCTTGGTCGAGGTCCACTTCAAGCTGCGTAGGTTGAACACACTGATTTGCTCGATGTAATGGTTGCCGCTGTCCTGGCCACCAACAACAATCATCTCAGCGCCACCTCTTCCGTCGAGTTCCACACCAATCGAGCCTGAATTTGGTTGGGCTCCTGATGGGTTGTGGTGTATAGCGGATAGGGGTGCGTTAGAGGAAGTAAAGACTGCACCTGAGGGGAGGATGGCTGCGCAGTGGGCATAACGGCCTTGAGGTGTCTCTCCCGTATTAATCCTTGTCCACGTATGTGAGGGTATATCGTAGACGTGTACGTCGGACATGACGCTGACCTGGGCATCCGGAGACTCGTTTTGAGCCGTAGGGCCACCTTCGGGCGACATACCTCCATAGCATACGAGCTTGTTGTCTCCAAGCGCACACACACTGTGGAAGTATCTCGGAGGTGGGACGTCGCCCTTGGTCTCTATCTTAGACCAATGTCTACGAATAAGATCAAGCTCGTAGAGATCCGAGGTCAAAGTAGGGCGAGATTTTGAAATCTTGCGACCTCCTAAAACGTACATCTTGTCGCCGAGTATTGTGGTTGTAGCGCCAACAAGGGGATGAGGCTCTCTTCCAGTAGTGCGATGTACGTTGCATACCAAGCCAGATAAGTTTGCGTTGGCCGAGGTAGCACTTGGAGTCTGAGGTGGAATGGGCGAGCCAGCAGCTGAGCGAATGTGATGATCTGAAGCATGGCTCATCACGTCCATCTCTGAGGATGATTCATGGTCGTCTCGTCTCGACATGCCAGAGTGGTTGCTTGCGACCGAGAGTTGAGCGTTTGAGCCCTTTCTCGAGGTTAGGTGAGATGGCGAGGGGGAGGCGATCAAGTGATCGAGCGTGTTCGTGCGATTTGGAGGTGGCTGTGCCATTGTTGCTACAGACGCGCGCACGTCTTCGCAATCAGGATCTTCTGCCGTGTGGAAAGAGCTTGTGGAGAGACTGGGAACTGGTGAGGAAGACCGGGTCAAGTCGACATGTCGTTGCTCTTCGGCACAATCGGGGGTTGTTTTGGTGTCAAAGGGGATGAAATTGATGCGATTACTGAGATCCTTGGATGGTATAAATGATGATCCCGCGATATCAACCAGTGTGATCGGTCCAACAAAACTGAACTGAGGACGATGGTCTCGATAGCATTCAAAGGTGCAGGTTGAGCTAGAAAAGCAGATACTGGGCTCTAGCGACTCAGGTGTTCGCGGTTCGCTGGAGGTGTTTACGATGATCGGGATGTGTCTCGATCTTTGCGGACTGGGCGTACGTTCGCGATATGTCAGGTGGGTCGGTTCCGGTAGAAGCAGACTTCCAGTACAATGTGGAAGAGCGTATGGATTCGACTTGCGAGGTGCTTCGGGTTGGAGGTGATTTTCCTTATGCCTGAACAGAATATTCGAAGCAGTTCTCCTCAATCCTAGCCCCGACTTAGCCCCTGTTGATACCGACATGTCAGCGATGTGTGATCAGAGAAGAACACGATATGAGCCCATGTGCTCAAGACCAGCACATATAAGGTAATGCAAGTCGTGCGCTCAAAACTTGCGAAGGACAACCAATGAAAACCCAAAGTGATATATCCGGCAAGAAAAAACGATGGCCAGTATAGAATCGGCGAAGTCTGTGTTTTGAGCTCTCTGCATCGTTGCCAGACCATTCATCTTGAATACTCGATCTGCACATATCCCAGTTTGTTGCTCGTTTGCAAGAATCCGCAATTCTTTGGCCTTTTCCGCGATCTCAATCCCATTTGACACCGGTACCAATCGATATAGAAACCAAAACAGAAAAGGGTCTAACTCTTTATTGTGTGATTGCGCGCATGGAACGATTCAAACAGAGGAGGTAATGTTGTTGATACAGGAGAAAAAGATTGAACCTACCGAAAGAGCGCAAAGACTTGTCGCCAACGAAACACCAGACGGATATCACCAGACGGTTGGTAGAACCAGAAGCGGCTGTACGAGGGCCTTGTAGAACAACAATTCGACTGTTTGGAGAAAGGGAGGCAGGCTGGACGTGTTTCACCCTAGATGTCGGAATTAGCCGTTTGTTCCCAAACGGTACCGTGCAGGTCGTCAAGGCTCCTTGAAAGATCAACTGTCCAAACAAATACAGCTCTATATGTTCTCACAAACAAGAGCTCGTGTCGCGGGGTACTTTGACTCGATTCCAGTCTGTCTCTGTTCTATCTCTGAGGCAACTGCTTTGCATTCCTTAAAGAATGCCAAGCATCAACAAATACGGCGATATCGTATTCCGGAGTTAAGGTCCGTAGTCGACCAAAGCATCATAGCACATTTACACTTCTACTGGTATGGCACGAGTTGACGGTATTTGCTTGTGGTGGTAGGTAGACATGAAATTCTTTATATCGTCATATGTATATGGGAGGAACCCCTTTCCTCTATTGATCAGGAAGAACAGTGGATATCATTCGCTTTTCAAACGCAATAAACCAATCTAGACGTTGGCGCTGGTCTCCTCCTTGGGAAGAGTGGTGAATCTGAGGTAGGGCTTGACAATGTTGACCTTGGGGAAGATCTTCTGGGCCTCCTCGGTCTTGATCGAGGGGTGGACAATAACGTCGTCACCTGTATACAGAGTTAGAGAATGATTGAAAGAGAGGTAAATCAATGGATGAGTACTGACCAGGAACCCAGTTGATAGGGGTGGTGATTCTGTGCTTGTCACCAGTCTGGAGAGAGTCGACAATGCGGAGGACCTCAGCAGTGTTGCGACCAGTGGAAGCAGGGTATGAGAGAATGGTGCGGATGGTCTTCTTGGGGTCGATGATGAAGACGGAACGGATGGTGAAAGCAATGCCCTTGGAGTCGACGTTGGTGGCGTCCTGGTGGTCAAGCATGTCGTATGCGAGGGCGACCTGGCGCTCCTTGTCGCCAATGATGGGGAACTTGAGGCTAGTGCCAGAGATCTCGTCAATGTCCTTGATCCAGCCACCGTGGCTGTCGACAGTGTTGGCCGAAAGACCAATAAGCTTGACACCACGCTTGGTGAACTCGGGCTCGAGCTTAGCGAAGGCACCGAGCTCGGTGGTGCAGACGGGGGTGTAGTCCTCGGGGTGAGAGAACAGAATCACCCACTTGTCTCCGATGAACTCGTGGAAGTTGATGGGACTAGAATTGTGTCAGTGTCCGATGCCAAAAAAGTATGCGGCAGTGTTGAATACCCGTTGGTGGTGTCGGCATCGAAGTTGGGGGCAACGCTGCCGAGGCGGAGGGGCTCAGGTCTTTGGGACATGTTGACTGTGATTGTGTGTGTATGGAGGGAATTGAGGAAAGAGAGAACAGTTTGTAGAGGACAACAGAAGGCGAGCTCGAAGTGGGGTGGAAGTCGAGGGTTATTAATGGCGGGACCCTCACGCCACAGCCACTAGAACTCGCATCATCTGTCTGTGCATAAAGATCCCACTCTTGTCGTTGTTGTCTCGTTCGACTTCTTCTTCCTTCCATGGCCTCTTCAACGGACAGCTCAGAGATCAGAACTGCCCTTGGCGGCGGCACATACCTGCCTCCCCAGCTCACTCGGTCTTTGGGCCTTGCCTGAACAATTCCTCAGTCTTCATCCTCAGCAGCACCCCGCACACAGCTCAGCAACGAGCTGGAGCGAACTCGGAGAAGCTACCTCTTGTTTGCGGAGTGGCTTGAACTTGGTCAACTCTGATTGGCCAGAAATGGCGTATAATCCGACCCAAGACATCCAGGTATTGGACCCCACAGGTTCTCAGAGCGCTCGAGTACGGAGACCTGGAAGAACTTCGACGTCCGTGACTTTGTCAACAAGCAGATATTCCAAGCCCTGCGAGGGCTGTTCAGGAGCTTTGTCGAAATGCTATCAACGACAAGGTAGCATTTCCACCATGACTAATCGTACCTCCTTCGACTTGAAAGTCAATGGCTTGGAATGCCGTGAGCATATCGCTATGGGCTTGAGTACCGACACTTGATCAAACAGCCATGTAGAGTCATCCCTCTTGGCATGCGTATCTTTGACCTGGCACGTTTTGATGGTTTGCTCTGATAGCAGAAATGACCACAGCACAGCAACCAACCGTCAACCATGATTTCAAAGCAAAGGCCCAAGGGAAACATGTAGGTACTCGACCTGATGTAAACCTTCATGCGAGATCGGCCGTTCTTCCCGCAATATGCGCGTATCCGCGACTGCTTCGGCATTCGGCAACCACTACAAGGTGGAGTATTCTGCCTTACATCCAATACTCTTGCGCCTCTGTTTGCCTGTTATTTCTCATTTCTAACCTCCTCCTGTTTCTCACACTCAACGAGCAGTATGACACCCCGTCTGCTCTTGCAACGATGAGTGCAAATCCTGAGATAAATCTATCCCGGCCTACACCAGACTACGCCGATGAGAAAGTTCAATATGACGATTACAANAAATCCCCAGACGGATCCACGAATCTGTCGCCGGCACATACCCAATCCGGCTCGGACGACATCATCTACCATTACCTAGATTTCGATACGCCAATCCCTCGTCCTTCCTACCTTTCAGCTCCCTACGAACTCCGTACCACACCGCCAGAAGAGCCGGATCTCAAGAAATATGAATCACCATTCAAGTGGTCCAAGAGCAGGAAGCGGGCGATAACTTGGCTTTCGTGCCTCGCGACAACGGTCACAGCATATGCTGCTGGCAGCTACACTGCTGGTGATGCACAAATGGAGCAAGAGTGGGGTGTGTCCCGCGTCGCCATTACAGTGGGAGTGACCATCTTCACAACTGGTTTCGCCATCGCACCTATGATTCTGGCCCCATTTTCCGAGATTAATGGACGTCGGCCCATGTTCGTGGTCACTGGCATTCTATATGTCATCTTCCAGGTCTGCTGCGCCGTTACCCGGTCGTACGGTGGCATGCTCATTTCGCGCTTCCTCAAAGGTTGTGCGTCCAGTACGTTCAGCACGATGGTCGGTGGTGTGATCAGTGATATCTACCATGCCGAGGATCGAAACACTGCCATGGCTCTTTTCTCTGGCGCCGCCCTCTTTGGTACAGGACTTGGACCTCTGGTGTCATCTTTCATAGCCTACTACACAACATGGAGATGGATCTTTTATTTGCAGATCATTACTTGCGGAACGGTCCAGATCTTGGTAATTTTGTTCTTCAAAGAGTCACGAGGCTCGGTGCTGTTGTCGAAGAAGGCCAAATGCCTCAACAAGTACTACGACAAACTCGAGGCCGCGGGTTTCACAGGCGTTGATATGCCCAGCGATTCAATCTCGGGCAAGACCTCAACGCAGAGAATACGCTGGAAAGTTAAAAGCGACGAGGAGCGCGCCAGTCTATTGCAGATGATCAAGATTTCGCTTGTGCGACCGTTCCATCTACTGTTCACAGAACCCGTCGTCTTCTTCTTCAGTCTGTGGGTTGCGTTTTCGTGGGCCATTCTCTATCTAACATTTGGTGTACGTATTTGATAAGCGAGCTTATCTCCTTACACAAGGAACATGCACATGCTAACCAAATCTTTCAGNGCAATTCCCGTTATCTTCTCGGCATCCCACAACTTCAACCTCTATCAAACCGGCTCAGTATTTGCCGCCATCAGCATCGCATCCATAATCTCAACCATAATATCTATCCTCGGCGAAAAGTGGACAAAACGCCGTTTTCCCCACCTCGGAGACTCACCAGAAGGTCGTTTATACTTTGCTTGCGCGCAAAGTATCTTATTACCCATTGGTCTTTTCTGGCTCGCTTGGACATCAGGCAGTAATTCACATTGGATCGTTCCCACCTTAGCCATCGGCTGTGCCACAATGGGCATTTTCAGCATTTACCTCGCCGTCTTCAATTACCTGGCTGACACTTATCACCGTTATGCCAGTTCTGCACTTGCAGCGCAGAGTTTTTGTAGGAATATGCTTGGAGGAGCGTTTCCTTTGTTTGTGCCGCAGATGTTTAGGGCTATGACATTTCAGGGCGCTGGGAGCTTGTTGGGTGGTATTGGTGCTGTGTTGACGTTGGTGCCTTTTGCGCTGTTGATATGGGGGCCGAAGATTAGAGCGAGGAGTAAGTTTGCGAGTGAGATTATGGATAAATGATCTTTTTGTGGTAGAACACTTTTAGACTGATGAATGAACGAATATACACGCTTTCTCGACATCATCTATACTTTCTAAGATCCAGGAGGACAAGTCAATTTATCTCCTAGTGTGCCAAAATCTATCACAACAAAGTACAGCAGGCACAGGACAGAGGGCACTCTCGAGCCTATCAGAAAAGTGTTAAGGGACAAGTGGTATTCGAAGAAATAAAGGTACAGTGTTATCCGTTTGATCCTCGCAGACGCTATGAGAAAGACCGCTCCAAGTGAAGGAGCAAGAGAGATCAGAAACCAGGACGCCATTCTGCATATCATCGTAAACTTCCAAGAACTCAAGGAGCTTTGTGGGAAGGAAAGAAGTGAACAACCTAACCTCCACCATTGGAAATGGCACAGAGGACAGCGGTCAGGTGATCCTTGAGAGTAGGATTGTGTGCCATGGCGAAGAAGAGCTTCTCTCTGATGGGGTCGAAGATTTTCTTCATCAGCTCGGCTGATGGTGGGGCAGGTGNGCTCGGGCATAGCGACAGCAAGCTCGTCATCTTCACCTTCGCGATGAGGCTGATCGTCATCATCGGCGGGGTGTGCCTTTTCTTCAACGGCAGCAGCGGTGGCGGCTGCTCCGTTCGCGCTGGGTGNNCCATCTTACGGACACCACGAGCAATGTTTCGCAACACGAGTGCAGACCCTAACGGCAGGCCGGCAGCGTCGTTGCGTTCGTCTGCCATTGTGCGGTGCCAGACGCGGTTGCTGGGAACGGGCTCTTCGACGTCCTTTGAGTTGTGCTGATTCAGACGTCTTTGCTCAGCCAGTAGACCGGCGTCTGGCAGATGTGTGTTGATGTGGCGAGCCAACAGTGCAAGGCCGACAGGCAAGTTGTATTCACTCGGGATCTGGCGAGAACAGCTGCTCCATTTGCAACCGTATGACAAGGACGAATCGGCTGCAGCAAAGTCGAAAGCAGCGGCCTTCGAAGTGCTCTGTGGTGGTTGTGAAGTATCACCGTTGACAGTTGTCGGTGCCTTCTTTGGGACCTTCAGGTGAGAAGACAGGATGTGTTCCCAGAGCTTTGGACCGTTGGAGAAGAACTCGCCACACTCCTTGCCATTTTCGTTGGCGAAGATGGCGATGTGTTCCTGTGCGACGTCTGTGGGATCAGTGCGCCAGCAGCACTTGACGAGGTCCTTACCCTCAATGTCGTGAGCGATCTTGCGGGGTCTTATGCCTTTGATCACGTATTTGGAGTTTGCGACTTGGGCAGATGCACCGGTGAATGTGTTTGAGACATTCTTGATGAACTCTCCTGCTATGAGGTTTCCATGGGTTGGCTGGTGCTTGAGGAAAGTGGCTTGGTACGACTGCCAGAGGTGGATCTGGGTCATTTCAGAGTCTGGGTCTGTTTCGAAGCACATACGCAANNCCTATATCGATTAGATTCTGTGTAAAAATGCATCATTGGAAGTCACTTACCAGCGTGAACTACGGTCGGGCTCGGCATACTGCAGCAGTGACTCTACCACATCATGACACAGGCGTGGAACATGAGCTGAGCTTTCCGAGTCGTAATGAGGCTCTAAAGGGCGAGGCTTGTGCATCTTAGGCACTTCCTTCTTTGCGTTGTAGAGCAACAGATCAGATAGCTGCTTGACGAGGCTCTGAACATCGGCATCCAGCGCCAGTGTCTCGACATTGTCAGCGATACTAGTGTACTGGAAGAGGAAGTCCAAGCATGCAGAACGCAGCTCCTCATCGGGTAACATCATCCAATCAGGTAGCTTTTGAACAATCTCAAGAGGAACGAGCTCGAGTCGCTTGTTTTCCTCGTAAGCCATGCCAAGTCGAGCGATAGCACGCAATGAGGTAACGATTCTGCCACGGTCGTTGGATTCCAGCTGAGCAAGCAGGGTTTCGTACAGAAGATCGGTTGCGTCGAGGTCGTAGTGCTTTGTGAGTTGTTCGATGGTCTCGAGAGCGTAGTACTGTAGCTCTACTATAGCGGGATGGGGTTGCAAGTTGAGCACGATACAGAAGTAGTCGCGCAGAAGAGGTAGCTTGGCGATGTATTGAGCGTTCTCGTCCAGCATGACCATGTTGCGAATGACAAGACCGGCCTCAGTAATGCGGCCCAGGGCCTGTCTGAACTCCGTGGTCTCGACAGAATGAGCAGTGTCCAAAAGAACAGCAGACTGCAGCTTCTGTAGAAGATCAGGCGTGCCGTTGATTGCGTCCAGAATGCGCGGACCAGAAGCTTCGTCGTAAGAGATGACCCACTCAAGGTCGTAGAAGAGAGAGGTTACCTGCAGCAACTTGTTGACGAGGGCCTCGGCCAGACCGGCGAACTGATCGAAGCGGTACTTATCGCCTCGCTCGTGGGAGATTTTGACAAGATGGTGTAAGGCATACTCTTCTTCGTCGGGCTGACCGGACTGCAGAGCTAGCTGAGCGCGGACATAGATGTTTGGTCCGATAAAGCCAGTGCCTGGCAGCATGAGACCTCTGTGTTTCTTTGCAACATGGCTGGCCTGTGCCTCTTGTTCCAGCTTGCGCTTGATGCGGTAGTGCTCAGAGTTGTTGGCTGGGGTTGTGACGGGCTTGAGCGTCAATGGCAGCTGCTGCTGCGGCTCGTAGGTTGCCAAAGTCATGGGGGTGGTGTTGGCATACGCAGGCGACGGTGAGGCAGGAGTCTGCGAGGTGTGTTGGCCCTGGTTACGGGTTTGACGTGGGGCGGTCGTGTCGGGTTGGAAAAGAACGCGCTGGGGCGGCGCCTGGCGCAATCCCCTGGTCGACCGCACGCTTCCGGGCTCGCCGTCGTCGTGGGTATCCTTGGCAGCGTCTTCGTTGTCAGACGAGTTGCCGTTTGCAATGCTCTTGTCTTTTGTGGCCGAGTTTGGGTAGTTCTCTAACGTCCTCGACATTACGTCGCCTCCCTTTGCTGTCACATCTTCAATCACCTCCTTTGGCGGTGGTTCCTTACCCCAGTGTGTCGATATCTCGTATGCTACCAGGTTGTAGTAATAGGCTCTCTTCACCAGGAAGGCCGCGCCAGCCAGATTCTTGATGCCAGGCATAAGCTCATCGGCAATCTTCCTCCACATGAGAGGCTTTTTCTTGGTATCCGACACCAGGTCATATCCACCTTCTGCGATGACTCGTTTATACAACTTCAGCAAATCGATGTGCTGAGTCTCGACTTTCGGCTCATTCTCCATTGTGGTTCTGCGCATTGCGTTAGAACCGCTTCTGTTCTTGCTCTCCACCGGCTGCCTGCTGGGACGCCTACCNNCTCTCTTCTCATGATACACAGCTAACTCCTTCAAGAAGTTCTCGTACTCCTCGGTTTTCTCGATCGAGGATTCATGGTCAGTCCGCTGGCCGACTTTCTTTGGGGGCATGATGCCAGGTTGTCCGGGTCCTAGAGAGGCCGTCTATCTTGTCGCTGTCTCGAAGAAGGAAATGGTTCGTTGGAAATGTCAGATGGCGCTCACCAGAGCTCGGCGCGATGATGGATGCTGTTTCGCGACGCGTCCAGTTACACCTTCCTTGCGCCGACTTGCGCGCTGTCGCTGATCGGCCCTCCACACTCTGCACCCCCGACTTGGCACTCCTCGGTGATAGCGCCTGTCATATCCCCGAGCTTCAACTTCCTCCTCGCTCATGCGCTCGAGGTGCAATCACAGACAGCATACGACATGTCGTCTTTCAATGAACTTTACACTGTTGCCCAGCAATATGGTGCATCTTCATAGCTATACGATTCGTGGTTTGGGAGAGTAGAAAGTCGTGGGTCCCCATGCGTGTTGCAAGCACCTTGCCCAACTGGGTCCTTCGTCCCTTCCTCTTCATGTCGAGCTTGAATTTCTGTTTCGGCCTTCGTCGAGCGCACATGCAAAAACGGAAGCCTCGTGCTTACATAAGGAAATGGTCCCTCCCAAGTCCTGTGACATGGCAGAGTGTCGTCCTCTCGTCGTGTTCCGACGGGAGGATATTGAGCTATAGTTCTTCGTCGATTTGCAGATTGTCCTCTCCTCCGTTGTGTCGACCACTCGAACATGGCAAGTCAAACCAGTCTTTTCGGACGTTCCTTACTATGTCACTCTATCCTGAAGTTCTCGCACTCTACTCTCCCTCGCCATGCAAGTCCTTCTGGCTGGAATCACATCCAAGCGCCTGATATTTTTGCTCTTATTGAACAGCTCGGCCATGACGGTATACAGCTCAGAATCGTCCAAGGTACCAATGATCTGGTAGGTCGCTTCTTATATGCATAGTTATCTCCGGTGCTCACAGAAAGTCTTAGNGAGGTTCTCCCACTCACGGCCATCATCCAAGAGACTAGAGAGTTGCATAAAAGACAGCCCAAGCAATCGCCAGACAATCTGCCCATCTTTGGTCTGACTAAGGGTACTGCATTGGCTGTTCGCTATTTCTGCCAGAACAATCAGGTACGTAACATCATCACCTCAGGTTCTCTTGAGAGACCACATACCAACATCTTGGGTTTTCGTTCNCAGGTCAGACGTATTCAGTTGCGCTTCACCGATGAAGCCTCCTGCAACGAAGCTGTACGTCTGCTATCTGGTCACGGGCTCATGTTCTCAATGCCTCCCGCCAAGCAGAACACTCAGCCTCAAGCGCGTCCTATGACAGCTAACTCATACATGGACCGTCAAGCCTCTGTGCAATCCGCTCGCTTCGACCGTGAGACTTCCTCGATCATCGTTCCGACAATTCAAGGTATGGCTGTTGGGTTTTCCACTAATGGGTCTCAACACTGACGAAGGTAGATGCTNTTCCCATCGACCGCCTCATATGCTCAGCAACAGTCGAGCCAGCACAATGACGACTCAACCAGCCTGCACATGTTCACTTCATCGCCAGGTCCAAAGGTGTATGAGACCCGGGGCATTCAAAGACAGCCAACGTTTGGTCCGATCCGCACGAGCGAAGAACCGGCAGAAAGGCCTTCGACTGCGCCCATCCAGTGGCCATCAGACATGGCCAGAACCATGCCACCTCCTCGTAGAGAACTTCCTTTCCCCAAACCTTCTAGCAGTCCTGCAAAGATCAAGATGCTGCCACCCCTTCCGAAGCCAAGTTATGCTTCAGAGGCTGCCAAATCGGAAAAGTCAATAAAAGAGGAAAGTCGAAGTGGTACGTCGCCAGAGAAGAAGATTAGTCCGGGAATCACGCGACTCGCCACTCCTCGAGGACCTACAAGATTCGAGCCTCCAGCATCGCGCATGTACAACTTCCAGCCGAGCGATGACTATAATACAATCGTCAATGGAAGCCCCGGGTACAGAGATATCGATATTTCGAGCAGCACTATAGCTCGTGAGCCCGACCAAGATGTTGTTCCGGATACAGATCAACGCTACCGTAGCAGCGCAAGTCCCGTCCACTTCGCCAGTTCCAGTCCGAAAGACAAGCCACTTCCAAGCCCAGAAAGCTCCTTGTGTTCGAGCCCTGAGCAGATGACGTCTTCCAGCCCATCGGAAAGACGTAGCCAACACCTCGCTCATAAGCACATTCTGTGGCATCCGGAGATTGATCATGTCGAGATGACAGGACATTCGCCGCAGCAAAATGCCCAGCAGAGTCCGAATATGCAAGATGTGGAAATGGCAACAACAAATTCGCCACAGCAACACGCACAGGACGTGCTGAGGCAATATGCCGAGCAGTCCAACGAAACTCGTGCAAAGGCCATCGAACAATTCATCCTTGCCAATCTCGAAGATGATGCTTTCCTCAAACTTTGTGTTGATGTGGAGGCATGTTGGCAGCGTCAAGTGCTGGACAGGCGTCTTTGATACTGACGATTGCCACCTTGCTTGATTTCTTGAGGGACATTGGTATGTTTCACGATGCACGAATACATATGTATGTGTTATTGGCCAAGGAGATGGATGTATTACGAATGAACGTTCTGCTGATTGCTACAAGAGAAGACGAGAGAAAGACGCTGTTCATGAGTAGTTGTTAGTTTTAACATTAGCTATATGAAGTATGTCCATAACCAAAAGAAAAGCATCGAGTCCGAATTCGACCTGCTTGAATTTGAGATTCAACGCTCGTTGCTTCAACTCTGTAGGACCTTCGAGTCACTATTGTAGAGATGCAGAGAGATAAGTGACACTCACTCTAGGGTCCTGCAACCAGAATTTCGAGAGTTAGTGTTCAAGTGCCCGAACATGCTTATGAGGGTACCCCTAACTCTGGCTTCGACATTTGACATATCCCAGCCTCCAACCACACTTAGAAACACAACTGTAAAAACACACAAACAACTTCCAAACCCACTCAATGTCCAGGGAGAGTCAAAGTAAAGATCTTTGTTTTGGTTGCGAACATAATATAGCAGTAGTAATCGGAAGTGTGTTACTCGTTTTTATATGAGATCACGGTATTGAAAATGATCTTCTCGATGTATGTTCCCAGAACCCTGTCGCCGGCAATTGTTGCGAGCGTGTTCAAGCCATGCATTGTTGAGACATGATGGCGCTGTCCAAGGTAACGCTTTTCAAAAACACGGTCTGCGAAGTCTCTGGTGTGTTTGCAGACGAGGCGGAACATCTTGAGTTCCTCGAGATTCATATTTTCCGGCGACCATTGACAAGATTTTTGCTGGCATCTGTTGCAGAAGAAGTCATGTTGTGTGCTACTGAGAGATAGAAGTTGGCCGCAGCAATGGTAACGAGAACGTATGAGACTTACGATCTGACTGAGATTGAGTGATGTTTGGGTGAAGAGGTGTAGGTTGAAATCGGATGTAAATGAGATGGAGACGAGACGAGAGCTACAGATGGGGTCTGAACAGAAGAGTGAAGACCGACACTGATACAGAAGCGAAGCAGTATCAATCTTTTTTACATTTTTATGGTTGTTGGCTGAAGAGGAGGATATAGCTGGCGGTTGGGCCAGATGTTGTGATAGAGACGAGTCGAGAGCCACAGATGATGAGGTCTGAAAAGCGAAGTGTAGTGGATTCGATGTCAACACCTTCCAATACCGTATTATGTCCAAGGAGAATCCAAGTAGACATTCCCATTTTCGAACATTATGTAGTAGTATGTATCCAACCTCCTACTTCGAGACAAACATACCCTGCCCCAAAGCAGTGAGATAGCCATACCTCGTCAACATGGTAGGGTCAAACTTGCCCGGCCTCCCATTCTCTCCCGCCACACTAGTAGCAGCAACATTTCCTTGCGCGGAACTAGGCGTCAGCGTCCCATTGCCACCCTCTCCAGCATGAGCATGCGCCAAATGCTGCAATCCCGGCGGTAACTGTTCAATCCCACCCAGAATCAATTGCAACTTATTTCTCTTCTGCACAATCAAATCTCTGATAGCTGAATCCCAGCCCGTAGACTTTTCGTGGCCGGCGAGACCGCGACCGAAGCCCAAGGCTTCGGAAATTTGCTCAAGGCCTCTGATGGCTTCGGCACGTGTCTTTTCTATGTCTACGAGTTCGCAGAGGGTCATTGCTGCTAGGGCTGCAAAGTGGTGGTTTAATGGTGTAATGGGTGTTTGACGTTGGTTTAGCACTGTAGCCACTTTTACAGCATGGCCGATCAACTCTGTAGGTTCGGTTGTGGGGTTGAGTCGTTTGATAAGAAGGTGGCAGTGGTGATAGGAGAGATGGACCAGGTTTAATGAGCCCCAAACACTCTCTACCGATTCACGGAAGCGGTCGATCTCGCCAGCTAACGTCAATCCGAGTAGTGAGGATGCTGGGTTCGAAGGTGCCATGACATTGGTCTCTGGTGTTTTTGTTGTAGTGAGAATGGCGGCGAGATGTCCTATGATGAAGGAGAGGCGCGCTAAGTGATATGTCGATTCGCCGAGCAGGATCTGATCCTCGGGCAGTAGGACGACGCTGTTCTCTGGGAGTTTGAGAAGGTCCGAGGTACTAGAAGCATGCCAGCGGTCGAGGATGAACAGTACCCACCATACTCTTCTTGCTAGCCTTTCTTCAGAGTCCGGATCACCTTCAGTGGCATATCGTTCGCGCGGACGAATCAGATTAATCTCCAATTGTCCTGCGACACCTGCAGCTCTTCCTAACCACTCTGCACGTGAAGGACCGGCTTGACCCCTGACTGTTGCGGGACCATGGTTGTCGGATTCTAGAGCCATCAACAAGAGGGTTTGCAAGTAGACTAGATTGGTACCACTGGTGTGCGTGGCTGGGTTCTCGAAAGGATAGCCAGCAAGGAGTTCAGCGGCTCGCTTCATCATGGGCGCGTATGTATGTTGAGGACGAAGCGTTGAGGAGAAGGAGGGAANAGTGCGCATCGTGCACTCCAGGACGGTCAAGAAGGCTTCTCTTAACGTCAAGGGACACTCGGCCAGGCGCATGCGAAGGCGGTGTTTTGAGTGGGGTAATAGCGGAAAGGTCTGGTGTATGGTCCGATAATATTCGTCGACTACCTCTTCATCCCATTCAACCAGCGTGGGTACACCTGCCTGCGTATCGAAAGGGACACTAACGCTCTCGCGACGCCGAGTATCTCCACCATACTTAAAGAAGGGCTGTGTGTTGGCAGGTTGTGGTTGGGGCGTAGGTCTCATGTCTTGACGGTAATTTGGTTGGATAGGGTACGGTGACGTTCGCGGGTCGCGAGAGTATGGGTTCCCATAGGCGTGAAGAGGGGCAGCAGCAGGTTGAGGCTGGGTCGCAAGTTGGGTGGGTTGTGTTGCTGGTGCAAGTCTCGGAGCCAGGACAGGCAGCGGATCCATCTCTGTCGTCTCTGTCTGTGAGCGTCTTCGTTTCTGGCCTGCTTGACGGGGTGGTGAAGCGTAATCTCGTGTGGCATGGGCGGCTTCTGCGAGCAACGTTTGCAGCTCCTGGTCGACGTGTCCGTGTTGTTGGGGCTGCATCTGGCCCTCGAGAGCGTTCAAGCGCTCAGCGAGCTCCTTGATGTAGCCCTTGCTGGGACCTCGCTTCAGGGGCTGGCGACTGAAAGCGCAGCCTGAGTTGGAGCGCTTGCAATTGGTACATGTCTCGTGCTCGTTCAAGGCGTCGCAACGGATCTTCTTGCGACGGCACTCGTCGCATGCGCGGCTGACTTTGCTGCGCTTGTCCTTGTTGTTGTCGGCGCCATGTTGACCAGGCGGTGGACTCAGGTGATGCTCGGGAAAGAGGTCAGGGTTCACAACGTGTTGCGACGGTGATGTGTGTTGCGGCTGCGAGGGAAGCGGGGCTGGTTGAGCATGTTGCTGTTGCTGAGCATGATGATGCTGTTGTTGCGGGTCGTCGTGTGGTTGCGGCGAGTGTTGGTGCGACGTGTTTGCCGACTCGTGGGTTGAGTGGTTCAGGCCCAGCGACCTGCTCAGTTCGGCGCGGAGGGCCAGGTCATCGTCGACCTCGGGGTGTTGTAGATGGTGTGTAATACTGTTGATCGACTGACTGTAGTAGGGCCCTAGAGAGGGGTCGACCACGGTCGGAGATGCATAAGGGCTATGTCCGCTCGCCATCTACGTAGTGGTATGTTGCTGCGAGATGTGGAGGGAGAGAGATATACAACCATCACACACTCGATGCCGAGGAGCCCGAACAGGCTCAACCATCAACATACTCATGGCGTTGCAGGACCACGGCTACAGCAAACGACTGCCGACTCTATTTTTCCGGCCATCATCTCTTTTGCAGTCATCTTGCCCATACCAACTTAATCTCGGATCAATGTTCAGCCATTGCCGAATCTCCTGCAAAAGGCCCCTCTTCATCCTCCATCTTTGCTAGACTGCCAGACCCGCCGTACTGTAATAACTTGAGACCACGCCTGCCTATAATAAAATGACCTGTTCAACACACATCTTACATGGACCGAGGAGCCATTGTCTTTAGCCGTTGCGTGGGATCTAGGCTCTGGCTGCGATATCGTCTTCACACAACTGGAATTGTCTTGGTTGCCAGACCGCCTTTGTCTGCAGCGGCTCAGGCATAGTGATGAACATTGTTTCACTGTACCCATCTCTTTACAGACAGGATTCCATCTGGTTGTAAAGTACATGCAAACACGAGATTGTGGACGACGGAAGGACTGAGTCGGCGCCTGAGTTGTTAAAAGCCTCAACTCGAGGGATCGCAATCAGCAGACAGACGGGCGATAACAATTCATGCAACGACGGCCGCTATGAAGCGCGGTGCATAGATTGCAGTTACATAGGATGAGCACGGATGAGGGAGGTGCAGGCATGCAGCATCAACTGTGCTGCTGCAGTTGTCGGCATTCGCGCGTGCATGATACGAGCGATACAAGCGCAGTGGTCACTCTCTCATCAACGATCGACAAGCTTGTTCCCCTTGAAGTATGTCGGGGTGGCTGTGAAGTCATGACGAACGGTCAACGGGTCCTGGATAGCGAACAGCTTGGCTAGTGCTGGGGGTCGCAGGCGGCAGACTGCGGGTCGCGCTGGCGATTTGGTATGGACAGGTCGAACAGTTTCAGGACTCCGAGGTGTCGAGTCTCTAGCTCGGCGGCCTGTGCGTCAGAGTCAGATCGCACTTTTAGTATTGGTTTGCTGGCTTGGCGTCGCAGGTGCGGGCTCTTCATGCCACAACGACTCTCCGTCTTCTCCTCCTTCACTACTATCGTCGTTCGACAACTGTTTGTTTTGTGGTCCCCGTATTTGCTCAAAGGCCATTCGAAAGGCCACGACCTTGTCGTGTGCCAAAGGCCGTCCGCTCTGTGCTCTTTTCTCCATCCGCCGTCTAGCAATCTCTCACCGCCGTCGCTCGTCGTTTTGCCATCCACGCCGGCCCTCGTCATACCACCGCCGCAAGGACTCGACCGCAACAAATCACCCGCCCCGCTCCTGCATCTCTGGCGTTCTGAAAGACCGTTTTCGCAAAGATACCCTCCATTTTGTGATCTCTTTGTTTACATACCAGCTCCACGCTATTTTCCTTGGTTAATTTCTATCAAAAACACTGCAATAACAAGGTCCAATCCGTCAGGCCGGACCTGCGACGAACCCCCACCACAAACCGCACCCCGCATCCCTCCGCGATCGACCGACGTCTCCCCGCCGGCCACGCTCTCAATCCGTCAGGTATGGTAGTCAAGGAAGATGGGACCAAATGGGCATGCCAATCGTGCCTAAAGGGTCACCGTGTCAGCGGCTGCACCCATACAGGTAAGTGGCCGCTCCCCGATGCCAGTATATAAAGTGCACTTCTCATAGACATACCAGACCGCGAGCTCTTCTTTGTCCCTAAGAAGGGCCGCCCCATCACCCAGTGCCCGCACTGTCGCGCCGAACGCAAGAAGCGCTCATCCCATGTCAAATGCGATTGTGGAGAGAAACCCCACACTAAAGAGAAATGTATCCATCTGCGCGAGGCTGAAGCCAAAGCCGCTGCTATCGCTGCCGCCAACGAGTCCGGCATACCCATGCCACCCCCTTCGGCCTCTGGAGAACACCACTCGCCCGAACTCTACTCTGTCGCTGAAGAATCCCCCTCGTCTGATGAACATCGTTGCTGCTGCCCCCACGGCGGGAAGTGTATCTGTTCAAACCTCAAAGAATCGTCCCTCGAAGACGCCAAGGATCACAAGGACCATATCGAAGCTTCGTTCAAGAAGGATACTGTCAAGGAGACATCGACCGTGCCNAAAAAGTCACTCAGCCAACGCAAGCCACGCCTCACTTCACACCAATCCGAAGGCCATCTGACCGTCTTTGCCAACGGCCACCACAAGCCATGCCATCGCAACAATAATGCTGCTCACGAATCTGGAGCTCCTTACAAGCTGCCTCGCTCGCACACTCAGCCCGTCTCGACCAAGAGCAACGCTCGCCGTTCCGTAGATAGCCTTGCTGCAGTCGCCTCGAGCCAGCCACACTCTTGGTTCCAGTCGAACATGTCCGCCCATCCATCAAACGCCAACTCTGGCCAAGCTTCGCCTGTCTCCGCCATTACCATGCAGGCTGAAGCCATGCAGAAAGACGTCAAGCCTCCGGTTGATGCTCAGCCTCAGTACCCCCTCGCGACCGTCTCGTCAAGTGTTCCAACCTCCATGTTCGCCGACTTTGGCTTCCCCAGCACCTCTTCCATCGGCACTACCACTACTGAGTCCTCCATGCCGTCCTTCTCCTTGCCAAGCTCTGACCTCGGCATGAGCACTGACTTCTGGAACAACTTCGATTGGTCCAAGGTCGACACCACTTCCTTTGATGTTCAGCCTGCTCTGACAAACACTTCTTCTGGCACCATGTCCGAAGTCGATGAGATTCCAGCTACAGAGGAAATCAATACTTTCGACAGCAACCCTTACCAGATGAACATGCAAGGCCTCGTGGGTACCAACGTCAACAGCAGCACCAACAACTTCGACCTTGATTTCTCTGTGGCTACTGGACAGTCGAACCGCTGGAGCATGCCTGTTTACTCCAACCCGAACACAAGCAACATAGATCTGGCCTCCATGACTGCCGACACCTTCACCAAGCCCAAGCAGTCTCCTGAACAGTCCATGTCACTTGGCCAGTTCTCTGGCTTTGACTTGGCCTCTTCTGTTCAGTCTCAATCTCCTGCTCAGTCCAACTTCCAGTGGGACCCGGCCCTTATGGATTATGCTATGGGCAACAACGTTGACAACAGTGCCTCGCTCGCGTATTCGGTGGCAGGTTCCTCTGGTCCTTCGATGGCTCCAACTGCCGCTCCTTCCCCTAAGTTCAGTGCAGACACCTCAAACGTCAACGATCAATTTTTCGACTTCGACAGTGGCTCAAAACTCGTCAACTGGAACGACGGCATTATGGTTCCTGCCGGACAAGACTTTCTTAACACGTACAATTACGATCAGAACTTTTCGACAAACGATTTCAACAACCAGGGCTGGTCAAGCTAACACCTGTGGTGTGCCTTTCTGAGGCTCACTGGATCGATTTGCGCTACTCTTGTCTTGAATGTTCTCGATTAACGATGCTGATGACTCATGGCTTAGAGCCTCTCCTATCGTCTTCCTCCCAAGTATCAGCTTCTCGGTTGTTGTCTGGTCGCAGGCCTTACTTTCTCCTGGGCGATGCCACGATACTATCACTTTATCGTGGTTTCTCACCCCTTTTTCACTTTCGACTTGTTGATTTTGTTCTCAAAATCTTGATTGTTGAAGTCACTCCCTTTTTCAATTTTCCTTTACACGCCCCCTTTTTCCACAATACCGACTGTACGAACTTGCATTCGACCCCTCATGTCAATACTCGTCACCTGCAAGTTGGTCAGCTGGGACGCTATATCGTGAACCTCTCTTCTTTTCCGGCCCAGACCGCTCGAGGGTTTCTTGTATTCGCGTCTCTTGGTCTCACACCCTTATTTTTGCAGAAAGCGTTGGAGCTGGTGGTTAGGATGGTAGTTTTTTTGAAATAGAGCGAGCTTAAAAATGGCAAGACCCATTTACAAACAGTATCGTCGTTCCGATCTGTGAGATTTACTTGATCGCACACTACAACAACCACATGTCATTCGCATCATCGGATG
This sequence comes from Aureobasidium vineae, assembly GCA_903819635.1. NCBI lineage: Eukaryota > Fungi > Ascomycota > Dothideomycetes > Dothideales > Saccotheciaceae > Aureobasidium > Aureobasidium vineae. The sequence goes on from CAIJEN010000006.1 coordinate 1,161,722, forward strand.
GCCGCGCGCGGATAGGAGGGGCTTACGCGTCCAGCGAAAACGAAAACCATCCTTATTCCCGGTTTCTGATATCTGAGTTAATCTTTTCTGTTGCCCGAACATGGAAGCCATTGTGGTGTATTCACTGGACACTTGTGGCACTAAATGCTAAGAGTACTGGGTTGCGAAATGGTCGGATGTGTGTGCTGATCGATGGTGCAATGTTGGGAGCGCGACCCTGATCGTGTATAGGATCTGGTTAGGGGCCGCGGTTTATAACGATCAGAGTATTTCTACTGCACTGTGAGTTTCTATGGAGGTCGTGTTTGATATTATGATGCGTTATGGGGTGTACTAAGGAATAATTGTGGTGTCCACGAACCGTGCAGACAAATTCGAATGTCCCCTCAGTTGTGGGTGTTCACACGCTGCTGTGGGGATACAGGCTAGAGTGAACACATCACAGAAGGTCTGATGGGATGAACAAGATGCTGGTCCCTTCTTCACTAGGCAGATCGTAATGTCAAGATTATAAAATGTTTGCGCCGCGCTACTGCCGCTGGATGTCAGGAGGAAACGGAAGGTAGTAATAGTTGTACAGTGTAGATATATGCCGCTTTGATGTATGTTTTTACAGATAAAGAGATGAACGGTCAGAGAAGAGCGACCGCTCTACTTCAAAGGCTTGATGCCCTTGTGGATGGCAGCGATACCATTCGTCAAGTCCTCCCAACCTTGACCGTTCTCACCGCCGGGAACAACGAAACCAGCCTCCTTGATCATGTCCCTCCACTCAGTCTGGCTGGGGAATCTCTCGATACTCTCAACAAGATATTGGTAGCTGTCTCTGTCTCCAGCAACGACCTGGCCGATCAAAGGAATGGCGGCAAAACTCCATCGCTTGTAGACGAAATCAAAGACGGGGTTGTTGACCTTGCTGAATTCGAGGCAGGCGAAGACACCACCAGGCTTCAGGACGCGGAATGCCTCCTTCAAAGCGATATCCTTGTGTGTGAAGTTACGGATACCGAAAGAGACGGTGTACAGATCCATGCTGTTGTCGGGAATCATGTGCAAGTTCTCGGCATTGGCCTCTACGAAGTCCAGTCTTCCGGTGCCGTTATAGTGGGAGGCGGCAGCGCGCTTGCGACCTTCGGCAAGCATGTCAGGGTTGATGTCTGAGATTGTGACGTGTGTGTTTGGGTCGTGGTTTATGTTTGTCGCGTGGTCGAGAATGCGGAAAGCGATGTCGCCGGTGCCGCCTGCGATGTCCAGGACCTTCCAACCGGTTTGAGGTGCGCCGGNGGTATGACTGCCGGGGTTGATGCTACGGACAAAGTGGTCTTTCCAGAGGCGGTGGATACCGAGAGACATGAAGTCGTTCATTGTGTCGTACGAGGAGGCAACAGAGCTGAAGACGGCACCGACNNTGTCGCATGAAGCGATTAGCTGCTGATGACAGTATATCCATGGCACTGGAGTGTGTAGGGGTGTATTCTTACCCTTGGACTCCTTCAATGACTCGGCAATGCTCTCGAAACCGAAATGCGTCGTCTTCTCATCGTTGCGTTTTTGCTCGGCGAGGTATGGCGAAGACGAGAAGGCGCGGACGGGCAGAGGTGTGACGGTGCGAGTGGAAAGCCGTAACCGCTTTGCGGCGCGAGGGACGAATGAAGACATGGCGATGTTGATTGTACTTGCCTCCTCCAGCGAACATGAACTTTGGCGACACAAACGCTCACGCCGCTGCGCCAAGCGTCTATCTCGAAGATCGGAGATTAGATCCGACGGGTAGATCCTTTGCTTAGCGTAGGGCGTACCCCAGACGGAGCCCGCGACTGGAGGGCGCTACCGAGGACCCGAATGTGCGGAGGGGTACCCATCATTGTACTTTTGCGTCCCCTGTCTCTTGAGGACATGTTCCTGGTTGCAGAATTACAGCATGGGTGTCCTCAAATTCACGTTCTCTGCGGCTTTCCGCCCGTCAAGATGCTCTTTCCGAAGTGTAACCAAAAGATGGAATTCAGTATCACAACGACCAGGCTCGGATCGGTATACTTTCATCTATCCTTGTTGTCGATAATCCACTGAGATGTTGCCNAGAGTACGCTTTCCTGGTGCCATTGACAGCAAGTTCACAACAAACCTTGACTTTACACGGCCAGCAAACAAGAAAGCCATGCCGACTTATCGTATTCTGGACCAAGATGGCGTCATTGTCGACAAGTCAAGGGAACCCTCTGATATCTCAGACGACCATCTTATCAAGATGTACAAAGACATGCTGAGTGTGAGCAGTAAGAATTGACCAACTTTGCCCGCCAAAAACAAGACTGACCAGATCAACNNAGTCATGGATGTAATCATGTTCGATGCCCAAAGACAAGGCCGTGTCAGCTTTTACATGGTTTCAGCAGGCGAAGAAGGCATAGCAGTCGGCTCTGCCTCAGCGCTAGACCCCAGTGATCCTATCTTTGCCCAATATCGCGAGCAGGGAATCTTCAAATACCGCGGCTTCACACCTGCAGACTTTATGAACCAGCTTTATGCCAACAAGCACGATCCAGGTCTAGGTCGCAACATGCCAATCCACTACGGAAGCGAAAAGTACCACATCCACACCATCAGTTCACCTCTGGCCACCCAGATCCCTCAGGCTTCTGGTGCAGCGTACGCGGTCAAGATGCAAAACGCCATGAATCCCAAAGACACACAACGTTGCGTGGCATGCTACTTTGGTGAAGGTGCAGCCAGTGAAGGAGACTTCCACGCCGCCCTAAACATCGCCGCCACCAGGAAATGCCCTGTCATCTTCATCTGCAGAAACAACGGATATGCCATCTCAACGCCAACGCTTGAGCAATATCGTGGCGATGGCATTGCATCCAGAGGCGTAGGCTACGGCATCGACACCATCCGAGTCGACGGCAACGACATCCTAGCCGTCAGAGAAGTCACCAAAGAGGCTCGCAAGATGTGTCTCGAAGACGGCGGCAAACCCATCTTGATCGAAGCAATGAGTTACCGTGTCTCGCACCACAGTACATCCGATGACAGCTTCGCATATCGCGCCAAAGTTGAAGTGGAAGACTGGAAGCGCAGAGACAATCCCATTACTCGTCTGCGCAAGTGGATGGAAGGAAGAGGAGTCTGGGATGAGGAAAAGGAGAAAGAAGCTCGTGCTGTGCTGAAGAAGGAGATCTTGGAGGCGTTCAAGCAGGCCGAGAAGGAGAAGAAACCGGCTCTGAGGCATATGATGGAAGGTGTATACGAGGAGCTGACCGAGGAGCAGAAGGAACAGATGGAGAAACTCAGGAGTATTATTGAGAAGTATCCTGACGAGTACGATGTCAGCGAATATGAAGATGGACTCGACGGCCTGAAGAACTAGCTTGTAAGGAGGAAGAAAAACAAAAATACTTGAAATGTATGAACAATGTCTTCTTCCATCTACTCCATGAGGTCCGCGACGGTGCCCAAGAACTCTCCGTGCACACCAGCCTCTTGCTGCTGCAACAGAGAATCGATGTCGAGACCACTCGAAGTCAAGTACCTCTCACTAACACCAACATTGACTCTCGTGCTCAACATATCTCTCAGCTGAGCCCTGAGTGCACCAGTCTCGGCCTTAGTCAAGCCTCTTGCTTCTCTTTCCTTCTTGATTCTGCCAGCACCTCTACCCCTCTTACCAGGTGCGTTCTCAAACTCCTCAGAGTCATAGTCAACACCCAGGTCTTCGGCTGCTTGCCTCAAGAAGTCGTCCTCACTGTGCTTCTTCTCCTTTGCAATGGTCGTGTCGGCGAGTTTCTTGGACAAGTTTGCTCTAGGCTTCAGTCTACTGACGACGCGACGATCAATGTCCAGACTGCGGATAAAGTAGCCGTTCTTTGCGGCATCGTTTGCTGGCTCGGCACCTGCGGCTGCGGAACTGGCGTGGACCTTTGCGATCAATCTGCGCGTACCAGCCACTTCTTCAGGTCCACAAATTAGAATACTAGAGCCAGTCTCGCCAGCACGAGCAGTACGACCAGATCTGTGGACGTAGTTGTCTGCGGCACGAGGCAGATGGTAGTGGATGACCAAGTTGACGTTGGGGATGTCGAGACCACGAGCAGCAACATCAGTGGCGAGGAGAATAGAGCCCTTGTGGTTGGTCTTGTTCTGGTTGTTTGAGGTGAAACGCTCGATGGCGCGAAGACGTGCCTTCTGTGCCATCTGCGAGTGCAGAGCGTGGACGGGAAGTTGCAGGTTTTGCAAGAATGGTGTGAGACGACGCACTGCAGAAATAGAGTTGCAGAATACGATCGTTCTGGCGTTAGGGTGTAGCAGAAGAAGTGCGTATAAGTAAAGATCNNCTAGAAGAGTTGTTAATCCAGTGGCGTAACTAAATAGGCAAATGTAAAGACAAACCTTCTCAGTACCGCCGCACTCAACCATACCTTCCTTGAGACCAGAAGCCATTTGACTGATTGGGTTGACATCGACGAACTTGGGCTTCTCTTCGCGGAAGTTGAGTTNTTTAAGCAGATACTCCATACTCTCCTTCTTATCCATCAGGCCAGCGCCGGGCTTAGCCTTGCCTGCGAGTTTGTGCTGTAAGCCCTTGTGGAAGGTAGCGGAGAAGACGAGCGTCTGTCTCTCGACCTCCTCAACCACTTCCGGTGCCTCATCCTCATCCTCGTGCTCCTCGGCCTTGAAGTCATCTTTCCGATCAAGGACGTTGATGATCTCTTCAAGCTCCTTGAAATGACCTTGGCTGAGCAGTCTGTCAGCTTCATCAATAACCAGGAACTGGATCTGCTTCAGCCATTTGAGCACACCGTGGCCACCACTGATAATCTCCCAAAGACGTCCAGGAGTACCAATAATTATGTCTGCATTCTTGAGCTGTCTTTGCTGCTTTGCCATGGAAAGACCACCGGTAAGTGTTGCGATCCAGGGTGCTTTGTCGAGACCAGAGCACAGAGTGGTAAGATGTGTGGAAATTTGGTGAGCGAGTTCACGAGTGGGGGAGAGAATCAGGGCCAGAGCGGGCTTGCGAGCAGCTTCTTCCTCGCTGTTGGCCTTCTTCTTGTTGTTTCCAGCAATCTTCTGCATCTCGAGATAACGCTCCAGAATAGGAATACCGAAAGCCAAGGTCTTTCCAGATCCGGTACTGGCCTTTCCGATGACATCGTGCCCTGCCAAAATCTCGGGGATAGCGGCTTTCTGGATTGCTGATGGCTGGTGGAACTTCATCTTCGACAGAGCTCCAAGAGTATCGTCCGAGAGGTTCAGAGGGCGCCATGCGGTAATATCGGCGCCTTCGTCTTCTTCTTCATCCAGAAGATTGGCAAATGCGGTAGATCCAACTTCGGCCTGGGTAGTAGCATCCTTCTTCTCTGCTTTTGGCTTCTTTTCCTTCTTCTCTTTCTTTTCCTTTTGGTTCTTCTCTTTCTTCTCCTTCTGCTTCTTCTCCTTCAACTGCTGCTTCTGCAACTCTTTTCTGCTTCTTCTTTCNNTGTCTTCCCAGGTCTCTCCTTCTTCAAGTTCGGGAGCAGATCTGGGCGTAACGGTTTCGATAATCATAGCACCGCCCTCGTCCTTATCGTCTTCCTCCTGATCATCGTCACCGAAGCCAGTGAACTCTTCACCATCGTCCTCTGACTCTTCCGGAGCGGCTCTCTTTTTTGTAGCCTTGTCGCTGATAGCCCGATAAGAAATAATGCCATTGTCGTCCTTGACAACATCCACATCATCAATCTCCTCAAGACCGTAGAAACCTTCGAAATCATCCAATCTATCGGGCATTTCGACATCGTTCCATGCCAGATCATCCAGACGCACTTTTTCCGATTTTGGTCGCGCCGTGTTTGAAGATTTGGTTGCGGTGGCCTTCTGTCCGACCTTTGGGCCCTCCAGCTTTTGTCGCTTTCTGGCCTTCATTGCCGCGACCTTTGGAGGCAAGGCACGTTTGTTTTCGGTTGCCGCCATGATTTAATTGTGTATAATGATGTTGATGCAAAGAGGATAGAAAATGTCATTAGACGCCAAGAGGTAGAAAAGTTCAAGGGTCCAGATTTGCGGGAGAGCCTCGGCAGACTCTTTCTGAGGTTGACCTGAAGATACATTCAATCACCATCCGAAACATCGAATCACCATTGTGATTTGGCCTGATCTGATCGAAAATGGGAAAGTCATCCAAAGATAAGCGCGATGCTTACTACCGTCTCGCCAAAGAGCAAGGCTGGCGTGCTCGCAGTGCATTCAAACTTCTACAACTGGACGAGGAATTTAATCTATTCGAAGGAGTTACTCGCGTAGTCGACCTTTGCGCCGCACCTGGAAGTTGGAGTCAAGTCTTGTCTCGTGTTTTGATCAAGGGCGAGAAAATTGGACGAGCTGGCTGGGAGGACAAGCAAGCTAGAGAAAAGCTTGAGTTGCATGGCCAAACCACATCCATCTCTGGACACAGGCATGAACAAGAAGCAAAGCAGCAACTACAACCACGAGAAAATGTCAAGATTGTGGCTATCGATCTGCAACCGATGTCACCCCTGGAAGGCATCGTGACTATGCGTGCAGACATTACACACCCTTCGACCATCCCATTGTTACTCAAGGCCCTGGACCCGGAGACTTTCGACCCTACCTCTGTGCAAGCATCTCACCCTGTGGATCTGGTGATCTCGGATGGCGCACCTGATGTCACCGGTCTGCACGACCTCGACACATATGTACAATCACAACTACTGTGGGCAGCGCTAAACCTTGCGCTTTGTGTCCTCAAGCCTGGTGGTAAATTTGTGGCCAAGATTTTCCGTGGCAAGGATGTCGATCTTCTCTACGCGCAACTCAAGATTGTGTTTGAGCGAGTGCGCGTGGCCAAGCCAAGGAGTAGTCGTGCAAGCAGTGTGGAGGCATTCGTCGTGTGTACAGGCTTCCGCCCACCGAAGGGCTTCAAGGCCAGTCTGGAGAACCCTCTCGGCGCAGGTACACAACTGCAAGTACCTGAGGAGATGAAGCTTGAGAAGACTCTGCCATCGCGTACGTTGAGACCAGACGGTATCACCGAGTTGGAGCTTGGCTCTGAAGACGAAGAAGAGAGCAAAGACATCAGATGGATTGCACCATTTTTGGCCTGTGGAGACCTCTCGGCCTACGACGCAGATGCCTCATATCATCTACCTAAAGACCATGTTGTGCTGGACCCTGTGCAACCACCGACTGCACCGCCATACAGAAAAGCTTTGGAGATGCGCAAGACTGCCGGTGGAGCCTACGGCAAAACGAAGCTGGGTTGAGAGAAATCCTGAACGAGTCTAATCATGAATCTGCTCCGTCAGGAGCCAAGAGTGTACAGCACTAGCAATACAAGAACCTGCGACGTTCCGGATCCGTCTCATTGCTCCTGCTGTTGCATTTCTACGGTCTGGAGCTCGCCGGTTTGCGATTTGTGCCTTCTCAGTACGGCTTGACAAGGTCATCGACATTGAAATCTAGGAGCTTTTTCTTTCCAGAAGATCCTAACCAGATGCACGAGACACGTCGAGGACCGCCAAATCATAACGTAATTGATTCGTATCCTCTACTCGAGTCCTATCTCACATATATCATCTGCCCTTCTAGCTCCTGCTTCTACTGACGCTGCATTGCAAATCTTATGTTTCGCTCCTTGTACGTATCTGCCCAGATCTGTTGTATCTCTGCTTCGAATTAGCATTCGTCAATACAAACTGGACCGCACAAGACTCACCTTTNTGGCACCTCCCTCCCGCCCGTCTTCTCAATCTCATTCTTGAAGTGGATATCATCGCCTCTACCCTCAACAATTTGTCCATTAGGTTCTTGGCCACCCCACCCTTCTGTCTCGACTTCCTCAAATCTACCCAATGTATCAAATGCTTTCATCAATGTCTCCATCTTTGTCAATGCCTCTTTCGGATAACTCTCGAGTAAACCAGCAGGTGCAAGATTAGATGGTGTAAGCGCTGGCGCAACAGCATTAATCGAGACACCAACGTCTGCAGCCGAGGGCGCCATTGCCCTCACCACACCCACAATAGCGTGTTTGGTAGCTGTGTATTGTGGCACAGCTGGTAAAGCCCAGAGTCCAGCGTCCGAAGCGGTGATAACGATCCTGCCACCTTTACCGCTGGTTTGACCATGCAATGGCTTGTTCAAAGCCATGTAATAAGCAGCCAATTTGACTCCATAGTATGGACCATACAAATTGACTTCAAAGGTTTTCATGTTTGGTTTGGTGGGTGGGGTGTTGAGATCCTTGCTCGTGGAATAGAATATATCATCTCGGTCGTCGATGCCAGCATTTAACGCACAGAAATCAAGACGGCCAAAGGTGGACCAGCAGGTTTCGAAGGCTGAGGATTGCGCATCCCAGGATGAAACGTCTGTCGCGTGAATGTGGTGGGATGAGGAAGGGAAATCGGAGAGTTCGGCTGGAGGAGGAGGATTGATGTCTGCGATAAAGACGCGCCAGGATCGATTGAGGAGGTATTTTGTCAGAGCGAGACCAATTCNCTGTGTTTGCGATTGTCAGATGGTTTGTCTCAAGGCCGAGTCTGAAACATGGAAAGCTGTACCTGAAGAACCACCTGTAATGAGTGCAACTGGTGCTGTGGGAGCCATGGTTGGTATACTGTTTGTATGAAGGCGAACCTATTGCAACTGGAATCAACACAACAAAAGAACTAGAGGCCTTCGCTGTCTAATATTGCTAGGTACGTTCGGCAATTGTGTCCTACTCGAGTACAGATGGGGCATCAAGGTGGATATTGGTGGGGTCCATTTGCGGGGTGATATTAAGGAGCGGAACCATTGCCGCTCTTCCTCTACCCACACTGTATGTGGGGTGGTATAGAGGGATTATAAAGATATAGAAACATTGTCACTTGCCGAGCAGAAGTTTGGTCATGCGATATATCTCAGAATGGAGTTCATATTATGAATGTCACCTCTCCACGTGCTAACGACCTGACCATCAGGCGCTCTTTCACGGATGTATAGTGATATGGCAAGCTATAGAAATGCACAATAGGCCACGAAAAGAGAGTTATCCATGGGAAGTCGTGATTGTCGGCTTTCTCTGGACTTGCCTCTATTCTTTGTCCAAGTGTGATTATCTATAGCTAGAGTACGTCAAGACAGTCTTCCGCACAGAGAGGCTGAGGAGTATGGTAGATTATGAACATTTTGTGCTGATATTATGCAAGAACAATGCAAAACATGCCTGATGTTTGTACAGCATGACGCATTCCGCAGCAACCCCACTAAGGGACAATCAAGAGCTCTAGCAAGAAAGACCCCTTGGCCGTCTGTTTCCTTTCCACATTCTCGTCTTCAACAAATTCTGCAAAAATGGTCGACAGAGCACACAAGCCCTCAGCACTTACCCCCAGCACCACTGGCCCTCAGCCTACCGTCCACTCGGATGGCAAGAAGGTGACTGCCAGCCTGCCCAGCGGCGATTCGGTTGAGGTCATGCTGTACGGCGCCACGGTCATCTCGTGGAAGAACAATGGCAAGGAGAACCTGTGGTTGAGCTCCAATGCCCACATGGACGGCAAGAAGGCCATCAGAGGTGGTGTCCCTGTCGTCTTCCCTGTATGTTCTCACCGCTTCTGTCAAGCAACCAAGTCACTGATCATCTTTGTATAGAACTTTGGCCCTGCACCCAAGAACCACGCTACTTCAGCCCTCCCTCAACACGGTTTCGCTCGCATCTCCAACTGGGAGTACCTTGGTACCACTTCGTCAGAGTCGGGCAACCAGAAGGGCAGCGACGACTCCATCCGCCTTGACTTTGGCCTGACATCCAACAACCTCAGCGATGAAATGAAGAAGGCATGGCCCTACGACTTTAGCCTGCAGTACAGCGTCACTCTGTCCAAGGACGGTCTGCAGACCATGCTCAACGTCCGCAACCAGGGCGACAAGCCTTTCGACTTCCAGACCCTCTTCCACACCTACTTTGCCATTCCTGTAAGCAATTCACCACTACTTGTCTTTCTCATCAACATCATACTAACAAGCTCATCCAGNGACATCTCCAAAGTCAAGGTCACCGGCCTCTCGGGCGTCAGATACATCGACAAGATCCTCAACGCAACCGAGCACGACTCCAAGGGCAACGAGCTCCGCATCGAAAGCACCGTCGACCGCGTTTACAAGTCCTTCACTCAAGACACAACCTCGATCCTCGTCGACGACAAGCCCCGTCTAGACGTCATCAGAGACAACATGCAGGACACTGTCATCTGGAACCCTTGGAGGGAGGGTGCTGAGGCCATTGCCGACTTTGAGCCCAAGGACGGCTACAAGAACATGATCTGTGTCGAGGCTGGCGCTGTCAATGGCTGGATCACTTTGGAGGCCCAGGATGGCTTCGAGGCTGGTCAGGCGCTCAAGAGCCACCTGTAAATGAGTGCAGGCTTGTCCGCAACGGAAGAAAACACGACACGACCGTGATGAAAGAAGATAGCATGGTTCGCCAAGCGGAGGCATAGTAGAAAGGAAATCAACCCCTCTCGACTCAGCATAGACTTAATCAATCAGGATTTTACAGCCATCGATACCAATGCTCCAAGTGATGCCAATGACTCTTTCTGCTTTAGCACATGTCGCGGCTTGACCATTGCTGAATCATTAAGGTACCATTTAAATACATCCGGCTGTAACACGCTAAAGACCTGATCGCCTCCTGGCTTCATAGACATGTCGCCCTAACTCATACAGAGCATCCGTGATCTCCCGTTCCTCTTGTGGCCCGACAATCAATGTCTTGCAGTTGATGATGAGATCTTGCAACCTCGCAACCACCCAGTTGGCCTGCGCAGGTGGCGGTTCGTGGACTGCCCGTTCTTCCTCGTGCCTCAGCTGCGAGTCTGCTTCCTGATTATCGTCGTTTCCGTCTTCTTCCTGCTCATCAACTTCCGCATCATCATCAACTCCCTCATCATCCTCGACCAACGACTCAGCTATCAGCGAAGTTTCACCAGATGGACCTGGACTGACAAGAACAGCCTCAAGTTCACGTCCTCTACGACGAGGCGTAGGAGACAGCATGACATGCTCAACTGGTTGGCCTGATTTTGCATCTTGACTTCGTGTTGTCCTCCGAGACTTGCTTGGTGCAGGCGTATTTATGGTCATAGAGTCTTGGTCTTCTTCTGCTCCAAGCATAGACGCACGCCGCTTCGAGGCTCGAGTTCTGACGGACGAAACTGGGTCGGACACGATAGTTGTCGTTGACTTCCTAGGTCTTCCACGTCCACGTTTACTTATAACTGGTGCAACGCTTGCTGGAGCCGATTCTGGAACTGGAGAATCTTCTGCAGCTTCTGACTGAGATTCTTCTTTCTGGTTCTGCTGGCTTCCGACAACGATGCAATCTTGCACTTCTTCGTCGTCGTCGTCGTCGTTATCATCGTCTTTCTNCCATCTGACTACCCGTGAGGTAAGAGAGCGTTCTTGTGACGATGCGTCTGAACGGAGATGCAGATGATTTGCGACGTTTGGCTGAAGCTCGCGTTTCATGCGGCTCTTCTCGCTTACGCTTGGAAGCCGAAGAAGCAGTGTTTGGCTTGGTAGTCGGGCTGATATGCGCCTCTTCTTNNGGACCGATGTCGTATCGTCTTCATCGGACGTGTTTCCTACGAAGGAGTCCAAAACTCTGCTAATGTCACCAGCCGTAACAACAGCTTCGGACACCTTACTCTGAGAGGGTGCCACAGAGCTCTGGGGATCCTTGTGAAGCTGTTCGGACAGACTATCTGTGAAGAGTATAGGCGAAGAATCATCGGATTCGATGGCATCTTGATCTTTCGACGCCTGCTCAATGACTTGACCGAGATCAGGTTGATCTTTGGTCGCAGAAGTTTCAGTGTTGAGTTCGGAGCGCTCGTCTGTGAAGACATCGGATGAGATTCCACCCTCAGAATTTTGAGCAAGACGTTTGACCGAGGGGTGCGTTGCGATATGCGTGTCCGCCGCTTGCTCCACTGTAGGTGTCTTTTGCGGCAGTGCTCTCGAGTTGTCGGCTTTTGGCTCTTCCTGGGGCATGATTGTGGAAAAGTCCTCAGGGACAGTATCAAACCGGGTCTCGCTCACACCCTGTTGTTCTACAGTTTGCAAGTTTTCGATCTCGGTCGTGCCCTCGTACACAGTTTCGTCTTCCATCTCGGGCGGAGAAGACGGGATGTTGGCATCCTCCGCTTCGAAGGCTGAATCATCCACATCTGGGTTCTCCACAACAGGTGGTTGCAACTTCTCAGTTGCCTTTGGTGTGGGTGAGGAAGTGATGTACTCGTCCATCGGTCCATGATCGTCATTCAGGGTGGGTGTAGCATATCCTGTATCTGTGACGGCCTGCTGGCTAGAGAAGTCCAGGAGCGGTAGTCCTGACCTTGGCGCTCTCCTCCGTGGTCCCGGGCTGGATGAGAACTCAGGATACAATGGCGCCATCTCGAATTGCTGTCGAGATTTGACCTCTCTCTGATGTTCGGTCAGAAGTTGAGATTCCATCGCTACTGGTGACGAGCTCTCGACAGCCGTGAACTCGACTTGGGAGTCTTCATGTCGCAGCTTTGATTTCGGTGCTGGTTTGGAAATAGGCTGTCTTCTCATAACAGGCTCTCTCTGTGGACTAGAGGAGGTAGCACGATTAAGCACACTCGTTCTCTTCGATCTTCTGGTGGGTTGCTGCTTAGAGGGTGAAGGCGTGTCCTGGACATCGATATCTTGCTGCGACTCAATTAAGTCACGTAGTGGTGACGGTGCCTACTCTTGTCAGAATGTGGGCAAAATTGTATCTGAGCNTTTGCTTACCAGTGCATCAACGTTCTTCGGAAAGGTAGGCAGATCAAGTTCGACGAGCGGCTGAAGACGCCTCATCGCTTGCTCAACCTGGCTAGGATACTCAAGCGAGTCGAGTTGACCAAACGTTGTGTTCCAGAAAGACACGGTGAGGTTGATGATGTCTCTATGTGTGCTATTCAAGCCAGCTGCAAACAATTCGTCCAAGGCTTTCAAGAGAGTCTTGTTCGAGGGCAGGTTCTTCAGCTGTTCGAGTATGGACTGCCATAAAGCAAGNNTGTCTATGTGAATTAGTGACAACACTTTGGCTGGTTGCAAGTTATGACTTACCTTAGAGAACACATCTTGAGCCTCCTTAGTACCTGCAAGTACGCGACCCTCATCCTTGACAATCAGCGACAATCCATGTTGCACTCTGCGCAATGCAGGCGAGGCGAACAGGGACAGAGGACATTTCGACAGGAAGTCTTGGACCGCTTCGACGAACTGTGCTAGATATCCTGCAGTCTCCTCGATACTACCATATGAGATCGACAGCGCTGAATTTGCGAGCTCATAAACGTGGTTGAATGGCTCGAAGCTCGTCTGCTTCGAGTATGGCAAATGCGTGTTCCAAAGAGATCTGCGCGCTTCGTCCATTTGCTGTTTGTTACGAGGGAATGTTCCAACTCGTAGCAACTTATTGGTGACCTGAACAAGGACAATCTTTGGAATCATCTCGTCCTTTTGCTGCAAGAGCGCCTCGGCTAAAGGTTCCATGAGACCAAGAACCACACCACCTTCACCGGCTTCTTGTTTCAGAATCCTTGCTAATACACTGACAAGTTCGAAAGCGGCTGACAACGCACCGCTCTCATCATGTTGATGATGGAGACCCGATGCCAATATTGAGATAGCATGCCGAGCTTGGTACCCAAGGCGAGTTGGTTCTTGGACAGATTCGTTCAGGCTGGAGTCAAGAAGAACTGCAGTGGTTTCCTGTACTGCAGTCCTCCATAGCAACACCGAAGTCGTTGCCAAGCTTGCTTGTGAGCATTTGCGTATAAGTTCCAGCCGTTCCTTGCGTGAAGTCCTACCCTGGCAGATCTGATGGAGTAACTCTCCAGCAGCATCAGAGTAAGCTGCATCTGTGCTGATTGCGTTTGGTGGTTGGGCAAATAGATCGAATAAGAAAACGGCAGGTGATTGCAATTTCGCATGGTGTTTCGATGACCGATTTGATGGAGTCGGTGCAGCCTCGAAACTCTTAGATTCACTACGAGTTAGGTTCTCCTCGCTGAATGGTAATGGTCCAATTGCATCGATGCAGCATTGCACAAGAGCTGTGAAACGTGAAATCCAAGGTGTCTCCAAATGATCCACATTCTTTGGAGCCTTCGCCCATAGACGACCGAACAAGTTCATCAGCTGAGCTAAGCACTCTTTGAGTTCTTGCGACCGCAGTACCTCGTGACTTCCAGCACTAGCAACGGCAGTCAAGAACTCGCGCCAAGGAGTTCCGTCAATACCACGTCCGTCTCCTGACTGAGCTAGGGACAGCTCGAGAAAAGGGCCTAGCAAGTCTAGTATTTTGTGAGCCCTGGAGCGTATCCACTTAGAATCCAATCGAGACAGAGCCTCAGGTAGTATTGGAGCCTTGTTGGCTACCTCCTCGTCCCAGACAGTTGACTTGCCGTCGAAAAGGGCCTTGAGTACCCGACAAGCTAGACTGGCATCTCTTCCACCAGAGAGCAGTAGCTTCAAAAGGACTTCCTTGACATATACGTCCCAAAAATAGTCAAGATCTTGCCAAGGCTGGGAGGGTCTTAGAGCATAGTGTAGCAAGTTGCAATAGCCGGAAAGTGCGATGTGGCGTACTTCCTTACTCTTCTTGTCTCGGCCTTTGTTCGTGTGAAGAATATGTACGAAGGGGACTCGAAGCGTATGATCCCATCCTTCCATTTTCTCTAGCATTTCGCGATCTGGATTGGCGACATAAACGAGTCGGTTCCAGGCGCATGTGGCTCGGAACTTGACAGTGAGGTTCTTGCTGTTGAGGCAATTCTGGATCAGGAGGAACCACTCTTCACAAAACAGTCGCCATTGTGACAGCTTTACCTTCTTGCTCCTGAAGAAAAGCACCACCATTGACCAGATCTGGGGAACAGCCTCCTCGAGGTCGGTGTTCTCACCACTCTCTTTTGGCTTAGACATGTCAAACAGACGGGCAGTGAAATAGGCGCCATAGTTGCTAGCCTCAGTAGTAGTTGTGTGGAAAAGATCAATGATGACTTTGGTCGATGAGTAGCTTGTACCGTACATCATGGCAGCTTGCATTCCAGTCTCAATGGCACGCACCCGAACGTCCTTGATGCTACTCAGAACACCGTGGAAGACGTGGGGCATCCATTCACGCATATTACTGAGCATGGTAGTAGGGGCTTGGTCCATCAAGCGCTGGAAAATCACCAAGCGAGATGCAATGACACTGTTGCCGCTGACACGATCGTGGATGGTGGTGAGCGAAGAGAGAATTTGCTCTACTTTGGACGCATTGACAACTCTCGATGAGAAGCGTTGAGTTGCCAGAAGAAACATGTGGTGGTTGGCGATCGACTTTGGCACTGGATCTTGTTCCAGAACTTCTATAGCACGATCGACGAGCAGAGTCTGGAATTGCTCGTCGAGAGCGTCGGCGAGAGCAGGTAGCATAAGGAGTGCAGTTGTGAGCTTCAGAGCTTGTGTGGTCAGACTTGATGTCATCGGATCCGATTTGCGACTTGATTCAAGAATATCTCGAGAAATGTGTTTGGTGAGAAGAGGCATTTTGGATCGCATGGCATCAACGTCGGGCAAGTCATCGTAGGCTTTGAGAGCGCCATTGAGAGTACTGTATCCATCCAAGCGGAGTGCCGTCGAGGGGGCGTCGAGGAACTTCAGAATCGAGTCGAGCATGACGGGAAAGGTCTCCGGGTCGGAGATGGAGAAGTAGTCGGCGGCAGGCGATGCAGCATCAGGTGTGGGTGTCTGCAGGTCAAGTGTGGCCTTCAAGATAGATCTAACGGGTCTGGGCTGCTTGCTCGAGGGGAAGCGACGAGGGATTGGACTGGCAGCGCCTGCTGAAGTGGCATAAAAGGGTGTAGGATCATGAGCAGTGACGCATGGCGAGAACTCGACCCGCTTGCTTGACTTGTGCCGTGAGCCTTCTCCTTGTGAAGAGGGAGGAGAGGGTTGGACCGGGGTGCCTGTACGGGAACAGGGTTNTTGCACCTGATCGAGCTCGGTTTCAAAGTCGACGTCCAGAAGGCTAATGACTCTGTTTATTTCGTGGTCGATGTCTTTGGGAGGAGTAGGAGGACGATTGGCGAGATGCTCGAGCGGCTCAGCAGATACCATTGCCGTACGATGGAGGTGATGTCTAGTCTGAGGTCTTGTTCAGTCGACCCTGCTTGTTCAGCAGCATGATAGTGTTGTCTTTGGGCGTTGTCAAGTAAACTCTCCGAGTCCAGATGACGCGCCTCGAACGTGCTTTCCTCGCGTTCCAATTAAGAAGGAACCTTTTCTTGGCACGCTCGCAGTTGCTTGGTAACCACTTCCCAATTCGGAAATTGCTCCTTCCTTCCTCTTTGGTCGTTGAACCTTCCATACAGCACATTCCGCCATGTTTGCTCGGCCCTCACAAGATGATGGCCAAGGTAGAATGATCTTTGTATCTCGAGTCTCGTGCTCTGCTGATACATATCCTACTTAGGCAAAGCCAAGGTCGATGAGCTTCTGACCAAGCTCACCGCCGACTTGCAGGACGAGAAATTATCAGAAGCACGTATGTTTTTCAACCAGTTCGATTTCCATGTGCAACAGACTGTCACAATGTGGCTGTCACGTTTCCGCGGTTGCCACTCTCTTCTGTAAAGTATTGTGCATCTCTGCAGCTACATTGTGACCGTCTCTAGCACACGAGAGAATCTGACACTATCACTGCAGAGCTTGGTCTGACGAAATGACAGGNNACGCAAAAGCCTTCTCGAACAGCTCAAAGTGCTTGGGAGAAATCCTGCAAATTCCGAGTCCATTTTCGCCAANAAGGGAGTCGAAACGCTATGTGAATATGGATTCGACGTGGCAGAACTACATGTTTCACAAGAAGCTCTGCGGTGTCTGGCTAATGCTATGCTCCTACAAGAAGCCCCAAGACAGTACCTACTGGACTTGGGATATGGCGACAAAGCAGCCCAGAGACTTAGAGTAAGTCACTCGTTGATGGGTAGGCATACGAGACTAACTGTGTATTAGAACGATGATCGGGATGACGAGTTTCTAATTTCGCGCATCATCTTCCTCCTGACATATAAGACTACTGTCGACCTCAGAGAGCTTGTCGAGAAGCATGAACTAGCCAGCAGCATCTGCAGGGTATGATTTTACAATCGTCTCAAAAGCAGGTCATAGCTAATACATGAGCAGAACTTAGCCGGGCACGCCGATAGACTCTCCGATCCTGCCAGTCAAGTCGCCCATCCCATGAATGACATGGCATTGTCAGAATCTTTGAAGCTGTTATTCAATGTAACAGCTAGACAGCCCGAACTAGCGGCCAGATTCGCAAGCTCTGTGCCAGATCTGTTCAGTATTCTTTCTCACCAGAAGTTGCCTGCGCCACCATTGCAAGGCACTGTTAGTGCCATCATCAATGCATTGATGAACATGGAGATGACGCAAGAAACATGTCCTACTAACGCGCAGCTTGAGCAATTGATCGGCATCCTGGAGACTTCGTTGGAAGCATATTCAGAGACTAAACTTGATCAAGCCGCAACCCCATTATTGACACTTTTGCGAAAGATCCAGGAGAAGGTATCACCAGATGTCCGCAAACACATGCAGTCACTCTTATTACCCGACGAACAGGCCCGTTCCAAGCCTCTAGGTCAAGGTGACTCTTTGCCATCTAGACTACTTCGACTTTCCATCTCTCCATCCCTGATGAACTTGCGTGAGAGCATCTCCGCTCTGTTCTTCGAGCTTTCCGACAGCAACCCAACAACTTTCATCCACAACATTGGATATGGTTATGCTGCAGGTTTCCTCTCTACACATAAGATCGAGGTGCCGGAGACTATGATGAGAGCGGATGCTGAGGGTGCAGACATCAATCCCGTCACTGGTCAACGTCTAGCTGCCGAACCTACAGACCCTGAGCCCGAGATGACAGACGAGGAGAAGGAGCGCGAAGCCGAACGTCTGTTTGTCTTGTTCGAAAGGTTGAGAGCGACTGGTGTCGTCGATGTTGAGAACCCAGTGCATCAAGCAATGAGGGAAGGTCGCTTCGACAACTGATATCAGACAATCGAGACACATCCATCTCTTGGGCAGCGAACACGACTTCTATTGGTTACTGTGAACCAACAATGGCATCTCCTGGATTTGGACAGCGTACGTGGCAATGCAATCTCCAAATCATGAATGGTTACCTCAGAGCTTCTGTTGCAACGTGAAGTATAGGCATGGCTGAGGCTCAATGATAACTTGCTCAAATACGATATGACCCTACCATCATAAATGATGTACATGTACACGATGTTTTCTATCTGCTTATAAAACACTCTTCTGCATACCCTTCTGTTCTTCTTTCTTTGTTGCCAGAACCAACCAAGCAAGTGTTTGCAAAATGGTCAAACCAACACAGCTTATGTGGGCGATCTTCACGAACGCCGTCGCCGTCGCAGAACCTAGCAATCCACACAACCGCTTTGGCAATGGGCAACATCTTCGTTCATTCTCTTCCTACATCGTCGAGGCCGAAACGACTGTGTGCCCTGGAAAGGTACCGGAAGGCCAAGAAGCTGGCGCGCTCATATACGCCGGGTTGCAAGACGTCGATCAGCCAGTGGTTGTCCAAGCAGGTGCTCACAACGACGGTCAAGGATGCGGTGGTAACCATGGACAGTGGTGTGCCCTCACAGGCGCCAACTGGGGATTTTTGTTGGATGAAAAGCAGCAAGCAACCAGTGGTTTCCGCATGACACCTGGTCCGNNGTCATCAAGATGCAGTGTATGACAACAAAAACTCCTCCGCGTATGGAAACGTCTAATACTGACACCGATCACAGACAAGTATGATGACGAAAAGGACCAGCTCAACTTGACCGTCTCCTCAGAAGACAAACCGAATGTATCGGTGCTTCCAACTCTGTCGCTCCAAACCGGAAGGCCCACCATCTGGCAGATNGAGGAAACAGCCTTGATAGACTTCAAAGGCGAGGTGTATGAGCACTCTTTCGTCAACACAACTGTTGTCCTGGCCGCTCCTGATTCCGAATTTACGAAGGGTCCTCCGCGAGATCAAGGCGTGTCTGGTGAATGGTTCACATCCGACGATAAGACGTTCACAACTCCCAAGCTCACCGTCGCCAAGTTCGACTACCATGAGTAGTGGCGTACCATCAATCACTTGGCGAGAAGGATTCTGGAGGAGTGGCTTCCATGTTGGAGAATGCGGGTTTATTGATCTGTATGTGGCATGAGTAGTTGTTTGACTCTTGAGTGCCAGTTCAAAACTCCGGCTAGAAGAAAAAGAACTTGGAGCCCATAGCAGTTATGGTTATGTGAACAGTATTTTGAAAGTCCTGTAATCGTGAACCGGAGGAGGGAGCAAAGCAGAACCGCTATCAAGTTCACGATCGGCACCCTCCGTCGTGACTCGCGGATCGCGGGAGGTCGGGTGCGATGTAGCGCGATAGGCCGTGCACGACATGTCCTGCCACTATTGGGCAAGTCCTTCCCTAGTACGGACGAAAGCTCCGGCAGAATGACGCGCGACGAGACGACAACGCGTGCGACCCTGGCGACTTTTTGCTGCGCCGGGATTGTCTTTCGTGATCCCATTATCTTCGAAGAGGTTGGGTATGGGCGCACAGCGCGCTTTTTGGCTCAATGGTATGGAGTTTGTTTGCAGAGATAAGCTCTGCTCTGTTGTGCCGGCGCATTTAAAGTCTTCTTGATCGGCAATCATAGGTCCTGCTTCCCTCGTTTCCTCCAAGTCTTTCGTTCTGGTTGCTCGAAAATGCGTTTCTCGTCCAGCATTCCCTCTGCCCTTTTGGGTATGAGCTCCGTCGTCTCTGCATCAGTCCTCCACAAGCCTGTTGCTGTCGCTGAAAGGGCATTGGAATATGTGATCAAGCCAAAGATGATGATCATTTCCATGTTCACTCCCGAGGCAGAGATCTGGTACGGAATCCCAGAGTTCAACCTCCTGGCCAGAAACATTTCGCTTCCTGGTGCTTCACCTCTGTTCCCTCACGTTCACTGCACTGAGGATGGAGATGTCTGCCAGGTTATTACGGGCGAGGCTGAGATTAACGCCGCCGTCACGATCGCCTCGCTGGTCCGTAGCCCTCGCTTCGACCTGACCACCTCTTACTTCATGATCGCCGGCATTGCTGGAATCAACCCCGAGGTTGCTACCATCGCCTCTGTCACCTTTGCTCGCTACGCCGTCCAGGTCGCTCTTGAGCACGAATTTGACCCTCGCGACATCCCCGGCAACTTTTCCACTGGCTACATTCCTCTCGGTGCTACCAGCCCTTCCGAGTACCCCCAGAACATCTACGGTACCGAAGTTTTCGAGGTCAACCAGGACCTGCAAAAGATTGCTGCAAACTTTGCCCGCAAGGCCACACTCAACGACTCTGACGCTGCCATTGCCTACCGCAAATTCTACGCCAATGACGAAATCTACGCCGCTGGTGCTTCNCCCAGTGGGCCCAGTGTAGTTGAATGCGATGTCGCTACCTCAGATGTCTACTACTCGGGCCGTCTGTTGGGAGAAGCCTTCGACAACTTCACCACCTTGATTACCAACGGCACTGGAAACTACTGCTCCACTGCCCAAGAAGACAACGCCACCCTCGAAGCCCTGCTGCGCGCTGCCACCGAGCAACTCGTCGATTACAGCAGAATCATCGTCATGAGAACTGCCTCTGACTTTGACCGTCCTTTCCTCGGTGGCTCGGCTACCTACAACTTGTTCGAGTCCTCCGTGCAGGGTGCTTTCTTGCCTGCTGTTGCCAACATCTATCTCGCTGGTGTCAAGGTCGTTGAAGGTATTCTTGATGGCTGGAACAGCACTTTCGCTCAAGGTGTCAATGCCACTAACTACATTGGTGATATCTTTGGCACTCTGGGTGGTGAGCCGGACTTTGGCCTTGGTGCTGAAGTCAGTGGCGATATCTTCAGCAAGAGAGAGGTTCTTGTCAAGAGAAACACCAAGGGCAGAAGAAACGTGCCTGTTCATGTCCGCAGTGCTTAAGATCGTTGACGAGAACTAGCTTGTTGTAATGTCAATATATGTTTGAGCCTATTGGTCAAACAAAGATATCTGTAAACATTTAATGTCTACGCTTGACCCATTGGCAAGCTAAATGAAGAAGAAACTATCATACCACGTGGTCTCAAAACCCTCACCCCTTTTGTATCACGTTTCGAAGAGATTGAGTCATCAGCATCTGTGAGCTGGATGTGGTGTTGTAAGGAGAGTTGTTTTTTTAGCAGAGGAGAAATTCGATATTATTCCTGATAACCTGAGAATGATCATAGCCCCTCATAAAGCCCTTCTCCCTTCCATCTCATCCCTCCGCCATTACATAGCACACTCGATCTTCCCGCCATCCACACTATCAACACATGCACCATCATCAACACCAGACTTTCTCTTATGTTCATCTTCCAAACTGTGAGATCCAGAATGGCAAGACCCATCAGTGGGTATGTAAGCCACGCCTTCGCCGCAAACGGCGAGCAGGGATAACTGAGTAGGAAGAGCTTGAAGCCAAAAAGGAACACTTTGAAGCAGAGAAGGAGGAAAGGATGACTGCCGAGTGAGCGAGACGGGGAGGTGGAGGAGGAGGCGGAAGCATNAAGTCGAGTGGGTGATTTAGTGAGCGGAGGTGTTCCAACATCACGGCCACGAAAAGCAAGTGTCGAAGTATCCGGAGGTGATGGAGTACTGGTATTAGTGCTCGTGCTTATGCTTACATCCCTGCTGAAGCGACGGGGTTGTAGAGGTGGGCTTTTTGAGTGCACAAGTTCACCTGAGTGATGCCTTGCTAGTTGTGATATGCCCGGCCTAGAGGAGACCGGATTGGTGTTGGCTCGTGTGGGTCTTTTTGGCGCTGGCGAATCAACCGACGAGATACGTGAACTCATGTTACTGAGGTCCGNGGAGTTTTCTCCTCCAGTCCTGACGGTATTCATAGGTATATCGTCGATCTCGCCTCCAGCTTTGATGGCTTGAAGAATTTGTTCTGTGCTTGGTCTTTCCACGGGATTGGGACTCAACAGTCTTTTCAAAAACTTGTAGAGCTTCTCTGGCAGGTCTTTCCTCGCTCTGGTCACATCATCAAATCCATGCCAGGCCGATACCTCGGCGCGAAGCTTGTCGAGATCTTCATTCTCATCGTTAGCAGCATCAGCATTCTGATAGGGTAGTCGGCCAAAGCACATGAAGTAAACAATCATGCCCAAGGAGAATATGTCGGACTTAGTCGTAAACTCGCCGAAGCCTGAGCCTTGTCTTTGTAGTACCTCAGGAGCACAATACGATATCGTGCCGGTTGCGCCGGTCGAGGTACGTTGCTCATTAGCGGCTTGTACCTCGCCAAAGTCCGAAACATGAACCGATGTCTTTAGGCCATCATTGTGCAAAAGACAATTCGACGGTTTAAGATCTCGATGGATGTAGCCGTTCGTATGTAGGTGATGCAGCCCAGATGTGATATCGCGGAAAAAGGAGAAAATCTCGTCGAAGTTCATAGTGCGACATCCCAGATTCGTCGGACGCTCCGAAAGTCCTTTTGACCGTCTTCTCATACGCTCCTTCAAAATTTCGGTAGGACTTGTGGTTTGTGTCGAGCCAAGGACATAGTTGTGTAGGTCCCNCGAATTACAATACTGTTGTAGGATGAAGATACATGGCACGCTCGGTCCAAAATTGGTGATCTGGGCGTCCTCCAACCAGACATGGTGATATGATACCAAATTTGGATGTGTTAGTCTTTGAAGTAGTTGCACCTCAATCAGAACCTTTTCCAGCCAGCCGTGATCATTGCCGACTGGAATCCTTTTGCAGGCGAATTCTCCGAGAGAGACCTTGTCTAGGAAGTGCTCAACCAAAAGCACAACTCCACGACCTCCACGGCCTAGCTCGCGTTTCTCAACGAAGAAATGCTTGAAGTAGTTTGGCAAGAAACTGTCGTCTTTAATGCCTTGATTCGTTGTACCAGGTGAAGGTGCGCTACCAACGAATTCTGCACCAGGAGGTCCAGTGGCACTGATATTTCTTGGAGTATCAGATCGCAAGGCTGGAAGTTGTTTCAGTGGTGATGCGGGCCTAGAGGTTGCTGCTGAGCTTGGTATACTATGTGCTAGCATGCGAAAGTAATCCGGGTTGACAAAACTGCTCTGGTTGTGTGAGGTAGCTCCCTCGTCCTCAGAATCATACTGGTGTGGGTTCGTTTCATCCTCCAGGGGCCGATGGCAGTATGGGCATTGCTGAAGATTCAGGCCTCCGATGGCGGTCTGAGGGTTCCCACGTAACGACAATTGTCGCGACTCAGGATCGAAGACAACGATCGCATTGCCGCGACGNNTCTACAAGGTTAGCAAGTGAAGACCTACTTGATGATTTCACATGTTAACAGCTTACAGAACAATCTCCTGTGAGTCGGAGGTGTATGGTATGAGAGACATCTGACGGTGGGGTTCTGCGTCGGCCATGTTTACACGCTGAGTTTCAGTTTCGCCCACTTGCTGGCAGCTGTGATGGACACAGTGTAGTAACTCGTCAGTAGACTTCTATTGGAAATGTATGGATGACCTTGTGTCAATTCAAAATGATATTCAGGACAGCAAAGGTAAGGTACGCAACGGAGATCGCACTTGTCACCTGAGCAATCAATCATCAATGCCAAGAAAATTATAGCTGTCTATACTTATATTGAGAGAAAAGACATCGAAACCAATGATCATGAGTTGATCTTTGCAAACTTTCTAGTGGTAGATAAAAAATGTATATGCCGTGCCATGCGCCTTTTCGGGGTATCATTTAACGTGTATCATCAATTCAAAACGGGTCCTCCATCTTGACGTCCTTTGCGCCAGAGCCGCCATGAACTGCGGCTGCAGTGCCAATAGTAGCTGCGTTGTGTGTGCCATTTTGCTCGGCCTTCTCCCCTCCAACAATGACCCCAAGACCTGAGAATGCTTCGCAGAGTGCCCTTGAATGAAACTCTTGTTTGCTGTAGCCGCCTGCAACAATAGCAACCTGTGTGTCGATCTCATTGAGCCAGTCCCAGTCGTAGTGATCTTGTACGATATGGTACTCGTTGAAAAATTGGAGTCCTCCAAAGGCGTCGTACGGAGCTTCTGGACCAGGTGCTTTGCGTGTCTTGAGACCTTTGATGACAATGCCACTGCTGCCGTTTGTTGCATCTTTTGCAGCGGCGGCGGCTTGCAGCTGTCTCTGTCTGTCGGCAGCTTGCTTCTTGTCGAGTCGTTTCTTGAGCGTGACGCGACTCTCTTGTGTGATTGTGTCAGCATCGCCTGAACCAGTGGCAAGACGATCGATGATGTCCTGTCTTCCTTCGGCACGTGCTCTTCTCTCTTCCTCCTCTTCCCGACGAGCAGCCTCTCTCCGTAGACGAGCTTGTTCTCTTTCTGCGGCTTGCAGCGCTGAATAGTCGTGTGATTCTTGAGATGCGAGAGCGGCATTTGTTGTGATGGCTTTGGCATTCTGGTCAGCGTAGACCGAAATCTTCTTTTCCGTCTCGTCGACATCGATCTTATAGATGAGATTGAATGTGATATCCTCGACCTCGTTCAAATAGTTGTTGTAGTCGAGTAGTGAATCAAAATCATCTTCGCGACGGTTGAAGATATTGGCTATGCGCTTTCGAATGTCGATCTCGCGCTCGACATGAATGTCCTCGAATGTCTGTTCTCGGAACTTGTGCTTTCGTAGGGTGCGATGACAGCCAGCGATCGGGCACTTGTTTGGACCGTGGGAGAAGATGCGGTCCACGCAGGACTCGCACATCTTGTGATAGCATTCTGGGTTGACCAGAAAACGCATGGACTTGTTGAGATAGCGTGAGGACTTGCATACGGGGCAGATGTCTGAGGTCAGGCTGTCAGCGATGCCTGCGGTCAAGCGGAGACTCGACAGGTCGAGGTCGGCGTTATGTAGCTCACCATCTTCGCCTGGTCGCGCAGGCGTCGACCTGGGCTGAGCAACACGAGACATGGTCGTGTTGATTGATGGTGAGCTCACGACAGTTGAAGTGTGAGGCTCAACTTGTCCCAGAGATCGCCCATGCTTCGGCTTCGGCTTGCTAGCCGGCATCTGCCGTTCTATACTCAATTTTAGTCACTTCGAGAAGACATCTTCACTGATTACAAACATATCTTTTGCAGAAGTTTTCTTGCTTCTGTCTGCTTTGCTGAACTGTAACACACGATGGCCGACTTTGCACAACTTGAGACACGCCGGTTAGAACTGGAAGAGAACGTGGCAAAGCTACGCAAATCTTTGCAACACTGGCGAACATGGGATGCCGAGTATGAAGGCTTGAAGGAAGAGCTTTCATCTGGTGTGAATGTTCAATATGAAAAGGATTGCGTGAGTTGTTATGTACTCATCCTGCAAACTTCCTTGCTAATGATAGACAGNACACGCATCAGCGAGAAATTTGGAGGAGAACTTGTGAATGANAAAAGGTTTGATAGAGAAGCACGCCAGACTAAGAATTTCATTCTGACCATTCCAGAAATCTTTGACTTGTTCGGAATTGGAAAAGGACCAATTCGCCATCCGATAGAAGTCAGCCGACTCGTTGACAGGCGCCTTGACTATGTACAACAAAATGTGTCGACTATTTCCAAGCAGGTGGAGAAAACCGAAAGTCAATTGTCTGAAGTGCTGGAGGAGATGGACAGGGAGAACGACGACACACAGGAACCTGGACTACCCATGACTGAGATTATCGAGGAGTTGGACGAGGATGGAAACATTATATCGAGCAAAGTCACCCAGCCGGAACACCAAACAGCACAAATCATCGAAACTCTTCGTAAAGCTGGCCTGAAAGACATGGACTCTAAATCAAAGAATGACGACTCGACCAAAGACTCGGCCTCTGATACTACCAAAAAGCCTGAGGCTGCTCCGGCAAGCAAGGGTCAAGAGACGTCAGAAGCCTCCGACGATGCTCCTAAAGCTACCAAGAAAGGGGTCAGCTTCGCCGAGGAAGTACAAGAAAGAGAAATTCCCTCACGCGCCGACAATGCCAATGCCAGCAGATCATCTGGAGTCGACCCTTCCTTGTTCAATGGCTCGTTCGCCAACGGGGAGCGTGTTATCGAACTGGATGACGACGACGATGTCATCGGAGCTCAAGCGGTAATCCCGGAGGACGAATCCCCCGAAGATGCAAGACTGCGCAGGGAAATGCTCCAGTACAACCTCAACGAAGTCGGTCAGGTGGTAGCTGAATTGGATCTGGATGAGAACCTATCAGAGTTCGAAGACGACGATGACTACTTCGACGACGATTACGACAGCGAAATTTCCGAGGAAGAAGACGAACATGGAAGATCAATTCGTCCAGGAGTCTCCAAGAGCTACAGAGATCAGATGCAGGAACTGGAGAAACAACTTCGCTCAAGAGTTATTGGAAACCTCGGACCCAATCTCGAATCAGTAGACCCCGTGTACGATCCCGAAGGACTTCGCCGTCTTGTGGTTCGTGGCGAGGAAGGAACATCTGACGAAAACATCAAGCCAGCAATCTCGAAGGGCAAAGAGGCAGTCAAGCCAGACGCATCGGCAAAGAAGGGTGTCAGATTCTCAGAAGAGTTGGATGTGCAAGAGGCACCCAAAGGNTCTGAGGCTCCAGTCGCCTCCAAGCCACGCACTGCACCGATCGCAGATGTTGTCGAGCGAGCATCTTCCAAGCCTCAAGCTCCTTCCGAACCAGCAAAGCCTGCCAAGGCCTCGCGCTTCAAGCAAAACAGAGCTGCTGCATCTGAGCCTGCTCAGCCCGAGCCTGCATCAAATCAAGTCTCTGGCTCTGTCATCTCAGACAAGATTGTCGAAAAGCCGGCTGTGCCATCGACTACTGCGCGCGCGCCAGAAGAAGTCGACGAGCTTGATCCCGAACTGCAGCAGCGCCAACTTGCTTCCGAATACTATCGCCTGCGAAACAACATCATCCGCCAACAAGGTGGATTCAAGGAGACAGAGGAAGAAAAAGACGATCCTTTGATGGAGCAGTTCCCTGATGGCAAGCTGAAGAAGGTGAGTAGATTCAAGGCTGCCAGGATGAGGTTTTAGATGGCTAGACAAAAGCAATGGTTACTAGCTTTTTATATACATCTCCCAAGATAGAACATGACACAATGCATGGAACGTCAAAGTCCGTCCGCAAGGATGGCGAATGTGGAAGCGGAGAGCTTATTCTGCCTTTTCACTGCATCGACGGCTCCTAGAACAATGCCAGGGCTCTCTGATTCGGCGACCTTGCTCTCCATGGACGCTGCATCTAGTTTCGCCCTCAACATACATTGATTGATATTGTTGGTTGTTTTGGAAAGTGGGTTTTGATGACATGAAACATAAGAGTACAGATTGGTCTTTATGCAAAACTAATGAACCACCACGATTTTCTCTCTCTGGTGGCTTGAGATGTAATTTCGAAGAGTGAAGAGCAGACAGGAGCCCTCGTTAGGCGCGCCGGTCGTGTATGGGTGGGAAACAAAAGAAAACAGCCCCAGATCAAGAAAGTTGATGCTTTTCGCTCCAAACGCCGAATATACCCGTACATAACACAAGTGTTTTTTGCAAAGTCTTTCTCTTTTAAGCGGCGATGGGCTTGGGAGCGGCCTCGATGCCTTGCGGAGGTGGGGGAGGCATGTCGAGTCTGGTGTTTTCTGCCATCATGCGCTGGAAACCGATACCGACACCTTCGATGACGGCGAGCAGGATGGCGCAACCGATGGCACCGTTGCGCATGGCCTTGTAACCACCACGGACGGCGAGAGCACCACCAGTGAAGAAACCGGCAATGATGGCGTTCCAGGGGTCTTCCTTCTTGCTGTGGCTGGGTCAGTATGGTGGGCTGGTCTGAAGCGAGTTGGACGAGACGTACCGAATGCCCTTGACCGCACAGTCAAAGGTACTGAACATGCCACCCCAGACACCAAAGTTACCACCCAGAACGGGAGCACGCGCCTTGATGGCGGTCAGAGCGCCTATCCTTCTCTCGCCATNAGCTGTTGCGCCGAGTCTTAGTATGTTGTGTGTGGTCGTGTGAGGTAGTTGAGAGCGTGGTCAAACGTACGGACTGTTTCTGAAACCCTTGATACCGTGCCAGAGCGAACCGCCGATTGCGCCCATGCAGAAAGCACCTCCGAAATCGTTCAAGGCCCTGTTGGAGGAGCAGAGTTAGCAGGCTGGTGGCAGTTGGTGGCGTGGGAGGTGAACATACACCCAAGGGCAAGGGTCTCTGCTGTGATCCATGGCGAATGTGAGATGTGTGTGGTTGTGGTCGAGCGAGAGAAGTAGTGACGGATTGGCCTCCACCTGCAACTTTTCCGACGATGATGGAACTTGCGGCGTGAGTGGTCCGTGCGTGAGGTGTTTTTGCTTGGCCAAAATTATTCTGTTCCACTGCATCTTCCCTCTTTCAACAGCAGCAATCATGTCGCTGGGTGCGCCAGAGGTTGCTCCGGTCTTGTCGACTCCGGATACACACGTCTTTGAGGATCCCACCCCTGCCATCGACCCGTCTCTGGTGCGGACCTTCTCGGACGAACAATTATACCTTACCTATGAGATCAAGAGAACCGTTGACGAGATCCGCCATGCAAAATACAAGCGGATAGCTCTTCAATTCCCCGATCATATGTTGACCGATGCTCCGAGGGTTTTTGAAGCGTTGCAGAAAGAGCTCCGCACACAAAACAAGAGTCAAGACGTGACTGAAGCCATGGACAAGGTTTCGCTGGACGCCGAACAAGAGAGACTCTGTATCCTTGGTGATACTTCATACGGTGCCTGCTGCGTCGACGAGGTTGCTGCTGAGCACGTCCTGGCCGATGTTGTAGTGCATTATGGCCGTACCTGCCTTTCCCCGACTCAGAGGCTGCCTGTCATCTACGTCTTCACCTTCCGTCCGCTCGACTTGGACGCTGTCGTCGCCAGCTTCCAGAAGACTTATCTGGACAAGGACCACAAGGTAGTCCTAATGGCAGACATTCCTTACGCTGAACATGTGCAACCTCTACAATCTGCTCTCGAGAGTCTTGGCTACACCAACCTGTTTTCCACATCCATTGTCCACAACCCTTCGTCTTTATTGCCTAATCGCACCGTCCCTTCCGGAGCAGATGAGGATGCCGCTGTTCTTCGCGACTACTCGCTTTTCCACATCTCGGAACCTCCGACATCCCTCCTTCTCAATCTCACCTCTCGTGTGGCTTCCATCGACATCTACCCGACCGCGTCCGAGGGTTCTGAAGCCCCTCAAACTATGTCCGCGTCCACTGCCCAGATTCTCCGTCGCCGTTATGCTCTCGTAACAAACCTTAGCACTGTCTCTGTCTTTGGTATTCTGATTAACACCCTTTCCGTCAAGAACTACATGGAAGCTCTGGCTCACGTTCAAGACCTGATCACTCGTGCCGGCAAAAAGTACTACACTTTCGTTGTCGGAAAGGTCAACGCTGCCAAGGTTGCAAACTTCTCCGAGGTCGATGGTTGGGTCATCATTGGTTGCTGGGAAAGCAGTTTGATCGAAAGCAAGGACTTCTGGAAACCCATCATTACACCTTTCGAATTGGAGCTGGCTCTCACCGACGAAAGGGACCGTATCTGGACCGGAGAATGGAACAGCGACTTCCAGTCTTTGCTCGGCAAGAAAACTGTAGTCAGGGGTGAAGGCACATACGACGACGAGTCAGACAACCAGGACGGTCAAGGCATTGATGATGAGTCGGACTCGGAATCCGAGGCGCCAGTCTTCGATCTTCGTACTGGACGTTACGTATCGCAGAGCCGACCTATGGCACGACCTTCTGCGTCCGCCTCCAAGAAGACCGCTGCTACCAGTCTTATCAAGCGTGCCAACGGTGATCTTGCCCAGATTGGTGGCGAAGTCTCTCCTGCTGCCGAATTTCTACGCAGCAAGCGTACATGGCAAGGTCTGGGTACTGACTACGAAATTGCTTATGACTACGACGAAGATGGCAAGATTAAAGGCGCACCCATGGAAGAAGGCCGTGGCGGTGTTGCTCGAGGATATGTCGTTGGTGACTCTGAGCGCTCATGAAGCAATCTCAGATTGGCTAAGTCAAGCTGAAAGGCTCAAGACTAGCTTAACTTCTCCACCGACATTCACACTCGCAGAGGTAAGCGTTGTTTTCTTCTTCCATTCAAAACGTGCTGGTTCAAGGATGAACACCTGATAGGGACAGCTTATACACTATGTGTAGATGCTGAGAACTCAGGAAGAGTATTTTAGTAGATGCCTCTCTAGTCTGAAAAACACACCAGCTTGCACAATCTTCATTATCTGCATTTATCGTTCGAGAGCAGCTGGCTAACGCATCATGGCTTTAGGTCACATCTTCTACGTCGACTCCGTGCTCCGCTCAGCAAGCATCACGATCATCGCGTCGAGGAACGCGAGCCAGCACTTCTGAAACATCGATTTCCAGGGTCTGAGAACGACGCTATACACAAGCTAGGAGCATCACTCCCTGACTAGATGTCTCTCCAGCGTGCAATTGAGGGCTCATGGTCATCATACAAGCATCATGACGTTCTCAAGCAAGCAAGGATCACTCTATCCAGTTGAATGCTTCTTGGTGCTAACATCGAGCAACAAACGATCAGCTACAGTACAAGCTTATTAGCTTCGATGTGCTGAAACACGCGAGTACACATATCGAAGCACATGCGCAGCAATACGCCGAAGTGATGTAGATGTATTTGGCGTATATCGAGCACCGCACTGAGACAGGAGTTGAACTCATTAGTTCCACTTCATCCAAGACTCGAAAGAGCTTGGCTATCTATATAACTATATGATCAGAAGTGACCCTGCTTGTCACTTTTTTCCTTCGCACCTTCCCACTATAATCTTCTCGTGTTTTTGTTGATTTGAATCTCATCCCTAGTTCTTGAGAGAGGGGTTGTCGTTGATAGTGTTAGTCATGCCTTCTCAAATCGATTCTCAAGCATTGAGAAGTAACTTCTTATCAGTGACCACCCAAGTTTTTACTGCTGGTCCAGACGAGGTGCTGGTCAAAATGTTCAAAACAGGCATATGCCAAAGCGATTCGCTTCGTCCTAGGATCTTTTTGTCCTATTGCTTTTCAGTCGCCTTTCCATGATCAAACCTCACTGGTTTGCTCTTCCATTCCATCCTCCTTGTGTGTTGAGGATGTAACTTGCATTCTCTTTTTCCAACGTCTATAAGCAACTCGGATATGTTACTTGGAGAAGACATGGATATCATCGTAATTCACACCTCCTCTCGTGCAAAGACACACGCCCCTAAGATCGACCTCTCTCTCATAGTACTTCATTGTGTTTTTCTAAGCTATAAAAATGCACACGTCTCTCTGAGGAGGGATATCACCAAGGAGATGCCTGAACACAACCTGCCTTTCGCGAATATCTCCGTATTATAGAAAGCATTGTGCATCTCTACAACCGCACTGTGACCAACCATCACACACGGGAGGCAGTGAAACAGGAATAAGGATTTTGAAATTTGGATATATTATTGTACTTTTCGTAACCAAGAAAGCCTGTATATTGCAGACAGCTATCCTGTATCTATAGATGAATCTTCTTTGCAGAAGAGTTATGATGGTGATTGAACCACAATGCAACGAACAAAACAAACGCTCCGATCGCAATCTACATGATCATCAAGACAGCAGCAACAGCGGACACGGCAAAAGCCAATGAAGGCACAGCGCCTTTGAAGCCACTGCTCGAGAAGCCGAGCACGTCGTTCTTGGCAAGCTTGTATGGCGGCTCGTAGGTGGTGTTGAGAGTCGAGTTGCGGGTGCCGTCCCAGCAGTAGCGCTGGAAACACTGGTTGCAAACATCAGGGACCTCGGTGTTTGTGCGGCCGAGGGAGCGGCTGAGGATGGCGCAGCCGACACAGGTGGGCCATTCGCTATCGAGGGTGCCGTTGCCCAGGGTAGCGACATTGTAGCCGTTTTCGATAATGTAGTTGCGCTCAGTGTCGTTGTACTGCAGGTCGTAGGTACTAACGTTGCTGTGGTAGACGTAGGGGGCATTGGGAAGGTATACGATCAAAGGAGTCATGTGGGTGGTGTTGCTAGCGTCGCAGCCGAAGAAGGTAGGACGGTTGTTCAGGCCAAGGTTGACAAAGGTCTGCTGGTCGGGGATGGAAGGGAAAGAGGTGCCGTTGGCGATGGGCAAGAAGCTACGTTGATAGGTAGCAACAAGAGCAGTGCCGTTGGGCCAGTTGGCGCCGCCGTTATCAGCAGTGGTGTCGGCAGACGAATCGATGGCAAAAATGACATCGACATTTCTCACGGGCTGGATGAGAGGGTGGAGAGGGATGTTTTGCAAATCCTCACCACCGTCGACAAGAGTGAGCTGATCAGTGTTGGCGACACGGCTGGTCGCGTTGTTAACACCGAAGAAGGGGTTAGGGTAGTTGGCAATGTCGTCATTGTCCTGACCGATGTTGGCCAGTACGGCAGTAAGAGCCTTATTGATCAGACCAGTAGAGCCGTTGATTTGCAAGAAAGCCTGGTTGAACAAGGAACTGGAGGTTCCCATGATGTAACCAGCATTGTCGAATCCGCGGACACACTGCTTGTCTCCCTGTACAACCGTACCATCGGAGAAGTTTGATCCGAGATAGCGCATGGGAGCGAATGCATAGGTAGTAGGGTCGAATGAACCAAGCTCCCAAGGGTTCATCTCGTAAACAGTAGCGTTACCGTCAATGACGAGCTGGCCTCTGGCACGGCCATCAGCGACAAAGATAGGCATGGGAGTGTTACCAGCCCTGAACTGGTCAGAGTCGGCGATAGATGAGAAGGTGTAAGCAGGGCCTCCCATGCTGGAGTTAATCAACTGGTATGACAGGGCGCGACCCCAGTAATCGGTAATGGTGGTCTCGTACCCAGCATCGTTCTTATCCTGAACAGTGTCGTAGATGTCTTTAAGATAGTCGGCCGTGCTCAGAATCTGAAGATGGCTGCTTGCGGGACCCTCAAGGATCGAGTTTCCAAATTGCCATGTGCCTCCACTGTTGCTGTCGGATGTGTCTTGAGTCAAGATGTTCTCGACTGAGGAGAAGTTATTCATGAACAAACTTCCCACCAACCAAGAACCACCCGAGAGACCAGCAAGATAGGTGGAAGACTGCAGGAGGCCACCGAGTTGACCTGCTCCAGTAGAGTTGGAAGTGCGGTTATCGAAGGCTGCCACAGCACCAGCATAGTTCATCAGGGCACGGTAACCACCGCCTGATCCAGCAATAGCAATGTTGGGGAGAGCGCTGACATTGTTTGCCGCGCTGTCAATGTAGGAATTTGTGTCGAGCCCGGTAATGTTCAAGCGACCGAGCAGATCTCTCATGGCGGAAACGGTGTTGTTCCTTCGTACGTAGAGCCATTCTGTCTCGTTGTTGGAAATCGTGGTGGCTTCGCGAATAGTAGGACGATCCGAAGGGCAGTCGACAGCTGTAGGGACATATCCGTTAGGAGCTTCAGGAGCTGCACGCTTGAGTGCGGCCAGCGGTACAGCGAGGGCCTCTGCAGCGGCTTGCTCAACAGAAGGGTCGCGAATAACCACGACACTGGCCGAGACTTCAGGGAGAAGGGCGGCGACCGACACCAGGCCGGTCAATGCTGTTTGGGCCTTCATCCTGGTATTGAGATAGAGATACAAAATGTGAGTAAGGAATAGACAGCCATGCAGAGGCTGGGGCAAACAAAAGATATATCGAGTCTGCCGGCTCCCACGGAAACGGACCCAGTAGAGTGACGTGTAGACGCTAGAGGCTATTACAGTTTCAGGACCCAACACACCTTGGCGCATTTCATCTTACTGTCGCGTGTGCATACGCCTCGATACGCTCTCTTGGCTACTCCTGATCATACAGTACATTGCGCGTCTAGTAAGATAGCCATATATCATGCGCTCAAAGATCTGACTGGTGTAGAATCGAAGTACCAATCATGCCCAAAATATCTTTTTGTCTTGAGCACAAGATCAAGATCAGTCGATCTTCCGTCTGCTCGGTTGCCGCGGCGGAGGAACCCTGCAGATCATTTTGTCCGCCGGCTACAAGACAGTATCATCCAAGCTGTTTGACGTCTTTTCGTTAGAGTTGCGGCCGCGAGGCTTCGGCACGGTTTGCAACGCCACTGTTCCTCAGCTCCGGCACAACTCTCCGACTTGGTTATGCTGAAGCGACACACACGATGACATCTACTTCGGATCTGACAGCTCCAGCCTCTTTTCCAACGTTATCCAGATTCTTCCTACCAAGGTACGTACTTGCTCAGCCCTGCTTTCGGATGCTCGTGGATGAATATCTGCTCGGCTCTCTTGCTGCCGACGGCTGTGCATAACTACCTAACCAACAAGCACGAGGGCTTGGAAAACCGCCGCTTATTGGCCGACACCAACGGACAGGAACCCTCTTCTTCTTCGTATCCTTATACGCGTACGAGATAGGATTCTTTTGGAATATTGTCATCGTTCCTTTGAGTCCTGCAGCGTCCGCGGGGGTTAATGCCAGTAGTCCAGTCAACCCAACCTCAAAGGCATGGCGACTGTGCCACCGTGGAAGAACAGCCGAAGATCATCTTATGCTGACGAAGAAAGAATGTTGGGCAAGGTAACAAATCGAACATAACAACTACACCAAGAAGAATCTCAATCTCTGTGCCCTGATAGCGCCAAACTAATGATGTCCTTCCAAAACTCCTTGACCTATCCAAAAACCCAAGAGTATCATGTCATCCTCATTCCTCAATTCTAGGCAATCACAGCCCTGTTCACTGAACGTCTCCTGGGCAACTGTACCTCCTCAACCTCACTCTCGTCGCTGAACCCACCCCAAGGCAATTCAACATCACTCTCCTCATCGAGCCCACCAAGACCAAATGGATGACGCTGTGCCTCCTTGACCTCCCGAGCTCTCTGAGCCAATTCGTCAACATCAATACCTAGACTCTGCAACGTCTCTTCCACTTGCTCACCATCCAACTCTTGCAACTGCTGTTCGCCATCAGTGTCTGCGGCAGATGATTTCTGGCCCTCGAGAACGTCGTAAAGAGCATAGATTTGATCGCTGCGGCGTTCGACTTCAGCCATTAGGGAGTCCATCTTCTGCTTCACAGCCAGACGCTTGCGGCGGCCGAGAGCGGGATCATGCTTGTTGTACATCTTCTCGTAACCCTGGAGCTGGAGCTTCAGATGTTTGACCTCGTCTTCGAGTTGCTTGAGCACGGTTGCTAGAGCCACAGGTGGTGGTTGAGAGGGTCGAATAGTGGCGTTCGTGTCATCAATCTCACGTTCAGAGACAGGGATCGGTTGGGGGATTGTGACTTCCTTGTCCTGCGAATCTTGAGATGGGCAAGCGGTACAGTTCAAATTGCCATGAGAGATGTCACCGACTGTGTTTGCCATAGTGGCTTCGGCTCCTGGACCAGTGTGGAGAGTGATGTCAGGGAGAATGAAGGCGGACGTCATCTCCTCGATACTCTTACTGCGATTCCTTCGGCGAGACGAAGTGCTCATGAACGATGCCTCGATCGACTCTCTAGGTTCGGAGTACGAGATGGCATCAGATGTGTGAGGCGATTGGATTCGAACATTCTTAAGCAGGCCAGTGTTTTCGTCGACCTGAGATCTGATGGTGAAACGTCCTGTATCGTTGTTTGTGACATCCCTTAGAGAAGATTTGCGAGGCACAGCAGTCATGTTGGTGGAAGTCGCATTTTCTTTGGTTTGGGGTGCAGATACAGCACGCGCAGTCTTCGAAGCACGGCGTTCTTCCTCGAGTGTCTTTCGCAGCTTTGCCAGTTCTCTAGGATCAAGGAAACTCAGATAGGTAATATCTCTGGAGTCGGAGTCGTCGTCATTGTGGGCAATTTCATCTCTGATAGGTCTAGAGAAATCCAAGTTGGTCGTCGAATCAATATCGCTAACGTCAACAACGCGTTGGGACTTCGAAGTGTTCTGACGGGTGTTGGACTTAGAACGGGAGCGAGATCGAAGATTGGCAGGTGCAGCAGCGGAACGTGATCTCCTAATCTCATTCTCGATGCTATCCAGGATGTTGTGCTTGGTATCCTGGCCAAGTCTTCCACTGGTTCGGCGCTTACTTGAAGGTTGCTGGTTGTCTTGGGCAGAGCGTGACTTGGACGACTTAGAAGTTTGGTCTTGGGCAGGGGCGGACTGCATGGTCAGGTCGTGCTGCATGTCGCGAACAGCGGCCTCACGACGATGTATCCGTGCTTTCAAATCAGACTCGCGTGAGTTCCACTGCTGTGTTTCATCGTTGAACTGAGCCTTGATCTGAGCAAGTCTGACGCGCAGACGACCATTCTCAGCTTGTAGAGCTTCGACATCAGCTTCCAGGTGTTCGTTCAGATCGCGCAACTGCATATTCTCGTTCTTGAACTCTTCGGAATTGTAGTAAGCAACGCCGAGTTGGGTGACCAGATCATCACGCTCCTGGGTCAAACGCTTGACGGCGATGTCGTTGACAGATATCTTACGTTCACCGCGGTTAAGGCGGTCTTGCAAGGTCTTGATGGTAGTCTGCAGAGTGGCTCTATCAACGCGCCATTTCTCTTTGGCACTACCATCATCGTCCTCGCCCAATGCACTGTCAGGCCGTCGCAGCTTCTGCTCGACGTCGAGGCGCGACTTGAGCTGGCCGACTTCTGTCTCGTACTCTTCGAGTCTCTTTTGCGCTTCGCTCTTTTCAGCTTCGAGGTTTGCAACCTTATCCTTCAGGAGCTGTAGGGAAGCAAAGATTGCTTTCTCTTCGTCGGGCACAGCGATCGAGTTGATGTTTGCGTGAGCAATGGTGTTCGTGGTGGTAGGATTGTTGTATGATGCAGAAGTGAAGCGCGAACGCGACTTTTGCGAGCGCGAGAAGACTGGGGTGCCATCTTTGCGTATGCCCGACACGAGTTCGGTGATGTTCGGAAGGTCGGGCAGCATGAAGGAAGCTTGGGTCTGAGTGCCGGTCCAGGTCGCGGTAGGGTTTTGCAGCGGGCGCTGAGGTGTAGAGGCGGATTGCAGGCCTTGGTCGCGCGAGTAAGAGGTGGGAAGATTGGCTGAAGTGAAGCGCGTGTTTCGCGGCTGGACGGTTTGGGTGGTCGGGCGGTCTTCACCAACAAAGGAAGAGTCACTCTCGTGACGGACCTTGTGGTGCATGTCGGACAAGGAGCGGCGCTGCGAGGCATTGGCTCTCTTGTCGCTCGAGTGTGCGCGTCGCAATGAAGCTTCTTTTCGCAGGTTATCGGCCTTCTTTGGCGTGGGACGCGTGCTTCTCGGCGGGGTGCTGTGCAGGTCGTAGAGGCTGTCGCTGGGCAGCGGAATGTCGGACATGTCGAAGCTCTTGGGGCTGCCTTTCTTGCCGCGTCCTGCTTCGATGGACATGGAGGCGTCGGGCGAGGGCGATGGCGACTTTTCGGTGAAGTCTGGGAAGCTATCGCGCACGAAAGACGAGTCAATGTGCATTGCGGGCTGGGGCGGGTTGTAGTAGCTGAAGCGCTGTGCACTGGATCGGAGGTTGGGCAGTTGCAGCGACTGCGTGGCCGTGTCGAACTGCTGGGTGGACTCGAACTCGGGCTGGAAGCTCGACATGGTCGACGTGTTTCCAGGCGACTGGCGAGGCGAAGGCATGCTAACAAGCAGAGATGCCTGGATATGCAATGCTGAAGAAGGATGCTTGAAACTTGACACGACCCGGCGCTGTCCACGAGCTCGCGTCAACATCAAAACACTGCGAGTAAACATCAAACGCCAAGACAACCTCTTCTCCGCTGTCCAATCACACCGCCTCATCCCCCAGACGCCCATCCACCTTGACATAGCGCTATGTGTCCTACAGTTGCACAACTCTCTCAAAGATTGAGTCAAGATCGAGGATAGCTCAACAATGGCTTCAAGTGGATACTAACATGTCTCTAGAAGCTATCAAAATGCACAGACATTCAGGTCAGCTATGCAACAAGAGGAAGCAGATGGGATCGAGGCTTTCGATGGACTTTTTTCTTCCTTTTCGCAGCTATGAAATTACATTGTTGTACTTGAATTAGGTGAGCCCAAAGAGAGCCATGGTTAGAGAGAAAAAAACGTATCGCTCCCAAGCCCGTTGGAGCTGATACCATGAGCTGTAAAAATGCATCATCACTTCCAGATCGGGAGCGTA